>MU278459.1:0-744852 GCA_022385745.1 Cubamyces sp. BRFM 1775 | reverse complement strand
CTGCGGAGCTGGCTCGCTATGCCGCCCCTCCGCGACCTCCTATAGGTTCCATGCTACCCCTCGCGTGATATGGCGCCATTCCGCGTGGTTTCCGGCGGACGATGCGGTCCGTAAGTGAGTGTAACACGTCCGCGAGGTCGCGGGGGTGAGGACGGGGCCAGGGGTGCGAGCGCAAACTGCGTTGCTCTCGCGCGAAGGGCTTCGCGAAGGTGCGAAGACGCGAAGTGTCGCTTGGAGTTGCCATCAGTGGGGACGCGGGACAGGAGGAGAAGAAGAAAGGATGGCGGATACGCTGGTGTTCTGTTCGGGGTCTGGGACGGCACCACGCGCATCAGCGAGACTGCAAATCTTCCCCCTCGCAGCGGGCTGCGACGCATCAATTTTTGGCAGGGATCGCAGTGAGCGCTGGCGCGAAACCGTTTCGTGGGGGACACATTTGCAGTCCAGCGGGTTTGCAGTCTCTCGGGAGGTGCCTGTGCGGCAGAGGACAGTCGAGAGAGGCGACATCTAATCGCGCGCTTAGCAGTGATCACCGCGCGACAGAGAGTCCGGGGTCCAGGTTTAGCACATGTGATCTATTACCCGATTCAGTACAGAGACTGTAAACTAGCGCCCGTGGGACCGTCAATCTACCGGAAGAAGTCATTCGCGGACAGTCTGCGGCGAGTCTGCTCGCAGACAGCCAGCAAGTCTGCTCCAGTCATTGCAAACCCTGCGCGAACCCTTGCAACACTGGTCCACGCACTGGCTGCGCAATAGGCCGGCATTGGTACGTGGGGACTTGTCTCATGGGGACCGCGAACGTGAAGTTGTCCTCCGGGCGGTTGCTCCGCTGCAGAGTGATGTACGACCCGGCCACAACACTCCACTTCTCCTCCCCAGCAGGGATCGCCTCCGGCTTATACCCGTAGCACGCCTCCCACGAAGGCAGGGGACCATCCATGGGCATCATGAAGACACCCGGCGCATTCGTGCCCGCCGGCCACAGCGCATACCCCTTGGGGAGGTTCACGGCGACCTTCCGGCGGACGTCGAAGAAATCGAGACAGAACTGTCCGTAGAGGTCCATGCCGCCGTCCCACATGCGGATGGCTAGGTCCGTGCCCGGGATGCGGACTGTGTAAACGTTGGGGTCGTCGACCGCGGGCTTCCGCTGAAGTCGAAAGTCGTAGTCAGCACCACAGATCACGCGCTGAGAACACTGGCATCGACTTACCCCAAGTGCTCGAACGCGAAGAGCGCCCGACTTGAAACCGTCCTCCGCTGCCCAGTTACATTGGTCGATGAGTGCCTGTGTCTCGGCCTCTGTGACACCACTGTTCTTCATCTGAGCCTTGAACTCTTCTTCGGTGTGCGGCACCCAATCCGGAATCGTTTGCATTACGTATTCGTCGAACTTGAAGATGGTGCCGGTAGGCTTCTGACGCTGTGAGGAAGGCCCGTCATGCTGGGGCTGTGGATCAGACCTGCGTGGACGAGCGGGGGAGGAGGAGGACGGAGTGATAGGCTACGAGCCACGAAGAGTGAGCCTCAGTACCTACATCAACCATCTTCATGGTGAGATTAGACGTACAAAGGACATGGCAGACGCGGACTGCTGAGAGGCTGGAGGGACTCAGAGAGCAGTGGTGAGCGTGGTTGCGGATTCCGAACACTGATGTATTAGTAGAATACGGTGTGACCGTGATACAGGGTAAGCGAGCGATAATATTGCAAATTGTATATTCTCTGCAATCTATTGTCCCTACAGGATGCGTCCCACCCATTGTCCTCACGCGAATCATGGGCCATTAGGGGTACTCAATTCTTGTCGGTCCGTCGGTCGACCGTCGGTCGCAAGGAGGCTTTGATGGAGGGATGACACGTTTAGCGAGCCCTCGCTGTGAAACGTCGATATGAGCCCCGGGTTTGGAGCTGTTGCTCAGCCGGCGCCGATGTATTACTACGAGCACGAGGACCGTAAGGCGGATCAACATGGAGTCACCTTGCCCATGAAGAGGGCAGGCAATTCGCACCAGTTCGATACCCTTCACATCGGAACGCAACTGCAAGTACTTGTATACCGCCAGGCTTTGCTTGATTGGAACGGTGAGTAGGTTCGAATTTTCACAGTGCCAGTGATGTCCAGTGCTGTTGTTCTCAACCCGGTCAAATTAGGTCGTGATAGTTTGATGAATCTCAACGGCTGGTAGGAGTCGGAGCAAAATTGCAACAGCAGTGTACATTATGTGGACTACAAAGATTGTCAGGATGCGCGCATGAAGTTTCAGCGATAGTTGTCCGAGCGGAGTCGCGCACATCCAGAGCGCGCCTTCGGCGCGCGCGAAGGCAACCGAATGCACGCTTAGAATGTCCAATTTGCTCTCTGGGGTACTTCGCGAAAAAGAATACCTTTTGGCATAGGAACTCGACGGAGTGAAGCCGTCCCCGTGAGTCAACCTCCGTGGTGTAGACATGGCCCACGGAAAACTACGAATCGTACTACACAAGCCGCAAGTCGTATGACTTGTCGAACTCGACACATAACTAGATACTCAAGGCTTCACGATATCCACGAACCCCTTCAAGGTAGCAACGCAACTGCAAATCATGCGTGCGCAGCAGCCGCGGGTTTCTGGCCCTTCTGGTGCCAACCGATCAACTCTCTAATCTCCGCAACACCGTACGGTCCTCGCACGTCCGTCCGCGCGTTGTCCGCTGCGATGCATATCGCCTCCGCGACATGGTCCACATGGATCGGCGGAATCGTCAGCGCGCGCGCCATGGCATGTAGCGGCGAGTCCGGGGTGAGGTCCGGCCGCGCGGGGCGCGGCAGCAGCCCACCAAGAGTCTGCAGGACGGCCGATGGGGTAGGGAAACCTGCAGGAGCCTTCGAGTGTATTGTGGCTGAGAGGTCGAGGAGAGCTGCAACGGGCGAGATGATTGGACGGAAGTGCGGGTGGTAGATGAGCGCTACATGAGCGCATGAGGTGAGCGTTCATGTACGCAGCAGAGACACAGGAATGGCAGCGTACACGGCCTGATGTACACTCCCCGGTAGTTGGGGTTGGCTCTCGTCATCTCTTCAATGCCGGCCTCAGCCTCCCGCTTGGACTCGACATACCCAGCAGGAACGAGGGGCCGCGTGCAGTCTTCTGCGGAGATGTAGACGAACGCGCGGGGAGCGTTCAGCTTGAGCTCAGTTTGCGAGTCGATGAACGCCTTGCACACCGCGAGTGCTGCATTGCGCACAACGTTGGCCACGCCCGGGAGAATGAACGCACGAGGGCCGACGATCATGAGAGAAACACGGATGTAGGCACGAAGCAGTCAGCACACCAACTTCGCAGAGCGGTCCGCGTCCGCGCCAGAGGCAGGACGCACCAGAGTCGCGGTTGACCAGCGCATAGCTCCCCTCCCTCCTCTTCTCCTCCTTCTCGAGCGGGTTCGCGGACGCGCTGCACCCTGCCACCGCCGCGGCAGCGCTGCTTAGCACACGCGGCACGCTCCCATCCTTGACCGCGCTCTTGTACCCCGACTTCTCAAAGAGCGTGCCGATCGTGTGCACGACGGCTGACACGCCCGGCAAGAGGTGCGCGTACGTTTCCGGCTTCAGCGCGTCACCCTGGTGCCATTCGACCTGTCAACGCGGGGAGAGAGGGAACGGATGAGCGCGTGCAAGGAGGGGGGAAGAGGACGCGCGACCACACTTTGTGCACCCAGTTGGGCGTGTGTCCTTTGGGTGTCTGCCACGGTCTCCCGGACGAGCTGGATGGACGTCAGGCTACGCGACCACGATCAGACCGGACGGGAATGAAGTGACAGACCTGATGCTGGCGACTTTCATACCGCGCGCAAGCGCAGTCCTACATACCGCCGAACCTACGCGCACGCGGAGGTGATTCAGACGTCTGTGACGCAGCATGCAATCAGTGTAGACGCACCGACGAAACCATTACCCCCAACAACCAGTATCTTTTGAATCACGGGTTCCATGGCTGTTTGTAAGAGTTACTCGGAGGGTGCATGCAGTTGTGCGCGGCAAGTCGGGGAGGTGGTGGTTTCGACACAAGTTATGTATCAACTGCCGGCGGCCTCTTACGAGTTACGAGCTTGATCGCTACCACTACGCCGACGTCACCGGCCCTGCGTCGAGGGCCAGATCTCGATCGCGACCGCGAAAAGCTTTCCATTCATCGGGAGGCGTTGGAATGGATGCTTCGCAGGACTTACTTCAACCTCACGGCAACTCACACCCAGTCTACTCGAGCTTTACATACAACATATAATGGCATTCAGGACCGAGCAGCTGAACATAAGAACGTGATAACATTAACCACAAAGCTTTAAAAGAGCTATATGTGCCAGGACAACAGCTACCGAGAGAGCTTCCACAGGAAAGCACAGGGAAAACGTATCGTACAGTGATGAGGTGCGAGAGCGATGCCTCCGCCACCGGGGTCGTCAGTATCGTGTCAACTCTTCGCAGTCATCACTAGCCAGACGGTACGCTATGTAATCATAAAGCCGGAGAAAGAGGGACTGGCCCTAGACCGAGAGCAAAGAGAATGGAACGAGACAGGAACCCAAACAGTAGAAGGGAAGCGGAGAAATGTGGTTGAGCTGTGCAGCACGCGCATACTCTTTAAAGGAACTCCCAGGAGACTGGAAGGCAAAAATTTAGCATGCGTGGACGCAGGGATGCGAGAAGGGTCAAAACTTACTCGGGACTTCACCCTCGGGGATGGTGGCGATCTGGGTGAACGCACCCTCAGAGAGGTCAATATCGTTCTCAGTCAAGCAGGAGGGGCACGCGTCGGCGATCGTGACAGTGACCGTCTTGCCGTTGTTCTTGTTCGTGATCTTCACCTGCTGGCCGCAGAGAGGCGACTTCTCGCTGAGATCGCCGTAGCGCTTGGTCTCTGTGCAATTCGTGAGATTCCCATCAACACCACAGTAGGTAGCGCCACTCACGCATAGCGGCGATAAAGGCGGAGTCAGGGTGCTTGTCACCGCACGCGCCCGCGTTGCCCTTCTGGTAGTAGAAGGTGGCGCTGAAACGGACGCGTCAGCACCTGATCTAAGGAACGCATACACCCTAACTTACTTTCCGTCGAACGGACCGTTGCCGGAGCTAGACGAAGAAGAACCGCTCGTCGACTGGGGCTGGCTCGAGGAAGTCTTCGAAGGAGTGGCGCTGTGAGACGTAGACGAGGAGACGTGGGTCGAAGAGACGTGAGTGGACTCGGGCGCCGGGGTCGAAGACGCGGGCTTGGTGGTCTGGGCGGCCACGCTGGTGTGCGAAGCAGCCGAAGTAGTGTGGACAACCGAGCTGGAGGTCTCATCGTCATCATCGTCGCAGTCCTCGTCGTCATCGTCCGCGGTCGCGGTGGGCGTGGCCGACGAAGCGGTGGCCGTCGGCTCATCGTCCTCGTCGTCACAGTCATCGTCATCGTCACCATCACCGCTGGTGCTCAAGACCTGGGAAGCAGTGGGGGTAGCAGAGGTAGCCGTCGCAGTCTGCGTAGCAGAAAGGAGAGTCGAGGAGACACGGTTGGCCGGGTCGCACTGGGGCGCGCGGTCCTTGGCGAGGGTCTCCGTGGCCTACGATACGTGTTAGACGCACGATATACTTTGATTGGGTAGAGACGTACCAGCATGGGATGGCAGCACGCGTCAAAGAAGGGCGTGTCGTGCTGGGACTCGCAGTCGATGGCCATGTACCTCTTGTGGTACACACAGTAGTCCTATCCTGATTGTCAGAAGATAGCGTTGTTATGTTAAAAAGTACACATACCTCCAAGTAGCCCTCAGCGTAAGTAGCAGGCTTGGGGGGACAAGTGTCACGGACATGGTGACGAGGGATGGCGATGGCGGCCGCGCCAGAGGCGGCAAGAGCGAGGTAAGCAAGCGAGAGGAAGTGCATTGTGTGCGACGGAGGTTGGTTGGTAGTACGGTCTGGAGGGAGAGAGAGAACTCTTGACGCGAGGAGGCAAGGAGTGAAGACAAAAAGAAGGGACCGGCGGGGTTTAAGAGAGCGACTGCTGGAGGAGGCGAGGGCGGAAGCGCGTCAGGGTGTTGTGGCAACGCGAGATTGGCGGCCAGGGGCGGACTTACCGTCAAGAGCACGCCGAGTAGGCGAGGGAGGGGAAGGGCGGGAAGGGGAAGGAGAAGGGGAAGGAGAGTGATGAAGACCGTGAAGGATGAACGGACAACGCGCTCTCAATCCGACGCCCATCTTTTTTATTCAACGTTCTGTCGGCGTTCTCCGCAGGCGCCCACGCAGCCACGCAGCACCAACACCAAAATATTTGCCTTTCCTCCCAGAGAATGCATTGCACATGGCGCCCCTACCATACAGGCCCGGTCTAGAACCAATGAGCCCACTTTGAGGGCGCATATGAGGAACATGCCAAAAGCACCCCCGATGTTTGCTGCTGAACAAGACGGCCGGTCTGCGAGCTGCAATATTCAATAACGATATTGCGGTGCCGGCGCGGGTCCATCGGCTGCAGGGTGCACGGCAGACGCAGTGGCCGCGGCGACGAATCCGATGGCCACCGCAACTCCTCCGGAGGGGCGCCGAGCGTGGTGTACCGCCGATACCCCACTTACACATGGCTTCTCTGCCGCGCCCGGCGAGGCTCCGACGCCGGTATACTGTATACAGGCTCACCAGCTGCCACCACCCGTCCAGATTCCAGGCTGTCCGTTTCCCAGCGGTGAATCATGCCCGGTCACGCCGGTGCATTCCAAAAATGCGTCCAAAGTGGAACAGGGACGACGTACCGCGAATGACGTGGGCGCAAGCAACCGAGAACCCAAACTTGGAACGCTCGCTCACTGGCTGAGAAGCTCAGAGAAGCCTTGGCCGGAGTTGGCTATTGGCTCGTAGCGTGCCTCTCCTGACGTGGGCCCAGTATTCAAGTCAGAAAAGGAGCCTGTGTCGCCATAGAACAGAGCCTCTCAGACAGGTACTGGTACTCCTAGGACCAGCGCTCCAGAGCTCCATGCTTCGATCTTGTCAAGGATGTCGGAATGTCAAAAGCCTGGGATACCGTAACGGTCGCAGACTCGAGCACAGGAGGTGTACGTATAGAACGTGATGCGGCGAACCGCGGCGAGAGCGTAAGTACGGCTGCACGGATATGTACATACACGTGCTGCAGAGCCACGCCAGGTGCATGTTGAATTTGGCCTCGATATCGTCATGGTCTCAGTCGCACCGCTGGTGTGGCATTATGGACCGTAAGAGAAGCTGAGTCTGCCAGAGCTACGAGTTGTTGAGAAAGCACGGTTGTCGTTGAAAGTCGGTCGTATCATCGAAAGAGGCAACCGGAACAAGCCAGCATCGCGCCGCCAGCGCGGAATGCGGCGCTAGACTCCGCCTCTCCTGCGCAGCGACACTCACCTCTCTCCATCCCACCATACCTGTATACCACTTCCGGACTGTAATCCCTCATGAGTACGCTTCGCTTCTTGATTGCCGTCTCTGTCTTAGCCCCTCATGAGTCCTGCTTGACCAGATTATCCTAACGAAAACCCTTTCGCGTCCACGCACTCGCTCGACACGAATCCCTTTGAAGACCCCGCGGAGGCGCAGGCTTCCCAGAATGCGACACGACTCGAAGAATTGAGACAACGCGAGCTGGACCTCGAGCGGAGAGAGCAAGAGCTCGCTCAAAAGCAGGAGCACATCCGGAGGCATGGGCGCAACAACTGGCCGCCTTGTACGTTCGCGATTCCGGAACATTGTGCATGACGTCTCGCCTGACCTGACCACCGCGGCGATGATGCTATAGTCTTCCCCTTGATCTTCCATTCAATTCAGGATGAGATCCCCCAGGCCTCACAGCCAATCATTACCCGGCTGTACCAGCTCTGGCTGGTCCTGGCCGGCACCCTGGTGGTGAACATGGTGGCATGTATCTGCATTCTGGCATCTGGCTCGTCCAACGGTGGTAGCGATCTCGGCTCAAGTATTGGGTGCGCATATGATGTTCTCGGGCGTGCGTCGTGCGGTGGGCTCATGCGTCGAATGGCTCAGCTATCTCATCTTCATTACGCCCTTGTCATTCTTGCTATGGTACCGGTAAGCGTTCGTCATCGCGACCCGATGCTCATGTGCTAACTATGCGGTAAGACCTATCTATAATGGCTATATGAAGGTATGCAGCCTTCTATAAAGACATGCTGTGCGTGCTAACCGTCCTTGAAGGAGCAAGCTCTATACTACTGTAAGTGAACGCGGTGTGCCTACATATCAGCTGTGACCGAGACCTTGCCCAGATCTGTACTTCTTCTTTGGAGGTTTCCATCTGATATTCTCGATCTACATGTCAGTGCTACTACTAATTCGTGACGACCTCAACTAACGAAGTCTTCGCAGGATTATCGGTATTCCGAGGTAAAGCTTCTTGGGTGGGGGAATGACCGACTATGCTCATCTCTCGGTATGTAGCACTGGCTCCGCTGGGCTTATCCAAACCATCCAAGCCTTTACCAAGCCGTCCCTCCCAGCTGCTATCGTCGGCACCGTTGCCACGGTAGGCTGGGTGGTGCAGGGCGTGGGATTGGCGTACTACTACCGCCAGGTGCGCATCCTCGCACGTTCCCTTCGCGTGTATCTAATATTCAGCACTGTGCCACCCCAGATCTGGGCCCACCATAAGGCCGCTGGGCATTCCATGGAGAAGGCAAGCTATTTCCGAGTCCATGTGCCTTTTGACATACATTAACTCATAATGGTCGCCTTCTTTAGGCCAAGACGGAGCTTGCCACGCACGGCGCGAAGGCGTACTTCACCCGGGGATGAGGGCTGTTGCGTATGCGTATGATGATTGTCATGATCCTAATCTTATGCCGCTCGCGGACAATCGGTGCCCCCAGTTGTTGTTACTTACGCATGTCGTTTTGCTCCCCCAAATGCCATCGGGCGTTGTTCTCTCGTAAAAACAAACGCGCATTGATGATAGGATGTGTCAGAATGACGGTGGGCAAGAGCGTGGCCAAAGCACGCCCATTGTGTGGCAGATCGCTTTTGTGCCATGTGTGGTACAAGCGCCGACACCGATTGGGCGGAGTTTGAATCAATTCCCTGTATTAGAGCGCAGCCCGCGTCGACGGCTTTTCATCCAACCATCATTCTGGTCAGTCCCACTGATGCTGCCTGCTCGTCGTCTGCGCCGTGCTCACCGTCGATCTTACCTCCATCGCAGGTCAAAAACACATTCATAAAATCCCCTATACTAAAAAAATCCAAAAAGCAGTTGCTCTGTCGCCTCCTGTGTGCGTATCTCGCATCGCTCAATTTTGCTCGCCCCATTGCCGTAGCTCACCTCCTCCGCCCCTGCAGTCGCAGAAAAGTCCACAAAGCAGTAACGACCCTACAACATACCTGAAAATACAATGTCCGCACCTGCCGTCGCACCCGCCCAGGAGGCTGTCCCCCAGCCCCACGTCGCCGAGGCTGCTCCTCCCCCGCCTGTTCCCGTGGCGTACAACCCCCCTCCTCCGACCGTGTCGGCCCCTTCTGCTTCCCTCTATGTCGGCGAGCTGGACCCGACCGTGACGGAGGCCATGCTCTTCGAGATCTTTAACATGATCGGCCCCGTGGCCAGGTGAGCCCATCGTCTATGGTCTTATCGCCGAATGGCGCCACTGACTTGTGTGGCCTTGCAGCATCCGTGTCTGCCGTGATGCTGTTACTCGTCGTTCACTCGGCTATGCCTACGTGAACTACCTCAACGCCGCTGACGGTATGTAGACTTGAGATGTTCTACGGCTCCATATCTGACTGGTATACAGGTGAGCGCGCTCTGGAGCAGCTCAACTACTCCTTGATCAAGGGCCGTGCCTGGTAAGTTTTAGCATACACAGCAAAGTCTGCGGTTGTTCATATCGGCGCAGCCGTATCATGTGGTCTCAGCGTGACCCCGCCCTCCGCAAGACCGGCCAGGGCAACATTTTCATCAAGAACCTTGACGAGCAGATCGACAACAAGGTCTGTCATGATGGAAAACGCCGCATACATCCGGGCTGCGATACTAACATGTCATGCAGGCCCTCCACGATACCTTCGCCGCCTTCGGCACCGTCCTTTCTTGCAAGGTCGCTACCGATGAGCACGGCCGCTCGAAGGGATATGGTTTCGTTCACTACGAGACCGCTGAGGCCGCCGAGACTGCCATCAAGGCCGTCAACGGTATGTTGCTCAACGACAAGAAGGTCTACGTCGGCCACCACATCTCCCGCAAGGTAAGCATTGCATTGTGGTCAAGTTGACGCACAAATGGCTCATACATGCGACAGGAGCGTCAGTCGAAGATGGAGGAGATGAAGGCGCAGTTCACGAACATCTACGTCAAGAACGTCGACTCCGAGGTCACCCAGGAGGAGTTCTTGCAGCTGTTCGAGCCCTTTGGCAAGATCACGTCTGCTGTTCTGCAGGTTGACGACGAGGGCAAGAGCCGTGGCTTTGGCTTCGTCAACTTCGAGACCCACGAGGAAGCCGCGAAGGCTGTCGAGGCCCTGCACGATTCCGATTTCCACGGCAAGAAGCTCTTCGTTTCGCGCGCCCAGAAGAAGGCCGAGCGCGAGGAGGAGCTCCGCAGGTCTTACGAGCAGGCCAAGATGGAGAAGATGAGCAAGTACCAGGGTGTCAACCTGTACATCAAGAACCTCGAGGACGACATCGACGATGAGCGCCTTCGCCAGGAGTTCGAGCCGTTCGGCACCATCACCAGCGTCAAGGTGATGCGTGACGAGAAGGGCACCTCCAAGGGCTTTGGTTTCGTCTGCTTCTCTTCTCCCGACGAGGCCACTAAGGCTGTCGCTGAGATGAACAACAAGATGATTGGCTCGAAGCCGCTCTACGTCTCCCTCGCTCAGCGCCGCGAGGTCCGCCGCCAGCAGCTCGAGAGCCAGATCGCTCAGCGCAACCAGATCCGCATGCAGCAGGCCGCTGCCTCTGGCATTCCTGGTGGCTACATGAACAGCCCCATGTACTACCCACCCGGCCCTGGCGCCTACCCCCCTCCCCCTGGCGGCCGCGGCATGATGAGCTACGGCCAGCCTGGCATGATGCCCCCTCGCCCCCGCTACCCTCCCAACGGCCAGGTCCCTGGTATGCCCATGCCCGCGCCCTACGGCCAGGCCCCTCCCCAGGCCTACGGTGGTATGCCCGGCTACCCTCGTGCGCCCCGTCCTCCTCAGGCTGGTCGCGCGCCCCCTCCCACCGACCCCAACGCCCCTGCCGTCAACGGCGCCGCTGCTCCCCGCCCCGCTGGTCCCCAGGGTGCCCCCGCCAACCGCCCTCCTGCTGGTGCGCAGGCCCCCGCTCAGCGCGGCGCTGCCCCCAACCGCGCCCAGCAGCCTCCTCGTGGCCAGGCTCCCGCCGCCGGCCAAGCTCCCGCGCCCGCTGCTGCCCCGGCTGGTGAGGTGCCCACCATCACGGCGGCGGCTCTTGCCAACGCCTCGCCCATGGAGCAGAAGCAGATGCTCGGCGAGGTGATCTACATGAAGATCGTCGCGTCCCAGCCCGAGCTCGCTGGCAAGATCACCGGCATGTTGCTGGAGATGGACAACACGGAGCTCCTCCACCTCCTGGAGAACCCCGAGGCGATGAACGCCAAGGTCAACGAGGCGCTCGCGGTCCTCCACGAGTTCAACACGGTCAAGGAGGAGAGCAAGTAAGAGAGTCGTCGCGTTGTTGTTTTGATATGATGTTGTAGTTTTCCCCCGTCGCCCCTTACCCCCTCTTTTCCTTTCCCATCACCGACGTCCTTCTCTCTCTCCCTTGCTACTCTGTTGTGCTTCGTTCTTCTGGCGGAGTTCGGACAGGGCTGTTGTGGCGGTCGTCCCTTTGTGTGTACGAGGTCTGAGGAACAGAGAGGTGATATCACTGCAGCTACTCAAGTGGGATTCATGTTTGTTGCGACGTCGCGAATGATGATGGTTCTCCTATGCGCACATCGTCCCTGTGCCCGCCTTGTCTCGCAGCATCACGCTCGAGCTCACTTCGCCGGCCGTCCGAACAGCAAAAATTGTTTGCTACGGCGGCCCGCACCGCATTGTATGTGTTCTACACTGCTCAGCAGATGATTGTATTGGGGCCATCGGGACCCGATTCCCACATGGACTGACTCGCAAGAATGAGCATGAGCGGTACTGCCTCGTATCAGATCTCAGGTTCACCGTGTCTTGGCCTCACGGCCTTTACGTGCGTGCCCTTTGGTAATGGATTGCAGCTAGTACGGACGACAGTACTTGTCGCTCAAGAGCACCACAAACCTCGCCCACTCCCTCTGCGGCGGTTTGGTATGTATGCTTCAGGAATCATACACAAGGTGGATCGTAGGGCCATGTAACTGACACATTCGCCTCACTGGATTCCGCCATACGGTCGACAGGGCAGGTGAGTTTGCCAACCAAACATCCGAGTTTGCTTGGACGTGTATCGACTGGTCTTGGTCACTAGTTGATCAGCTCCCATCTTGAGTCGGGCCGCCGATGATGAGAACTTCTCCTACGTACCTCATTCCGTTGGCCCAAGTCTCAGGCTAGCGTCCAGGATGCGCCCCACCTTCCTACCCAACGGATCTTCCAGCTCTCCAACCCTACAAATAGGGCGGGGATCCTGCTGCTGTGGATCCTCAGGAGCCTGGTCGCCCTCACCTTCACCTTCACACACTCGCGCATAGTCGCTTCTTGTCTAGCTTGCTACTTTCCCGCCCACTTCACGCTCTTTCCCAGACCTTTTTGATTCACGACGACATGCGTTTCTTCCTGAGCGTCGCCATCCTTCCCGTATCCCTCGCGGCGCTCGCTGCTGCTGGCCCCGTCGTGGGTAGGCGTTCGTCATTCGCCCTCCAGAACGGCCAGGACGCGCAGCAGCTCAACGCCAAGTTCGCGTCGTTGAGCGCCGACTCGCCCTGTACCGCCGACGAGGTGGCCTGCGTTCAGGGCGCCTTCGCGCAGTGCGTCGACGGCAAATTCAAGACGACGCCTTGCAGCGGCGGATTGACGTGCGTCGCACTCCCGTTGGTTAATAGTCTGGGGACGAGGTATGTCGCAGCCGATCGTCCTACGCATGGTGCGCGAGTTCTGACCACGTGTGTTAGCGTTACCTGCGACACTGAGCAAGATGCCGCTGACCGGATTGCCCGCACTGGTGTATCCGGCGGCCTGCGGGGACGCGACCTTGAGGCGTGAGTTGCTTGCTCAGCGACTTGATTGTCCGTGACTGACCCATTTTTGCAGTCGAACGCTAGCATCGGCTCAGAAACAGAAGCTTGGCGAGGCCCTCTTCAGGAAGGTCTCTCTGTAAGTCCCGCGGTCATCTTCAACGCGATAACCAGATGCTCACCCCCTATATCCAGGATCCAGCCTCAACTCGCGGGTAAGATCACCAGCATCTTGCTGGAATTGGACAACGCAGATATCCTACATCTCCTCGAAGACTCTAGCGCGTTGAATGCCCGAGTCCAGGAGGCGGTCGCCGTCCTCCATAAGGCTGGCTTTTGACAGGATTGTTGTAAATCACTTGACGCAATAGTACACATGTGACGCCTTGTAGAAAGCCAGTACAAGAATGATCACGGCTGTGGAGCTTTACAGAATAAGGGTGAGCAAAACGAGCATGTAAAGTGAAGGAGTCACGTGCCACTTCCGATGTCAACGACTCAACGAGACAGTGTAGCACGAATTCGAAGTGCACTGCAACACTACATCGGCATCGTCTCAACCGACATCTTGTCCCGCCGACGGTCGCTGAGTCGCCGATTGCCCAGACAGTATATGCTACAGCGTGGCGAGGTAGTATTACAAAGTCGTACATCTATCCCAAGACAGGTATCCAACGCGACGCAACCCAAGGTTACCGACCACGACCCATACCGCCCATGCCCATCATCTTCATCATGTCACCCATGTTGGGCATACCGCCGCCCAAGCCGCCTAGGCCACCGAGTCCGCCCAGTCCGCCACCCATTTGCTGCATCATACCTGCATTGCCTGATTAGCTGCTCCGGGCAAACCAGAACGGCGAATGAACTCACGTTGCATCTCCTCCATGTCGAACTGGTCGCCGCCCTGTCCTTGCATCATCGCCTTCATCATCTCCTGCATACCTCCACCACTGCGCATCTGGCGTTGCAGTTGTTGCAGCATACCCGGAGGCATCGCACGCTGCATCAAGCGTACTAAGCAACGACGTTCTGTGACACTGTTAAGACAGTAGCTTACCTGCATAGCTTGGATTTGCGCAGGAGTGGGCATGCCGTTAGCACCGCGCCCACGACCGCCTGCGGCGGACTGCATCTTCTGGATAGCCTGCAGCCAACCATTCTTGCCACCGGCCTGCTTCGCCATGTTCGCCATCATACGATATTGGCAAAGCAGGTCTTCGACCTCGCGTACGCTGGTGCCGCTACCCTTCGCGACGCGCGTCACTCGCCATGTGAGCCCTGTAGGCTTGCCATCCTTGCCCCACTCCATGAACAAGGACCCGTCTGAGTCGAGTTCGACGGCAGTCATACTATCCGTGATGTAGATCATGCGCTTCATGCGCATCGATCCCTCCTCATCAGAACCTTGCAGCAAGTCCTGGGGGAGACCAGGGATCATAGAGGCGATCTTGGAAAGCGGGCCCCTACCACAATGTCAGCTGGCGGACGCGGATGGGTGTGGTAGACGCCGTACATATTCATGACGTTCTGGATCTGCTCTCGCCAATCGCGGATACTGAGCTTGCCCTCCTCGAGCTTCTTGGCCATCTCCTTCTGCTTGTCGGGATTCTGCGTTGCCATGTCTTGCATGTGCTCGACCAGTCCTTGCACGTCGCCCATACCGAGCAGCTTCGAGATGAAAGGTTGCGGAGAGAATTTGTCAAGATCATGCAGATGCTCTCCTACACCGAGGAAGATGATTGGTGTCTTCGTTGCGGCCACACTAATACGGGCTCAGCGACATTTTTAGGGATTATAGTGTCCACGGTACTCACGCAGATATGGCACCTCCACCCTTTGCATGTCCGTCCATCTTTGTGACGATGATAGCTCCAAAGTTGGCACTCTCCTTGAACGCGCGAGCCTGAGCTTCGGCCGCCTGACCTAGACGGAATTTAGAGAAGACTGTACAAGTAATTGCTGGAATGCATACCTATGCTCGCGTCGAGGATCATAACAGTCATATTGGGCTTCACGGCCTCAGCGATCTGCACCATCTCCCTGAACAGCTCGGACTCCTGCTTATGACGGCCGGAGGTATCAACAATGATGACATCGAAGCGCTCCTTCTTGAACTTCGCGACACCTTGCGCAGCAATGGTGACCGGGTCAGTTTCTGTGTAGGAACCGAAGTATGCAACCTTCGCCTTGGTTGCTGACTGTCGAGTCTGGTCGAAGGCACCGGCACGGAAGGTGTCCGCGCAGACAATGCAAGATTTGAAGCCGCGTTTCTGGTAGTAGACCGCAAGTTTGGTACATGTTGTGGTTTTACCGTTACCCTGTATGATGGAGCTTAGTAGTGGCCGGCTGCAAGATGGCGATCACACGCACTTGCAAGCCGACGGCCATGATAACATTAGACTGTCCTTTCTTAGGCTTGTATGGCTCTACGCCGGGGTCAACGAGTTGCACAAGCTCGTCAAAGATCGCCTTGCGCACGCGGAGCGTCAGCCCTTCAGCGACCGAACCAGCGATGTCTGTTTACACACCTTCTGAACAACATAACGTCGGTTCTGCTCCTTGCCCTTATCCGCTCCAGTCTCAAGTGCTGCCTTTACTTTGGCCTTCACTTTTTGCCGTAATTGCGCTACGAGCTTGACGTTTACATCGGATTCAAGAAGGGCCGCGCAGACCTCCTTCAGAAGAGCATCGAGAACCTGCCATAGACGTTAAGCCCCAGTCCCAGCATCAGTCAATTGTTGTAGCCACCTTCTCGTCAACAACAGGAGCACGATTCAAGGATGAGAGGGCCGCATTGAGTTTGCGGCCAAGGTCGGCCAACACCATGGTGGAAGATGAGCAGAGCGTGCGCCACAACGTATGCGCTCGCGCCCACGTCTTGTGTATCAGTCACTTGACCTTGAATCTCGATCACGCTCATGCATTCCCGCGTCCACTCCTGCGACGACCATGGCTAGCGACTCGGACGAGGACTACGACGACCTCGACTTTGACAATGCGTCCGACGGCGAGGAAGATATTGACGAGGACATCCTTGGGGCACTAGAAGAGGATCTCGCGGCGGCTGCAGCGGCAGAGGGAACTGAAGCCGAAGAGGTAAACACAAGCGTCTGTCTCCTCACTCGCTGAACACGTCTCAACCTTCTCCGAGCAGGACACAGACTCCGATACGTCTGACGGAGGTTCTGACGACGACGATGCAGACGAAGAGGACGTGCATCCGCACAAAGACCTCGAGAGGGTTCTGACACAAACACTGCAAGAGGCTGCATTGCCTAGCAAGCCCCCCTCACCAGTCAACCAGTCGCCCACGGCCTTAGACAGTAAGACAGTCATTATATTGCGGAGTCTGCTGCTATAACTTTGTCGGAAGGTTCTGGCCCTCCGCAAGAGAACAGGCCCCCGTCACCCGCTCAATTACGGAAGACGAGGATACTCTCGGGGATCAGGTGGCCGAGATCGTTCACCGTTGAAGCAATATGTGCCATTCCTCATCCATGCGCCACACATGCTCTCGCCTCGTCTCTGTGCATGACCCACCTCATAACTGGGTCTGACGACGGATACATTCGCGACTATGACACGTTCGCGGCCGTCAATGGCAAGGTCTTCCTGACGGCTCCTCAGAGACAGCACTGCGGTGTCATTGAGGGTATCATGAAAGCCGGGCAAATTCGATGCTGGTGGGAGAACGCGATCCCCACTATGAATCCGGACAACACAGTGGCAGAAGCGCCACTGTATCCTGTCTACAGCCTCGCCATGCACTCGGATGCTCTGTGGTGTCTTGCCGGCTCGGACGTAGGTCTCCTTGTCCGCCAACAACGTCTGAATACTCTGACTGACAAAGTCTCTTGTAGCAAGGACATATATCGTTATTCACGGTCCGCCACAGTCCGGGTCGCTTGTGCCATGTCATCAATGGTCACAGAGGTCCCGTTTCTGCGCTAGCCCTGCAGCACGATGAGAAGGGCTTCTTCAGTGCTGGCTGGGACGGCGAGGCTATTGTGAGCGTTATTTCTTCGTATACGTTCTATATAGTTGACTCCGTTGGTCGCGGCAGCACTGGGACTTGAACACCGGCAGCCTGGCACGGAGATTCTCGGCCCACGGAGCGCAGCTTGCAGCAATCGCCGTGCGACCTCTGAATGCGAACCCTATACCAAGTCAGTGGGGCACTATCCAACCGGGTAGTGAATTCACAGTGCCGATGAGAGGTCCACGGGACGATCAAGCTACCAAGCAAGAGGATGACGCGAAGTCTGATACCTCCTATGACCCCCTGTTTGATGAGCCTGACGCTGACGGAGACGGGGATGGCCCGAAGTACAATCCTTCTGGCAATGCCTCAGGGCACCACTCACACTCCAGCGGCCAGAATCTGGGACGTGGTGCGATCGCGCCCAAGGGTGCACCGCCGATCCTAGACCCAACAACATATACCACCTTCTCTCCTGACCTCTTGATGACCGCGCACGTTGACGGTCAGGTCATTCTATGGGACAGGAGGGTACAGACGCCTGGCAAAGGAGTGGGCCGGCTCTGGATGAGCGAGAAAACGCCGCCCTGGTGCATGTCGGTATGGCAGCTAAATAGAATTTTGGGCGCTTTCAACCGGCGCTGACAATATCCTACAGGCGTGCTGGTCAGCAGACGGCAGTCAAATATACGTCGGACGTCGAAATGGGACGGTAGAGATTTACGATGTACGCCAGACTGGTCGTGCAGCATCCGGGACTCCGAAGATTTGGAAGACGTTGCGTAACCCTCTCAGTTCAGGTGTCGTGTCATGCGTTGCCGCATTCCCAGATGGTCGCCATCTCGCATGGTGAGTACATACGTAACCTCCGTCATTCTCGTTGATAACTGACTGGTATCATAGTGCTTCGACAGACAATATCCGTTTATGGAACGTGGCCGAAGCTGGTGAGCCGGACGTGAATGGGAAGATGAAAAGCGGAGTGCAGTTCAAGATCATTCCTGGACACCATGGCGGCTTCGTGTCCCAGATGTGTACGTGCATAGATTTGTGCACACGCAAAACTATCGCTGACGCACGTGCTGTAGTGGTGGATCCTGCCGCCAGATTCCTTGTTAGTGCCAGTAGCAATCGGGGCTGGCATGGCGATTATACCAAGACCGTATTTGTACACGAGATCAAGCATCTGTGGTAATCGTATGTACCCTATATTATATATACTGTATGTGTAACATGTAACAACATGACGGCTCCACATTCGACTCTCTGCCGCCAAGAAAGTCATGGTAGGATGAAGTTGTAAGCGACTCTCCTGCTTGCGAATATCCTTGTCGGTTCGACCACGATTGTGGATGCGTGATGTTGGTGTTACTCGGTCCCGCAACGGCGAGTCATTTGCATAACATGAGTCCATAAGAGAAAACTTCCGCAAGCACTTGTAGATGCGCTTGGCATGTGCCAACCTCGTTTTGTAGATGTGCATTAGGGCGCATGGCATACAGTCCATATACGAAGAGTAGCCTAAATAGCAACAACCTCGTTACCTGACTGACTTGTTACTTGGCCAAGTTTTGACTCTGGAGGAGTCCGCCGGCGCGCGTTTCAAATTACGGCGTCACCGGCGTCTGGGCGGAACTTGTGTGTGTAGTCTGTTCCTGACCGTGATGGTGCACATTTCAAAGGCCCGACTCTTGATGGCGGTCAACAAATATAAGAGCCGAGGTGTTCCACAAGGGTGCCCAGCAAATACCTACCAAGCCTCCCAGAGCCACCCCAGCCAGTTGCAGGATACGGCTCAATAGGTCATGGAGCACAAGCCACCAAGTATTGCCGAGCAACTGAATGACTTTTATGGCTCTGCAAATGCGATGAATCGTCGCATACGGGCCCTAGGTCCTGAATGGTACACTCTGAGGAGTTCCATGACGGACGTGGTAGCTCAAACATTTTCCCTAGGTGCGTTCTGCTCTCATGCTGAACAAGTCCGCTGAAAGGCGAGGATCCACTGAACTGTACATATTATGCTTGCAGGCGTATTTATGGCTATCTTTGCTGTTGTCGCCTACATCCTCATGTAGGTCATCGCAGTTTTCATGAGCTCCCAAGTTCTCATAAACAATCGAACCTATGTGCAGCTCAAAGCGATGGAGGGATTCTACGACCATCATCATTCTCTTCTTCTTCGTCCCCGACTACATCACGCTCGTTATAGGCTGGTTGTTTACCCTCTCTAGAGTCATACAAATCTACGCCGTACTCGATGGCGACATGGCATTCATACGCGGCGAATACGACAATCTCGTGGAAAATGCCATCTACTGGAATGCTCCCCGATACACGGTCGACAGTGGGTCGCTCGGGTATGTCATGCACGGATGTGTTGCTACGACCTTGGTCACTGCGGATGTAAGTTGGGCTTCCTTGACCTCATCACTGCTTCGTACGCCCGCTCACAAATCACGAGGGTAGGCTCTCATGCGCGTAGCCGTCCTGTGCGGATTCGTCCTGTGGTCGTTTACTCGGGGCAATAATCGCAAGTCCTGGGTGACCGCAGCGCTGGTCGCGGTGCCGTTCTTAGCAGCATGTGGTACGTATATATCTATATGTTGCACGCCGCTTTTCTCACAGTCCCCTAGCCTCTGCAGCGCTCCATGTCTACTCTACATGTGGCACCGAAGGCAGCACGCCCAGCGATTCGAACCAAGCGTGGGCTGCGGTGACCAGCCCAATCTATATGGACCCCACGACGGCGAAGTTGACAAAAGTCTCTACGCTTATATCTACCGTGCTGTTCGTGCAATGGCTATGGTATGCGAATCACGATTACATTCCTTCAAATGCGTCTAATCAGGCTCTTTTTTGACTACAGGGAGGACCGTGCTGCTATCAAGGAGCAGCTGAGTGGCGGTGGCTCGATGGAGATCATGCGTTACCTGGGAACCACCTACCTGCTGCCGATCTTTGTTAACGAGGCGAGTAGCAGCCATGTCCGATTTCACGGGAGCTGACGAAAGTGTGTGAACAGCTCTGGGCGTCGTTTTATCGCTCGCACGGCAGCGTAAACAACAACACGGCGCTGGGATACGCCTTTTTCTCTACCATGAACAGCCTCATTCCCCCGCTTACCGTGCGTTCGGTGCAACCATCGTGTCTTATCGTTCCTGACACTGACACGTTTCTGCTCTCTACAGGGCATATACCCGGGACTCGCGATTGTATACCGCAGGTTGACCCATTCACTTCCGATGCCTTCCAATGACCCCAAAGCGGGGGTGGATCTTGAACAACCGTCTCTATCTTCGGCATTGGATGTATCCGGCGAAAAACAGTCTGAAGACTCGCCGCCAGTCTCCTCGTAAGTCGTACGTGATATACGGATGGAGAATACCTCGCCACGTTTGTATTTGGGTGATATTTGGACAATCATACGAGTTCGTAAGACGGCGGGCCCGGTTGTCCAGCGTCCCAGGCACCAACCGTATTGATTAGGTTTACTCAGATTGTATCCTAGGTATGTCACATAGGCTTACAGCAGCTGGTTCCACAAAACGTCACGATGTGCCGCACGCAAATATCTAACCAAGTCCGTCGTCCCGAACGCGTACCAATGATCGTTCATCGTGGCACGGATGCCCTCGCGCATCGCCTCCACCGTGTGCAGAAAGTCGGGACTGGGCACTTTGTTGGATCTCACCACCTCGGCGAGACACGCGAGGAACTCGCGCTGAAGTGCTTGATTGATTTCGTAGGCGGGCTGCTTCTCGGACAGTGTGAGACGTCCCTCCGAGTGGAGTGCCAGATACCGAACGGGCTCTGTGGTCGGAGATGGCGCGCTGGGAGCGAGCTTGCTGTTTGCCAGTGTACGAGGAGACTTGGGCAGAGGTGGTGGAGGCAACGATAGGGAGGCTTGTGACGGGAATCCGACCAACGCTGCGGGAGGGGGAGATCCGGCGGGAGGAGCAGATTCAGTGGCCTTGTGCGGATCGCTCGAAAGTTGGGGTTGAGGGCAGCGAATCTCTGCGACGGGAGTGGCAGTCACACCATGGTCAGGAGAAGCAGTTCCGACGGGGTGATGAGCCATGCTAGCATCTTGGAGTGATTGCGTTGGGGAGACTACGGAGGTTGACACAGTGTGTTTATGTTCTGAGGACATGGGGGAAGGACATTGTACTGAAATCGAAGGTAGAGCGGACGCGAGGGCCTGTTGGGATACCTGATTTCCATGGCTCTGATTGGTTGTATGCTGCGGGCTCGGCGGCAAGCTTGCGCTAGGGTCTCCGGATTGCTTCTCGACTGAGTGGCCCGGTCCCGCCTCCAAGTAGTAGGGTTGCCCGATGAAGACACCGGGGGTACGAGAACGCCAGTAGCTTGATGTTGCTGAGTCAAAAACGAGGTTGCTTGTGGCATACACGGCTTCAAAGGAATATGGCGGTTCGGATGTGAGGGAGATGGGGAGGCGCGTGGAAGCAAGATCTCTCAGCTTCGGACTCCTGTCGCGAGGCTTCGCGACTGAGGGCGTCCTTGAGACCCCTGTCGTCACGGCTTGGACCTCGACTACGGGTATCCTCCGTATGGGCTCCAAGCTGAAGAACACCTTGAGGACGACCAGAGCCACTTGCAATCCCAGCCAGCCATAGGCCCACTCGTTGAGACCGACGATCAACACCGTCGCGAACAGGTCAATGACCCCGCTCACAACGATTGCGCCCCCGATCACCTGGAGCCTGCCGCACTCGTACTTCGAGTCGAACAGGTTGTACTCGCGGATGTTGCTGAGGTGTGTGCTGAACACCGCGCTCTGGACGTGCTTGCCAGACGTGACCAGCTGATAGCAGCGGTACTCCGTCGACCCGAGCCGGTTGAGATAGATGTAGCGCGTGCCCTGTCCACGGATGACCTGCAAGGCGCATATAGCCACCGCCCAGCACAACCCGCTGGCGGCTTGCATAGCGACGAGCGGAATCGCCGCTCCAGTGGCCGCGTTCTGCACGGCTAGGAACGTCTCGAAGACGTAGAACGCCATGTATACCAACATGCCACAGAAGGCCCGCCTGTTACTCCTCTGGCTCAGCTCCATCCTAGCAGGCGAGCCTTGCGTCCGGAACCACGCCTCGACCATGTAGTCCTCCGTGAGGTTATGGTTGACGATCGTGTTCGACGAATGCCGCTCGGGGGTGCCGCTGGGTACGTGGATGAGCGCGGGCGAGAACGCGTTCACGTACTCGTTGTGGTAGTACGAGAGCTCCCCGACGAGGTTCCGGTACAGATCCGCGCTGAGCAGCATGAGGCCGATCTGCAGCTTGGATAGCACGCGCCCGGCGCCCAGGCCGGTGACGGCGAGCGAGCACGGGAAGGTGCGCGCGGCGATGGCCTTGACGTTCTGCGTCTTGCCGGAGAGGACGGGGATGAGGGAGAGCACGGAGCTCATGCCGTTGATGTTCTGGAGCGCGGCGGCAAGGGAGCGGGCGTCGTCGGCCTGAGCGACCGCCCCGCACGCCTGAGAGAGGAGGTACCATAGTTTGAGGAGACGATGACTTCGAGAACACATCGACAGTATTGATGTCGTATTTACTGGTGTATAAGGGATTGAGTGTCTGAGCGCGGAGATGTGTAGGCTAGGGGGTGAGGACGTACATACCTCTGGCCTCTCAAGAAGAATCTGAAAGTATACTCGGAGTTTACGGAAGACAGTATCTGAGCGAACACGAATGTTCCTCTGTAGATCCTTGGACCGCCAGTCGCGGGAGAAACTGCTCTGGAAGCTGCGCACCATCCATTCTGAACGTCTCGCTCTGGCGTTGACCAAGAACTCCCTCGCCACGAGGATGGCGGTTGTTAGCTAGGTCAGCGTTCTCGAAGCCAACCGGCGGAAAGAACGTCAATGTCCGCCACCGCAGGTCGCCCCGTATGAAAAGCATACGGTCTATCAGGCGACAACCATCGTCACCTCATATTGAACCCTGTGCGTAGCGGCTTGCATGAGAACGACACTCTACTACTTCAGGGATTTGCACGTACCAGAACAGATCTTGCCGAAGGTAGCTCTCAGGCGTTGAGGTGAATACAGAGAGAAGTGAATATATCAGAAAACTTCAAACATTGAATGAGTACACATGCAAGAACGCAAGTGACGACACAAAAGGAGAAGTCGATGTCGTGAAACATGAGAATCAGCCGAGCACAATATACTGTACACCGTAACAAGTCCTCCTCCAAATACACCTACTTCCTCCCATTCTCCATATAAGTCAAGATACTGTTCATGATCGAAAAACAAGACTTGGGCATCAGAGGTCAGTCCTTTTGTCATACCGCGCCATGACGGGCTGCATGCCCAGTCGCTGCAGTTCCCAGGCCACACGTTCGGCGCCTTGCATAACGCGCAGCAGGTTCCCGCCCGTGAGCCCAGCGAGGTCGAACGCGTTCCAACCGCGCGCATACAGCTCAGCGACCTGCCAGGGACCCAGATATGTCAGCCGTTCACCCTGCTCCCCGTAGAAGAGTGCTGCGTACCAGATCAGGATACTTCGAGACGTCCTCGAGGCCCTCGGGCACGTCGCCGATGCCGTCAAAGTCGCTTCCGATCCCAACGCTGCGTCGCGGGAGTGAGCAAGGGTCCGTCTCGCAGCCTACACGCTTGGTACGTACTGTTTCTTGCCGGCAATCTTGGCAATGTGCTCGACATGGTCCGCGACGGCCTTGACATCGGCCTTTCCAGGCTTGGCCACGAAGAAGGGCGCAAAGTTCACCTAGTGGTCATGTGCATTATGAGCCCTTACGCTGTCCCCTGAGCGAGCAAACAGCAGCGTACCATGACCACTGCGTCGGTCTTGTTTGGTCCCAGGCCCACGAGCTCCAGGACGTCGTCTGGCACGTTCCTAGGCACATCGTGTACTGCACGCGCGGACGAGTGGGACCAGATGACCGGTGCCTTGGAGTACTTCAACGCCTGCTTCGCGGTGTCGTCCGAAGTGTGACTGAGATCGACAAGCATGCCGAGGCGGTTCATCTCGTCGATGAGCGAGTGTCCGAACTCGGAGAGGCCACCCCAGCGCGGCTCGTACCCAGGCTCAAATCCGCAGGAGTCGGCGAAAGCATTGTGGCAGACATGCGTCAGCGTGACGTAGCGCACGCCCAGCTCATGATACTGGCGGAGGACCTGCAGCGAGTTGCCGAGTTGATGTGCGCTGCGGAGGGTGTCAGTGCGGTCGTGAGAATGCAGAGGGCTGAACTCCTTACCCCTCTACTCCCAGAAGACTGGCAATCTTTCCACGGCCGATGGACGTCTTTATGTCCTTCGAGCTGAGGGAAAGGCTGAATGTCTGCGATGGCCGTGAGTATCCGAGTAATAGACTATATAGAGAGACACGTACGTCAGGGTACTTGTTGATCAGTAGCTTGGCAACGTCAATTTGCTCCAAAGTATCTCTGTATTGAGAATTGTCAGAACACGGTCAGGGAACATTCACACGGGTATTGGCACGTACCGCACGCGCCAGGTCGCGTTCAGGTAGTCCTCGCCTTCCTCTGAGCCGGGGCAGCCAACGTAGACAGACCAGAAGAAGCCGCCAACTTTGCCCTCCCGCAGACGAGGGATGTCAACGTGGCCGGGGAATGGTTGCGCCAAGTTCACCGCCGAGACGTTGTTCGCGAAACGGGAACGAACGAGGATAGGCAGGTCTAAGACACTCAGAGCGTCAGTATTGCACCATACCTAGAGCCAAGTTCGGAGCGCTGACCTATATGACCATCCTGTGGAAAGGCGTCAAATTATGATACAGCCCGTTGAGCGCGGGGTACATCAATAGTACTCACGATGACTGGGGAGCTCTGGAGCACAATCAACGCAGCCTTATGGGGGTCCTTCGGCAAGCGGCCAACAACTCCTGACAGCCTGTCCCATAGGAATAGCATGCACACGAGTGCGATGACAAAGATAGTTGTGAGCACTCCATACGTCGCTGCGCGGACGGTGGCAGCGCGACGGGCGCGGTCGGTAGCGGCCTCGCGGTTGAAGTGGGGGTCGCGCGCGAGGTTGGGAACGTTCTCGCCGAGGAGGGGCGCGGTCTCGCCGTTCTCAGGCATGGTGGGAGAAGGAGAGGGGTATAAGGAGAAGCTCGCTCTGGATGGTTGGCTATCGACCTTGTGGAAGGAGCCCGCCCTGTACCCGTCGGGATCAGCGGCCCACTCAAGCGACTGACGCAATGTCGGCGTCTAATGCGCACCCAGACAAGCGCCCGTTTCTAGATAATGGCCTTCAAAGCTACTCTACAACATATCGCACAGACACCACGTCTAGTTATCCTTAGCATGCTCCCTCTGCCCCTTCTTCCATAGCTTCTTCTGCACGGAGGCTGCTGCCTTGTTCCCGAACAAGAACCGCGAGGTTCGTTTGTCTGCGCCGGTCTTGCGCGACAGATACGAAGGGCCCGAGAAGAGGACCTGTATACACTGGATTTAAGAACACCGCGTCTCCATTAGGGAAAATGGAACTCACCGCCCAAAGTCCCCATGCACCGATGACCCCAGAGCCGAGGCAGATCAAGAAACTCAGCCCTCCCACTGACGTCGTGTTATAGGCAATGAAGGAAATGAGGACGCAAACTGATGACAGAGGCCCTAGAAGAGGATGTCCGTGAGCTTCCCCCTTCGATGTAACCTCCATATTGTCCGGAGGAATCTAGTATACGGATTAATGAGCCATCAAGGTATAATTAGGCAGAAGCACATACGTTGAAGATCAGCGCAAGTGCGACGGCGAACAGCAGGAGGCCAGTATGCACAGCCATGAATGACTCTAATGGCGTCAAAGCAGCCCTACGCTCAATCCCTGTCTCCGAGAGAAAGAGGAGTAATCTGGGCGATAATATCAAGGGTACTGCAAGCACGAGGAGGCTACGCAATATGTTAGCCGTATGAATGAAGCCTTAGGCAGTTTCGACACCGTACAGCAGAGCAGAGGTCCATGCCCACGCAGTTATTACTCCATCGTCTTTCGGACTGAGCACGTCGGCATCCTCGGGAAGTACTTTGCCAGTGGTGGGCTTGCTATTAGAACTTGAGCTGCCAGTGCGTTTGGACAAGTCCTCCAGTTCGATCTCGTTAGACATAGTTGATACAAGCAGGTGGTAGTGGTTGCGAGTGCAGCTAACTGTACCGCTGCGGTAACGTGTGCCTTTGTGCGTGCAAGACTCCGCGGTTAATGCGCAGCAGCCACAACTGTACGCACTCCAGCAGACGCGCGCATCCGGGCTCGGTGACGTCACGCGATCGTGGCATGCTCTATCATGTTTGCGTTTGTTAGGATCCAAGGCTATTAGCTTCAACGACTCAACGCCAGCCGCTACATAGGTAAGTCTATGCCAGTAGCGACGGATCGGGGAACTCAATTTCGGCTCCAGCTTACATGGAAGCGGAATGCCCTAAAGTCCTGCACGCGCCATCCTACGAACAATTTCTATCGGATTACCTGCTACCCAACAAACCTGTGATAATCGGGCCTTCCCTCATAGCATCTTGGCCAGCATGTAGACGCTGGGCACGCGAAGACGGCCGCATCAACTGGAAATACTTGAAGGCTGAATACGGACACTTGACCGTGACCGTTGCAGACTGCTCTACGCGCGAGTTCAGCGACCAGCATCGCGAAACCATGCCCTTCCGGGAAGTGGTCTCCCTGTGGGAAATGGGAAAAGGACAATCTTTTTACGCGAAGGACTGGCACCTCGCTCGCGCCCTCTTGGGGGCTTCGGCGGAAGAGACGTCCCACAACCTATTCTACACAACCCCAAATATCTTCCGCGACGACTGGATGAACGCCTACTATTCAGCCCACACCGAAGACGACTTCCGATTCGTGTATGTCGGCGCAGCAGGGACATTCACCCCTCTGCATCGCGATGTATACACCTCGTACTCGTGGTCGACGAACGTCTGCGGGCGCAAACGGTGGTGGCTGTTCCCGCCCGAGCAGACGCCGCTCCTGTTCCGCAAAGGTGGCGAGGAGCACCTGGAGACCGCCTACGACGTCCGGGATGTCGATCCCGCCCAATACCCTTTGTTCCGCCAAGCTTCTCCCATCGTGATCGACCAAGAGGCGGGAGAGACGATATTCGTGTATGCCTACATCGCGCTCATTCTATTGCACGCCTCGCTGACGGTGGCCGTGGCGTACGTTGGCGTTGTCCAGCCCGAGCGGATGGTATCACCAAGTCGAGAACCTCACGGACTGCATATCCATCAACCACAACTGGTGCAACTCCGTCAACCTGCCCTCCCTGTACGACTCCATGTGTGCCAAAGTGCTCGAAGTCGAGCATGCTCTCGAGGACGTCCGGGAGATGCTCGAGAGCAACCAGGCCACCAGTGGTTCTGCGAATCCGGACCCAGACGAGTGGCGTGCTGAATGGGTGGCGATCGTGCAGGACGTCGTGGAGAAGGACGCTGGATGGAAGTGCGTTACTTCCTAACTCGTTGTATGCTTGACTTTTGAGAACGCGACTCATTTCCCTCATCGCCAGCTGGTCAACCTTCTGGAAGATGGTTCGGCATGCTCTACGCCTTGCGATGGACAGACCATGCGCAGCAGAGAACCATCTGTGGCCGCGCACTCCGCGTGAACTCATGCCACCCTTGTACTTCGTTCAGCACCGCGTCAGGACGTGTATGGAAGACTTCATCGGGCGTCCCCAGCGGGAGCTAGATCTTGTTCCGGGGCTTGAAGAGGTAATAACCGATGTCAGAGAGTTGCTAGGGGCGAATGAGAGCAAGAATGCACACGGAGATGTATGATTGTTGTAATGTACCCATGTTGTAAATGCCACTGTCTGTACCATCCAATTCCCTCTCGCAGTCTCAGATCTTGCATCTGGTCGCACACTTTATAGCGCGTTCGGTCACGAACGAGCCTCGAGGCGTATGGCATTTTTCCAACATATGCGAATAAAATACAGTGTATTACAGCCGGTAGCAATGCATGACGATAACGTATAGGTCAGAATCGGGAAAGATCGGGGATACACAACGACTGTCCCAGCGCACAGAAACAGCAGATCTACATCTCTCGTACAGGCTCAGAATCCGTTCGGCCACGAGTTCCCTTGGATCATCGCGGCTCGAGACGGATGCACTCCGGGAGGCGCAGGAGGCTGGCCGTAGTTCGACGGGCCGGGCTGTTGGTAGCTAGGCGTTTGGAAGCCCGCTGGTGGCGGCGCACCGTACTGCGGTGGTGCACCGTATTGAGACATGCCGCCGTACCCAGGAGGGTAAGCTCCAGGAACGGCACTTGGGTGCGTCGACGCTCCTCCGTAGGGGTTGGGAGTGCGACCAACTTGGCGTACAGACATGTGCCCTGGAGTAGCATGTCCGGGGGCTGGTGTCCTGCCGGGCGTGCGACCACCGTATGGCGTCTTGCCTCCAGCAGGACCTCCAAGACCACCGCCATACGACATGGACTTTTGCCTAGAAACCCGAATGCATGGTTAGTATAGAGACGGGACGACCGAGTTTGCTCCACGCACCTGATTTTGAAGGCATCACACAACTCGGGTACACCAGCAGCTGGAGTATCGAAGAGATAGTAGGCCTCGGGAGTCACACGTACAGGCTAGGTAACCATCAGCATACACGCATTGACAGCGTGTCATGGGAAACGTACCCAGGTCTGTACCGTAGAGTTCTTGTTCGCGAGGTAGCAGAGGTTAAAGTGCCCTGGCCGCTTGCGGTTGAGGGTAAAACCGTAAGCACTCTTGGACGGGTTCGCCGCGACGAAGTTACGCAAGGAGAGATCTGGAGGATGATGAGCAATCGTGGGGTTAACGTTGGGCATGATAACGTACGGAGATCATCTTCAGTTCCAGGCTTGAACTTCTCGTGCATCATCAGCTCCTCCACCTTCCGGGCCATGGCTTGTACGTGGTTGACGATCAGCTCATCCAGATCGGAGAACTGGTGTGTGCCGTCCACGACGAACTTGGAACCAGCGGTCTGACCCGTGGGATCAGCATTGAGCTCGACAACGTCTAAAGACGGGATGAGCACGGCTCGATAGCAAGTAGTGATATGTGGGCCTACCGATGTGTTGGTATAGCTTGTCGTCAACCTTCCACGTGACAGCAAGATGATCTGAGCCCTTGGAGGACGGGCGAATGACCACATCACCCCGTTGCTGCTTCTCCAAGTAGGCCTCTGCTTGTTGCGAGTTGAAGTTGTGGAAGTTGGGGTGCTTGATGACGCGCCGTGTCCTGTCGACCTCGGCCCTCTTCTTGCGCGCTTGCATCTCAGCATCGCGATCGTACTGGGTGTGATTCCAGTTCTCGTCGTGCTTGACGCGACGGAACTGGCTGTCTCCTGCGCTGACATCGGTCTCGCGGGAGGAGAGTTCGACGCTGAACTGGTCTGCTGCGAGATCGAGCTTGACATCGATGATGACACCGGAGAGGGTTTGGCCCGGCTTGACGACTTGTGTTGGCGACAAACCGGCGTCCGTAAGGTACCGTTTATTGATCATGCCCTCAATACCTGAATCGAGGCGCACGATAACGAAGTTCTCCTTGACACGCATTGCCTGGACAGAGACGATGAGACCGACGCGGAGTGTGCGGCGCGTCTCGCCAGTGAGCATAGTGAGGACTTCCCAGTCGCCTGGGAGAACAAAGTCGGCGCGCCGTTCGCCGAAGGGATCGACGAGTTCCATCCGGATGACGTTCAGTGTGTGGCGCTTCTTGTCCTGGTTCGCCACAAACATGTTGACAGCGAAGTCATCGAGGTTGAGGTCATCGAGCTTCCTCTCGTTCTCCTCGTCCTGCATGATCAATGAGACGACATGGGAAGGGTGCTCGTCGTGAACATCCTCCTCGTCGAGCTCAAGGGCATCCGTCGCCATCTTGCGAGCCAACTCGTAGTCCTCAGGATGTATACGAGTGCTGTCGAGCGGGTCAGGAACGTCGATGTCCTCGCCGTGACGATTCTTGGCGGGCTTCGGCTCGGAGTCCTGAACTATTCGGAGGAAACCAGCAGCATTCAAGAAGATCTTCGTGGTCAGAAGACCGTTCTTGATGAACTGGTCCCGGTTGACGAGGTTGCCACCCTGCAAGAGGAATGAGGTTGAGAAATTGCTGCGAGTTCTACGAACATGTCAACATACCATGGAAGCGATCTTCTTGACCAAGACTTGGGCTTTACGAGGGCCGAGGCCACCAACAAACCGAAGCAAGTGTTGGTAGTAGGAATCTGTCACCGCACGGTTGATGTCGACGCCGACCTTGTTGACCACATCGACGAGAACACGTTCCAGCGCCGTGAGCAACTTCTCCTTGGGGATCTAGATCGCCACCAACATATCAGTCGCGGAGTATCAAAACGTGGGTTTCTGTACTTACCAGCTGCTGATACTCCTCCTCAAATGTGATCGCGGAGATATCAGAACCAAGCGCGGCGTACTCGTTGAGGGGGCTCTGCACGTATCGCGCCAAACCAATACAGTACTTCCCAAGCGAAGTCAAGGCACTGAACTCATCCTCCGCACGCTGGCTGTGCTGGTAGATCCGCGCAACTTCGTCATGCACATAGATCACCGGGATGCTGGGTACCTCGTCCGAACGGTCGCCGCTGTTCTTCGCGCCTTCAATCAGCTCCTTCACTCGCCGCGAGAGCTTTGTGGTAGCAATGCTGAAGCCGCCAATTGCGATCACGTCGGGTCGTCGCCGTTTGAGCATGTCCATGAACTCGTCTTGATTCTCGGTGTTGACCAAGTTGTCGAGCTTCGTGTGCTCCCGGAGCCGCCCAGCCTCGTCGAGGAAGACGATTGCGATTGAGTCCTTGTGAGGATCGCCCTTGCCCCAAGACATAGCCATGACGGAAGGCGTATCTCCTCGTTTCATGTTAGGGGCGGTATAAGGCGCTACATCGATACGCTGCAACACAGTCAGCCATGCAAAGATTGCCATATTTGCTGTACTCACTTCTCGGAGAGTCTGAGCGCACTGCCTTGCCAGGTAGTCCTCTGCCTCCTCCCGGACCCATTCCCGAGTCCACTTGATGCCAACAGGTATCAGATGTTGCTCGAGAGCCTCTTGCACGACGCGAGAGCGCTCCTCATTCCAAGCCCGTGCTGTATCGCTGAAGCTGTCGGACGCGTAGGCATCATTGAGCTTACGCTCGAAATCTGCCTTAGCCTCTGGGCGGAGAGTGATCGATACCGTAACAAGATGCTCCGACTCCGCAGCAAGGATGTTGAGGAACTGCGGCGACTGCAGCATGTCTGCCGCGTTCTTGTTCAGCAGGTACTTGAAATTCTATACGTAGTGTTAGCTACATGTCTGAGCAGTAGCTGCATGAGGCCGGACTCACATAGTACGGATGGTGCTCGTCGATCTTCGTGATACCTCTTTCAGTCGGAAGAACCGAGACTAATGCATTGGACTTGAAGGTGTTCCGCATCTCTTGACGAAGAAGTGGATCCTTGCCAAGCTCAGTGGCGATGATCATCCGTGCCCTCGCAAGCAACTCCTCGGCTGGCTGCGCGCGCGTCGCGTCCGGGTCGACAAACTGTTCCGCATAGGCTAGGGGGTTCAGTTCCTGCTCCTCAACGAAGTGCGTGTTGTGGTCGGAGATGAAGTTCAGCACAACTTCGTGAGGTTTAATGCCAAAGCCCTGACAAATTGTGATGAATGGTACATTCACAGCTGTTCAGTGGAAGTGGCTCACCTCTGCGAGTTTGGATGCAATAGTCTTCTTGGCGAGCTCGTATGCAGAAATCCGACTCGGCGTCTTGTGCTTGCGGACCTCACCTTGTTCTTCGTCGTCGTGGAACGCAACGTCGAACTTGTTCTTCTTCTCCTCTCGATACTTCATGCCGAGCCACTCGGTCGCGTCCGATGCCATCTCAGCAGTTTCCACCCTCTTTCGTACCTCGTTTTGGAAGTACTCGTCGGATACACCAAGGCGAGCGTAGAGGGCGTCAAGCGCCGCTCGGCGCTCCAGCAGAGAACGGTACTTCTGTCCAACAGAGTACAGACGCCAGAGGTCGTCAAGGGAAAGCAGCTCCACTGGGGCTCGAGGTGTTGCAGGGTTGAAGTGCGAGATGTAGTCACGCTTGTGGGTCCACACGTACGGTACCTCGAATGATGAGACAAAGAGGTATCGGAGAGCACATGTGATCGCCTGGACCAGGTCAGATAACAAGTGGTGGTACTGGCCATCTCCTCGGAAGAAGTCTCGTTCCTTGCGACTTGAGAGGCGAGTGATGACCCAAGAGGCCGCATCGTCCAGGTCGTTCTCTGTGAGGGGCTTGTGTAGGGAAAGGGTGGCAGAAGGCGACAGGGACGAGGTGGCGAGTTGCATCCGCTCTGGTATATCTTGTGCTCTGATGAGGTCGTCGTCTTCGGTGAGTAGTCGCGCACGTATCTCAGATGGCTCGAAGACCTATAAACGCAATTATGGTACGTCCTTATAGCATATGAGAATCACTCACGTCTTGGTACTTCATCTCGGGTTTTGCTTGTTCCTCTTCGAACACAGCTTCCTCGTCGCCCAATAAGGCCCAATCATAGTCGTGCCCGTCGCCAAAGACTTCGTGTATCTCCTCCCATGCACTGTCACACTTGTCAACAGCCGGTCTGACAACTGAACTCGCTCCACTTACTTTTGGTCGATGCCGGCGAGCTCGGGACGAGACCCGAAGGCTCTCCGTCTTGCTTTCTCCAGCCTTCTTCTTTCCCTGCGTCGCTCCTCGCGCTCGTTCTCGTCCATGGCGCCGCCAGCCTCCTCCTCGTCTTCGTACTCAATGAAGTTGTCCATGTCGTCCATGTCAACATCATCGTCATCTCGACCCGCAGCTCGTTCATCATCCCAGATGTTATGGATGTCTTGTACTCGAGGGAAGTCATCGTTGTCGAGGTCTTCATCTGAGGACTCAACGACGGCTCGGGCTTTGGAAGAAGATGCGGCAGGGGGCGACTCGGTTTCGCGTCCAGGACGAATGCGCGTAATACGCCGAGGGAAGGCTGCGCCAGTGTTCTCCTCGAGCAGCTCAAGGTCGTCTTCGTCAAGCTCTTCGTCCTCGTCGCCTGTAACATGTCAGTAAGAGAGAGCCATATGGCGCAAATCAGGGATGCGCGTACGATGTCTGTGGTGGTGCTTCTTGCGACGCTTCTTCCGCCTGCGCCTCTCATCCTCTGAATCCTCCTGCTCCTCTTCCTCATCTTCGTCAACAATGAAGCCCTCCCGAATTCGCCTCTCTTCCTCCTCGTCTTCTTCTGGCTCCTCGGAGCTATCATCAGAGGCGCCAGCAGGGCCTACAGGGTCACCCTCCTCTTCCTGTCCGCTTCCCTGCATAGGATCATCTTCGTCGTCGCGAGGTGCGTGTCCATGTTCGCGGACCGGGGAAGACATGATAGAAGCAGAGTAAGGTGGTGGTCCAAGAGACCAGTGAGGTCAAGGAAGGGTCAAGACGGTCGAACTGCACCTTTCCTTTCGTGCACGCTTCGCGCTTATGGAATCTGAGATCGGATCGGGCAGGTAGTTGACTACTTAGTCAGAGCCGGCTAAGCTATCCGCAGCGGCTTCAGTGTTAGCATACAGCAGTATTATAATAAGAGTATTCAAGGTAAAAATGTCTAATACTTGCACGGCGCTCCGCCACAACTTCGCATAAGTAGACCTCTCCCGCTCCCTGAACCACAGGCTCTAGTCGGAACATGGAGTTTCTACGTCTTGCCCTCGACGAAGCTCGGAAATGCACCCCCTCACCTACAGCTTTCTGCGTAGGATGTGTGTTGACAGCAGCGTACCCACCCGACTCGCAGCCAGTGATCGTCTCCCGCGGCTACTCTCGTGAACTCCCGGGGAACACGCACGCCGAGGCCAACGCTCTGGCCAAAGCCCGCCAGCTCTCGCACGAGCAGTTGGCAGAGCTGTTTCCCAGTGCCCCGCGTCCGATAGACATCGATACCGTCTTGACGCATGCCGACATCTATACCACCATGGAGCCGTGTTCCGTACGCACCTCCGGGCTAGCTCCTTGCGCCGATGCCATTATCGCAGCACGCATCAAGCGCTGTTTCATAGGCGTAGGAGAACCGGACGACTTCGTGAAGTGCGAAGGGGCGCAGAAGCTGAAAGACGCCGGCGTGGAGGTGATCTGGCTCAACGGGTTGGAGAAGGAGTGCCTGGAGGTGGCTAGGATGGGTAGGGAACATTGACGATTGTTTGTACAGCTACATTGATTTCGAGACGGAAGCCTAGGCTGTTGTACACTATATGTCTACCAAAATCTTGCTCTTACATTCACTGGAGACACGTCTTGACCAGCGATCCCCACTCTTCGACCAGTGACTTCGCAGTCTTCAGATCTAGGACAGACCCTGCGAACTCGATGGACATAACCACACTGTCCGTCTTCTCTACGACTACAATGTCGATCATGACATCGTCCTGTAGGAACGGAACTCAGTTTCAATTCCGGATCGACGGTATGATAGACCTACCCGCAACAGCTCCGTAACGCGCATCGTATCGACTCCGTTAGTGGCCTCAGGAGAGACATCTGGAATATAGTACGGCGCCTGTCGTGAACGCATAAGCCATAGTAGGGTATACAGGATAAAACTATGCGCACCTCAATCGCTTCAAGCAATGCGCTCTCGTCTTTCCCAACATCAGGCGCAACCTTGATGATGTTGACATACACGTTAGATAGCGGCCGGTCGACGATGCCGACCCAATCGTGCACACTGGCCAAACGGCTCTGCTCTATGGACGCAGGGCGAGCCTGCAAATCCTCCTGGATTCGCCTAGCAAGGTTGAGGGTATCGACGCCCTCCACACCCCGCGCACAATAGGGCAATGCATTGATACACGGGAGCGCGAGCCGCTCGGCATCTTGAACCTCGCCGGTCCTTCCGGAATGCCAGAGAGAGAACGTCGCATCGCCGGAGCGGGTATATTTGCTCTGCACTTGCGCCCAACATGCGAGGAAGACGCTTTGCAAGGACACTGAAAGCTCGCGCGCACGTTTCTCTATCGCCGCAGCGCCTGAAATGGCCGAATGATCGGTGTACACCCCACGCTTCAGGTCTTCGGGAGCCTCGGGCAAGGAGGGGAACAGTGCAGGCTGCTGCTCCACACTGAACATATCACGCCAGTACTTCTCCTGCTGAGTTGTAGTTGCGCGATCGAAGGAGATAGAGCGGAGGAAACCGTCGAGATCGTTCGAGCTCTTCGGCTCCTGGCCCAGGTAGAGTCGAGCGAGGTCGTCCGCGAGGAGATGGAGGCTCCATGCGTCATACTGGAAGTGATGGAGATGGACGAGCAGACAGGACGAGTCAGGAGACTGCAGAAGGACCGCACGGGTGAAAGGGCGTGAGACGGGGGGTGGGTGCGAGACCAAGGCTTTCATGCGTTCAATGACAGCGCCCTGTGCTTGCGCCGCCGGGACGTCCAAAAATTCCTGGGACCAGCATTGATCGAGTGCGTCGGGCTTGAAAACGACGAGACGCGGCGCGGCAGCTTCGCGGTCGTAGACGAACGTGGAACGTAACACGGCATGTCTCTTCGTAAGCTCCGACCACGCAGTCTGTATCTTCGCGGTGTCCACGTTACCGGGGAGGCGGTATCCGAAGACGTGCTGAAACCTAGACCCTCCGCTGCGTTGCCACATGCCGATCATCCACTCCATCCCAGGAGGCGCACGAGTGATCCTCTCGACCAGGCCGACGTCGATGAGATTGTCGGCGCTCAGAAGAGCTGACCAACGTTCCCGCGGTATGTCCACGGACACTAGGCCCGGATTGCCACTGGGCTTGCCGTTGACCACGGAGGCTTTGTTCTCCTTCAGCTTATGGAGGAGGGCGCCTACCGTCCGACTCTGCACAACATCCGACGATGTCAAGCGGAGGCCAGCGCGCCTCGCCTTCGCGACCAATTGAACGGCGGTGATTGAGTCCACGCCGAGCGTAGCGAGAGGGGTACCTGGGTGAACCATGGATATGGAGACGTTTGCCACGGCAGCTACCACTTCCCGAAATGCGACAAATCGGGGGTCCCACTCCTCGGCGCTCTCGTCTTTGACAGCCTTCTTGTCCTCCCGGACTCCGTACGTCTGTAGCGCTGGCACTTCCGGGATGCTATAGCGCCATGGCTCATCCATATGGCGTGCGATCTGTGAGAGGATGTGCGCGTAGCGGTCGACCCATTCCGATAGCTGTTCAGCGTTGGCGACGTCGGAGGTCCATGCAGCCTTGATGACGAATCCATTACTTTCTTCGTGCAGTTCTACATTGAGAGGGTACTGCAGCCAAATTTAGCGGACAATCCCAGATACTCACGGAATTTGTCATACCTGGACGCTGATCTGCTCCACATCTTCGACGTCAAAAGTCCACAAACTGTTCGTCTCGGCCTCGAGGGACTCCTGCCTGGGCTGGAATACAAAGATGCTGTCCCATAGGCTGCTGACGCCGAGTTGGCGCTGGATCGACCTCAGTGAGGCGTGCTGCCACGCCATGCTATCGACATTGGCTTTGTGAACGTGCTTGAGTAGTTCCTTGTTCGTCGTCTCTCCTGTGAACATTACCCGGCACGGTACAGTGTTCTATACGCATCTCAGTGATCCGGTGTCAGCGCATAGTCTCATAGACTCACAAGCATAGGCCCAATCACGTCTTCTGCGCCAGGAATATCACGGCCAGAGACCACGCGACCGAACACAACATCGGAAGACCGGGTTACAACAGCGAGCAACTTTGCAAATGCTGTCTGTCCGAGGCACTGCGCGGTCACTTCGGCCTCTCGACACGCCCGCCGAATCTCTTCGTTAGACAGTTGGACAGGCCTAGAGATTTGGTGGACGGTCGTAGAAGCAGAGGTTGCGGAGTTTTTGGGTATGGGCGCGTTGCGGAGATTGCGTAAACGGTTCACCCAGAACTCGGTGCCGTTCTTCTCTTGCCAGAACAAATGGGGTAGAAGGTCATGATACCGTTGAGGAGCCGGGATTTTCACACCGTCGTAAAGCTGTTGTACGGTATGAAGCAGGGTTGCGATCGAAAGGCCGTCGTACAGCGCGTGGTGCAAGACGACAACGAGACGATCAGGAACCCCAGGCGTCTGAGCTTTGAGCAGATTGAGGAACACAGGTGGCTCGCGGAAGATCTCGTGCTCATCCGTCGCCTGGAGATATGGATTGAGAGCTTCGACCAGGTTGACACCGACGACGTACGACGCCTCTGACCAATGCAGGACAGCGTTCGAATGCACGGCCTGTACCCAGACGCCCCGACTGGGCAGGAAATGGAACGACGTGCGGAGTATGTCGAACAGCTCAATTGCTTGTTGCCACGCGCCCCGCAAGCGATCTATGTCGACGCCCTCGTCCAGCCGCAGCGGGAATAGATGCACATACAGGCGGCCGTCGGAGCTCACCGTCTAAACGGCTCCATGAGTAATTTGTAAAGCCCCGACGCACGGATTGGCAAACGCACCTGCGAGAGCATACCAGCCTGAAGTGTGGTAGTCGGGAACACCTGAACCACATCGCTAGCGGATAGCTTGAGCGCCTCGATATCCACGGCTGCGGCGAGCTGCTCGCACTCCGCCTTGAACGCCGCCAAGGCGTAATCGTCACCCTGTTTCTGCGGCTCCCTCGCCTTCTGGACACGCGCCGCGAGTCTGCGAGGGGTCGAGAGACCCATGATATCCGCCGACGACAGGCGAAGCCCCTCTGCCGACAGTTTTCGACTCAGCCCAACAGACTTGATCGAGTCCAGACCGAGGGACAGAAGGGAGGTGCCGCTGGTGATGAGGCCAGCGTCCACACGGAGGAACTTCGATGCGATGTGGATGATCGCGGACACAATCTTCTCGTCCACATCGGCGTCCTCTGGCAACCCGACATCGTGGTCGCGGAGCCTCTCAGACGTACTAGCTGTCTCTTGAGACGCGACGTACGACGCTCCGGCACCATTGGCCGGGGTACCCGTTGATTTGCCTTCCGCCAACCGCATAGCCGTCTCCTCGAGATCTCGGAGAATGCCCTTGACCACTTCAGGCGAGATATCTGCAGAAGTGTACGCAGCATTGACCACAGCCCGGTCCTGCGCAGGATCGAGCACGACCTCAACAGCAAGAATATACTGCATTGCATATTGCATATTCAGCGCATGTTCCGCGCAACCGACAATAGAGTCACTTACATCAGGTTCGGGGTTCTGGCTCTCTACCACGGTCCAAAGGCGACTCGCATCATGCTCCTTGAATGATACGGAAAACAGCGTGTCAAAGAGCGCGCCCTTGCACTCCGGGATCCATTTCTGGATGCGGCTGAGCGGAATGTGCTCGTGCTCGCTCGCACGTGCGACGTCGCGCTGAATGGCGTGGAGGACGCCCTGAGCGCGGGCGCCATGCCCGACTCTCGCAGGCACGACTGTGATCATCGGGCAGACGGTCGTGTCGATGTCGGTTACGGGCAGCGAGCGTCCGGCGCGGATGACCTGTATACGCGTCGGATCAGTTACGTTCAGTTACGTGACAGCGTCGATCTATCCAAGTGGATCCACCTACTCCGAACACGACATCGTCCTGACCGCCATACACACGTTCCCCCAGCAGGCGCCCGTACGCGCCCATCAAGAGAGCCTGAAGAGTGACCTGCTGCGAGGCCGCCTTCGCCTGCAGCTCGCTCAGGCTCCGCCCGAACGCCAGCGACGCGATGTCAGCGTGGGAGGAGGAAGCCGTCTTCCTCAGCAGCCGCTGCCAGGGGTATCCTTGCAAGTGCTCTCGCCAGAACGCACGCGCGGCCGTGTGGTCTATGGTGACAATTTGCTCGAGGATGGCGCGAAGCGGCGCGTGCGGTAGCTCCCGCTGCCCCGTATAGACACGTTCGAAGTCTCGGAGCAGAACTGGGAGGGAGATGCCGTCGTAGAGTGCGTGATGGATGGAAAGTATCAGGTAATCCCCGCGCGAAGCGGCGTTCGTGTATACAGTAAGGCGCACTGGGGGTTCCTTCGAAATAGCCGTATTCAGCTCGCGCGCGATGGACTGCGCCTTCTCGTCATTGAAGTAGCTTTGGAACGCTCTGTCGTCATCGACGTTGTGCTCATGCTGCACGAATTGGGGCTGAACGGCGTCTGGACGTAAGACGACCTGCACCAAGTTGCTGCCAAAGTGGAAGACCGTGCTACATTGCATCCGCTCGTTGTCAGCGTTTTGTCACGCATCGCCTTTTGTGACTCACCGTAGCATCTCATGATGGGCGACAAGCTCCTTCCACGCGTCCCGCAGGCGCTCTACAGACGTTTCGGGACCAAGGCGCAGCAACACATGCTGCACATACATCGACGGCGCGTTCGCCGAGCGATACAGCACGCCCTCCTGAACGGGGAACGGCGGCAGCAGCGCCTCAATTGACTCCGCAGGATATGCCGCCTCCACCTCCTCTCTCACGCTCGATGCAAATTCGTCCAGCATCAGCGAACCCTGGCGCGCCGCGTGCCCCGCCGGCGTGCGCTCGAGGAGCTGCGCGATCTCGCTCACGGTTGGGCCTTGCATAATCTGTGCGGGGGCGACTTGCCCGCCAAATGTCCTCCTGAGTTCCGCCGCGAACCGCGCAACGGCTAACGAATCCATCCCGCACTCGAAGACGTTCGTGTGGGGACCAAGGTGGTCCATTGACATCTTCACATACGGCCTCATTATATCGAGTAGCCGCCGTTCCGTCTCGGTAGGCTCTCTACGGGCACTAGAAGCAGCTGAGCCTCCAACCCGCCCGTCCGCCATGAGTCGCGTGAGCGTCTCGAGGTCGAGTCCTAAGAAAAACGCAGCGAGGACCTTTGCGTCCGCCTTCCCGTTCGAGCTCAAAGGAATGAAGCTCAGAGGCACAATATGGCTCGGGCGCATATAACTCGCAAGCTCGCGGTCACACGCACTCCTCAGGCGCTGCAGAAGCCCCTCGGGAGGCGTCACCAAGCTCGGCGTGCCGCCCTTGCGCACCGCGACGGGCACCGACGGGTCCCACGCGACGAACGAGACGAGCTGGTCCGCCCCAATCGCCGAGTGCTTCGCGAGGATCGTCATCGCGTCCAGCGCGTGCTCCGGCGCCGCCGCGGCGCGCAAGATGGACGAGATGCCCTCGGACTCGATCCGCACGCCGCGCAGCTTGATCTGCGTGTCGATCCGACCGATGATCTCGAGCGTCGCGTCCGGCATCATGCGCACGAGGTCGCCCGTGCGGTACGCCCAGCGCTGCGGGGCCCCACCGCTCTTGCTGTTGCTGTCTCCCCCGCGGGGGAAGGGGAGGAAGACCTTCTGCGTGAGGTCGGGCCGGCCGACGTAGCCGCGCCCGACGAGTGGGCCCTCGACGACGAGCTCGCCGGTGCCCCCGCGGAGGACGATGTTCATATTTTCGTCCACGACGTACGCGCCGACGTTCGCAAACGTACGGCCGATGTTCGCCCGGGGCGTGTCCTTGTCCATGGGCCGTGCCGCGCAGCCGATAGTTACCTCACTCGGTCTACCAGCGTTCATCCATGAGTAGTGAGTACATGAATTGAACACAAACGTCATGTTGCCTACCCGTAGAAATTAGCCAGTCGGACCTTGGGGTGCGACGCCCACTTGTCGAGAATCTGTGCAAGCAAGTTCGTGAGCCCTCAGTTTTTTTCCACAAGGGAGAAACAAGGTGCATACCGCGTCGCTCATCTTCTCGCCGCCGCTCGCAATGTAGCGCAGCGTCGTAGCATGGCCGGATTCTTCGTCTTCCTGCACAGCCCCCATGGTCGCCTCTATGAGGCTCGGCACGATCCCGACGTGCGACACACGCAAGTTCTTGATGTAGTACGGCAGGTCTTCGAGAAGCAAGGAACGCGGCGCGGCGAGGATGGGAATGCCTAGTGCCAGAGGCACCAAAATCTCTGCAAGGTGCACATCGAACGCCACCGCTGCATGGCTACTCAGTGAAAGCGCGCGGTGAGGAGAAAGAGTAGGTAATTACATGCAATAGAGAGGTAATTCCCCTCGCTCGGGTCCTCGAGCTCTACTATGGACGCAGCGATAGCGCTTATGGCCCAGATGGCCTCGCTGAGACCGCGCTGCGTCAAGATGCATCCCTTCGGCGTGCCTGTGGTTCCTAGAAGATCGTGAGCGACGGCCGCCGATCTCGACGTTAACTGCGACCTACCAGAGGTGTACAGGATGTACGAAGTATCATCGGGCTGGGCGAACGCCACTTCGTCGGCGTCCTGGTGCTCTATGGCGGCTCGTACAGACGAGTCCCGCATGTCTATGGCGATGTTCCCAAGCGATTCAAAACAGGCTAGATCGGACGTAGATAGAATGTATCGAGCGTTGGAGTCCTTCGCGATGAATTGCTGCCTTTCCAGAGGGAGCTCCGCGTCAATCTGAAGACATACCACGCGTCATAAAGCACGCACATGGACTTGAGGACGAATAGTGACATACCGGAACATAGCAGGCGCCAGATCTGAGGATGCCAACAAAGCAAATATGGAACCAGACATCGCGCTTCATGCAGACAGCAACCGAATTGCCGCTCTCGACGCCGGCCTGGCGCAGCCAACGTGCGAGCTGGTTAGCCCACCGGTTAAGCTCGAAATAGCTGATGGTCTCCGGGGTGTATGCATCCTCCGGCCAGTCTGTGGATAAGTCCGCATACCACCGCACGGCGATATTGTTAGGTTGTTGCGCAGCTTGCAGAGTAAGATGATCGGTCGCGAGCCTGACGGGCGGCACGCGTCCATAGATCCCGCAGCACTCCTCAAACGAATGCTTGTCATAGGAAGACAACAGATCAGAGGGTAATTGGGGTAAAGAAGCCACAGGCGTCTGGGGTGCCGTATGAGCATGTGCGACTAGAGCCGCTACTTGAGAAAGAAGGAGCTGGGATTGTGAAGGATGGCACAACCGCTCAGATGCTGTAGCGGAGAGTATCGCTTTGTCACGGTCGATCGCCAATACTAGGGGAATACCATCTCCGAGTTTGGGGGATTGCAGAGGGCGCGCGCTGAGTAAGGCCAAACATGGCGACTGCTTTGGAGTAATATCCAAAGCGCCTCGAAGGGTATCGGGAGTGATGCGAGGCCAAGAGGGGTCCACGAGAGCTTGAGCTACTCCGCCCAACACATCCGACCACGTTTGACCATCGCCCCAGGCGACCCGGACGGGGAGCAACTTCTCTTCCGGATCGTCCGCAATGGCAAGTAACACATCGGCACAGCCGCAATACGCTCCGAGAACGCGGCCTAGTGCGACGGCGACTATAGCGAGAGCTTGGATTGAGTTGTGACCGGCGTCCAAGGAAATAGCATGCGAGGTCGATTGGAGTGTACCGGGCGCGAAACGCCGGGAGGATAGATCTGGGAAATCCTGATGTCTATAGCCTGTGAGGATGTGCTCGTAGCCGGCAAACTCAGGGGGAACGACGTCGGTGGGAGCGGGCCCCACCGCGAGAGGGGGCGCAGGGGACATCGAGGAGGGCGCTGGGGGAGAGACGGGACGGATGAGCACTCGGACCGCCTGGACGTGAGAGATTATAGGAAAGGGAGGCTAACTTTGCACTGGGCGCGGGATGGGATTCCTCCGCGTTCGGCGACAGTCTGTGCGTCCACAAGGTCAAGTATTCAGGTGGACAGAGGAGAAGTAGGTGCGGCCGACTGGGGCCAGGAACGGATCTCTTGTGATAATGTGGAGGTGCCCGTTCGAGTGGGCTGGGGTTGGGCACTTCTGTCACAATACAGCGCAGTCGGAGCCGACGGAGAGCACGCGCCAAGACTGGAAAGGGAAAATTAGGGCGGCATGGTTCGAGGTGATGCTCCAGAGAGGTCCAGGAACTGCGCGGTCCATGCGGATTCCGAGGAGTATAGGGCAGAGGAGGATATGGAGGAGAGCGAGGTGGATGGCGGATGGCGGATGGCTTGGCTTGGCTGGTTGAGTGGGGGCGGGAGACAAAGGACTGATCTTATCTTATCAGATGAATGACGTGCTGGGTAATGGGGGCGATTAGATTAAGCCGTTGGCTATTGATCTTATCAGATTGTGCGTGACGACGGATTCTGATCTGGGAGTGGGTGCGAGTGCTGGATCTCTCCACTCGCAACTCAAGCTCTGTCTGCGCATGTCCTCCGCCTGTCCCGACCGTCTCTTCCTCCCCAGATCGCCCTCTAACGCGCAGGAATATTCTTCTCGCGTCCGCGTGCCCGTTTCGGGGCTGGGCGTCCTTCGTATTTCGGTTTCTCCGCCCGACTCCTTCCTTCCGGCTAGCTTTTGAATTCCCTCCGCCTACCTTTCTTGCCGACCAGTCGCGACTCCTCCCTCCAGCCCAGGGACCTCCTCCGACGCCCAAGCTCGAGCAGCTGTCATGGCCACAATCCGGCAACTACCACGCCAAAACGTTCATTTTTTACCGTGGAAATGACACATCCCACTCTGTCACTTTCCCTCTCCCCCGCAAGCTTATAAAGTTTGGCCACCATGGCCCGACGATCCCGTCCAACGGCCTTGCCCACTTCCCTCAGCCACCATCGCCTCTATCCCTTTTGGCACCCTTCGTTGCTCTACTACTCCCTCTCGCCGCTCTTCCACCATCCCACCCCTTGCTGCGATGTCCTCCTCCGCTGATTCTACCCCGCTCTACGACGTTATTGGCCTCGGCTTCGGCCCTGCCAATGTCGCCATTGCCGGCGCCATCGTCGAAAAGTGGGCCGGCTCACAAGCCACCCCTTCGGTACGCGTGCCGTCGCTGTATCTTCCTATCTCGCACTCACTGAAATGCTCCCGCTCGCCGTCCATTCGGTCGTTCCTGTGACCAGAGCCATGCGCCCCTCCAACAAGTGCTCTTCATCGAGAAGCAGCCTGAGTTCCGATGGCACCCCGGCATGCTCTTGCCCAATTCTCGTATGCAGATCAGGTGGGTGCACTATCACCATCCTCACCCCGCGTTCAGCCCTGGGCTCACCGTGAATATTCCACACAGCTTCCTAAAGGACCTGGCCACCCTGCGGTCGCCCCAGTCACCGTTCACGTTCCTCGCGTACCTGCACTCCCAGGACCGGCTCCTCAACTTCATCAACCGCGGCAGCTTTACGCCCACGCGGAAGGAATACTCGGATTATCTCGCGTGGGCCGCCGCTGCCGTGCAGCAGCACGGCATCCAGGTCCGCTTTGGCGAGGAAGTCGTTGGCCTCACGCGCTGCGACGACGGCACGGTCGAGGTTCGCAGCCGCAACCTCGAGACGGGCGAGGAATTCTCGAGGCGATCGAGTAGGTCACTTCATTGGGCAAGATCGATCGATTCGATGATCGCCGGCCGCTGACCGCGTTTGTCCACGTTTCTGCTAACAGGGAATATCATCCTCTCCCCCGGCGGCACGCCCAAGCTCCCGCCTGCGCTCGCGGCCATCGCGCCCCACCCGCGCGTTATCCACAGCGCGTACTACCTCTCCGCCGTGGACAGATTCTTCGCCTCGATTCCGCAGAATGGGGAGCCGCTGCGCATCGCGGTCATCGGAGCTGGGCAGTCGTCCACCGAGGTCCTCCTGGACCTGCACAGCCGCCTCAATTCCTTGTCCGTGACAGGCGGGAGGAAGCACCAGCTCGATATGATATTCCGCAGGGGCTCGCTCAAGCCGAGCGACGACACCCCGTTCTCGAACGAGATCTTCGATCCCGCCAGTGAGTTGCCCCACCGGATCAATGTGGAACCTTGAGCATGGATTCTCACGCCGTCTGGTTGACAGCTACGGATATGTGGTACAATCTGCCATCGAAGCGCGAGCGACAGGCCGTGCTCCGCGAGTACAACCCGACCAACTACAGCGTCGTGAACATGAGGACCATCGACTCGGTTAGTCATCCGTCCTGAACTAACCCCCGCTCCGCGCTCATCGCAGCACACAGCTCTACGAAGTCATGTACCACCAAAAACTGCTAGACAGCATCAAGGCCCGTACCGGCCGTGAGGAAGAGTCTGACCGCACCCGCATCACTCTCAGCCCGTACACCTCCATCTTCTCCGCCGAGGCCCTCCCCGCTGAGGAGTCCCCGGCAAAGGAGACCATCCGGCTCACCCTCCACAACATCCACACCCGCGCCGTCGCCGCGAAGGCCTACGACGCCGTCTTCTGCGGCACCGGCTACGACCGCGACGCGTGGATGCGCCTCCTCGCCTCCTCGAACCTCGCAGACGAGTTCGGGATCAAGTCGACGTCCATCGAGCTCGTCCCCGCCACCGAGCCCGACTCCGAGCCCACGCCCGAGCCCACGCACACGCACGCGGCGGAGCAGGGGACGACGCTCCCGCCGCACCCGCTCTTCGCAGACGTCGTCGGCGAGGACGCCGGCGCGCTCTCGCCCGTCTCCTCCCGCTCGACGGACGGGTTCCTCACCCCGCCGACGCCCGCGACGCCGCAGTCGCAGCACTCGAAGCTCGGCGCGGACGGCCAGGCGTCCCGCGTCAAGATCTCGCGCACGTACCGCCTGCTCTCGCCCCGCACGGCGGCGGCGGGGGATGCGGCGGGCAAGGGCACGGGCGAGCCGCGGGTGTACCTCCAGGGCTGTACGCAGTCGACCCATGGGCTGAGCGAGTCTCTGCTGAGCATTCTTGGGGTGCGCGCTGGGTTGGTCGTCGACGAGCTCTGCGAGGCGTAGATGGGAATGCGTCCCGCTGCATCTGTCCGACCTCGGTGCTCGATACTCGGTGCTCGGTTCTCGGTTGTCCCTAGATGATTCATTACTTCGGTGGGTTCTCGCGGCTTGCCGTACAGAGTTACCACACCTCTCTCTCTCCCACTCTTACTCTTCTCCCACATGCCTCATGCATTCCTATTCTTTCCATCTGCGTGGTATGACACAAAACAGCGAGACAGTGTATTTTTACTGCTACTACCTATATTGCAACATGTGTTGGCGAATCCGGCTGGGGCGCCGATGTCGATGTCGATGACGAGGCGCGCGTACACAATGCTGATGCTGATGCTAGTCTGAGATCTGGCGGGGATAGAGTGGGCCGCAGCGAGCGAGCGAGCGAGCGACTTCGCTTTCGTGCAACCGACCCCTTTACTTACCCCATACCGTACTCGGTGCTGGATATGACGTTGCTACCGGGCGAAGCGAGCTCGGGGAATAAGATATATATACAGATTCAGATCCGCTGTTGGATCCAGGTCCAGGTCCAGGATCCGAGCATGTCAGCAACTCAGCAACTCAAATCTGGATTGCCGCGCTGGATGCCGGCGGAGGTAGGAAACGGTCCTATACTGAACGCTCGCGGAGCGGTGCGCACTGGACGATCAAAATGTCAGTACGTACGACATGGTGCCGACGTCAGCTTGCGGAAATGTGCAAGAGAGGCATCAAATTGCGAAGCGTCAGCCTTTGTCGTCAGCTCGCTGAAAATATATATGCGCGAGGAGCACCTGCTGACGTCGTAGTAGAATTCCGTGCAGTACGCCTTTTGAAAATATATTGCTGCGATGTCGACGAACAAGCATTAAAGCTGGCGTCGCCTCCGGCGCATTACCAAGAGACACGCTTCGCTGCTCTCAGGCTGTCGCTGCAAATTTGTACTGTACGATGATGACGCACGTTGACGACTGCTCGTAACTTGAAAGCATCGCGGGCTCGCATTGACGTGGTTCGAGATCTTGCCAGGTGGATGCCAGGGCGAACATCGTTTAGGTCGGAGCCTGAGGTATTTCTGAATTCTCAGTGCATGTGCGCGCGCACTGGACACTGGACAGAGGCCAGATGGACCTGTGCCGCCCCGCGTCACTCCTGGAGTGACGGCCGCGGCGAGCTCTCCAGATTGCGTTCAAGCTAGCGCTTGTCGGAAGGGTCCTTTGTTGAGCTTGCGCTTACGCAGGGCTGATACCGTGCAGATACATTCCATTTGGATTGCCTCACCGCCGCGCCCCCCCTGCGTCACTCCTGGAGTGACGGCCGCGGCGAGCTCTCCAGATTGCGTTCAAGCTAGCGCTTGGAAGGGTCTTTTGAGTTTGAGCTTACGCAGGGCTGATACCATGTAGATACAATTCATGATGCCTCAGCGCTGCGCGCCATGCGTCACTCCTGGAATGACGAGGCCGGCTCTGCAGCGTTAGAAATAGTCCTGAGAATTCAAGTCTTTGGCGGACAAGCAGAGTGCTGCTTACCTCTTACTGGCGGGATCGGTTACTAGAGCTTGACTGAAATATTGCTTAGTCGTCTATTGGTTTGAGACAGCAAGGTTAGAACCTTACAGAGTCGATCTAGGGTAGCTGCTTATGAGAGAACTAGGATGGTGATGTCGCAGATAAATTCCGTGTGAGGCGGTACCCGCGGGCCGATCGTTGGTGGCAGACTCGCGGCCTCGCAGTGCGCGTGCGCGCGCATGCGCAGGTGTTGGCGCTCCCGCGCCCCGGCTCGTCGTCGATCGCCCGACGACCACGCCGGTCGCCGTCACCAGTCGCTGATCGGCCAGACTGTGTCGGTCAACGACCGCGACGACGATGATGACGGCTTCCCCGACGTGGTCTATGGCTTGCTGCTACGTCCTCTGGCTTTCCCAATCGCTGTTCTTGGAACGTCATGAGCGCAACTTAACGGCGATGCATCTAGTGGCTGGAAAGGCTTCGCACCGTACTCCCGTAGAGTCTCGACGTCCTTGCCAGGTGTGGTGTCGCCAACATTTCTCTCGTAGCCAGCAGCACCTCGGTGTCTTGCTGAGTCCTGACTGGACCTCATGCCCCTCTTGTCACCGTATCTTGTTCGCGTCTTGCATCGCAACTCTCGGAACAGTGCCAACTGGATAGCGATAAGCCTTTCTTCTCTGCTGGGTCTTAGCGTTACGCTGGCTCTCTAGGCTCCCTTCGAGGAACTGCTGCTGCCCAATTCGAAGAACCGATGCATGCGTTATCGGTGCCTTTGAGGGGTCCTTTGCGCCGTTCAGCGCGTTGGGCCTTTTGCGCGGTTTTGTATGCCGCCGTCCCATACTGGGATTCAGACGCAGAGGAAGGTGCGTCGATCTTTTGCTCATTGTCGCGTACCCCTTGGTTCTCCTCGCGTCCGAGTCGCTGGAGGCTCATTGCCCCTGTTGCAAGATTCGAATGCAGCCTGGTTGAGAGTACCCCTGGTTGGGCCCCACTCAATCAACCTAGTGTGCTGCACAGGACGCCGAGGACAGCTTGACCACCTTCTTTCGTATATTCGAAAGAAGGATATGAGCAGTAATATGTCCTGCACACCCCAAATGCATATCATTGTATAATTCAAGCGATGTAGTGGACGCACTCACCTGGTGCCCGACGCACAGTGTCGGCATCGGGGTGTGACGCACGTGACGTCGGGTCACAAGTCCGGGTGGAGGATTTACCACATCGAAATGTGGGGTAGCGTCCCAAGGCCTATCGTCTCAGTAAGAGGAGAATGCGGGGTATGGTGGGCTAATCCAGGGCGTAGAGCTCTTATCGACGGTGGTGTGAGAGATGGATGCAGTGGGTCTCTCACCTTTGCAGTGACGAGTTCGGGTTCTTGAGTAACGCGGTGTCGGTGTGCCATACAGACAGGCTCTGGGGCCTGCGAACCTCCCGATCCGCCATGCTGGTTTCACGTCTTGGGCGTGCTAATCGGTATTCTTGGATCCCGATGGATTCCAATGCTGGGGTGTACGACAGTCGCAGAGGGAGTCCAACGTACCTCGCCCTCATGTCTGTCGAGTTGGAATCCGACAATCGCATCCTGTCCTTGTGGCGAACCTCCCGATCGCGTCCTGCAGCGAATTGGTTGTGCTCTGCGTCGCGCTTTCGTTGCTTTCCTGGTCGTGCAAGCATATTCACGGTGAGAACGCGTCTTGGTGTCCTGGCGGCGCGTCTGAGATGATGTTGGTTTGGGTCAGAGGTGGCGAGCGCAGACGGTTGCCGCGCCTGGCGCCGTCGGTCTTCAGCGAGCATTAAGCTCGCCCTCGCTGATGGCGAGGATTTCTTTACGAGATCCCCGAATTCTCGACGGGATCTCTCATAAAATGGCAACTTTGCCGCGGTACGCCACGCAATTTTCTTCCTCTCTTTCCTTCCTTCCCTCACTGCGCCCCGCCCCGCCCCCTTCGCCCGCCAGCGAACGCTAGTACTATACGTTTACAATCAGACTAATATATGCCGCGTCCCGACCCTCCTTTCCCGAGTTTCACTACCATGTCCATCCAGTCCCAACGAAGCGATCTCCGTCTTCCCAGCTACCGTGAGGGCTTCGTCATCCGCTATCACCCATACCCCCGCGCGGAAAAGAGGGCGCAGGAGCCCGACTTGATGGTGAGTATTCTGCATGCGTCTAGCTCGTAGTCAGCACCTTCAACACGCCGAGCAAGCAAACGGTCGATCATCGTCGCCAAGATCCCCCTCCTCCACAGAGCACCGAAGAACATGAAGTATTGCCAGTCCAGCCTCAAAACCCAGCACGGCAAACCGTACGCTCCCCAGTTTCCGCGCGGAGTTTTATACTGACTACATGCGAAGCCCACCCCACAAGAAGTAGTTGACGAAGCGGCACTTGCCCTGCATCGCGTCGTTAGTGATGTGGAAGAGAGGTCGGTCAGAATGAAGAGGCGTCGAAGTTTGACGTCGCTCATCGTCGTTCGTCTTATATGTCTTCTGTGCGTTGTTTGACTTGACATCTTGTTCGATACAGGACCTCGCGCTGGCGATCAGGAATGGCTATCGCACCTCCCGCCGGGGGAAGGGATCGTCATCCTTGGTTAAGAAGGATTGACGCGGTTGCCCTCGCTGTCTTGTCCCTTGTCTTGCCGTTGCACGGTCTTCTTGCATTTGGTGACAGCTTCCTAGCATTCAACTCCTAATCAGCACTTCCCGCCTCTACTTCATTGGTTAATTGATAATTGTATCTATACTTGTCATCTGTCTTGCATTGTTGCTGTATATCGCTTTCGCTGTCGCCGTCGTATTACTTGCTCGCTCACAATTGCATTGCACCGCTTGTTCTTGTATCGCCGTTTGAGGCACAATGCTGAATCATGAGGCTTCACACTACAAATCACACGCGCTTAGCATACTTGAACAATACGAAGCTCACACTAGGTTTGGGTGGCGTTGTGGACGTTCATAGTAACGCTTGTTTACGGATCACACTTGTCTTCGCGTTTTGAAGGGCTGCAGAAGGTCTTCGGTCGCACACACGTTGGATTCCAGTCTGCATATCGATCTGCCTGCGCGCTCTTGCTGTATGCTCACACAACGTCTTCAAGATGGGATACACGCTGTTGGTCTTCTGAGAAGTTGCTTGCGGCCTTCCTTGCTTGTGACGCCGAAGTTCAATTGCACACTATATCTTGCGGTTTCCTGGAACAACTTGAATATTTGAAGGTACCTTGAGGCAGACGGAAGCAGCGGAGATCACAAGAGCTTTCGTCGAATCCAATAGCACGTCGTGGTCGACGTGCAGGACAAGGAACAGTTGCTCCGCGGCAACGCCAGCTAACACAGCCTTTATTTGTCCGTGTTTGATCCATGTGCCGGCGTCTAAGAAATTCTTGGTGAGGGCCGGTGAGAAGCGCCCATTTCGCACCTCCATAGCAGACATCTTGTCCTGCTGCCGCCATGCGTATCGAAAAGTGCTACTTCTGCTCAAAAAGCGTCTACCCCGGACATGGTAAGTCGAAGTCCTATGTTATGTGATGCTTCCTTACTTATACACTGTCCAGGATCGGCGTTCGTCCGGAACGATGCCAAGGTCTTCCGTTTCTGCACCTCTAAGTGAGTACGCTTCGTATGCACGACCTGGGCCTTCGCTGACCACGCCATCTTGCAGATGTCACAAAAACTTCAAGTACGAACTTTCCATGTAATCCGTATGACCGCGAGACTGAACGGTTGCTCTCAGGATGAAGCGTACCCCGAGGAAGGTGCGCTGGACGAAGGCGTTCCGGAAGGCTGCGGGCAAGGAGATGACCATCGTGAGTTGTCAATGCTTCACTTTCCTGGAGCGTGTACCAACTGTGGACTGTCAGGACTCGACAATCGACTTCGAGAAGAGGAGAAACGTCCCTGTCCGCTACGACCGCGAGCTCGTCCAGACCACCGTCAAGGCGATGAAGCGGATTGCGGAGATCAAGCAGAAGCGCGAGCATGCCTTTTGGAAGAACAGGTGCGCACGCTATGCTCATGGTAGCTTTACACGCTTTTTAACAGGCCTATCACAGGATGGCCGTTGCAAGGGAGAAGCTCAAGGCTCACCGCAAGCGGAAGTTGGAGAAGACATCCGTCAAGCTTGTGCAGCCCATCACGCCCGAGTCGGAGAAGATCAAGGAAAAGATCAAGGTCGCCGCGAAGAGCCGGAGTGCCTTGGTTGCAGGAGAGGGCCGGTCCATGGGCATGGAGATCGATTGAGTTCGCCATCTCCACCTCTCTTACACTCTCCTTCTACCCTTTTCGGCTTTTTCTCCCTTCATGTCGACATGCTTTGCGGCCAGTCAGCTCGATGTATTGCTATGGTAGTGTACACCTATGGTATGAGATATGGTTCCGGTTCCGGTAATGTGTACTGGTATGACTACAGAATGCGGATAAAAGTACAGCGGAGACATCTAGGTTGCAGAGCGAGGAAAGCGGGATAGCAGCACGGCTCAGCGTCGCTTGTACTTGTCTTCGTTCTCATACCGGATATTGGGATCGAGAGTGTTCTGCAGGCCCAGCAGCGTCTTGCTAACAGCTTCACTTGCGCCGATCATGGGCTTCAAGACGGCGATTGGCACTGCGCGCACGACAGCGCGGACAGGACCCTGAGGCATGATATCAGTGAGTGCACTCGTATCGCCAACGTCGTAAATTACCTCGTTGCCCGAACGCTCGTAAACCTCCATTGGCACTGCAAGGATAGTCTGCGCAGCGGAGTTGAGGTTACGCTTGAGGCTCTTGTACGCCGACTTCACGCCCTCTTTCACGTTCGTCGGTTGGTCTGCATACTTGCTGATGAGCTCTGCGCTCTCTTCATCAAGGCCCTCTTCGTCGTCCTCCATCATCCCGGGGAACTGCATCGTCTCCGCCATGACCTGCTCTTTGAACTGGCCCCCCAGTACCGTCTCTGCCTGCTCCAGGATGACTTGGGTGCCCGTCGCCAACCGAGCCCCAAGCTTGATGGCTTCCATTGCAGTAGACTTGACGAAGGCGTTTGCGCCCTTCTGGAGGCCCCGAACCACGCGGCCATCCTTCTTGTACTGTGCAATGGGAAGCAGGACGAGGTCGGCCACACCAGACCCTACGTTCACGACTGACCGAATCGGAGCGACGCCCGAGATGACGTCGACCAGTTGTGTGGCCTTGACGTCAGGTGTCCAGAGGTCGTTGAGCAGGTCGAAGAATCGCGGCCACCCGGTGATCTGGCAAACAATGCGTCAGTGAGGGGGACGATTCTCGAACGTGAGCGAACGCACCCCATTCAGCGTGATATGACGCAGCGTCATCTCGGCGCCGTCGAAATGGAAGAAGTTCATCAACTCGATGGTCTTGCCCTCTTTCAGAGCACGGTAATCTACCCGCCGGGGCTTGTAGTCCAACTTGATATCAATCGGGAAGACTTCGGCTTGTTCTGCGAGAGAAGTTCAGAGCGGTGAAGCTCGCAAGATGTCTGGTGACTTACGGAAGTAGATCTCATTTCCCGGTTCCGAGGGCGTGGGCGGTGCCGCGTCAGGGTCCTTGAAACTGAAGAACTGCTTCAAGAAGTCTAGGGCATCTTGGTCCACATGCAGTCTCAGGGGTAGTATCTTGGCCTGGGAACGTAATCAGTGCCATAAATACACCCACACACGGGTGTAGTACTTACTCGAAGCCTGGCTTCTTCGGAGGGATGGCCGGGTACCGGATGCAGTGTGCGCAATTCGACGCGTACCATATTAGAATCGCTCTCTCGAACATTGCCCCTAGAGTCCGTTTGGAGACTAGTCAAGAACTTCTTCCACGTCGATGTCTTGATATGATCCAAGATCTCAACGTCTCTGACCGTTGCGAGGATGCGCGAAACAAGAGACGCGTCCGGACGATAGTTGTCTACCTCCGCGTCTAGGCCTAGGAGCCTGAACTCGATACTAGGCCCTTTGGCGCGGCGGAGACGTCGTCGGTGCGCCTTCGATGAATGAGACCCGCCTCTTCCCGGAGACGACAAGGGCTGAGGCTGAAGCGATTGCCATGAGCTTTGAGTGGTTGTCTCGAAGTCGTCGTTGAGTTCTTCGTCAATGGCAGCTATGAGCGCGCCGGGCTCAAGCTCGTCCACGTTGTGTTCGAGACCGATGTAGACGGAGTTGAAGAGGAGCGCGTTGGTTTCCTCGACGCTTGGGTCAGGGGTCTGCCCACTTGCAACGAGTTGACGGATCTTTGCAAGTTTGCGCCTCATCTCCTTCGCCTTCTCCTCGATGATCTTCCGGGTCCGCACCCAGTCATAGCCGTCGTACAGGAGGACGGTTATATTGAAGTCGTGGAGGCGCATCCGGAACGTAGTGTCCCCAAGACTACGGCGGAAGTTCAGCACGCTGCCGCACAGCAAAGCGTCATTCCATATGATTACTTACCCGGATTCACCCTGTTCAGGCGGGAGGGTTTCGAAATAGTTCTCCACTATGCGGAGGCCCTCAGGACGAAGTATTCTGATTGTCTCGCCACCGAAGACAGATGTGACGCCTCTCGGATCTTCCAGGCCCGATGGGCTATAGGAGGTCTCGACGTCGTCCTCGTCAAATTCGTCGTCACTGAGCTCACGCAAACCCGCTGCTGCGCCGAACGACTCATCGAGGTAGTCTGGATTGGTCGGCAGGTCGTCTTCAATCATGTCCGGGGCGGCGCCGACCTCGGGCAAGCGCCGGAAAGCATGGTCATCTAGCGATGCTGCAAAAGGATTAGATGCGGCCATGAATGCGACACCGTAGTGACTTACATAGCAGACTCCGTGGCTGAACGTTCTCCTCGGTGACTTGGGCTGGCTCGTTTCGACGTTTCTCTTCAGGTGGTGCTCTATATAACGGCGTCACGAAGAAGGTTCAGATCTGTGGCGTACACGACTCACTCGGAGCTTGGTGTCTTGAATGCGGCAGAGAAGTCACCAATGAAGGATCCCAGTGCTCCCATGGTATCTGCGCACATGTGTAGACGGAGATCTCCTTGGTCTATGAGTAGCTATGCAGAGTTGTCAAAAAATGCGAGGCCCGAGCGATCATAGTTAACTCACGCGGCTGTCGGGTGGGGTTACCGAGTCAATCTTCTTGAACGAGAGGATGAGGTCAGACAGCTCTACAATTAACGCATATCCCGCGGACTACGCGAATGCATGTGCGTCAGCAATGAGAGATGACGCATGAGAGGGATAGTTGATTACTCACTTTCCAGAACGCAACACCATGAGCCGCTGAGTGAGTGCGAGTGGCAGTGTCAGACTCCTCCGGGAAGCTCGACACATCGTCTACCAACAGAAGGGCAAGAGATGGAATGGAGAGGTTTATGGAGAAGACCGGACTATTGCCTTCGATTACGGTCGAGAAATCCAGTTCTCCGATGTACGGCACGAGCGCACCAGGGTGAGAAGGCGCTAGGAGACGTATGGAGGTGTCTACGATCTTGACATTGATCCTGGTCCTCTCGCTGGGAACGACGGATTCAAAAGCCTGCAAGTCCCATGAGCATATATTTAGTCTGTACTGACGAGCAAACACACCCCCGGAGGTGCTTTGACGAAGCGACTGAGGCTTGCCGCCCAATCCAAATCAGGATAGAAATGGTAGGTGATGCCGCAGAGCGTCAGCCGAACTCTCGACTCCTTGGCTGTAGTCTCTGGTACTACCAATGAAGTAAAGCGCAGCTTGATCGCGGATTTGACGGTGGTGGTCTGGCAAAGCAATCAGTTGTATGATCCTATCAATGTGTTGTAAGATGTGCATTACCAAGGAGCGAGGAGTAGTGAGCGAGAGGAAGCAGTTTCGACCCGTTGACGAAGAGTCATGCACACTGAGGTCCATGACCCCAACTGTGATGACAGTCTCATCCTGCAGACATTCGATAAGCATTCAGATCTAACAAAGGACTAGGATGGGCTTACCTTGCCTTCCGGCTTCAGCTCCAGGAGTACGTCCACGTCAGAAGCCGTCAGGTCAAATGGCCGAACGGCAACATGCTCTCCCTCTCCTCGAGGTACCAGGAACCGCACGGCCACTATGCAAAGTTCCTCGGCGGCGAACAAACCGACAAAGTATCGATAGAGCACTCACCTTCGGTCAGGGTCACCTTCACCGCGGTTTCACTGCGCGTTTCTCGTGCCTTGATAGTTGCAGCAAGACTCGTAACACCACTATCTGGAGCGCTACTCATGGTGCTTGTCCTCGCGAAGTATCGACTGCCGATCATGCTTGAGTCGGCGCTGCCCGCCCTTTCGGTGTCCGTGTCTGAGGGCGGTCGTTCGCTGAACGCCGCGTCCATACATTGTGTGAGGTCGTCCGCCCAGAGTTGTAGGCCGTCCAGAAGCGGTTTAGTCAGCTCGACGTGAACAGAAGGGATATCCAGCGAGACAGTCGTGGTGTTCACAGAAACGTGTGGACTCGGCGCGGCCGGCGTCCGACGGACGATCAACTGCGGTGAGAGACCCGGACTGGGTAGGTCGCCTGTCGGAGGGGTACCCACTCCAAACGAGTTACCGTCTTGGATAGTCAGCGGACCTAATGACAGGATTGCTCGGGCCTTGCTTTGCCCGACCAGCGAATGTGCGACAACGATACGCTTCCAGGTGGCACCAAGAAGGATACTGTCCTCTTGGTTTAAGGGTCGTGCCGAATCGGGACCGTACAGATCGTCTGCAGTGCCAAATCTTGCCGAAGGGACTCCTCCTCGCGGGGGTGCCTGCCCAGGCGACAGCAGTAGGTCGTGCAGGTCAATGATCACGGCACCGGATCGGGGCGAACGCAGTGCTGGTGGAGGGACGCGGACCTCAACGCGAACAGCGGGTAACCTAATGGTGACGTTCGTGGCGGGTGCTTGTGACGTACGCCTCTACGGGACGCCAAATATTCAATGCAAGCTGTTTGTGAGAGCGGGGGAATGCTTACCTTAGTCCGGCGCGACGTTGGGCTGCTCGCAGGCTTGTGGCGGGCTTCAGGCTTGCGATAGTCGTAACCCAAGTCAAGATCCTCCAGCACCATCTGTTCCAGACGTCGCCTCTCCCGCTCCATCTCGAGCTCGCGGAGGGCCTGTATACCGGAAACTTTGGGCGTCCCAGGACGCGAGCCGCCTTCCTCCGAATCTTGCTCAGATTCCGCGTCCTCCACATCTTCCCTGCCTTCTGCAGTTTGCCTAGCCCCGCGAGACTCGGTGAGCTCGCCTACAAAACGCAGGGCTTCGCTCTTTCCCTCTGCATTAGGCCCCAACGTTGAACCTAGGTCCAAGAAGACATGAAGCGGTGCGAGGCTAACTTGCACGTCCGCTGCGCCCGAACTCTCCCGCCGGTCTTTCGGAGGGCTCGTTGCACTGCGGAATTTGACAACGAGCGCTGGCGATGCCGGTTTAGCGAATGGCTGGTTGTTCTTCTGAGGGGACGAGGATAGTCCCGCTAACCCAAGCCTACCCGGAGAAGAAGGTAGCATTACTGGGATAGGACGCCCAGTAGGGGAAGTCGACGGCTGAGAAAGTTTATAGCTGGCCCTAGAGGGACTAGTCGGGATCGGGGACGTTTGACGGGTGTCGGGGTGCGCTGCTTGCGATGTGGGTCGCCCTGAGGCAGGGGGTTTCGTCCTCCATAGTGACAGCTTAGCGGTCGTGTTCCGTTGCGATGAGTCCGTCCAATCTACGATGTCAAACATAGGGAGCGACATAGCGGAATCGGGAACGGTATCTAGCGAGGGATGGATGTGTGCTGGAGGATATTGCGCAGAAAGATAGGGATCGGTGATTAGGACAGGGGATGCATATAGCTCGCCACCGCTGTCTGGACGTGAGAGGAACGCGAATATTGAGACATCGGAAACAGTCAGGGACGCAGAGACAGACGAGGGTTCCCGTCGCTGAACCATACGCTTCCCTTTTGGCATGTCGCCGCGGCGCATCGAGAGCGAGGTGGAGATCCCGTCGACGTGTATACGAGTGTATCCAGCTGGAAGCCGCGGTGGAACAAGAGGTCGAGCGAAGTACTCTGTCAGGGCGTCGTCCGGATTGGATGCTGATGTACGCATAGAGGGAAGGAGCAGGACGACAATGCCTCGGATTCGTAGCGAGCTCTCCAAGTCGCCCAAAGGAAAGGCGGAACCCTCTTGTTCGGGAGGATTCGCAGGCCTCGCAGGACGTGGTGGAGGACTGTGCAAAAGCCAAACATCGGCAATATCGATGATCCCCCGAATCTGCCGTGCAGTGAATGCGCACGCCAGCAAGCCAATTGTCAGATCTATTCGTATCGCATCTCGACCAACAGCATCCTTCTTCCGTTTGGCAGAGTCTGCTTGCTCAGAGGTCTGCTTGTTTGCCGACGACTGTGCTACCCTGGATGACGGAGTCGTCAAGCGGATCTCGATAGGTTCAGTCCCAAGGGATAGAATCGTGTCATCTTCGATCTCATGCGTGCCGCTACCGAAGCGACGCTGGAAAGGAGATGTCACCGGGGAAGGAACGACCCCTACGGTCGGCAACGAAGTAGAAGCTTCCGCCGCAGCACTGCTACTAGACCCCAATACAGACGCAGCCTGAGAAGGTAGCATTGGGCAAGAGGGAGAGGGCGATGTAGGTGAAGGTGAAGGTGAAGGCGGTAGGTGAGTGGGTAAGGATAAAGGGGCCTGTGAGGGTGGTGATGGAGGGGAAGGGGTTGGGCTGCGTGAGTGCGGAGCCTCCTCCGGTATGTCGTCGAGTTCTTTGTCATGGAAAGACGCGGATATCGCACTCTGGTACATGCTGCTCGCTATTGAGCTTGCGGGCGACACCGGACGCGGGGGGAGCGCAGCGATAGACTGCGACATGAACAATTGTGTCTCCTCATCCATGTCGGAAGAGTCTGAATGCGGAGACGAGGGTTCGTCTGGCGGCGGGGAGGTCGTGTCAGCTTCTATCTGCGGCTGCGGTTGTGCCGGGAACTGCTCGTCTTCCTGGGCATGCATGGCAGAAACCGCCGAGACAGGCGTTGTAGGGGAAGTAGGGGAAGATGCTTCAGGCGAGTTGGCCTGCGGAGAGCTCGCAAGGACCTTCGTCCTGGGTACAGGTAACGAATGTTGGCCTAGGGGACGCAGACAACGACTTGTTACGGTGACTCCTGTGATCACAACCTTCCGTACCTCCCCCATTTCACTGGAGCTGCCACCTCCGGGGGATGCTGAGGCCTGCGCTTGAGAGTCTGTGCTGTAACGTATTTCTGGAACAATCAGCGTAAAGCTGGTCTCTTGCGGGTTCACTATGGTGATTCTCGTATCGACCGCGTCGAACTGGAATCTAGCCAGTAACCGCTCGATCAGGGTTGCGAAAATGGAGACACCAGGAGGATCCGCGTCGTGCTGATGCACTTCCTCTTCCGTTATGAAGGGGTCTAAGCTGCCCGGTACATTGTCCTCCGATAAATGTGCCCCCGGAGTGCCAAGATCAGGGTGAAAGGACTCGCGAAGCGTAGCCTCCTCGTGTTCCGAGAGCTCTTCGTGGATGAAAGTCTCTGCGACCGACGCAACCGATTCGGCCAAATTGTCCGCAAGAGGTCGTTCAGTGGTAGGAGATATTGAGGGTTCGAGGTAGAACGTTAGGTGCAAAGACTCCAGAGATAGGCCCACAGAGGATGTGAGAGGATTGGGCCATGGAATGCGAGCAGTGACCTTGCCCACCGAACCGTCCTGGAGACGGATAGGCAGGCCGGATATGAGAGCGTTGATTGCCTACACAGCTATAAGTCCGAGCAGGCTGGATATGGAATGTAAAGAGATACCTCATCATTAAGCTCTAGGTCTCTAACCTGCACATATCCAGACCCGATCTGCGAATCTACTTGTTGCACATCGAGTTGACCAGGTTTCAGGAAGTGACCTAATGACTGTCTAAGAGCAAATGAGATGAAGCGCTTCTGGATTCCCGACGGAAGAGAGAGGTCGATGGATGGCAGCGAAGGTAACCAAGAGAACGACCAAGGAAACATGTTGAGCGGTTATGCGGGATGGGATAGTACAATGCAGCAATTCAGGCGGAAGTCATGCGAGTCGTGAGTCTTACAAGTAGTAGGGAACGGTGAGAGATTGGATATATTCGTCAGTAAGCCTCCATGAGATGAGCAAGGGGCCGCTCGGCGATGGAGACGTGGAGGACAAGGTCGGAGCGGGACAAGGAAGGAGAGCTGCGTCGCGCGTACTTACGAGCGACTTACCTACGTACCGCGCAGCACGTGCCTCGGCCCACCAAGTCGGGCCGGTTTAGCGCCAGCTTTGTGGCGGCAACAAGTTGGGACTCTACCCCGACGTCAGCCATACACTGTGACTCTATCACCAACCAGCTCCTCAGTTTCTCGCAAATCTCCTGTACCCGCGACTGTATCATAACTAGCTGGAGCGTATACACTGCAACACACTGCAAATCCTGGACGGATATCTCTCTGTTTCACAGCAGCAAATGACCGATTCAGCCGACCGTGACCCAACTATTATTCGTCCCAGTTGGCGTGGCTACAACAACTTACGTTACTTGATCATCTTGTATGTATCTGTGGAATCAGAGTATGTCTCAACTTTATCAAGCAATGACTCCGGACTGTAGCGGCGATTCCTACTCGGATGTCGGATACGAGTACAACAAGGTCACCACTTATCCTACCGATGACGCGCCCCTTGGCATAGAGTTTCCTGGCGTTACATGGGCAGAGCCTGCTATGCCGAACTGGGTCGGTTATCTGATTACAGAGTATAGTCCTTATACAAAGCTGCTCGTATACGACTACGCCGTTGGTGGCCACTCCGTTCAGGACGTGCGTAAGCAAGTCCAGGTCAATTTCTTGCCTCGCGTTGGTGAAAAGCCTCATTGGGCGTCATGGAGTGCAGAGGACTCCTTGTTCGGTGGGTGACCGTCGAATCCCGGTCGTGATGACCGTGCCAACTGACGATCGCCCGCTACACTATTATCAAGTAACATGGATTGGTATCAATGATTGCGCGTAGGGCACATTGTCGTTATAAGATCAGAACCTGAAGTGACTGTAACGCTCCCCTGGCAGGCGCCTGGAATTGGAAGATATCCCGTCCACTCTTGACGAACTTTTCGAAGAACAAGAATTATTATACCAAGCAGGAGCCCGCAATTTCCTATTCATTGATGTGCCCCCAATCCACCGCTCGCCCGTAGGTCCGTGACGATGACAATGCTGAAAGTGCGGTTCATTTAACTCGTAGTGGTTCTCTAGGTGTAGCCTTTAGTGGCGTCAACCCTGAATTCTCCCGACCATACGAGGTGTGGAACAGTGGTTTACGATCGCATGTCCTCGCATTCGCCGATAAACACCCTGATATTACCACCCTATTCTATTCTTCGTGGTCGACATTCACTCGCGTCTTGGACGACCCTGTGTCCCATGGCTTCAATCAAGAACACGTATCGCGGTCAGGCGGAGACATATGGGTGGACAACCTGCACCCTTCCTCCAAAATGCACGATTGGGTGGCTCACGATATCTCGAAGTTCCTCCACGAGCAGCCTGCACACGGAAACATCCCGAGAGAAACGAAATCTTGAATCCTGATCTTGAAGGTATGGGTGTGTATACGGGCATGATCACAGAAGCCGAAAGAATTTACTACTATACAGGGATATTGCGGATAGGGAGGGCGAGGACTTTACACGACAGTTTTGCATTTGTCCTTCACAGTTACACACCAATCCTGCATCTGGGTTCAGGGGAACTGCATGCTCGACGAAACGAAACACTGACCACAAATAGAACGCGGAATACCGTCGTCAAGGACGGCTTCGGGCTGATACTTGACGGAGAGCCACAGTATGCTTCGAGCGAGGGTTCACCCTGACCCATGCTCCTCCGAAGCGTGGGTCGTCGCTGTTGGATTGTCAGAAGTACGAAAGATCGCTTGGTCCCGTTGTACTCACCGACCGATGATCTTCGCGTGTAGGGTCCGCAGCAAATCGCGTGTTGTGCCGAACTTCAGAGCGCGTCAAGGTCCGCTGGACGTGAATCGCATAAGCCAGCGTCGCGAGAGCGCCTCCAACAATCGCGTACCCGCAATGAGTGTGAATGTTGCAATGAAGGCCTGGCGGAATTCGTCTCTCGGCTTCTCGACTGTCCGCCCAAGTCAGAGGTCCCCTCCATCTCGGACATAACGAGGGTAAATGAGGGGTATTTGGGCTCGATGATACTAACTCTGATAGCGTGAGCGAAGTTGGCCATGTCCGACAGTCGTGAGGTTGCGTAGTATCTAGCAGTGTAGAGCGTTGCAGGGTATTGGGGGGATGTGTGCTAGAATATAGGCGCAAAGTGGCTACCTCTTATGTTTCTAAACGGAGACCCGCTCATGCGCAACGATGGCCCGGCGGATATGGGGTCCGATTCCAGAGTCGACTGAAGAGGCAATTCCGCAGACGGAGGTCGTCTCATCATCTGCCCCTATGTCGGTGGGCCGTCGGAGTGCAGTGCGTAGAGGAAGATGCTTCTCCTAACTCCGGAGTTCTTTACGGATATGTCTGCCTGGGAACATCCGACAGGGAAATGGTGGTCCAGTAGTTCATAGAAGAATCATAGTACATGTGCGTGAATAGGGGAATGGTTATACTACCGCGGTCCATATCCGAATCGCTTGTGGTTGGAAAGTCGTAGCGATCAATCCGTAGCTTGTTGCGTATCACCGCCGGCCCAGTTCGGGATAGTATCTGCATGCATGGCTCACGAGCAAGCTTCAGTCAAAAACGCACCTCATCGAAACCAATGTGATGCTCACAGAGATTGCTCGAAACTCTAGAACGCTGTTTCGCATCTGACCTATTCAGGCCGAAGGATAATGCCCTGTTCTGATGGTACGATATTTCCCGTCCTCGGACTGCGTGATATACCTCTGATTTGATAGTGCGTCGAGGGCGTCCCTGTGGTAATCGCATAAGGTTGACTTGCTACAGAAAATGCTGCATCATTGAGCACTCACGAGACCTTCTGTTGTGTCACATTGTGGTGGCTGACTCCCCTGGCGATTGTTCTGACGCTCACGCCTCCTTCGGAAGGAGGCGCATTCAGAATCTGCAGCAGTATCGCGCGCTCGAGAACGCTCAATTGTGCATACGGATCGCGTCGCAGTGGGCGCAACCCCGCACCAATAGCACCTGTCAAAGTTATAGGGTCCCAGTACTACGAGGAGATCGGCGGGCCGTACCATTGGCACTACTGGCAGGGGGTTGACGAGTGGGCGTTGGACTTGTAGGGGGCGACACAGTGGGTGTCCTTGGGGGTTCCGCCGGGCGGGAAGAGCTTGCCTGAGATGCACTCGGCGTCGCTCGATCCCTCAAGGGCGTGGATCTTGACGGCGTTGATGGGATACTGGGGGAGGCCGCAGGGCTGACTGGCCTTACCGGCGTACCAGAGCGCGGCAGTGTACGCACAACTGCTGGGGTATTTGGCGCGGTTGCAGCGGGGATCTCCTCCTCGACTCCCCCCGTCTGGGCTCTGGGCTCCACATTTTCCTTCACCGAGCCAGGCTAAAATGGGCAGAGATGAGTCTAGGGTCGTATCTCTCATATATACTCTGAGAAATACGCACCGGAGGGCCTCGTTCGATTGATAAAGTCACGAACGCGGTCTCGAGGATGTGGAAGAACAGCTGATGAGGGTCGGCGACCACGCTTAGTAGGCTTATTTCGAGGCTGTGCGTGTATTCTTTGTCGCTCGGAGGTTTCAGTTTGCCAATAATTCGTGCGTAGAAAGGCTTGCTGTGTGTCGGAAGGATGATATGAGGCTGGCGATCTAGCCAATAATGTGCTGTCATGGGGCTGTTCATCGGAATCCGACTGCCATCCTCGAGGTCCAGGTAGACTGCTTCCTTCTTGGTTCGTATTTGTAGTACATTTGCCACTGTTGCGACCTTTGTGTATGTATGAGTGATAGGAATCTGGATATCATGAAGGCGTATGTACATAATCGACTTCTACGCCGGCAATTTTGAATGGTGCGCCCGAGTGCACTTGCGTGGCCTCCTTGAGCTGGCGAACCGTAACTGGGCGAATCGTATTGGCACTATCAAGTCTCAACAGGCCTAAGGCGCGATGCTGCTGGGGCAGACAATAATATATTCAGCGCTCCATTTTCATTAAATAGGGCCCCTAGACCCACCTGGCTCGCTTGGGTAGCCGTCGCCGCCTCACGCATCGTCGATGTTGTGGATGGGAGGTATCCTACTGAGAGTACTAGTTCAGACGCAGCCCTACCTAAGCGGGCTGCAGTGCTACCGCAGTCCGTCGACTTCTTGAAGTAAGTTTCCGCATCCTTCATTGTCACACCATCGATTGCAGCTACATCGTGGGAGTCTCGGCATAGACCAGATGTGGCGCTCTTGCAGAGATACTAGTGTAATGTTACACATTCAATAGATCAAGACCTTCCAGCAGAAGAATCACAAGAAATCTAGCACACAAGTATGAAGAGCAGGACAATCGTGATGTACAACATGTATGGTAGCGCATTACAAGGATACACTGAAATGAGAGTCATCTATGGTAGTATAGACATGACCCTGATCCATGAGCGCGTCCAGAGCTTGACTGTAGGAATAGAAAATTATAGCTATGTTGAATGATACGTCTATTGGTGACATACCTAATCATGTTGGCATCACTGTCGCCATGTGTAATGGAAGAAATATGCCTCGCAATAGCTGCCACATGGATGCCCTCCTCGCTTTTTGGCTGTGCGAGGATGAAGTTGATGATCTGGCGCTGGAGGGGAGCAAGATGCGCAAATTGGGCTGGCGTTGTGGTGGCATTAGTTGATTGTGCAGTATACGCAGAGGGGCCCCCGCTGCCATTTGGTTTGCTCGTAACGGAATGGGCGCCCTCGCTTGGCCGAGGCGGCTGGACATGTATGAGTTTCCACTTCTCAATACTGACAAGAACAGGCGAAGACGTACCGGCCCGCGCTCGAAAATCAGAGACGTCGTAGCTACCTCCAGGTAGTGGAAGAACATTTCGTCAATGCCCTTGAGAGGCTTGATGTGTGTGGCTGTAATGTATCTCCTGTTTCCGAACACCTTTAATGAGCCCAAGACCCGGACATAGGTATGCTCCCTGAGCAAGTCGATTAGCTCATATGTCTAGCGGTGGCTGCGAAGGCGTACTTTATCTCTTCCTTGTTTGCGTGCTCCTCGTCTGTGTTTGCATCTACCCACTGCCGAGCCTCCATGTTCGCTGTACCATCGTTGAGCATATATGTATAGTTTGTTGTCTGCGGTTGCACAGATATCACCGAAGCAACCACGGTGATCTTGGACGCGTTAGATGAGAACACATTGGATGTGGGTATAGAATCGACTCACCTGTCCAACCTCGACATCACCAATCATCCAGTCCGCATCCGAATGGGCCTGTGTAGCTTCTACAAGCTGCCTGAGAGTGACTGGCCTCAGAGAATTTGAGGTAGATCGCTACAGAGGCGTCGTCAGTAGGTACCAGATCATAAATCGTCAAACATACGCGTGCGCTCCCTCCAGGACTACCACCGCTCCCGAAGGGCGAGTTCTGGGAGAGATAGCCACCACCTCCGTAGAAAGGGTTGTCGCCAACTTCACGGTTTGTCAATATGGGGTGGGTATCATTCAGGTCATCTGTCGTTACTCACAGCCGCTCATTTTGTATTTTGATGTCAAGATATCGAGTTTCAATGCAAGTGATAAATGTACACGGCGGATGCGTACGCGAGGATGGTGGACGATGAGCCTGAGGATGTGAGACGCGTCGAGCGCGTGACCATGCAATGATGTGCTGCAGCGTGTGACAGGACGCGTCAGACACGCGACTGTCACTGTGTCACGCGAAAGGTAGGTACTTAGGCAGAAAGGGTCATGGAATGCTGCTGCAAATTCGCTCTAATCCCTGAAGCCTGTCAGGGTGATTGACGAAGAGACTAGGTGTACTGCGATTACATAGTGTTCAAGTATTGTGCTGAGCGGTGATGCGAATGACGTGTCATGTCTAGTACAAGGCAATGTCCAACCTCCCAAATCCCATATATGTTCATGCGTGCGCCTTGCACACCCGAACTATACCCTTCCCAATGCCATCGGTGATTTGTTTCCGGGCGTCAGTGATCTTCTTCGCGACGTTGAGTACGAAGTCGTGGTCGAGCTAAGGGGTGTGCGTTAGCTGTAGTGCGGTCATGACATTTCGAAGGCGGGACCTACCCCTGACTCGTGGATGATAGGTTTGCAGGCGTCGACCACCTCTTTCCGTCTTTCTGCGGTGGCCTCTTGCTCTGCGTAGGCGACAAGCGCGCTTGAGATCTCCGAAAGGACCGCCGTCGCCTTCGAACGAACTTCCTTGATGTGTTGTGCGAGCTAGCGCAAAGTTAGCGTGCGTTGGAACCACACGGGTAGTTACATACCGCGCCGAGCTTGTTGACCTTGATGACGGAGGGAGTCTTGAAACGCGTCGTCTCAATCACGAAGAGGAGGAAAGCCTGGAGGACAGTCAGATACAGATGGTCATCTTGAACGGGATACATACCTCCTGCGTGAGAGTGACGACGTGGAGCAGCTCGTGCGGGAGAGCCTTGCCTTCCAAAACCTCCTTGAATCGCTTCAGCATGTCTATGTTCCCGGAACGATCAGAATCTAGCTAATGCATGCAGGCTGTGAAGGCAAACGAACCGTCGAAGTACTGGTTGATGAGTGCTGGAGGTGCAACGACAGCTGGCGGTTCCTCATCCTTCTTGGCATGTCCATTCGTAGCGGCATCCGGAGGAAGCTCGAGGCCCTTCAAAGTATGTCCGGTCTTTTGCTCCGTGATCTTCGCTGCTTCCGCAAGGACGGCCGACGGAGGTGGACGTGTGTAGTCGTGGTAGGGGGTGAGCCATTGTGACAATGCGGATGCGTAGTCATAGAAGAGAGACTCGTCGGGTGTGAGCTGAAATGCACAACGATCAGTGATCGATGCTACCGTAGATTCTCTTCATCATATACCTCATCAACCTCCTCTTGCTTCTTCATAGCGAGGCGCTCAGCGAGTGGAAGCTTCGTCTCAGGATCGAAGCTGGGCTTCGGTCGGTCGCCAATGAGCAGTTTGTCCTCGACAGTGTCATCCAAGTCACTAGCAAGCTGGAACGCCTTGATGTAGATCTTCAAAAATACCCATAACCAGCCAAGCTGCCAATGATATGATGAGTAAGGGTATGAGAGAGACTCAGTCGAGCAACCTACACCGGGCGTCTTCTCGAGGAACTGAGTCTGCTGGTTGAATGAAGCAACGCTGCGAGGCTGGTAGTTCGCAAGAATGTCGAAGTCCCTGTTGTCGTGGTGCACTACGGATGCATGCATGAGCTTAGCCATCCGCGTATGGTATCGAGAGTACATACCGCGATCAAAGATGAACTTCAACTCGATGAGCTCCATGTCGACAAGCTCTGAGTTGATAGGCTCATGGGCGATGCGCATGCGAACGTGCTCCATCTTGACCAGGTCGCGCTGCAAGGAGTTGTCGAGACGGTCCTCGAAGACAATGAAGTCGGGGATCTGCGAAGGACGCATTGTAAGATGCACAATCCACGCTTCCTACACAATCGGTGAGGGCTGACCTGAGAGTACTTCTCCGAACCGAAGGCGCGAACGATGAATTCGGCGGTCTGTGCGAAGAGGATGAGTCCAAATCACACAGAAATGTATTATGCCTTTTACCTCCTCAGAGTTGGACAAGTAGATACGGCTCGATTCCAAGCATTCTGATGTGTACGTAAGGTCGCCGGTGGAGGACAGTGAGAATGTCGACGCTCGTGACAGGATGAAATGCGAGAGCGTGTCGTTCTGCACCTGCTTGACGTTGATAGACCGGTAGTGCTCCAAAGCCAAAGAGGGTGCACCCAGCAATCTGTAGATGCGGACGAGGTGCAAACGAATCTGGTAAGACATCTTGCTCCGAGCAATCGCGTATTCTAGTAGCGCAGCTGCGTTGTACAGGTGGGTTTCGTCGCCAGTCTGTTTCCAAACGTTGGCAAATGCCTGTGCAGAGAGGACAGCTAGGTCGTCGGCGGGCTGGAGGTCGTAAGACGGCAGATCCTTGCCCAGCTTGAGGCCATCCAGATAAGCATCCAAGTACCGCACTGCTCGTTGAACCTCCGCCTCTGGTGTGAGCGCGGAGGCGGTGAGATTATAACGGAGGAGCTTCTGCGCGTTGATGAAGCGCCACAGGTCGGGGACAGTCGTCTGGGGGGGGGGGCGGATTGAGGCTTGATGACGCTGTATGGAATGACGGCACTCACGTATGCACTCGTCTGCTTCTCAAGAACAGCTGTCCAGCTCGCAAGCTCTTCACCCTCGAGTTCGACGTAAGGCTTCAGATCCTCGTAGCAGCAAGCCTTGCCGCCAAAGGACTGGAAATAGCTCTCAAGAAGCGAGTTGAGGGCGGTAGAATCTTACCCTGAGTTTAGTCAGGGAATTTAAGCAAGACCTGTAAAACACTAACCAGTAGAGAGACCGTGTTGCCGAGCGCGCTTCTCAAGCTCGAGGAGAGCAAGGTGTCCTGACCGGTCCTTCACGCCATCCTCCTCCACCACTTTGCCAAAGAACTCCCGTGCCTTGACTATGCGCTCAGCCACAGCAGCCTTAGCGGCGTCGGCGTCTGAGACGTCGCCAGTGAGGTCGGCAAACGTCGCGTCGAGTAGAGCAAGGAACTCGAGCCAATTCCGGTCCCTGTAAGATATTACAGAGGTCACCGTTGTGAGTATGTGAGGGCTTTGGCGGCTCTCAGCGACGCTTACTTTGCCTCAGTTATCCTCTTCTCGGCGCGCTCACCTGCCTCCTTGGTCAGACCCTTGAGTTTCCATATTTCTCTGCGGAGCTCGTCGCAGGCAAGGTTGGTGGAGCAAACGATCTTCCCGGTCTCGCTTTCGACCATCTCATATGCCTCGTCGTAGAGCCCGAGTTCACGGAGTACGGTTACGTGGAGATGGAAGCGATCCGCATGGTAGTAGGACGGGGTGGCCGATGATGAGACCAGTCTATGCGCGAGCTTCAAGAGTACCGTCCGCAGCGCTTCGGGGGTGGTAGGATCATGCGCCTATAGCTACTTGTCAAATTCGAATGTCATGCATCAAATTGGCATCACCGACCTGCAGAAGTGCGCTCATGACGCTCCAGTACAAGTAGTGGTCATCCTGGAATTGCTTGTGCATCTTGGTGGCGATCTATGCAGGTGCGTCAAGCACACATCCGCGTGCGCACATGCCACAGTCACTCACTTGCTGGGCTGCCTTCCAGTTGCCTATCCTGACGTTCGCAAAGAATGTCTGTGTGCCCAGATCTTCGTTCCCAGGTTGTTGCTTATACGCATCTTCGTACATGGTGACCATATCCATATCTGGGGAAGGAATTGTATGTACAGGCCAAGCTCGGCTTAAGGATGTACTCACGGCGACCCAGCCCACGTAGCACATGCATCATGGCGGTGAGTGTGGGATCATCCACAGGTTTCGAGGCAAGTACTTCATCGCACAGAAGGAGGGCCTCTTCGACCTTTTGGGAGCGCACAAGTGCGAGCGCTTTCAAAGCCTACATATGACATGGCAGGGTCCAGCATGTATCATGATCCGGTACGCATTCAGTACATACCTTGACCAGAAGGTTATTGGGCTGCTTCTTGAGCACTTTGTTGCATGCAAGGATGGCTGACTTGTTCGAACCGGTGTCCAGAGCCTCTACACATCGCGAGACACATTCCAAGTGAGTATGCCGTCATCGGTCCAGGTGACCTGGTGAAAGCGAACCGTAGATTGGGCGAATTTGACGGTCCATGAGTTCGAGTAACCTGGCCAGTCAAGGCAGATGTCTAGGGTAGTCCGGGGATGTGGGGGAGGGACTCGGGAGGGAGGTGCAAGGACACGAACGCGTTTTCAAAATTTGGGCAACGCGTCGAAAGGCGCCCATGCTGTAGGCGTTGCAGTCACGAGTACTTGCCGCCCTCTCCGTCCCATTCCGAATACTTCGGCCACTTCTCTTCCGAATCGCCTCGCTGCTCCTGCTCAGTCGGACGGACACAACGAGGAGGAGTAAGCAGCGCATAGGCCAGGTTAGCAGCGCTCATCATGTGCTAGTGTTATGAGACGTCATGAGTCGAGCCGGTACAGGCCTTTGTTCCAAGTGAAACCCGGAACGCGAATCACTTTCACAAATGCCGCCACCACTCCTGTCCAGGTCAGCATCGACTCGACGTCCGTTGACTCTCATCTGCCTTTCACAGACTCAAATGTGTCCACGGCAGATCACTAGACCCCATCCTCGGTGTCTTTACAGGCGTCCTAGCCTACTATCTATACGAGACGCATCCACGCACGGCCATGCCTGAAGAACTGAGACTCAAGTCACTCCTGCGATGGAAGTATGCTCAGTGGCAAAAGGAACGTGAACAGAAATTGTTGGGCACAGGGGAAGAGCATATTGATTGGCAAGCAATCGCCTCAAGCGTGGAGGTAGAGGGGACGGGCAAGGATTCTCAGAAGTAGGGATTGCATTGAGTCGGTGATTTACATTGGCAAAACCGCGAGCTATATTCAAACGGACTCGGCGCTGAAACAGCAACACGAGCGAACCGGAACTATTACCGACAACCCAAACGCTCACCGCCGACGGCGACAACAACAAGGGAGCCACCAACTAGGATACGAGAATATAGCAAATCTAGAAAAGCACCACAGAAGGTGGCATAGCGGACGCAGCGTAGCTGTTTTGCTTAGCCTCAGGAGCGGCGAGGGTCAGATCAAGCGTAGTCTTTCAGAGTTTAGAGCACTAAAGACCACAAGGCAGTTGTGAGCGATCGCATGACTCCCAGAGGGACAGATGGCGGCGAGCAAAAGGAAGAAGACGGTGAGAGACAGCGTTGGAACTCATGCAAGGGTAGAGAACGGGCGCTTGTCAACATAGCCAATGAACGATGAGAGCGCCCGTATGCGTGGGAATGTTAAAGCAAGAACTGCATAGTCAGACTCAGCCACCCGGGCTGCTCAGTGCACGCGCCTCCGTATTCGTCCAAGAGCCAAAGCCCGTCGTTCCTCAAGACTCCCAATGGCCCCCTCAACTACGTGCGTAACAGCATTATGTCTATCTGGAGCTCTCTTCCGAGCTGACCTCATGGAACTATAGCGTCCCGACCGTCCAGGTCAGTTTCTATCGCAAGAATAACTTTGTCACACTAGGAGGGTTCTGACATATCGTCAACTGGTTTAGGACGTCGAAGTCCCGGAGACTCTCCTCAAGAAGCGCAAGCAAAACGAAAAGGCCCGTGAGGAGCGACTGGCTGCCGCTACTGCTGCTCGCAAGGTGTGTATCTGCAGCCTCCTTTGCCTTGCAATATTTTTTCTACTTCATGATGCACACCATAACTCTTGGCTAGTGGGGTTCTCTTCACTGTGTTGCCGGAAACATACCATCTTTCGGGACTGATTCATTCGTTTCCACTGTAATGCGAGCATCGCGTGGCAGCTTGCTGACTGGCATTCTGTGTAGGCGGCCAAGGCCAAGCGCAAGGTCATCTTCAAGCGCGCTGAGTCCTATGTCAAGGAGTACCTTGCGAAGGAGAAGGAGGAGGTCCGCTTGAAGCGGGCGGCTCGCGCATCTGGCGACTTCTATGTCCCTGCGGAGCCCAAGGTTTACTTCGTTATCCGTATCCGGGGGTATGTGGCACTTCCATCGTTTTAGGCGTTTTCTTGACCGTTCCTACAGTATCAACAACATTGCCCCCAAGCCCCGGAAAATCCTCCAGCTCCTCCGTCTTCTCCAGATCAACAACGGTGTCTTCGTCAAGGTTACGAAGGCTACCCAGCAGATGCTCCGTCTTGTTGAGCCCTACGTCACTTACGGGTTAGTTGCATCGTATACGCTATCTGCACTCTCATTGACGCTTCAATAGCGAGCCCAACCTGAAGTCCGTCCGTGAGCTGATCTACAAGCGCGGTTACGGCAAGGTCGATAAGCAGCGCATCCCCCTCTCCAACAACGCCGTCATTGAGGAGGCTCTCGGCAAGTACGACATCCTCTCCGTTGAGGATCTCGTACACGAGATTTTCACCGCCGGCCCCAACTTCAAGCAGGTGTGTATCTCGTGGTTGGGGATTACTTCGAAGCTCGTGCTGACTCTACTGCTCTCAGGCTGCGAACTTCCTCTGGCCATTCAAGCTCTCCAACCCCACTGGTGGCTGGAGGACACGCAAGTTCAAGCACTTCGTCCAGGGTGGTGACTTCGGTAACCGGGAGACGAACATCAACAAGCTCATCAGGCAGATGAACTGAGGTGGTGCTGGTGCTTGTAGCTTGTGCTTCTCGGGGAGTTGCGTTCCGCGTTGGAGGGCCGCGGAATTGCGTGTATGAGGGAGTATGACTGGCATGCGTATCATTACGACTACTATCCTTCTATCTTGTATGCCATTATGTTCACCTCACCTAACCAAAACGACATCCCAGGGACTCGTCTGACGCAGTGTGATTCGCTTCCTTGCTGTATCAATAGGCTAAGCCTGGGAACTCTGTTCAGTTGGTGGTTAATGATATCACTTGGACCAAAAACATCAATGATGAGGACCCCCAGTATCCTTGGTTTTAATGGCTATGAAGAGTATATTGGCCCACGCAAAGTTAGCAGCGAGCCAGTGACCAGCGCCCGCAAGGGGGCCTGTAGCTTTCCACCACATCACCACCCTCCGAACTGGCTTGATCTATTCGTCTGACTCAACCATGAAATTGGCATTCTACGACCCTATATCGTCCTCTTGTACAAGGTGATATCTTGATATCTCAATACACGATCGCTGGCATGCCGAATACAAGAGATCTCGAAAAGAAAGTAGGCACAGGTGCCGGTACCAGCGGATCCCGCGAAGTGAACTCGCTCCTCCACACGCTCAGGTATGAACCTCTTTGTCAAGCTATCAAGACGAGGAGCTCAACTTTTTCCGCAGAGGCGAGCAGTTCAGGCACTCCCAGAACTTGCGGCGATCCAAAGCCCACCTTGCCGCCGCTGCGGCTTACAGTCACAACGACCCCTCCCTCCCCTTCTCCGACATCTACAGGTTTACCCACCACCGGCGTAGAGACCCATTTCAACAGGAAGAAGGCGGTCGTGCCCCTCGTCCGCCTCTCCCAATCATCCGTCATGGCCACCTCGAGCACGGATATCCTCGCGGGCCTGTGCCCGGTCCACCTCCACCAAACAGCTGGAGCAGATTGTTCGGACGGGGCTCTACGCATGCACAGGATGGAGTAGGATACGACCCCTCGTTGGATCGCACGTCGCCCGTGTTCCGCTGCAAAGCTCTGTCCCTCGTCTTTTCGCACTTGCCATACAGCTTCGGGTCGAGCGACGTCCCGCTGTTCGAGTCCTCCCCGCACGCCGAGCGCGACACCTCAGACCTCCTCGTCCCGCCCCTCGCGCAGATCTGCTTGCGAGTTCTACTGGCGGAGTTCCCGGACGTTGAGGGTTTCTGCGAAGAGCTCCTGCCTGCCATCCCGTACTACTTCAGGCACGACATCTTGCGGTACAGCGCGGTGTATGATCCGCTGCCGAACGCGAAGCTGTATCCGCTTTGCGAGCCTGAGGGGCACGTCGATGGAGAACTTATCGTGGTGGGGCCGCAGGCGACACTACAGAGGGAGCGCCTGCTGAGTCTATCTCCCAGCGCAGCTACGCCCCGCACCAACGAGGAGGGGGCGGTCGATCGTGGGGAAGGGTCTTCCACTGGGGGTCCTAGCAGCAACGGGAGTGTCCAGCGTGCCGACGACGTCACGGAAGAACACGAGGACTCATGGGAAGCTGAATCATCTTCAGAGGAGATGTCTCCGCCTCTGAGCACGCTCATAGTGGTCAACACGCCGATCCCGGCAACGACGCTCTTTGCCTTCCCTCTAATCCTCACGCGTCTCGCCCTCCTCACGCTGCCGTCCCAAACCCCCGTGCATCGGCTACCACGGATATGTCCCCTCCTCGAGGTGCTGGACCTGTCCTATAACCCATGGCTCAACGAACCGCCAGGCGGGCAGGCTGGCGTAGAGAACTCGGAGACGATCCTGCAGAGGATCGAATGGAGAAAGTGGGCTCGTCTCAGAGTCGTGGGCCTGCGGGGCTGCGAGATCTCGTCGGACATCGCGACGAGGGTAAACCTGGGGCGCTGGGAGGAAGTGGAGGTCGTCATGGAGGAGCATCCGGCGTTCAGGACTAGCATGAGCGACGTGGAGGCGATGATGCGGAGCTTACGGATAGATTGAGTACTAGACGCAATCCGGAGTGTACGATACGATACGATAGAGGGTGTTGTACAATGTACAGCCTGTACAGTGATGGGACTGGAATATAATACATAGCCTCCGCGATGTCCCACATGCAAGACGAAACAAGACGCTGTACGAAGAGATGGTGGTGAAGTGCTGTCATGGTAGCGACTGCGAACCGACTACCTGCCCGTCGGGGGCTCAACGAATAGATGTAGATCGAATCTAGGAAGGACCTAGAGGGCAATTAGCACGACGCTATGCATCGAAAGTCGGGGGTCATCCTCACCTCCTCCGGATCCTTGTCGTTGGTTTTCTTGGCGGCCGCGATGACGTCTTCTATGCTGCTAGGCTCCTTCGCCGCCGACTTCGCCTCCTCGGGGCGACTAGGAGGCAGCGAGACGTTCGCGGGCCATTTGTTGCGCGGAGGGACGTTGATGCCCATGTCGTGCAGCATGGACCAAGTCGCGCCTGTATACCGTGCGTAGAGCTCGATGCGGGAGATTGTGGGTTTGTTCGCGCGATCTGTACATATCACTGCGTCAAAGTGCATCCACGAAGGGTTCAATGAATCAAACCTACGCAATATCGCGCTGTCGATCTGAGCCGCAACCGCTTCTCGCCGCGATTGTGCCATGTACTTGTCGAGCGGACTGCGTTCCGGAACAGGGTAGGCAATGATGCCCCCGACCTGTCCCAGCTCGGCGAGATACATCGCACGATCCGTCGCGTTGGTCAGTCCATTGACCTCTGAGTATAGGTTTTGGGCACGATGCAGCAGTTGGGCATTCGCCTGCTCTGCGACATCCTCGGTGACCGCAGCGTCTTCATCTTCGTCTTCTTCGCTTCCCTCAGGCAGTTTTGCCTTTGCGACGGCAGCCAGCAACAAGGGCGGGCATGGCAAGGGAGTGTCGGAGCCAGGCGGGGTATATGGCAAGGGTATCGTCCGGGCTGCCTCGATGAAGGCTTGGATGCGGAGGTTAAGCGCGAGGTGGACAGAATTCGTGGAAGTGGCGGGCAGGTACGCGAACCGCCTCGAGCTAGAGGGTTCGGAGTCGTCCTCCTCCATGGGTTCGGAGAGGACGCGCGGGAAGTGTTTGTTCAGGAGTTCTGTCGCTTCGTCGATCCGGCCTGTCAGGATGTGGTCTCGTATTTCTAGAAGGGCGTGAGGTTGAGCGCATTTGATCGTTGGGAATAATATTGAAAGGGCGTGCCTTTTCGTCGCTCGCCCATAGCGATTCGCTCTTCGAGTGCGAGCAGATCCTCTTCAGACGTTTCCCGCTCAGGGATGGTGACCATGGCTGCATCGACATCGGAATCTCCCCGCTTAACTCCGCATTCGCGCATGAAAGCCCGAGCAGCACCTGTATGGCAGTTATGCATCAGGTAGTCAAGGACGAGGTCCCTCTGTAGGCCATGCCAAATGTGCTCAGCTCCCCGCAAGCCGATGTGCATCGTATGGAATACTCACTAGGTCCTGAGGGGAGGGATTCATCAGCTTCGCTCTAGACGCAGACCTAGATTTGGGGGCCATGGTGGTAGTCAAGACACAGAGACAGGAAGCTTCTTTCACGCGTTTTGGACTCAATAGATGCCGTGTCGAGTAGGAACGGGTTCAGGCAGGCAGACACGCGAATGCCGGTGTGGGTTCCTTGGCCGCTTGGTTGGTTCACGCCACCAGGAGCTCGGACGAGCTGCGTTCTCAGAAACGAAGCAAGATTGCTATCTCCCAAGCTAACACGGTAATGCGAAAGTTCAGACGAGTTGGTGAGTGAGAAGGGGCTATAAGTAGTTGGCTGGAGTGAAGAGGGGAGCACGAGGGGAAGAGACAGGGAGCGTTGCCGCCGGAGCAGCGCGCCGCGGCGCATAGACATTGGACAGGGCAAGAGTGATATCCTTGGCCTCCGCTTCTTCCTCCTCATTTAGTCGTCCGAGTCCTCCCACTCGAGTCACCCTTATCGCTCTCTCCCTCCGCCCTTGCCCTCATCGTCATACACGTCGTCCTCATCGTCGCATGCGACACCCGACATGGTCCTCTCTGCCTCCTTCAGCGATCTCCTCGGGTACACTTCCATCGCCTGCTGGCTCGGCGCCCAGTTCCCGTGAGTCCGGTGCCTACCCCGCATTAGCTGCGCCGACTGCTCCCCGCATAGTGGAGGTATTGCTCACTCTACACTTCATCTCAGACAAGTACTCGAGAATGCACGGAGGCAATCAGTCGAGGGCCTCGCCCTGCCCTTCTTGATGAATTGGCTGCTAGGTGAGCGTCCGAACCCGTCCTCGCGATCCTTGACAGCAATCGCGCAAGATGTCGCGTGGACCGTGCTACTCTGTGCGATCCGCCTTGTTGACCACCCACGCCCTCGTTTGCAGGAGATGCCACCAATCTGCTGGGATGCATCTTGACAAACCAATTGCCGTTCCAGGTGAGCAGACCACAACAGGGCACACGATCCAAAACGAATCTCATCCGCGTGCCAGACCTATCTCGCGACCTACTTCGTCTTCGTCGACTTCAGCCTCCTGAGCCAATACTTCTACTATCGCACGCCGACAGAGAAGACCATGCGTCCACCATACCTCCATAGCCGCGACCGTACCGCCTCGGTCGCAACACGGCGACTATCTCTTGACCGCGGCGCCGGCGCGCCACACTATCGCGCGCTCTCCACCGTCGCAGCCAACGTCGCAGCAGTCGCCGCACTGGCTGCGCAACAAGAGGAGCACGCGCGATGGCACCACGGCCGTTCGCACTCGTCAGAGCCTCATCCCACATCCTACGAAGACGAGGACGAAGTGTCGGACGAGGCTCTCGCGCGCCTTGCCGAGAGCTTCCACTCCGAGGGCGGGCGTTCCAGCCGTCGGAAGCACGTCGCATGGCGTCAAGAATCCTTTAATAGCGGGAGTCGACATCCGACCGTGCCTTCTCCGCCCGCTCGGATGCACTCCTCTTTACATTTGACTTTGCCATCGCAATCCACCGAGGAGGTGTCGGAGGTTGCCGCGCGAGGAAGGCCGTTGGTGAGGGCCGCCGACCTGGTGGACGAAGATGAGGAGGAGTGGCTGAGCGCGAATGCGCATAGGCGCAGCTCGCGTGCAAGTCGGAAAGGCGCGACCATGGTGTTCCTAGGCGTGTGGGCATTGTTTGGCGTTGGGGCCTTCGCTGGCGGAAGGAAAGCGCCATCCTCAGCCATTGCGGAACATACAGGGCATGTGTTGGCTCGAGCGGATGTCCCTGTGGCTGCCATTCCGCAAGCAACACCGGGATCGCAATTCGTCGATCCCGTACTATCTGCGCAACTCTCAGGAGACCCGTCTATATATCACGACCTTGCTACGACATCAACGACCGAATACTCTACCTTCGACGATCCCGGGCCCACTACCGAGCATATCATAGGGAGAATATCGGCCTGGATTTGCACGACATTATATCTTACATCGCGGTTACCGCAAATCTGGAAGAACGTGAGTACCCGATTGTTCCGTGCGTTATCACGCGCTCACCTGCACACTGTACAGTACGTTAGGAAGTCTGTAGAGGTAAGGCAACAATACTCGTGCACTTGCTTACTCTGGTGCACGTACTGACTAGCAATTCCACCACAGGGCCTATCGATCTATTTATTCATCTTCGCATTCCTGGGCAACTTCTTCTACGTCGCCTCCATCCTCACCTCCCCCAACCTCCAACTCCCCGAGCCAGAAGCCGCAGCCTTCATCCGCGAGAGCATCCCGTACGTCTTTCGCTAGTACAACCCTCTCTCTTTCACTCACAACTGTCTTGCACAGATATCTGCTAGGCAGTGGAGGAACGCTCATGTTCGACGTGACAATCGTCGCCCAGTCGCTCATCTACAAGCCCAAGGCGCTCTCCCGGGGATGCCGAGCCTCTCGCACGTACAGCGAGGAGGAAGCAGGCCTGCTCGACGCGGCCAGGTCGTACCCAGAAGGTTCGCCCGTGGCGTCCCGCCGGCGTACCGGGAGTGTCAGCCGGGAGCTCTGAGGTCGATTCAGGTGCATTGCAAGCCCGGGGCCCAGGGTCGATTCGGTTTCTTGGTTGGTTCGGCTTTTGCCTTGCAGGACGAGCGTGTATGTAGTAGCTGTACATCGATATACCGTGGTCTGCGCGAGTTACTGTAGATGTCTAATCGTGGAATGCGAGATGCTACAGGCTAGTTGTTGTCGTACATGGACTGCGCGTAAGGTGCTACAGAGTATGCGGATCCGAGGTGTTCACTGTGGTCATGTGATAGGGAGTTTGGGAGCAAATCAGCCTTACTCCAGGCCGGCGTAGCGGACGTCTGCGTTCGCTTCGAGCCATGCCATCCATTTCTTCAGGAATGGGCTGCCGTGCTGGACGGTCGAAGAGTCGCCAATCACGCACTGAAATTCGAGAGTGATATGGGTGAGTGCGTGCACTGGACAGGGTATCATGAACGTACCAGATGACGGCGAGCGCGAGTCATCGCGACTGTTCAGGAGCGATTTTATTGAGTCCTATATGGGTATGGATAGCACGATATCAACATACCATTGAGCCTCCGTTTGTCCTTGAGGAAGCCAACCTCCCGCTACAATGCGTTTAGCGCGTCGGTACGTGATGATGAATGCATGCCAATACACACCTTGTCGTTGCTTCGCACGAGGCTGATTATGACGGCCTCTTTCTCTCGGCCTTGCATCCCATCGACGGACCCAATCTCCAGCTCCGCGCCGTACACAGGACGCAACAGGGAAGTCAGGAGCGTTACTTGCGCTTGGTACCTACCGAAAAGCCATTAGCATTGAGGGTCATCCCCGTCTATGATGGTAGTCGCATACGGTGTGATCACTGCTATTTGAGATGGCAGTACGCCGGCACTCGCCTCCGTAGACGACCCGTAACGTTAGCTTGACATGTCCAAGGAGACAGGGAGGGTACGGCGAGGACTCACCAGTTGGTCCACCCACATCTTGACCACGGACGCTTCGTTCTCGTTGCATCGGCTTCCTTCGTCGCTGTCGCCCTCAACGCGCTCGAAGTACTCGCATCCGGCAGTATCATAGAAGACCACAGGGGTGCCCAAGATCTCCTTCTCGTCATCCTCGGATTCCGCCTTCGTGTTGGGCAGGTCGCGCAGTAGATGGGACGCAACGGAGGGATGCGACGTGAGCTTCGAGTAGTACATCACTTTGGAAGGGAACGATGCAATCTGGGCATGCATCCTGCGCTTTCCTTCAGCTATACTACTTGGGCATAGTGATGAAGAGGACACACCGGTACTGTACCGTCAGCATGCGCTTGATACCGGGACCATACATCTTCTCTAGCCGTTCAAACAGGGTTGTCTCGAGAGAACGAGGCGGACGTAGCACGGCTTTTGATCCTGGCTTCCTTGGGTCCCTCGGAGCAGCCTTCAAGGGCTCTTCAGGGTCTGCAGCGATCTCAATGTCGCCCTCTTCATCTTCATCGGATGCCGACGCATCCTCGTCAGCAGGATCGTCTTGAGCGGGAACCACCTTTTCTGACGCTGCCTTCGAGGGTTGGGCAGAAGCGGGAGCTTTCTTGCTCTTGTCTGAGGCCCCGCTAGATTTAGCTTTCTTCTTGTCCCTTTTGTCTACGGAAATGATCGTCGGAGGCAATTGCATGGGGTCGCCTGCGAGGATGAGCTTCTGCGCCTTGAAGATAGGTACCCAACAGACCTGCGGGACATCATCAGTGCCAACGCAAAATAGAGGACACGCCGGCGACGACGTACAGCTTCAACTGCCTGAGTTGCTTCATCGATAATCACCACGTCGAAGTTCTGGTTTCGCAGTTGCCTGCCACCGGATGAATGGCACGTAGCCAGAACGACCTGAGAATCCTTCAACACGCTCTCCACTACGCCGCCTTCTCTCTGGCGGTACCTATACGTCCGTGTCAATATCATTAGCTGGGTAGGAAGATACAGGCTCTTACTCTTTCCGTAACGCGCGGACCTCCTCCCACATTTTCTTGCGCTCAAGGCCCCGCGGAGCCTTCCCTTTGGCTCCCTTCCCTTTACCTGCAAGTGTATCGAGTGCGGCTTCCAGCTCATTCTTCACATCTTTGGCAAGCATGGCCTATGCAGACAGGTACCTATGAATGCATGGTTATACGTAGAGGAAACGACAGACCTACCTGGTCACTACGGCTCGCCTTGACTTCGAGAGTGGCTTCTATGACGTCCTCTTGTGCCATCACCCGCGCAGGATGGCCTACACGAGTTATCTTGAGCTTCTCTCCACTTTCTGGGGCGGGAAGAGCGAGCAGCCTCTCGAGGATGTTGTCAACTGACATGTTCGACGCGCCGCATACCAGGAGTCTCAGCGGTTTCGGATTTGCAGGCGACACAGTGGTCAGTTGACGGATGAGCTCGATGAGGGTATGCGTCTTGCCCGTTCCTGATGTCGTAGTAGTATGTCAGCTGAATAGCAGCCTGTCGCCCAAAATCACTGAAGGTTACCTGGAGGCCCATGGATGCAAGCGACCTCGGGAGACTCGAGCGCGAATCGGATGGCCTCCTGCTGACTTGCGTTGAGGGACGGGTCAAAGAATTTCAAGTCTTTCACGGGCACTCGTTCGGAAGGCGGGGCCATGCCCATTAGTACTCGGATGAGCGGGGTCATCTTCGGCAGGAATTTGTCTTCTTTCTACATCTTGTGTCACTGTTTCTGGGTTCTTAAGTTTCTACTGTGAACTCACCGCATCAGAGTTTGGCAGGACCACTTTCTCGAGCTGATCAAGGGCCTTGTCCATCCTGCACCATGGATGTCAATAGAGTCCTCGTCAATCTATATCACCATCTCGACTTACCTATCATATGTAACGCTGTTGGCGAGTTTCACGACCCGACATCGATCAGGAAGGTTAAGATCCTCTCCCCCGGTCTCTGGCGGGTCTGCAGCGAGGACGATCTTGGTATCCGAGACCTGGAGAGGGCCGTATCGTCATCCGATAAACATAGTCATAGCGTGTAGATTTACCTTGTAGACGACGCCTTCGATTCCATCCTCTTTACTCTTCTCGGATGTGCCGGTCTTCTTTGGCTTCGCCGATTTCTTCTGCGTCGTAGCGGTGGTGTGCTCCTCAATGCGAGCAAGATCACCTGGCCTAGATTGTACGCACTCGTTAGTCTTTCTGTCATGAAGTTCTACTTAAACGTACCTGAGTGAATGCGGGGGAAATATCGGAGTGGTGTGGTATGCGGTCGGCCTCTCCAGCTCAATCAGACTGAGTAGCACGCATCAATATTGAGATGTAGTCAAACAAATACGAATGCCAGAAGCGTACACACGTCTTGCCTCCTAAGCCGATGCCAACTGATGCGACGCCAAGGCCGCACAGTGCAAGTCCCTTCTGCTCGAGGAGCTTTGGAGGGCAGTTCGAGAGCAGGAGGGATGTGCGCTCGATCTCCGCTTCCCGTTCCTTCTTGAGCAACTCACGGTGCCGGTCTATGAAAGCCTTGAGCTGCTCATCGCTGGCCATAGTCCTGTGCTCGCGGAGTCGCTGTCTGGCAGTAATCCCGAACTGTAGCTGGATAAGATCAGTTAGTATAGGATTGGTCCAAGTTACTGCGATTGCACCCAGTACGGCACAGTAGTACTTGGACGCGTAATAGGGAGATCTGATCGGGATGCTTTCCCGCCGCCCGGTCACATGCTACGCGTCGCGCGTCATTGACGCGCGACCAGAATGTGGCAAATTCGCGTTGCCCTGTCGCGCACTCACCCATCCCTCGACCACCGTGGACAGCCACGTCCCAGGAAGTATCATTCAACCTCATCAATCTGTATAATACTGCTCGGCGGCTGTTGATGCCCCTGGTAATCCGCGGCTATGGAGCATATATCTCATGCGATGGTGAAGAGCTGAAGACGCATCAGGCCAAGGCGGAAGACAAGGTCGCGTCATGTTACATCGTAAGCGACCCCGGGAAAGTAAGTCAAGCATACACGATTGTGCGAAGTGGACGATTTAACGAAAGGCAGGAATACAGGGTTCATTGGGTTGACTCGAAACCTCCAACCCATCTTTCCGTCGAGGTTAGGGTGGATGGCAGGCGGATCGGGGTCGTCTCCCACACCAAAGGATCTTCCAAATCATCTGCCACGGGCCTTTGTATTGCATTAGATGCACACGACCACTCACATGCAGCCCCTCACGACGCTCTACCATCTGTCTTCAATGAAGAAGTAGGCACCGTCGAGGTTAGGCTCAGGCGAGTGCGCGACTTCGTCGCTGTTCCCGTGCCTCCCAAAGCAACGTCGGCGCGTCGAAATGCCAAGGGCTCTACTGCGAGTGTTGCGTATGTACCGAACGTCCTAATGCTGATCCGAGTGTCCAACTGATCCCTGACAGCCCAGGGAAAAGGCCAGGAGCTCCGCAGAAGCCTGCGACTGTTCTACGGCCAATACTCATAGACGATAAACCCTACGTGATCTTCCGCTTCATGTACCGTACTCAAGGTAAGCAAAATCCGACCTGCAGCATAGGCGAAGGCTGAAAACACACATTGGCCGAGCAGAGTATCTCGAAGCTCATGGTCTCATTGGCTCTGGGCTACAGTCTTCATCCACTTCTACTCTTCCGACTTCTAAGGATCGGAGGAAGAAGCGCGCCAGCGAAGCTTCCTCGACCACGCTCGTCGACATGCCACCTAGCAAGCGTCGACGGAAGTCCACCAACAAACAAGGGTTGTCGTCTACATCGAGAGAACGCAGCCCGGACGATGATGTGAGCCCGTCCGATCCCCATTACGTGACGCGGGTTCGATCTCATTCGGTCTTGTAGATGTATCTGGACGTTCCAGAGGACTGCGGCGAACCCGCAGAAATCGGCTCTAGTGCAGAGGCGGCTCCTGTCGATGCATTTGGAGACTTCGGTCAACCTTTGGAGTCGTGTTCAATCGCACGCGGTGCTATACAACCTAGCGAGCATGTCAATGGTAGCGATGATGAAGACGAGAGGATGGTAGAGGTGCGGAACATCTTGTATGCGTCGTTGAACATGATGGACGAGCGTTGCTACCCCGCCAGATGCATCTCTCTTCGTGCAAGGTAATTTCGCAACCCGAGCAGGATATTCACTCGACGAACGTCAAGACGGAGGTTGCAGAACCTGCATTACGTGTCAAGCGTGAACCGGATCTAGATGTCATGCCGCCTCTATCATCCATGGTATCTACCGAACACGACGCAGAGCCTCCAGTGGACGAGAACGGCGACACAGAAGAGCCCGTGGTGGAGGTAAGCGTTCATGTGATTTTCAGCTGTCCGTCTCGCAAACCGACATCGTCGCGCGCCTGCAATATGACAGATCCACGTCAATTCTAGGAACCGACGCGCTCTATTTGGCACACCTGCTCCAGACAGGGTAGTGAAGAAGGAAGAAGAGGTCGAGCAGCCGTTGCTTCCTCATAATACTGGTGAATATCAGGTCAAGACTGAAGAAGACGAGTCGGACATTGTCGAGGTATGCTCTACGATGGTTCGTCAGTATGTTGGCTCATGCGGAGGGATGTCACTGCAGGTACACCTCAGTTCCGCTAATCTGCAAGAGGCGTTCAGAGGGATGGCGAGCAGTTCTGTGAAACAAGAGCACGTGAAGGAAGAGCCATAGCGCGTTGTGCTGCACTCGTTTTCTTGGAATCGCACAACGCATGGTAAATGATCGGTATTCTAGGGCTTCACATCATATCATTGCGTGCCGACGTATGTAATCGCATTGCGTTAATCCTACCTTTGAAAAATCAGTACACATACGGAATCAGCTTGTACGGCGTCCTCCTCGCCCAAGCCAGCCACTCCCCTCCAAACTTCTTTTGCAGCTCCTCATCCTCCTCGCCAATACGAAGGATCAGCGCGCCAGTCACAGTCGTCAGCCACCCGAACAGCGTCGTGAGCACGACTTTCCCCCAGCGCGTGTCCACGAGCCCCGTCTCTCGCGCATACGACCCCGGGGCGAGCAACGCCAGCGGCGCGCCGATCGTGAGCAGGAGGAGCGCGGTGTAGCTCGGGTGCCGTACGACGGCGTAAGGCCCGGTCGTGATCAGCTCGTGGTCGTCTTCTACGGTTGACTGCCATTTGAAGAACCGGCCGAGGGCGCGGTAGCAGGACAGACGCAAGAGAGTACCGAGGAACGTGAGAGTAGAGCCTGCGAGGAACATCGGTGTGGCGTGGAAGTCGAGGGGGCAATATGTGTTGGGAAGCAGCAGTGCGCGAGCCTGTTCTGCGAGATGGGCGCCATGTCCAGGAGAGAACTCCCTTGCGAGGATGGTAGCGGCCTCCGCGACTGACAAGCCAATGAGTGTATTCTAGAAATAGGATGGCCATGAGTAACCACATTGTTGAGGTTCTATTCCTGTATATGGGGCTACATACACGTAGGATGGCAGCGGTCGCGAGCTGGAAGGCCGTTCCAGAGGTGAGGTAGTCCGCCAACGTGAATTCCTTATGCATCTTCAGCGCTTCGCTTGAGTTCGGTGGCTTTAAAGTGGTATGGTGACAAACCGCGACGCCCAGTAAGATGGGCACCTTGAGAAGCGGGGTGGTGAGGAAGGGCGAGATGATGAAGGACATGGCACATGCAGAGTTGGAGGGAGGAGATGTTGTCAGGAGGCAGAGGGGCGTCAGGAGGACTTTCGCCTGACGCAAGAATCTATTGAGTATTTATGCCGTGGGTGCGGCGCTGCGAGGGATCTTCTATATGGGGTGTGCAGGGAAGGCATCTGACAGCTGCCCCAACTACAGGCTCTGGCGACTCTATCGTCGACCGCAACGGGGAGCCAGTCTGCTAATATGGCGGGCACTCACCTCACTGGTGACATGGACAGGACAGCCAGAGGCTTATTCACGTCGATCCGCACCTCACGTAACTTAGAGAGTAACGACGTTGCCGTATGTAGCGAGCCATCACTACTAGGTCAGTACACGTACGGGATCAACTTGTACGGTGTCTTCTTCGCCCAAGCCTGCCACTCCTCCCCAAACTCCTTGTTCAAGTCATCGTCCTCCTTGTTAATACGACGGCACAGTATGTACGTCACCACCGCCAGATACCCAAACACCGCCCCAGCCATCGTCTGCCCGGCGCGCGACTGCGACAGCCCGCTTTGGACGTAGTAGCATCCGGGGCCCAGCACCGCGAGCGCCTTCCCCAGGACCAGCAACAACCACCCAGAGTAGCTTGGGTGGCGGACGAAAGAATACGGCCCCGTCGTGATGAGCTTGTGCCCGTCTTGTATCGCCATCTGCCAGGTGAAGAACCGGCCGAGGGCGCGGTGGCAGACGATGCGGATCGTCCCACCGACGATGGCCATCACAGAACCGACGAGGAAGAGCGGGGTGAGGCTCAAGCCGGAGGTGGCCAGGCCAGGAAGGACAGAGAGCAGGCGAGTCGATACGGATGGAGGGAGTTGCTGGACTAACAACGCCGCTGCCTCGATAGCAGCGATGCCGCAAAGAGCACCCTACCAGAGCATATTGCATGATCACTAGGACACAGACCGAGGAACGGGTGCACTCACTCGAAGAGGATATGCCAGGGTAACCATCACGTTGGGAGTCCATACACGACCCAGAGAGTCGGTCTTGGCTTTCGCCCGCTCCTCATGGCGTGCGATCGGCGTTGGTGGTTTCATCCCATAGTAAGTGCACGTCGCATTAGCGAGAAGCAGAACAGCTTTGAGTAGAGCTGGTGCAGCAGACAATACAGTGGAGGAAGACATCATAACCCGCATGGAGGATATCTATGTGGGAACTTATCCACCGACCCGCGAAGGCCTTTAAGTGAGCCCATGGGCCGCCTACGGGACCAATATCTTGGGTAGAGTGCGGAGGGACTCTCATGCGCGGAGCCCGGCATCAAACAACCGCTATGTCTTCCCTGGAACAGGAAAGTGATTCGCCGGTTCTGCGACATCCTGTGAGAAGCTTGAAACTTCTGTGGAAGCCTGACCAGGGCAGGCCTACCGATAGAAGCGGGAAACCTGACCTCAAGGCCATCCGCTCAGCTCCGCCCGTCGCTCGCTGAGTCTGAGATACACAAGATTAACGCGGCAAGAGCAATTCCATTCATCGCCGTCGCTGATACTTGTCAGGACCTGAGTCCTAACGAGCATTGTGACGAGCGCACGCGTGTGAGGAATTGGCCCTGAGCCAATGACCATCGGCAACTTCGTGTTCCATCGCTTGCAACTGAATGAATAACCTAGTACAGACCCCGCTGTCAGTGATATTTGCATTTACGATATGCGCACCCTTGGTCATATGCAGCAGCTTTGCACGGATCGTCCGAGTAGCACGTCAAGCGTCACATATTGCCATGTAGCTTGGAACAACTTCCACCGGATAGACTGAGACCCGCTTGAAAGACGGTCAACCAGAAAGACGAGCGACGATGCCGCGGCACCCGTGAAGCTACCCGGGCTCCCGGCCCGGTCGAAGTTAGGCTCTCTTAGCGCCCGTATTCTGTCAGTTGTGAGCGTCGATCGCCGCGGTAACTAGCGTTCTCCTCACAAATCACTGACTGCAGCATCTGCATATCCTTGAGGATCCACCATCTGCGCACTAACCATCCCAATCAACACACGCTTGCCGTAAATGCCGCCGCGACCAGCGACCAAGCGCGCCGCTGCAAGTGCGTCTGACACGCCGCCCGCCGAGGGCTCGCGCAAGAAGACCCGTTTCGTCGAGCCGTCCGAGGACCCTGTCAACTTCGCGGAGGAGGTCGACGCGCAGCTCGAGAACCCCTCCGCGCACCGCAAGGGCCGGGTGAACACCGAGGGGTACGAGTCCGACTCGAGCGACGATGGAGAGGGCGTCGTGAACAGCCGCAAGCCCGGGGCAGCGGGCGCGGCGGACGAGGACGACGACATGTTCGCGATTGGGGAGAAGGAAGAAAAGGAGGAGAAGGAGAGCGGTGGGAAGAAGAAGAAGGAAGAATATCTGCGGCTCGGCGACATCGAGGGGCAGGAGTTCGGCGAGCGGTCGGACAAGGAGGGCGACTCGGACGACGAGGCGGACGATGAGGAGCCGGAGGACGAGGACGACGCGATCCGGCGGAAGAAGGCGGGCATGGGCTACGAGCTCTCGTCGTTCAACATGCGCGAGGAGATGGAGGAGGGCAAGTTCACCGAGGACGGGACGTACGTGCGCACGTTCGACCCGCACGCGGTGCACGACCGCTGGATGGAGGGTGTGGACGAGAAGGAGATCAAGAAGGCGCGCAAGCTCCACAAGGCGCAGGAACGGCACCAGAGGGAGCTCCAAGAGGCGGAGGAACGCGAGCTGAGGGAGCTGGGTGGCAAGGACAGGATCGAGCAGGAGCTCGTTGGGATGCTCAAGAAGGGCGAGACGGTGTTGGAGGCGTTGCAACGCCTCGGGGCTAAGTCGAAGAAGAACGGTGGAAATGTCAAGAAGAGGTACGTTTCTATTCGAGATCCTCAACCCTCCGATATACCTTGACATATCTCCCGCAGACCAAACAACAAGGCCAAAAACGACCCCGTTACGGGAGCCATGGACGTCGACAAAGCACCAAAAGCGCCGTCCGAGATCGACCAAATCACCCACCTCGCCTCGACGCTCATGTCTCTCGGGGACACCGACATCTACTCAAAGACGTACGAGGAGCTCGTCCGCTCCGTTCGCGCGTCGGGCAAGGTCGGCGCGGACTGGGTCCCGCCCTCCGCGGACGTCAAGTACGAGTTCAAGTGGGATGTGCCCGAGGCGGGCGACCCGAACCAGGTCTTTGGGCCGTTCAGCGAGGAGGAGATGCAGGCCTGGCACAGCGCTGCCTACTTTGGCACGAACGGCGAGAAGGTCAAGGTGCGCAAGGTCGGCGGCGAGTGGGGATCTTGGAGCGAGGTCGTGTCATGAAGATGCGCCGTCCTACCGTCTCTGATACCCCCGAGCCCCCTCATTCTTTCTTGCTATGCCGCCCTCGTCCCTCTTTACTTGACATCGAACCGATTCGAACGTGCAGAAGTCGGAGTCGACGTGTAACATTATTTGTATCTCTAGTCGGACGTGCTATCGCGTATTGCTTTAGTCGATGCTGCCCTATCCTATCTACAAGTACAATCCATGCAATTCTCCTCGCAATCAGCGTCCGTGTGATAGTCTGTCAACAACGATAGCAAGAAACAAGAAGCCCAAGAACGATAGAAACCCCGAAGCCAAGCTGACGATCAACGTCTCAAGCGCGGTGACCTAGTGACTGATGTACTGGAACACGAATGACACCTCGGGCAGTCCAACTTCTGCACGGAGGAGGTCGTCGTGGTTGTTCTTCAATTCGCCGTTCGTGAAGTGGTTCCACCTAGCATACGACGACGATAATCAGTTGCTATCCCCGTACGAGCCAGTGACCCAGTGGCAATACGTACGTGCTCGCGTCCCCATACAAGAGAGCCGGGGCCTTGATGAACTGCCTTCCATCCCTGCACCGCTTGCACTTGAACGTCTCATGCGTCTCGCACAGCGTGTTCTCGTTGAACAGGAACAGCTTCCGGAGCGCATCGAGCGAGAAGTGCCGCTCGGCATCCTCTTTCTCATCGACGACGGCGGAGGAGAGCGCCTGCTTGTTTGCCTGACGCTGGAAGATCTTCTCCTCGATCGTGCCGGTGGAGATGAAGCGGTATACAAAACCTAGCAGATGTTCGTGAGCATATACGCTGAGAGGTCGGACGGATGAGAACGGTGAATGTGCTTACATTCTTTCTTCTGGCCGTCACGCCAGACACGAGCAAGTGCTTGTTGGTCAGCAGCAGGGTTCCAATCTGCATAGGTTGATAAGTCCAACCGCGGCCTAGCTCACGATGAGGGGAGGGCCTACCAGGATCGAAGAGGATGAGCCGGTTTGCACCGATGAGGTTGATACCGCATCCACCGGCTTTGCTACTGAGTAGGAAGACGAACTCTTTGCCGTTCGGATCGTTGAACTGGTCGACAAGCTTCTGCCGCTTGTTGATAGTCATCGTCCCGTCCAGGCGGAAGTACCCATATCTATCGCAAGATACAACGTCAGCGCAGGTGATGGTGGCGGAGGATGCATGTACTCACTTCTTGCTTCGCAATAGCTTCTCAAAGAGGTCGAGAGTCTGGGTGTAGTTACTGATGAGGACGATCTTGTCGTTTGTCTCCGTGTGTATGCGGTGCAAAAATCTAGCGTTGTCCAGTTGGCGATGTATTCGGACGGGTGCGAGACAGGTGCTCACCTCTCGAGCACAAGGAACTTGCCACTCCACTCGCAGTTGACCACCTGGTTGCGTCCACGGTCGCGTGCGCTAGAGCCTGCGCCATTGAATCCCTCTGGTAGGAGCTTCTCGGAACCCCGGAGGTCGCCGGGTAGATCAAGGAGCTCTGGGTGGTTGCACAGCTTCTTGAGGATGTTGATCGCCTTGAGCGGCTGTGAGTCGGTACCACGCAGCAAGGCTTGGATCTCTGGCGAAGAGATGAATAGGCGGTATAGTGCCAGTTGGAAGTCGGAGAGTTTGCAGAATACGACTTGCTCGTATTTGACGGGGACTGTTCACATTCACAGAGGTCGGTCGATTATGAAAATCTGATAGAACGGGACAAGACTCACGGTATTTGGAGAGAAGGTCGTTCGTGCGCCGGATGATGAACTTCGCGACCAGGTTCCCAAGCTCCTTGAGCTTCTTCTCACACTCGGCCTTGACAGCATCGCTGGCGTCGGCGTCGCGACCACGGATAATAGCGTTCTCGAAGTTCTTGCGGAAGTCGTTCTTGGAGCCAAGGAAGTTGGGATTCGCGAAGTTGAGTAAAGAGAAGTACTCCGACAGGTCATTCTATGGGCGCAAAGTCAGCTATACGATGTAGAGCCGAGACGCGTCAATCGAACCTGGATAGGCGTCCCAGATAGGATGACCCGCCGTTTCACATTGAGGCCATTCAGCGCTTGGAATGTGAGCGACTCTAGATGCAGGTGTCAGCATCCATGCACTAACTGCAACTCGCATGTCTTACCTGAGTTCTTGAGTCGATGACCTTCATCGCATAGCAACAGCCCAATGGAGCAGTTGGCCAGATGGACGGACAGAGTGCGGAGCGTCTCATAGGACACGATCATGACTGTGACCGCGTCAGCGGAAGGAGGGGGTGGACTACAACAATGGCTTACCTGGCTGTGAGACGTTTCGCCCACATGCTGCAACCCATCGGGCGACCTTCTCGAGCATCTCAGCTTTGCTGCCTTTACCATCGATCGCCAGTGCAGATATAGCATCCTTCCCTAGCCATTTCACTGCAACAGTGTGAGGAACCGCTATACGGTAGGCGGTGAAAGTCGTACCTAATTCGTTCGCCCAATTCTTGACCAAACTAGACGGGCAAGCGATAATGCATTTCTCGATAGTAGGCCTACCAGCGTGTGGTGATTGCTTGAGGAGGGTCCACAGGAGGGCAATACACTGCAACGTCTTGCCAAGACCCATCTCATCGGCCATGATGCAACCGTACTGGTTCTCCACGACCATACCGGTCGTGCACCGGTACAGGAACTGAAGTAGCAGGTAAACATCCGCCATATCTCCACAGGACACCGGTACGCACTTTGACACCCTCCACTTGATGGGGACGTAGCACCTTTGTAAGTCTCGGGTCGATTACAACCGGCACTTTGTGCGCCTTCTTCTTCTTGTCTTTCCCGCCACCAAGGAGCTCCTTCAGACTCTTGTGCGGATTGTACATACCAGCACACTTCTCTTGGGCCTCCTTCATAGCGCGCTCCTTCGCCTCCTCCTTCTCTCGCTCCCTACGCTCCTCGTCCGTTTCCCTGTCGTCAATCGTAGGGTCGTACAAGACGATAGCGTGATCCTCCATGGGATCGTGCAGTGGTCGTGGGATGATATTCGCAAGTGGACGAATTCCGAGCGCGATGTTACTTTGTATGGTGGGTATCACCTCTCCATCCTTGTTACGCATCTCGGGTATAGAGAATCGTCGGGCGACCTGATCGAATGGCTTGGGCTTGAAGACGGGATAGTGCTTGATGTTATTGTCAAGAGGTCGCTCGAATCCTGCATCCTTCCCCGTCTTCTTTTTCTTCTTCTTTGGCCCGTTCTCATCCTCCGAACCAGAGTCATCCGAGTTGCCTTGCGCGTCCTTGTAGGAGACGCGTTTGCGCTTGCGCTGAGGTTGCTCGCGACTGACGGCGAGGGTGGGGGGCTTGAACGGTTTGTTTATGCGAGAGCTCTCCTGGAATCTGTCTAGCACCTTCCCGTCTGGTGTTACCGGCGCACGTCTGAGCATGCTGGCAAAAGGCGGCAAGAACGAAGAGGGAAGGAAGTGGTCGCTGAGCAAGAGACAATCAGCCACCGCCGGCACCGACGCGCGCGTCTGCGTCCGCTGACCTAAGGAACGCGACGCGTGTAGTCGCACGTGATCGTAAACAGATTGTACTTAGCGCCCACCGCATCGTGCGTCATCGCGCGATCGAATCTCGCGCTTCTCCAGATTCCCCATCAGCGACGACCACAGCTACGTAGTACGTATCCCTTGCTGTGTACCTCCCCGAAAGCACTCCGCACACGCTCTCACTCACTTTTCCATCACAAGATCAAGAACAGGCCGTGTCTACAGACAAACGAAGATGGCACCTGTACGCCTGCGCCATCCCAAAGGGGTCACAACCCTTCAAGTCGATCTCACGAACGGAACCGTCCAAGACCTCCAACACGCCATCTTTGCAGCCACCGAGATCCCTCCGTCACAGCAAGAGCGTACGTCTCACGCCATTTCGAAGCGCTTTTGAGCGTCCTGCTCATGTCGTGCAGTGAAAGCTGGGTACCCACCGCACCCACTGACGCTAGTCCCCGAACTTCCCATCGATAGTCTTGGCCTCAAGCAGGGCGAGCAGCTCATAGTCACCCAGCACTCGTCCGGTATAAAGCACGGGCACCCTCCAGCAGCGACAGCGGCATCTTCGGGATTGGCCTCCTCAAGTCCTGCTGCTGCCATGACGGGAATGACGGCATCGCAAGTACGCTCGCCCGCCGCGCCCGTGCCTACAGCTGCTGCGAAGAGCTCGGGCCCAGACTATGTACCCACAGGTAGCGGGTACTTGGTCCACAGAGTGAGTGCCAATTCATGCTGCTGGCAGGAAAAGACTAATGCGTATAATTGTTCAGGTCGTCCCCGACGACAACTCGTGTCTCTTCTCGTCAATCGCGCTCATATTCGAGCAAGACATCAGCAAAGCGCAGAGGATACGACATAGTAAGTGTGTTGCCAAAACGTGCTTATGCGTCCGGTTTTGCTCACCGCGTCACCAATCCACCAAAGTCGTTGCAGAAGCCATCCGGAAGGACCCCATCAGGTGGGACGAGGCCATCCTAGGGTATGCGATCCCACCTCTTGCCTCTCTAGGCGCTGCTAATAACGCTTACCGCGGTTTCCTCTCCAGACGTCCACGAGAGGAGTACATCCGCACCATTCTGAAACCGCAGGCATGGGGCGGTGCCATTGAGCTTTCGGTCCTCGCAGAGCATTATGGCACTGAAATCGCGTCAGTCGACGTCGAGACTGGTCGTGTGGACCGTTTCATGCCGCCGTCAGAGAAGGATTCAGGGAACCGCGCGATCGTGATTTACTCGGGGATTCATTACGACGCGACGAGCGTCACACCCATGCTCGATGCTCCTACCGAGTTCCACCAAACAATCTGGAGTAGAGGCAAGGGCGATGAGGAGGACGACGAGATGCTGCGGGCGGCGAAGAAGCTGGCGGACGCGTTGAGAGCGAAGAGGGCGTATACGAACACGGCGACGTTCGACCTCAAGTGTCAGGTGTGTATCCATCCCGAATGCGCGTTGTTTACTTGCGAGGCGCTTACACACTGGCTGGCCCCGGTGTTCAGATATGCGGCAAGGGTCTCAAGGGCGAGAAAGAAGCCCGCGCGCACGCCTCGGAAACGGGTCATGTCGAATTCGGCGAGTATTAGAGCCTTGTTGCTCGATGTTGGATGCACGGTAGATGTCTGTCACGAGTTCTGTGCGGGAAGGGATGGAACTGGGAGGTCGCAGAAGGTGGTCGGAACGAGAATGTATCATTGGTCACACACGCTGTATCATATCCCTTCTTGTACCATCTTGTACGGTCGCCCTCTTGTATGCCAGTCAGGATTTGGTTGGATCTGTTCAATTCTGTAGAGACATCAGTGAGAGCTATGTTGCAGTGCAGTCCTGCGTATTGACCCATGAGTCGGACTTACTCCAGAATGTGCAGCCCACCATCTAGCAACCAAGTCATGTCCAGTCTCGACGCGTCTGTGGCACCGATCTCGATCGCGTTTCCACCAAATACGCGCGACCTCAGCGCCTCTCCTTTGCGCGTCTTTTCCCCGCATGCTCAGGCTGACCTCTGTCCTTCGTACGCTCACCTACCGCACCTCGACGCGTTTATCGACAGCTCTCTCACCGTACACTCGTGTCCTCGTGCCACATAAGCCGCCAGGACACCTCGCCTTCGTTCACGGACACCCAGCCACCATGCCGCCCAAACGCGCTGCTGCCACGAAGCGCAAGGCAGTCTCCCCACCCGACGATGACCCCACGCCCTCTGAATCTGAGCAGCAATCTCCGTCGGAGCACGAAGAATCGGATAAGCCAGTTGCGAAGAAACGCAAGACCGGAAGCTCCGCCAAGGGCAAGGCCGCTCCAAAAGCCGCTGAAAGTACTAAGGGCAAGGGCAAGGTCCAAACCAAGGGCAAAGCCAAAGCCAAAGCCAAAGCAGAGGATCCGAAGTCGAACGCAGCAGCAGGCGGCGCGACAGGAGAGGGCACGAGCTCCGCCGCCGCCGCCGCGGCGAAGGCGGAGGCCGGGCGGCAGCCGACGAACAAGGTGCTTCCCGTGCACATCGCGTTCGCGCCCAAGGCGGCGGAGGGCACGGTCAGGATCGCGGCGTGGAACATATGCGGGCTCGCTGCGGCGCAGAAGAAGGTGCGTGCCAAGCCAGTCCTCAGGCCTCAGACCTTGGTCCTCGTCGGCGGAATGCGGTGGCGGAGCAGGCTCCCTTCGAGTGCGCTTTGAATTATACGTGCATGTGCGGGCGCAGCGCGGCGGGCGGGAAGCAGGAGCGGAAGCGCGAGCTTCGATGGAGAGTGGATGTGACTGACGTGCGCGGCAATATTGTGCGTTTATAGGGGTTCAAGTACTACGTCGAGGCGGAGGATCCGGACGTGCTCATCCTGACGGAGACGAAGGTGGGCCGCGTTCACGTTCCCCGCACCGCGCGTACGCGCGTGCTGCGTCCGCTCTGGGGTTGCTCACAAGACCGCCGAGCCGTGCAGGTGAACAACGACCCCGTAGACCCGGCCTTGACGCAGCGCTTCCCGTACAGGTACTGGTCTATATCGGACAAGAAGACGTACTGTACGTCCATGCCCCCCTCTTTTATCATGGCCAATGTCACAGCGCGCTCACGCCCGCGGCGCGTGCCGACTGCGTACATACAGCCGGGACCGCGATCCTATCTAAAGTCGAGCCTATCTCGGTGGACTACACGCTGCCGGGCCACCCAGACCCGAAAAGCGTCAAGGGGCGGATCGTCACGCTCGAATTCGCGAGCTGTTATCTCGTCGGGACGTATGTCGTCAACGCGGGCACGGGCCTCAAGGTGCGGCGCTACCGCGGTTCGCGCGCTGGGGGCACGTCCGTCGAGACCCGAGACTCGAGACTCGACGATGATGCCTCCAACGTGTCCCGCTAGAACGCAGAAGCACTGACTGCCCGTTTGCTGACACGCCTTCTCGCTTTTCTTTTTTTTCCCATGACGCGCGCCAACAACGCAGACTTTGGACGAGAAGAAGGTGTGGAATGCGCACTTTGAGGCGTACATCCGCGAGTTGGACAAGAAGAAGCCCGTGATATGGGCTGGTGACCTGAACGTCGCTCCGACTGAGATCGGTAAGACGTCCATTCAATGTGGATTGGGTTCTGACCTGTGCGCACACGAGCAATTCGCGATGCCCACCCCGCATTCAGCTGCGGGTGTGGCCGATATCGACTCCGTTTCACCTACGCGTCTTGCTCCAAGATGACCCAATTCATGAGCTGCGTGCGGTGTGCTGACCCGTTCTGTGCTCCCGATGGCAGACCTTGCAAACCCGAAGACGAACTGGAACAAGACGCCCGGCTATACAGAAGCTGAAACGAGCTCGTTTGCGCGTATACTGAACACATCGGGGAAAGAGGCCGACGCGGGCAAGTTTGTCGATGTATGGCGGGACAAGCATCCTGGCCTGCGGCACTACACCTACTTCTCATACCGCTTCAACTGCCGGGAGAAAGGCCTTGGCTGGCGGCTAGATATGTGTGAGTGCCCGACTTCCTGCGCGCTGCTACTGCAGTGCTCGCGTGATGGCATATGACCTGACCACTGCCTTGCTTGGCGCAAATGCGCGGTTGGGTGTGGGTACGGCGCGCAGTTGTCGTGAGTGAGCGGATGGCCGCGCGCGTACAAATGTGCGAGATTCGGAGCGAGATCTACGGCGCGTCGGACCACTGTCCTGTCGTCCTGGAGCTCGAGGGGCCGCTCTGAGGCTCTGAGCTGCGGGCGGGGACAGCTTCCCGGTTCACGGCGGAAGGCTGAGGCTGAGGTGAGTGATTAGCGCCCGTTCGAGCTCATTCTCGAGGCCTGCAAGTGTGCTGATGACGTCGTGTTCGTAGGATATATTTCTCCGGTCCCCGGGGAATTGTTTGAGATGGTGCTGGTCGTTATCGCGCAACGTTGTCGTCGTCTGGGCTTCGTGGCGAGGAATTCAAGGGAAGCGGAGAAATCCGACGGGGAGTCGGGAGAGATGGATGGATGGATCATTGGATGACGTCGCTCGATAAGGTCGCTGGGTTGCCTGAAATGGGTGCAATTAGAGTTTGCGACCTCGGGATTCGAGGGGAACGCTGCCCGCACTCCAACGCCACCACGCTCGGCCACTCCTCCTCGATTCCCCGGATTCCGGGGCGAGCCTTTGCTGTACAACCATCGGCCTAGTCCACAGCATTGACGGCAAAGTCTGAACATCATGAACTTGTCTACGGCCATTAATCTGCGCCACAGCTGACCTCAGGTCCCAGCCACGCGCGGTCGCACCGCCGCTGCGCAATCTGCCATTTCTTCCGATCGTTGTCTTACTTACAGGCCATGCATTGCTCCCGATCATCTCACCGCGCCTCTGTGTCCTTGTGCTCGCGCGCGACAGAATGTTTGAGCATCGTTGACAGCGTCGTCTAAGTACGAGGAAGAGGGTCCCGAAGCGGTCCCAGATCGTCTACAGCTTAGAGGCGGCGAAAGCGTCGATGGACCCCTGTAGGCTTCTGCGGTCGCCTATAAGCGGCAAGCTCCAGTCGGACTGCTGCGGCGGGTCAAGGAAGTCTATTGGCTTCGCAGATGCTGGCTAACGATAGGGGCAGTGGAGAGTGTAGCGCTGAATGGCTGGGGTCGCGACGCCCATATATGCTCACGTCGATGCTCACTGCGTAACAGATGGTAGACTCGGATCGAGAGCAAGAGGCATATGGCACCGGCAAAGTCAGCGTCGGGACTCGGTGGCAACGGTGCTGGTTTTGGAAGCCGATAGGTTGAATGTAAGTGTAGTGGTATGCTGGTGGAGAGACCTCGTTTGTGTATGGTGCCCCGGACGTCAGCGGTATGGACCTGCAACGCCCACGCTGGCTAGGCTGCGCAGTCCCTGTGGGCGGATGATGGGGATTTTCATGAAAAGATGATATTTCGCGTATTTTATTCGAGTTGGCGACGGATCCGGGGGCGAGTTGAAATCAGAAAAGAGGGGGACTGGACGGTGATTCGTTCAGCCGCCCGGCAAGCGCACGTCCTCCGGCGCCTATCCCTGCACTGGCGGGAATCTCAAAAGCGGTTCGTCCTCCGCCACGCTTCCAACTCGCCCTCGCCCTCGCTGCCTCTCTTCTCTCCCTCCCCCTACCCGCCGTCCCCGCCGTCTTCGACGCGCCCCCGCCCCCGCTCTCCGCTCCCCAGCTGCAGAGCACGCTGGTCTGCTTGCCCCCGTCGACGACCCATACCCTGTTTGGCACACGATACCCGAGCCCCATCCTATAGACTGCCTATCGTCGTCGTACGCTATCTATGTCGCAACACCAGGAATACACAGTCCTCCCGCAGCATGCCGGCCATCTGGCCAACGACTCCCGCGACCCACAAGGGGGCGTGGCTTACGAGAAGGAGCAGCTAGACTTGCCCAGTGAGCCTCAGCCCGCGGTCCCCTCCATCTGTGGGTTGCCGCTCAAATATGTCTCGTGAGTCCTCCCTCCACTTGGCACGCGTCCCTTCGCGTCTCCCCAGCACATATTGACTCTGCATGCATGATGCTTGTAGATTGGTCACTCTGGCGGTCCAAAACGCGCTCCTGACCCTCATCATGCACTATTCACGCGTGTCCACTGCGCCGTCGCACACCTACTCCGCTGCGTCCGCAGTCCTCCTTACCGAACTGCTCAAGGGCTTCATCTCCCTCACGGTCGCCTTTGCACGGCTTGACTACTGTTCTCCCAGCAACCCCTCAGGCAGCTCCCTCTGGAATCCCCGAGTCCTCTTCTACCGCTTCCGTCGGTTGGGCAAGGAGGTGTTCCGCCCGGACTGCTGGAAGCTCTCTATCCCCGCTATACTATATGTCATCCAAAATAATCTCCAGTTTGTCGCCGTGTCGAACCTCGAGGCGGCGACGTTCCAGGTCAGCTACCAGATGAAGATCCTCACCACGGCAGCGTTCTCCGTCGTCCTCCTCCGCAAGAGGCTGAGCCCCACCAAGTGGATGGCACTCCTCTTCTTGGCCATTGGAGTTGGCATCGTGCAGATTCAGAACGGCTCCTCTTCTGGGCACTCGACGGCCTCGGGTCACGACATGAACGCATTCAAGGGCTTCATGGCGGTCGTCATGGCATGCTTCACCTCCGGTCTTGCGGGAGTCTACTTTGAGATGGTTCTCAAGAACTCTCAAGCCGATTTGTGGGTCCGCAACGTTCAGCTCTCGCTCTTCTCGCTCCTGCCCGCCCTTGTCCCGATCATCTTCTCGGACGCGAACCCCGCACGACCTTCGCCTGGCTGGTTGCAGCAGCTGTTTGCAAACTTCGGTGCATGGGCGTGGGCGACCGTCCTGATTCAGGTTCTTGGCGGCCTCCTCACTGCGCTCGTGATCAAGTACGCGGACAACATCCTGAAGGGCTTCGCAACGAGCTTGAGCATCGTCATCTCCTTCCTCGCTTCAGTCGCGCTCTTCAACTTCCAAATGACGGTCACCTTCGTGCTCGGCTCCACCATCGTCCTTGGCGCGACGTGGATGTACAACCAGCCTGATGCTCCCGCGGGCGACAGCTTCTACCCTAAGGAAGGCCGCTCTGGATGGGGATGGCGGTGGCGTCGACCGGCCCTCGGAGCGCGCGCGACGTCGGCTCTCGAGCTTGCCAGCACGAACATCATGTCCGTCTCCCGCCGCGCCTCGACCTCGTCCCTCAGCTCCCTCGCCTCGGTCACGCCCGGCAGCGGCGTATCCAAGTCGTACCCCGGCTCTCCGATCGAGCGCGAAGCCCCTTTCTTCCCGCAGCTGCTCGAGAAGAACTTGCTCGGGAAGCGCAAGGAGGACGACCCGGCGCCCTTCTTCCCCGTCCCTCTCCGCGCATCGCGTGCTGCGAGCCGGTTCGCGCACTACCTCACGCGCACGGGCTCCGGCTCGTTCGTCTTCCCCGATGGCCCTGCGAACGGCGGCAGCGCGTCGTATCTCCCTTCACACATGTCGCCCTCGGCGTCGTACCCCTCCACGCGCCCCCCGAGCGCGCTCTCGTCAAGACCGACGAGCGCGATGGGCGGTGCGGCGCTGGGCACGCTCCCCGAGGTGTCGCAAGACGACCACCATTCATGATGTCAGCTGGGATCTCCTTCCTGAATGCATGGACACGCGCTACGACCCCCATATCCCCTAATTGAGCCAGGGCGCCATATCACTCAGCGGCCTACGACGCTCCGAGAAAATGAGAAACGAAATGCGACATGACGACGACACCCCGCCCTCCGTTATCGCCCGGCCCCGTACGACCCGTCACCCGCGCCATCGCCGCAGCACACAGGAGAGAGAAGAGAAGCCCCTATTTCCTAGCCCAGCTACTCTGCAAAGACTTTTTGAACAGTACTGGACCGTATATTATTATGTTATCTCGCGCTTCACGCGCGCGTGGCTCCGCCCTCCCCTTCCTCACCCACTTGCACTACTACCTTACTCGCTCACCTTTTTAGACATCGCTATCGTCGTCCCCCGCCTACTTTTGCACTCCGTCACTTGTGTCTCTCTCGCGCACCCTTTTTGTGTCACATAGCCCCCCCGGATGGACTTTCCCCGTCTGTTATTTCTCCGCTTCGTTTGTCATTTCTAGTATTCTCGTCTTCTCGCTCTTGCTCTCTCCTTGTCTAGGCGTGTTCGCTGGGACTCTTCCTCTCCCCATCCCATCCCATCTCCCATCTTCTAGCTGTAGAGCTCATACCACTTCGCCATTACCGTACCGGCACTTACTGCGCACACGCAGCACGCAGCAGCACGCCAGGGCCCCGGGGGATGGTGGACACTGGACCGGACGGCTAACGCTATCCACGCGTCGACGTCGGGCGGGTGCACTTGACGGCATCGGGGCATCACTCTCGCGCGCGCATCTCGCAGGAAGTTCACAGTCCTGCGAAGTGCGTCCGCACGGTGACTGTGCCTTGTTTGGTCTCATTGTCACCGTGTCCGGAGAGGAGGGGTCAGCGCTGCGGGGCGGGATGGGGCTGGGCGGGTGCGGCGTGCGGCGGGGTTCGCTATTGAATATTCAAACACCTACGATATTCCAATGCAACTTCATGTTGAAATGCACGACATGGCATGGCTTTCGCACAGCTGTGGCTTTGGGTTCGGCGAGATGAGTAGTATCAGACAAATACGTACGGGCGACCCCGGTTAAGGACGGTCAGGGACGTTGACTCTGGATGCACATGGCAGTGCGTATGGGTGCACACGGCCGGCTTGCGCATCGCTGAGAATGAGAATGTGCTCCGACCGTCGCAGCTCGAAGTATTACGCCGCGTAGACGCAGCTACGCTCAGACCAGGTACGCGAGGAATGCCGCTACCAACGAACCATGTTGAGCTAGTAATTCTCACTGCGTAAGGACCGGCATTATGGACGGACGTGCGCGCGCACACACGGTTTCGCGGCAGTGCGACTAGCCAAATGCGCAGTGCTTGGCAGCAGCAAAGTGCGGCAATGTACATCATAAGCAGTCTCGCATGGGAGACGTTAGTCAGGTGGGCGGCGCTATGTACATGAGGAGGTACAGATGGTATGATACATACATACATACATACAACAGTCACAGATGATGATGATGAGCAATGTCAGTCCATAGATATCCTGATCCCTATCCCTCGGGAAAGGCGCAGAGATGCGTCGTGGTGGTATGATGCGCCGAAGCGTCGAATCAGGCAGACGAGAGCCTCGCCTCTAGGCCCTTCTTGATAGCTGCGAAAATTCCGAGAAAGCGGCGGTCAGCGGGAGTGCGTGCAATACTCGGGGCGGGGTATGCCCGAGGCGTGTCGACGGCGATAACGAAACGAACGCCTCCTCACCTTCGCACGTCTCCTTCGCGTCTCCGAAGAGCATCTTCGTCCCCGGCATGTAGAACATCGGGTTCGGGACGTCGGCTGCGCGGTGCAAGTAAGAAGAAGCAGTCAGATATCGGACTCTCGGCGTGAACAAATCAATGGGCTCGGGGTGACGCCGATCAGAAGCGCACGATGCCGCGACCGAGAGCGAGTGGGGGAAGGATAGGTGTTGCTTACCGTAACCGCTGGACATGCCGCGCTTCATGACGACGACCTGCTTGCTCTTCCACGCGTGCAGGACGGGCATGCCTGCGATGGGCGAGCCGGCCTCGAGCGCGATCGGGTTCACGGTGTCGTTCGCGCCGATGACGAGCGTCACGTCCGTGCTGCCGAAGTCGTCGTTGATCTCGTCCATCTCGTGGACGACTGGTGAGTGAGGGGAAGCATGTGAATGATCTGCCGAGAGCCGTTGCATATATGAGGGCTGTGCTCACTGTCGTATGGGACGGACGCCTCCGCAAGCAGGACGTTGCACTGCCCGGGCATTCTGTTGGAGGTGTCAATCAAGCTCACTGAATGCTCGTTCTCAATCTCGACAAGCTGGAGAGACACACCTTCCGGCAACGGGGTGAATAGCGAAGCGCGTCTGGATACCCTTCGATCTCAATATCCTGACAATCTCCGCAATGGCATATTGCGCCTTCGCAACGGCCATGCCATACCCTACGACCTGCATATCGTTCAGTCTTTCGCTGCGGACGATAGTCTTGATATCACAAGCCTACCAGTATCACGCTCTCTGCATTGAGCAGGGCGTCGACGGTGTCATCTACACTCGTCTTCGTGATAGTGCCCTCGATCTTATGTTCAGGTTGTCCAGCCGGGGCGCTGATGCCACCAAACAGGACGTTGGTCAACGTCCTATTCATAGCAACGCACTGTGATATCTGTCAGCCGAACGCGCGTTGTGGGAAGCAAGGAGTCGTGTACCATGATATACGAAAGAATGGAACCGCTGACACCAATCAGCGAGCCAACTGTTGTAAGGAGCGGATTATCAAGCATGAAGCCTTCCGCGACAAGAGCGAAGCCGGAGTAGGCGTTCAGCACGGTGATGACCACAGCTGAGAGAAGATACATATGAGTCGGATTTCACTGACAGATAAGTGACCACAGCACTCACGCATGTCTGCTCCCCCAATTGCAGCCGTCGTAGTGAAGCCCTTGATGAAGCTCAGAATGGTGTTAGCACCAAGGAAGCCTGCAGCGATAAGAGGTGCGGTAGGCGCCATGGTAATGAAAGCACCCATCGACGCGATGTTAGCGCCAAGTAGGGTTGAGTTCACGATATGCTTTCCAGGGATCGCGAACGGTCTCGAGGACATCCGACCAGCGAGTTTAAGGAATGCGACAACGGATCCCGTGAACGTTATACCACCTACATAGGACCGTCAGACAAGAATTGTGGGCAGTGAGAGGAATGCCATACCGATGAGGACGCCGAGGTACGCGGTAACCAAATGCAACATCGAGGCGTGACTCAAGTCTCCCAGGACACTCGCGATACTGGTCATGACCGCCGCAAGACCGACTACGGAGTGCAGCGCGGCGACCATCTGCGGCAACTCGATGGCGGTAATGCGACGACCGATGATTGTACCGGCCGTCCCGCCAATAGCGGCGACGGCAGCGAACTGAGCGAGAACCTCCGGAGGAAAGCCGACTGCAGCGAGGGATGCGAGGATACCAGAGCCAACACCAAGAATACCGAGGATGTTACCCTGCCGGGCGGTCGTTTGTGACGCAAGACCAGAAAGCGAACCTAGGTGCGGCGAAGATCAAAATTACTGCCAATGCGGAACGCAAGTGACTCACTTATGCAGAGGACACTGCTAGTCAAGTAGCCGGCCTGAACCAAGCCAGACATGCCGGTGCTTACAGCATAGAGGAAGCCACCAGTGTAGAGCAGAGCGGGGATGCCGTAGAGCCATGCATATTCAGGTGGGTCAGTGGCGCCTGCACATCAAATCAGCTATCGTAGGTCACTTATGTTCAGACGTCAGAGTCCTACTTACGCTTGAACATGTCGAGCATGCGTTTCGTGATGACAAAGCCACCCGCGACGTTCACGCTTGCCAGAAGAACAGAGGCGGCACCCAGCGCCTGAGGGATCGTTGCGGGCAAGTACCCGCCGCCCATGACGAACATTCCACCGACGCCGACCATACCTAGCAGACGGGATCAAGAAGGGTAACAAGCGCAGGATGACAGCTAGGCCTACCAGAGATAGCGTTCGTCACAGACATCAGAGGGGAGTGCAGTGCAGGAGCGACACCCCACACGACGCGGTACCCGATCAGACCAGCCAAGCCAAACGTGAAGAAGTTGCTCATGAACGCAGGGCCAGTCAGTTTGCCCAACGCGATCATGGAGCCCATTCCGCCAGTCACGAGCGCGACTTCCCTCGTCGCCTTCTGCCAAGGGGTCAGAGCCTTTGCTTCCGCGACCTCAGCGACCTTCGCAGCGCTGGGCGGAGCGACGGGTGGAGGCACAGGACGAGGAGCCGGAGGCAGGAGGGTTCCGTTATGCAAGACGATCGACCCACGGACGACCTCATCCTCGAGGTTAACCGCGAAGCGACCGTCACCGCCGATGGAGAGGAGGAACTTAGTCACGTTGTTCGAGTACAGAGTGGACGACTGTGTCGGCAGTCGCGACGGTAGATCCGTGTAACCTGTGACGAAGGTCAATCCTCAAGCAGCTTGCACCATATGCAGAAAACCGGGCGCACCAATGATCTTAACACCCTTGTGCACAGTCAGTTCTCCGGGTTTGGTAACAGCACAGTTGCCTCCGGTTTCCGCGGCAAGATCGACGATGACCGAGCCCTGTTTCATGACAGAAACCATCTGCATAGTACGTCAGAAACAGCAATGACACGTTCTTCTATCGAGTACTTACATCTTCCGTGATGAGCTTCGGAGCCGGTTTACCGGGAATGAGGGCCTAGACAAGACGTGATCAACATGTATCACTGTGCTCTGAAACATGGTCGTACCGTTGTAATGACGATGTCGACGTCCCTGCATTGCTCCTTGAAGAGCGCCATTTCCGCTTCGATGAATTCCTTTGACATTTCCTTCGCATAACCACCTTGGCCTTCGCCGGATTCCTCAAGAGAGACCTCGAGGAATTCGGCCCCGAGAGATTGAACTTGTTCGCGAGCAGCAGAGCGGGTATCAAAGCCTCGTACAATAGCACCCATACGACGTGCCTGTGGTATAAGCGTATAAGCTTCAGCACCCGCACACGACGCACCCAAGTATCACTTACAGTAGCAATAGCACTAAGCCCGGCAACGCCTGCGCCGATGACGAGGACTTTGCATGGTGGTATCTAGAGAAGTCAGGTAAGGTGAGGGTACTCGTCGTGACTAGCGACAAGGTGTTCAGTACCTTTCTGCAGACATCCAATTTGTTAGCACCGTTTACGTCACGAAGTCGAGAACCCGCTTACCCAGCAGCAGTAACCTGACCAGTCAGGAAGCGTCCGAAGTGATTAGCAGCCTCGAGGACTGCTTTGTAACCAGCAATGTTTGCCATAGAACTGGCGCGTTGTTGGCGATCAACAATTGACGCAGCTCAACGCCTTAGAGCGGCATACCTGAGAGCATCGAAGACCTGTGCGCGGGATATCCGGGGTATCTGTTCCATAGCGAACACGGTCGCCTTCCTAGCGGCCAACGCTTCTACGATCGGCTTGTTCTGGGCCGCCTGGAGGAAGGAAATGAGAGTGCCGCCTTCCTTGACGAGCTCTGCTTCCTGGCCAACGAGAGGTGGCCGAACTTTGAGAAGGATGTCGGACCTCTCAAAGAGCTCCGTCTTGTCCACCACCACCGCGCCAGCTGCTCTGTAATGCTCATCTAGGAACTGCGCCTCTAAGCCTGCAGACTTTTCTACGAGCACTTGGGCGAAGCCCTTTTTGAGCAGGAGGGCCGCATTCTGTGGTGTCAGAGCAACTCGACGCTCGTTGGGGTAGATCTCTAGGGGTACGCCAACTCTAAGTTCCGAATACGGGAGGCCTGTTTGAAATCAGTTAGATTGCGGGAAAGGCTTGGTATAGCTAGATGGATCGTGCCACAGAGGTCGTAATAAGCTCACCTGGCTTGTCCTCAGCGCCGTTCTTTGGGCTGGCTTCATTCTGAGCGTTCCGTCGCGGTGCGACGGTGTGAAACTTGCGATAGGAGCACGAGACTAACGTATCGGCGCGGTACGCCTCGAATGAGCGAAGTCTGGGATCGCAGCGACTCAGAAGCGACTCACTCCTGAACCTAGTCGCGGCGGCGCTTGCGTACAAGGCGCCGTGGCAACGCGCGCCCCTCTGGCCGACGAGCAGGACGTCCAAGCCCATGACTGCTGGTGGACGAGGAGGACAGAGGAGTCCGGTAAGCAGACGGACGGAGAGCGATGTTGAAGTTGTCGCGAGGTCAGTGCGCACGGTGCGGACCGCTGGCGACTGCGCTGTAGGCGATCGATTGGTCGTCTGGCGGAGAGTCACTTGACCGAGCGAGCCATGGGAGTCCTTCCTGCCTTCGCGCGGCTCAGGGCAGCCTCGGTCAGGCGGTCTCGCCAGGGAAACGCTTCCAGTCTTCGGCCGCTTCGCGCGGTAGCATGCTCTCTTGATGCAGACCGTGGGCGTGTGCACAATGCCATAAGGCACCGACCCCCGCTGTGCGCTCAGCCGTGTGGCTTGATCGCGCTCCTCTGATCCGCCAAGCTATGCCCCAGTTACCCCGCATTTTACCCCGCATTTTTGTGCAATATCCTCGATCGCTGTCGCCCTCCTGATCATAATGCGGCATGTGGCGAACGCAGAGCTCGTCAAAGACGAATTCTATGGCATGGGACGAGAGTATGTATGATACAAGTTGCATGTTCTGCCGTCTGCATGACCTCTCAACTCTGCTACAGCTTGCCGCTGAGCTCCCTCTCGAGGCGCACAAGCTCTACCGTGTGCGGATGTTCCCAAATAGCGGTGGCGGCATCCGCCTCGATGGGGGGCAGAGGCTTGCGGGGGCTCCCACCGTAACCGTAAAGCTTCTCCAGCAGGAACTTAGTGCCCGCGATCGAAGTCTTGGCAATCGTGTAGTCCGCACGAGCGATGATGCCCTGCAAGCGCTGAGCCTCGGGCAGAAGCGAGGTGTCCTTCTTGGACTGCTCCGAGAGCTCAAAGAGTTTCGCAATAGCAAACTGCCCAGACAGTCAGCGAAGGCGCGGCTGCAGATGTCGTAAAGACTCACCGGCGCAACGTTCGCAAGCCCTGTGATCGCACCGTGTGCGTCCACGAACGCGGAAGGAAGGACGAAATCGGTAAAGCCGCCGAGGGCAAGGAAGGGTGCGTAGGGATTCTTGCGGGGATGCAGCGAGGCGAAGGAAGGATCTGAGACGGTTGCGGTGATGCGTGTGAGCTTCCCAACGTTGCCACACCTACAGCGATTGTCAACGGTTGGTCGCGCACGGTCATAGCAGGAACGTACGTGAGCTTCACTCCGGCGATGTTGGGCGACTCTATCGCCAGTTCAGTGATGAGGTCCGAGTCGAGGTCAATGCCTCCACTGGCACCAGGATCTGACCTTTGCGTTCAGCACAGCAGTGACGACATGGCGCAGCGCGCGACTCACAATTATAGATAATAACGGGTATCGGGCTCTTCTCGGCCACTTCCGTCCAGAACGCCTTGAGAGCCTTCCTGTTTCCGGCCAATGCTCCCGCAAAATAACCGCTGCAGATGACTATCGCGTAGTCTGCCCCCGCGTCCGCCGCCTCGATAGAGAGCTCAATCGTCTCCCTCGTGCTCCCCGCGCCGGTACCAGCAATGATTGGGATGCTCGTGAAGCCCGCGTCGTCGAGCGCCTTGCGCGCCGTCTTGATGAGTGCCGCGCGCTCGGCGTGGGACAGGTGGTGCGCCTCACCCATGCTACCGGACAGTAGCGGCTTAACACCGGCCTTCGCGAGGCGGATGATATGGGACGAGAACGACTGTAAGTCTGTAACATTCGCGGGCATGTATAGTGAGATGGGATGAGCACATGTGAGCGTGATGCGGACGTACCGAGGTCTTCCGTCTCCGGCGCGAAGAACGTCGGGATGGGCGCGTAGATCCCAGGCTGGAGCGGGCGGACGACACTGGAGGCCATGGCGAAACGGATGTCGAGGAGTCGAGGACGGAGGTATCTGCAGATCGTCCGGCGCACCTTTATGAGCCGCTACCATTAGCGCTCGGACCGGGCTTCCCGACGGCAGCCGTCACACCTGACCGACGGCCCGCCCCCAGGCCGCCCGCGCGGGCTGCGTTATCGAACTCGCCGCGCTCCATCATCTTGATCGAAGGCCGCGCGAGTTGCCAGCCCAGTCGCCGTCGTCCCCGCTTCGCCACTGTCGCTGCGGTCGGCGGCGCTGCCAGACGACCGCTCTTCCAGGGGCAATGGAGAGAATATTAGGAGTGACTCGGAACGACGACGGTCTCCTGGTCGTTACCCTCTGGTGCCTCCTGTACTTGGAGCGAAGAAACACCTGTCGTGTAGTTGACGCGCCGCGCGATGCATATGGCACCATCGCTTGGGTTCAGAACGGCAATAGCATTGATGAGAACCGCGGGCACTTCATGTCGCTTGCGGCCACATGAAGGTAGAGACACCTCAGGAAGGCCAGAGCCCGCACGAGAACGTGTCACGCGTCATACCTCAAGACCGTCGCAAAAGCGATATGGGCGTCCGGGCGGGAGGGTGGCGGAGACCGGAGCATTCACGATGCGCGGTATTCGTCCTGCACTGTCACCGGGAACTAAGCTCCGTTCCTGCAGAATGCCGTACCAAGTTGGGAGGCTGGCAGCTGAAAACAGGCAAAATGTGGTTATTTGCAGCCTTTCCGCGGCCCCAGGTGCGAGAGCTCTGCCATATTGTTGACCACGGCAGGTATAGAATGCGAGAAGCAATACTGACACCGGGGCGAAGCACGCACAGGAAAAGATAGGACTGATAGGGTAATGCCTCGCCGTTGACCTATAGGCAACGCGGGGCTAAATCTGGTTAATAGGTCGCAGAGCATCAGTCGATTTGTGAGTGATTACAGGCTCCGTGTTGCTTTTTCTCCGAAGACTCACCGTTTGACGAAGACCATTGTTGGTAGAACGCTCGAGCCATAGTATTCATGTGTGGAGGGAAAATCTCACTTGCGCCAATGAGCGTGCACACGAGGCTTTGCTAGCGCTAGACGTGCGAGGTAAAGAGTGGATCACAATGCTGTCAATGTTCGTAATGAGTTGAGTCCGGGGTCTGTAACGTCAAGTAGGGCAAGAGCGACTTACCTATTGTCTATACTGTACACAAGCTCGTATCTATACGACTTCCATTTTAGCCATTACCTCCCTCTCCCATGCCTTGCGGCCATCTTCATCCGCCTCTCCTTCGTCCGCTAATGCCGCCTCGAAAACTTCCCAAGGCACGCACGCACGGTCTCCCTCGTCTTTCGGTTCAAGCGCAAAGCGGCCTTGTCTCGAACGCGTGAGGGTGACGACGTGACCGGCAGATCCGAGGGCGTGTGCAAGGTCGTGCACAATCGACCGGACGTAGGTTCCACCAGAAACCTTCATGCGCAGCACAAACGCTGTCGGCGGCTTCTCCGAGGGCACCTCTTGGTCAGGCTCATCTTTGATCGAGACGCTGGTGTCGACGCTTTTCAGGGCCGTCTCCATCGCTTCTTGCTCCTCCTTCGAGAACTTCTTCTCGGGTAGTCTGAAGGAGTGATCGCTCCCTAGCCATTCTACGAGCTCCAGCTCGTGCACGGTCACCTTCCGCTTCTCGATTGGCCGCGGAAGTGGTTTGCCCTTGCGAGCATACTCATATAGTGGCATGCCATCCATCTTGAGTGCCGAGAAACTGCGAAGGTCTGAGAATGAAGCAAGGCGGAAGAAGACACGAGTTTGCTTACATCGGAGGAACCTGTTCTATCTCGCCTCTGAATTGCTCCAGGGTCTTTTCCACCTGTTCTCGTGTAACGTGGTGCCATGGGGCGACGCGCACCTGTTTGCCCTCGCTATCGTATGTGTCGGTCTCGCAGCCGAGTAGACATGTAGTGCGGTACTCCTACGTCCCGGAGTTAACATGGTGGTCTATGCATACACAGAAAGCGTCTTCATTACCTTGACACAATCGAGGAATTCAGAGAGCTTTTTCGTACCTTTGCCCACGCCGACCACTGTATGTGTGCACTTTGAGACACTATGAACTCGCCGTGTGATGATTTTGGCCTATTTACCAAGGACGCCGTCTGCGAGCGGGTCGAGCGTCCCGCCTTGCCCAATCTTGACTGCGTCTCGTCTATGCTTGCTTCTCTTGCCCGAGTTCTGTGCCTTCTGTGCAAGCTTGCCCTCTTCTACGAATACGGGAGAGTTCGCAACGAGTTGCTTGATGTCATTGACCAACGACATCGAGGTCGGCCCCGAAGGCTTCACCACTCCAAACAGACATGATACGGGGCCTTCCTTCGCAGCTTTGGGCATAGTTGTTCGCGTCAGATATGGTGGGAAAAGGCTTGCACGTCTCAGGTAGAGCTGGGAGTAAGCGCGAGAACCACGCGAGATGTTTCGCAGACAGGTTGTGGGCAAAGGACGCGTCGAAAGCATGAGTTCCAACAGGCGCCCATGGTACTCGATCGAACCTAAGTGTATCCTCGCTTATGCTCAAGTGAGCGCTCTGACAACTTCTACATCTTCCCTGAAACGAATACACTCGTGGTTCCAATTTGTACAATTGTTACAATCCATCCTGTACCTCCTCTATCATCAATAGTGACCTCTTCGCGACTCATGCCGAAAACATGTAGACTCAGTTGTTTTCCAGCCAGGTGCACTAGCAGCAGCTTCAGCCAATTGTAAAGTTCAACGAAGTGGAAAGTACGCACGAAAGCACGGTGGTGAACCTTAGAGCCGGCTTCGTTGATCGCCTCTACTTCCTCGGCAGTCAGGTCAGGCAGCTCCTGGGTGGCGATGTATTCCTTGACGCGTTCCTCCTTCGAGCTTGTCCTGAAGGCAGGCAACGATTGAGTAAGTCACTACGCGATACATTGAGAGGACTGAAGATAACTAACGTGATCTCGGGGACACCTTGATAGCGGAGCCACAGGCCGAGGACTTGGCCTTCTGACACACTCTTCCCGGTGTCCTTCTCAAGACGTCCGCGGATAGAAGCGAGGACAGGATCAACCGGACCGCCCTTGTGGCGGACGATGGGTGTCAGACCACCGTAGGACGTGGTCACGATGTTGTGTTTCTTGTGGAATTCGAGGAGCGGCTTGGCGGCTTTGTAGACATACGGGTGATACTCGATCTGTCAGAGTATTCGTGAGCTTCCGTCTCCGATAGCAATCTATATGCGGAGGTATCTACCTGGTTGACCGCAGGTACGACGGTTGCGACCTCGAGGATCTCTTCGAAATCCTTGATCCTGAAGTTGGAGACACCGATGCTCTTCACGAGCCCCTCCTTCTGAAGCTCTTCGAACTGCTTCCAGACAGACTTCAACTTCCCCTCATGGTGAATCGGCATATGGATGAGGAAAAGGTCAACGTAGTCAAGGCGGAGTTTCTTCAACGACTCGACCAAGGTATCCCGGACGGTCTTGCCCTCAGGAAGCTTTCCGAGCTTCGTGGTAACGAACAATTCCGAACGGGGTTTGCCCGCGGATGCGATACCCTCACCCAGAGAGTCCTCATTGCCGTAGAGCTGAGCACCGTCGAGATGGATTATACCGTTCGTTATAGCGACACGAACGGACTTCGCAGCGTCTTTGCCAAAAAGTGCGGTGCCCGTGCCAAAGCCGAGCCAAGGGATTTGCTTGCCGTCGTTCAGGGGGATGGTGAGAGGGGCCATGGTGCGCGAAACAGGGATAGTCGTTGTGGCGAAACGACGTAGGGCAGTGAGGACAACCATGCTTACGACAGCGACCGCTATATACGTTCTGAGCGAGCTGACCTGGAGGGCCATGTCCGATAAGATCGATCCGATGACGACTGTTTGACAGTCACCTTTCGTGAGATAGCCTTCGACTGGTTCAATACGTCGTGACCTCGCCAACGCCACTCTGTCGCCCTGGCCGCCGTCCGACGTTCAGCATCACTAATCTCGCATCCACGGGGCGCACAGACCTGATGATAGCAGGCTATCAGTTGGAACGAGTCTGAGAAGTGAATTTGTCCGGTCGAATGCTTTTTACTCAGCCATGACGGTGGGAGCCAAAAGTTCGTCCGAGACTCATGTCAGTGTGCGGGTCGTCGGCCGGCGAGCCTGGGTAATTCGCTGGCGGTAACCTCGTCCGCATCATACGCCCGACGCTCTGCTGGCGTTCAATATCGTGTTGCTTGGTAAATGGCGCATCTTTAGCGCGAGGTGTCATGAAATTGTATGAGCTTTTAACAGACGCGACTCGGAGTCGTTGGTGGATGGCTTTGAGCTGTGGCTATACTTAGGTCCTGCTCGGGAGTCGGAATCCCGCACCGGCCCGGCCTAGGGAAACTGCCTGATCCGAACAAGCGGCGTGCCTGCCCTAAGGAAATCGCGACGTACACCTTGCGAGCGCCTGTCGCAAGGGCCCTTTCTCTCATCTTTTAACAACTACACCAGGCACCTTGTACCACATGTTTGCCGTCGCCTTCGGGACTCGACGTGCTTTCATCTTTGGGTGCCTCAGAGCGACTCATACGGTTCACTCTTTGGCCGGTCATCCTCACTTTCCACGGATCGAACGGTCACCTGGTGTTCCCGACAGTGTTTGTTGCCACGTCTCGTCTATGTCGACCCATATATCTAGTCGATTGGTGTACATATCGCTATGTTGTCGTCTGCAATACATCGCCGGAGTGCTCTTTCTCTCACGAATCCTTGCAGCGTACAGCTCGATTGACACAACCAAGATCGTTCCCTTACTTTGTTTTGATATCTTGGGCCATTCTATTGGCAGGTCCGCCCAATTCGTTGCTTGCTAACATAGCTAAATTCTAACGTGCAGAGCGATGGTGGGCGAATATCTGCAGCATTAGGCTGCTGTCGACTATTCACGGTGATCGATGTCTCCATCCAGCCGCAGAGAGCTGAACGCGAGGACTGCGTCGTAAAGTACAAAGAACAACAATTCGCAAGCTAGATTCACATGCGAAGATGTCGGTGAGCAATGCATCCTCGATATCCGTATCCACATGAAGTGCAAGTGCGACTCACCATGGGCTCAGCAGGAAGTGTACGCAGGAGGCGGAGCCGCGCAATGGTGTGCAACGCTATGCGTAACGGGGGCTGCTATATGTGTGGTATGTACTTGGCTCTGTATACATTCGACCGGATGGATCAGTATACATCCTCACGAAGACCAGAAGCAGTTACAGACGTGATGCCAGGTTGAAGACCCGTCAGATTTTGTGTTCTTAAACAGCACAAACTTGCAGATGAATAGGAGCAAGGCGAAGCCTGCGAGACCTGCAACGATGCCGATGATGGTACCCGGAGATAAGCCCGAGGACCCGTCGTCTGAGCTGCGGGCGTAGAGGAGGTTGTGCGTATCAGTGTTGTTCAAGATCATGCTGGCTTGTGTCCCCGAAAGGGCGATGCCTTCGCAGAGGCCTGTAGATATGTGTCTTTATACTTGTTCATTTGGACAATGCTTGGCCCGAATATCGGCCCCGCAAGGCGCTGCGAAACTCAACATGGCGCAGTATTTATCAGTACGTAGAACTGCAAGTATCGCTGAGTTCGATATCTTCGACCCCGGATGCTCCGGAGCACCACTTTTGTGAACCGCCGAGTGAATTGTGTTGCAACTCCAACGGCTGGCAGGTCGTGTGCCCCGCACGGCGGCCATGTGTTCCCGCAGTATGCACTGCCATACTGAGCGCAGCGAGCGGGCAGGCGTGCTCCATGCCGGCTATGCAGGTCCTAGATGGCCCAACGTAGATTGATATGGGCATAGCTATTGTAGGCGGTGTGACGTAGACGCAACGCTTTACCAGTCCCGTAGGCTAGTATATGAAGGATGTAGAGGAATGCCACGATCACTCATGCTCAAACGTATCTGTATTGAATGGGATATGATGAGCTTGGAATACATACGTGCGCGTAGAGCACTGTCGGTGAAATCGTAGGGTCCGTAACACATCACGGGCCCGCCTGTACAACTCCGACGACGAATGTCCTGTGCTCTGGCCTGGTTTCGGTATATTGTCCGCTCAGAGCCAGTGCGTATGAGGGTAATCAGCTACAGCTATGGAACGCAACAGGAATCTACAGACCCCTTCGCCACACGGGCTGGAGTGTATATTGGAGGCGATATTTGCGGCATGATCACGCCATCAGTGCTAGAAGGGAGCTGCGAATCTGCTCATGGAGCTGGCCGCGTCGCATTAGAGCCCACTATAAAGTAGAGTATTCCAGAGCTTAGATACGACCTCGGTGTTCAGGCTTGTGTCGAGCTTAGTCTCTGCGTTGAACGTTATTGAGCATGTCTCCTTACTTCAAACATGCATAAGTACGTCGTACCGTGCAGTCATCAGGGAGTGTATGCAGGAGGAGGTGTCGGGGGCGGCAGACTGTAGGGAGGTGTAGGGGGTGGCGGACTAGGTGAAGGTGTAGATGGTGGCGGACTGGGTGGTGTAGGGGGCGGCGAACTAGTTGGAGGTATACGCGGCGGACTGGGTGGAGGTGTACGCGGCGGATTGGGTGGAGGCGCAGGCGGCGGCACAGTAGGAGGAGACGTAGGCGGCGACGCACTGGGAGGTGGAAGCGGTGGCGTACTGTGGTGTACAGCGGCGGTTGTCATATGCCTGTTATGCGTTCGATTCTGTACACAAAACGAGACGAATGGTTATAATAAACCCCCGCTGAACCCAAAAGCGACTACTCACATGACGGTAGTAGGCTGTGGGACTGTGACTAGATCCTGCGTCTCCGTAGTAATGCATAAACCTGCAGATGCCTATGATCCAAGCGAGGCATAAGACGCCGATAACGATGCCGACGATGGCACCCGTAGGGAACGAGCGACCCTGCGAATCGCTAGAGTCGCGAACGTGGTATAGGTTCAGCTTGTGCCGCGCGGTATTGTTGAAGATCATGCTGGCTCGCGTATCCAGTGAGATGGGATGGCACCGCTCATCCGAGGCCTTAGTGGTTGCGCCGCTTTATATTCTGCTACTTGGTCTTCTTTGACTGCACCCCAGCTTGAGACAAGAGCTCGTGATTGGGTTCGAGGGTCGTCGTAGGTATGCCAAACCCTACTACGGTACTGCGTATTCCATGATGGCCGCTGTCCAGTGTCCGTCGGCGTAGGCACATGTGGGCAGGAGTGCATAGAGATGTATGCATTTTGCAATTCATTCCAGGATCTTCGACTCCAGGTGCGTTCGTACCGCAGTTACGTGAATGTCCTTGCACGCTGCGCAATGACTGAATCGTCTTGACTTTGAAACTTCGCTCACCTCGGCGCCGTGACGTAGCAGGTACGCGCGGGATGATGATGGAGGCGCTAGCATAGTCCCGCAAGTACGCCGCAACATTGTAAGATATACGAACAAAGGGAGGTGTGGTCACCGAGCTGTATGGTTACGTTTGTCAATCTTGCAAGTGCCGTGGACGTGTAACTGGTTGACTTAACTGGCAGTAGGGTCCGTTGCGAAGCGGTGTAAGTACCGAGTCGAAAGAGGGTTGTCGTCACAGAATTGTCCAAAGCCTGGGTCTTCTATCACCAGGGCATCCGATGCAATGCTTTGTTGTACCTCCGCGTCCTGACTCCAAACGCTCAGCACATACATGATGGTCTTCCGAGAAGATTTGAGTGTTCTGCCGCTTCTTGCGCCGCGATGGCTGTGACAGAAGCACGATCATGTGACCTTATTCCCTCTTTTGGACACCGGAACGCGTCCAACACGGACAAGTTGAAAGTTGAACAATTGTAGGACACTCGAAGCGCCAAACGCATTGGGTGTCCATTCGCGGCTCGTAAAGAGCTCTTCCACCCTCCTTGCCCTCAGGCCGCGTATATAGGGCTGAGCAGGATCTGGGTGGGGACGACACACAAGCCAACCCCCGTCATCCTCGGAACCCAACTTCAGCCACTAGGGAAGTGAGTACCCGCCCCGAATATGCGTCGTAGATAGTGCCTGATCCCTGGTACAGTCACCACACTTGTCAACTTACAGTCTTTACTCTCAACCTAACTTGTCGCCATGATCGAGCATCGTGGTTTCTCCGCCTGGATCACATCCGAGGACGTAGCCCTTCTTGAAATCGAGCCCCGTGTAGACGAAAAGAAGCACACCGTGACATGCTGGATCGCAGGTCCGGTCGGAAGGGTTGTCTTCTCGCAAACGCACGCAGGGCGTATGACTGACGTCACAACATAGCCTTTCGTCGTGCATTGGCGGGACCACGGGAGCAAGGTCGACAGTGCAAGCTACATCTACGTCGACGGCTTCAAGGTCTCTGGTCAGTTCCTCTTTGGCAAAGGAGAAGAACTACGCCGCGGCGTGCGCGTGGGTCCCAGAGAAGAGCGGCCGTTTGTGTTTTCCAAGATAGATCCCGGTGAGGCCCATGATACCTACCGTTCCAGGATTCTTATACTTATTCTCCCTTGTCAGATGATGCTATGGGGTTCAATGACAAAGCAACCAACAAGAACGTCGGCTCCATCGTCTTGGAAATCAAACTGATCAAGCGCACGGAGGTGTACGGTCTCAATAAAGTGCGCGAACCTCCCAGCGTCATTCGTGGCCATCGCCAAGCAGGAGATGTATGCGTGAAGTTGGTCCCAGTGGGTTCTCTCCGCTTGTATATGGGCTGACTCGAGTGTTAGGTATGGAGAATCCAGGCCTACGGCGGAACAACAGCCGACTTGGAGGATACGACCTCACGACCCGAAGTCTCCTGGCCCTTTTGTGACCTTCACCTTCCGCTACAGGACCAAAGGTCGAGAATTTCGAGACCTTACACTATGTGTCTTGACGCTCATGTTACCCTAGACTGGTTGGTTGAACAAGGCATCATCAACCCAGACGATGAAGTCTTCGGCAAGCCGCCCACCCCGTGGCCACTTGAAGCTTCATTGCCACCTCCGCCGGCCAGCAATACCGAGCCTCAGAACCACGAGCACGAGGTCGATGACCCTGAGCTGGACTACCCCGAATCCCCGCCCGTCAGCCCGCGGTCTCCTCAAGACAGTCTGGGACTGCTCGGCATGCGCCCCGCAGGCAGCCGCGTGAGTGATATGCACATGAGACTGTACCGCTAACTCACTGACCTACCGGTATTACAGACCGTCTCCAATAATACCAACCGTTCCTTCTCTGGTACCTGGGACCCGACCTCGGCTTCGGGCACATACGATGAAATCACCTGGGACGAATACCGCCACGCCGACGATCAAGACGAACTTGACGAGTACTACAGATGAACCCCAACCTCGCTTTCGAGTCGCAAGTCTCCGCTGCAAGTGTCATATTGCTGTGCAATCAGCACATATCTCTGCTTTCCGTCGTTTGTTTGAATCTCGCTATTGCTTTGTCCCTCGAATCTGTCTCCCATCTCTTGTCGAATATCGCTTTTTGCTGTTACATATGCACCGCTGTCCATTGTCTGTCAGCTCCGTTGCTATCTACCCCGTTCTACCCCGTATATTCCCCACATACTTTCACGCTGATCGAATCGTCTCGTTTGTCAATCGTGTTCTGCTTTGTGTTGCTTGACGTACCATGCGATCTTTTGAGCAGTCCTAGTATTCCCAGTGCTAAATACTCATGTTTATCGTCTTGCATAGCAATCTATAATGTTCGACCACTCCAGTTAACGAACGTGTATGGCCGATCATAAGCGAAGGTATACAATAAATTGCAGTAAGTATGAGCTTGACAGTACCAGAAATCAGCTGCCAGGGTACCAACCCTAACTCATAGACAGAGGTACCACCTAAGGCGCTCTGTGTACCGCAGCTCGAGGCGAGGAGCGCCTGTGGCACGTCCTCGCTGACTGCAGCCACCACCATGTCCTCAGTACCATTGTCGCAACTTACGAGCCTGCCGACTTATGCATCATCCTCAACATCACGCCTGAAGTCTCTCTACTCCGATTTCACGTTTCAGAAGCAGTCCAATCCGACCTCGTACTCGTCGAACGTTGAGTGGTGGCGCCGGACGCTAGAAGGTGCACTTCTGCGAGGATGGCTATCGGAATCGCATAACACTGCGGCAGCCCCGGATCGTCTTGTCTTGCACGCGAACGGTGTCTCTTTTGCAGACAACTTCAGGGTGGAAGGGGTGGGCAAGCCGCTGAGTATACCTACTGTGATAGTGAGTGCTGCCAACGAAATATACGCTCCTAAAGCCCGCATTCTCACCGGTGCTTCATACTAGTAAAGTCTGAGCTCTGCAGTTCTAAGGCGCTGATACCTCTTTCGGACTTCTTGAACGCGTCGCGGTCAATATACGATCCAGGATGGCTGCCGTATCGCATCGCAAGCGTTGTGGTCGGCAAGCCTTTGTGGTGGGCGCTGGGACAGCTGGGCATCGTGGATACCCAGGCAGGCGCGTTCGGCGACTCCAGCACAGCTGAGCGGTGGAAGAAAGTGAAAGGCGACTACGTTGTGGTTAGCCTGCTCGAAAGTGCCGCAGAGCGTATATTGGAGAGGCAGAGGCAGAAGAGCACGGGCAATATCGCGGATGTCCTGTACAACGTGGATAGCTTCCGAGAAGAGTTCGCTGCGTGTGCGTTCGAGGACGCGCCTTTGTCCGACTCGGACATCAAGGTCATGCTCAAGTTCTTGGAGAGAGACAAGCATGCCGTAGTCGTGAAAGGAGAGGTAAGTACATGAACTCGGCGGTGGATCATTGCTAATGCTGTGAATAGGTTATCAAGTTCCTCGAGCAGGGTGTCTCAGAAACACCTGAGGTGACTGCTGTCGATAGCGGGATTCTGTCTCTGAAAACGGCAGTGGAGAAGCTTCAGAAGCAGGTGGATGGCCTGCAGCACCGGATCGACGAGTGAGTATAAACTTTCATGATTCCCCACACGGTGGTTGATTTCCCTCGAGGCGTACAAGACAAATATCGGAGTCGCTGCGTCAAAAGCGCAAAGAGATCGCTTTGGCACAGCTGCGTGCGCGGAAGCAGCTCGAGGAAGTACGCCAGAAACGTCTTGAATCTCTGAACCTCCTCGAGTCGACGCTCCTGCGAGTCGAGACGTCCGCGGGCGACATTGAGGTACGCATATGGTTACCTAGATTGCATGCTATCTGAGGGTACTGACCACCCGCACCTCTAGATCATGAAGTCGTATGAGTCCTCCACCGCAACTCTTCGGGAGATACTCTCGCATCAGCTACTGCAACGCGACAAGATCGACGAGACGATGGATGCCATGGCATCTGCCAACGCCGACGCCCGCGAAGTCGACGATGCTATTCAGATGGGTGCAGAGATGGCACAGGCAGATGCGAGTGTGGACGACTCCGAGCTAGAGGCGGAACTGCAGGCGCTAGTTCAGGACGTGGAGAAGGAGAAGGAGAAGGAAGAAGCTACCGCTCAAGCACAACGCGATCGGCTTGCCGCTGGTGGGCTGAACGCTCCCATGCACACCCCGGCATCAGAGGAGACCGCACAAGAAGGCGACGCGACTCGGCAGAGAGAGACGGTGGCAGCTTAGACGAGCAGGATATGCGTTCAACGAATTCACGACTTCATGATACATTGCACCTGGCAATTCCTATGCTACATCCATACATAATCTACATCATCCGATACAACCAGCTTCTATGCTACAAATTGCGTCCATGCGTGCTTCCACATTAGTCCGAGTCTCAAACTCCTCAGTCCGGCTGACTCAGCCACCAGTGCGAGTGTCCCGTCTCATCATCTCCTCAAAAACCCGCCTCGCTCGGCAGCCTACTCTTTCTCTCCGCCTCATATAGCCCATAGATGCTATACGTCGGGCTGCGGTAGTCCGCGTACTCGTCCGGGTTGGCGTGTGCCATCGCCATCTGCGCCAGGCTCGGCAACGGCGGGGGCGAGGGCACGCGCGGCGGCCTGTCGTCCGGACGCACGTTCTTCCTCGCTACGCGCGGTTTAGAGCCGCTCGCGCCCCCACCAGCTGCAGGCGTCCCAGGCGCATGCGCAACGGTGCGGGTGGACGGCAGCGACGCCATGCTCGTGAATTCGGCGAGCATGAGGTTGCCGAGGCGTGCACTGGCTTCCATACCGGGGCTCATAGCCTCGCTCTGGACCCGCGCGTGCGTCTTCGTGCGCGCTGGGGCCCTGTCTTCCTCTTCTGCGTTACGTCGTTCGCGGTCCCCTGCGAGCGTGATAGAGTCGTCGGGGTAGAGCGTCGGCTGAGGCGACACGGGCATGAACGTGTTCGGATCGGGGGTTGCGAGGCCCATGGCAGAGGTGAGAGCGCGGGTATCCCGCTCCCGGCGAGCGTCCGACTTCAGCGCGGGGGAGAGCGGTGGGAGGACGAACTGGGTCTCTTCACAGGGCGCCATGATGGATGACCGGTTTGCCCGCGCGAGAGTGGCGATACCCGCGACTGTCGATGAGGAGCGCAGAGCGGTACCTGTACCTGGGTTGTATGGCGCCTTTACGCGGGCACGGCCTTGTCCCTGTCCTTGCACGCTGATCGACGACGACTTGCGCAGAGCCGACTTGATCGGTATCGCGAGTTGCGGAGGGGGCGGAGGGCTGGTGGGGACGAAGGGCGAAGTGACTTGGGCGCCGCCATAGATGTCCGCATGCACGTCGAGATATTCCGTTGCTGCAAGGCTGTGACGCATGCTCCGTCGACCCTTGGACAGACGATTGGCGGAGGGTTTGCGTTGCAAGACAGGGGTGCCGTCAGCGGTGAGAGGGGACGCCCCGCCAATTGCTAGGCCGATCCCGCTGGTCGACTGCGGAGAAGCTGGGTAGATGGACATAGACATTGCCGATACACGATTCGCCGCACGAGTCAGAGCGCTCTGCATCTGTTGCAATGGCGGGGCGGGTGGAGGGTTGCTGATAGGAAGGGGAACATGTACAGGAGCTGGAGGTGGTGGAGGCATCGCCTTCTCAGAAAGCAAAGCAGACGGAGAAACCTGCGTGGACTCGTGTACAGGGTAGTTGAAGGCCCCAGTATTAGTCCCCAGAGCTTGCATCGAAGGCTTCGGTGTATATTGAGTCCAAGTCCAGAGACCGTTGCTGTTGGGCCTGGCGACAGCCGACGCGCGTTCCTTGCCACCAAAGAGAGACTCTTCGTCTATCTTGAGATCCTGATCAGCGAAGGGATCCTGCAAGATTGGCAGAGATGGCGTAGGACAAGAACGCCGGCGCGGTCGCCTACAAGCTCTCCAGACGATGAAAGCCCCGACAAGCAAGAAACCAAGGCCGATGGAGACAAGGACAATCAAGACTACAGGTAAATGTTTGGAGCTCTGCCCGCCGACCTGGCTCGCTTGATCATCGCTCAGAGCACGAGACGTATCGGCCGGAGAGTCGGAGAACACAGCCGTCCCAGTCAAAGTCGGAGCAGTAGAGGCTGTCAGAGAAGATGCAGAGGCCAAACCAGTATTCCAAACATATGGAGATGCAGTCAGCGTCGTAGGTACTTGAGAAGGTATGACAGGTAAGATGCCAGGGTGGATGGCGCTGACAGTAGTACCCGTATCTGGCGCAGGAACGGGGACAGCCTCTGCGTTGACTTCTGTGGTCTTGTCTGACTTGCTCTTAGCAGTGGACTTTGGTTTCTCTTTGGCGGTCGTAGTTGAAGACTTGTGTCTATCGTTGTCGTCATCGTCATCCGCCTTCTCCGGCCGCTCTGCCAGATTGTTATCGGCTACTTTCTTGTGTTGAGTCTCCTTCTTGTTTCCCTCTTTGTGCTGCTTGGCGTGATCAGCTGGCGGCGGATTGAAGGTCGTGGGTTGTGTTCGGGAATTGATGAATGCAGCAGGGAGATCCATGAGGATAATGAATGAGTGTAGGGTAACGAGTGTTGTCGGGATAGAATAGTTGTTTCCGTTTCAGCGACCCGCACTGTAGACTGGCAGCGATAGCAGTAGCAGTGTACAGACGTCGGCTGAGCGGACAGAGTGGACGAGAACCAAGGCTAACGTTCGAATGCACGCCCGATTGCACCAAACGCGCCATGGTGTCACAGCCACGTGACCGCGTTTCGGCCCTCTCCGCACGCGAGAGCCTAGCCTTTTTGGGACAATGAGCGGCAGGGATTCGCTAAGGTCGACCCTGCAGTCCACCGTCGCTCTCGCCCACCCCCCATACTTCCTCTCTTGACAGCACTTTCCTCGCTCTTGAATATCGCGTTTTGTAGCTTGAACTACTCTCCATTGCTTTCTTTGTCTCGCTATCATCTGTGGATCCTCTGCATGCGCTATCCGCGACTGATTGCCGCAATTATACGAAATCCTTGTGACTACCGCAGGTCCTCAGCTTAGAAAGAGCCTTGTCTACGCGTTGTTCGCGTCCTAGCCCACCGAAAGCGCCTTCAACAAGCATAAAGGCTAATCTATGGTTACAGGTACCTCGGGAGATGAGTCTAGGTATGTACATCGCGATCTTTGCACTTCGAGCGTCTTAAAGCTTAGCACGTGGTAGAAATGATGAATCTCAAGCGAGCCAACTCCTCGCTGCTGTCCTGAAGCCTAGAGAGCCGAGAGAGGGAGGATCTCGCGCCTACTCGAGTGCTGAACCGAACGCAGCGGAAGGATCATTGCCGTCGAGTGGTGGTAACTCCATCCACTACCACCTGAATGGTCTTATGCCTACGCAGACCCAGTCTCCGTATAGCACACAAGACCCACCGCGTGCAGGGGACTCTCAGAAGGAGAACGATCCTTCCCCACCTGCTCAGGCGAAGACCCCTCCGCCCATTCCTGGACGAGATATACCTCGACCACCTCTACGTTCCCCACCCGCCGAGGCTCTTGTGCCCATCAAGGGGGGAAAGGAGAAGTCATGCCCCAAAGACTTAGCCCCGGCCTCGAGGGACGCACCCACGTCGCTCAAAGACGACAAGGCAGTACCCGTAGTCTCCTTGTCTCGTCCCGCTTCTCGATTCCAGGTCCCTGCCGGTCGCCCCGCCACCCTGAACTCCCGGCAGATGCCACCACCGCGCGGACCAAGGTCTCCTTCCCCTGCATCTCAAGACTCTTTCGCTGATCCTCCCCCTCGAAAAGATCCCGCACGGGTCATTTTGGAGAAATCAGATGTCTTCCGAATACCTTTGTCTCGACTTGGAGAGGACTCGCAACCGCTATCGGAGGGCGAAGATGGGCCCCCTCCCATTTCCTCTAACATGTGGGCGTCCCGAGATAATACGGCGCGCTCATCCTCGCCCGCCGGCAATGTTCTAGTCGCAGGCACCCCGTCGAATTCGTCTCGATCAAACGACTCGCAATCGCAATCGCAAAGCCAGGCTCGACGCTCACAATCTTGCTATGCAGAGTCTCAACTTAGCGAAGGTGACACCCAACTTTCCGACCTCATACCACCTGGGCAAGGGCAGTCCATTGAGGCCGAGATGGCAGAGTTCGCGAGGCATCACACGTTCGATACGGATCACGAAGATGCCTATCCCTCTCAACGTTCGCACTCAGACCTCTCCACAGAACCCTCCTCTTCCTACGAACGTATCGCCAATCAAGACCCATTTGAGCCTATTCCTGAAGCCACGCAGCCGGCGGTTGACGAGACCATGGATGAGACTCAGGCTGTGGACTACTCTAAGCCTTCTCACGAGACCGATCCGTCCTCGATCGTCCGTAACCATGATTTCTGGAATGAGAATGGTCAGATCGTCTTCCCATCGGTGCCATCTGAGAAGTCTCGCACAAGCGATGCGACACGTTCGACGATTCCTCGAGGGCTGTTGGGACTGGTCGCTCCTCATAAACGATACAGATATCAGGACATCCTGGCTGGTACACCTGCAACTGCGGGTCCGTCAAACGAGCGGGCTGGACGTGGGGTTCTCGAAGAAACCCAGGATCCTGATATGTCACTTCCAACTACCATCGCCCCCGATGAGACACAGCCCTCCGACCTATCTGCAATGTTCCAGACCCCCTTGGCCACGGCCCCCAAGCGAACCCTGCCCACTGCCACTCGCATGCTCCAGTCACTCAAGTCTCGCCAGCACTCCGCCAGAACGGACGTCGTGCCTGATTCCGAGGAATCCAGGATTATCCCGGATTCGGACCCTCCGATTCCTCCATCCACATCTCCCGCCGCCAATCCCCCTACTGCCCAGTCTTCACCGACAAAGCCGCGTTCGCGCAAGGGTCTCCAGTCCGAAGACGAAGTGCTTCGTACCGTGATGGAGTCCACCGCGCCATCCGTCCAGACCATCCAGGAAGAAGAGGAAGACGAGGAAGACGATGTCCCATTGGCGGCCGCAGTGATGTCTGCGAAGGCAAAGGGTAAGCAGAAAGCCATCGAACCTCCATCGTCGCCTGCTGCGAAGTCCACGAAGTCTCCGAGGAAGCTCGGTCTCGCGCAGAAGAGCACGTCATGGCGAGATGCGGTCATCCCCTCATCCGATCCTCAGGAACGGCGGGAAGAGGTTGCACAGCCGAAGAGCGCGAAGCAGAAGACTCCTCTCGGGCAGATCGTTCCTGCGCTCAACAATCGCTCGGCCCCGCGGCAAGCGAAGCTGGCAGCGCGCGGGCGCCTCCACGAGAGCTCCGACGAAGACTCTCCTGATGAAGACGACGACAAGGACACGCTGCCTGCCGAAGATCAGATGGACGTAGATCCTCCCGCACCTCCCGCGAAGGCGGCGCGGGGCGGAAAGCGCAAGCGCACAGTCTCGACCTCTACCCGCAAGAATTCCGCCAACAGCACCGTGGCGAAAGTCAAGGAGGAGGCGAGCACCCCGGCTACGCGGCCAGCCAAACGTCTGAAGTCGGCCTCGAACGCTCGCATGGGAAGCGGGGTAGCGACTCGAGTCTTCGCGCTCTGGAAGCAGGATGGTCACTACTACTCTGGAACCGTCCATGCTCTCGCAGGCCCAGGACGCTACGACGTACGTTTCGATGACGGGGACACAGCCCAAGTTGAAGTCAAACACCTGCGCGCATGCCGTTTGCGAAAAGGTGACAATGTCTTGCTTTCAGGCAAGACGAAGGCGGTCGTCGTCAAGGCACCATCTACGAGCTCCGGACTTCAAGCGACGGACAAGGTCGATCTCGAGCTCGATGACGACGGCGAAGAGACTCTCGACGTGCAGTCCATCCGCCTCGCCCCTCGTACGGTCACGTCCGAATGGGCCGACCGGATGCTCACCGAAGACATGATATCGCCCCTGATCAAGCCCAAAGTCTCGCGCGTGAGCCCAACGCCAAGTGTGGCGGTCAGCGAGGGCTCCGTGAGAGGCGCGCGCAAGCCGTTGAACAAGACGGGTCTCGTCATTACCTGGTCGCCGCAAGGCGCGGGCGAGGAGCGGAACGCCCTCGTGGCGGAGATTCGGCAGAACGGCGGCGTCGTCCTCGACGACTGGTCGGCACTGTACACGTTGAGCGGCGACTTGGCGAACAAGGGCCAGCGGTGGTGTCTGACGCAGGAGGACATTAAGTGGAAGGAGCGTAACGACGTTGATAGGGCGTTCTTGATCTCCGACGACAACAACCACAAGCCGAAGTTCCTCATTGCTCTCGCGCTTGGGATTCCATGCCTCTCTATTGATTGGCTGAAGAGTGTTGTGCGCGAGGTATGTTTGCCATCTCGCGATCATCAAAGTATGACATTGATGGGCGCCTTGCAGCGCAAGGACCTCGACTGGCAGCCATACCTGCTCCCGGCCGGGTTCTCTGACCACTCGAACGCCCGTGTCTCCCAACTGGTCGACCTTGATTGGGGGAACAGCATACAGCATCTGACGGAGATCACGGCCAACCTGGTTCCGCCGAAAGTCTTCGCGGGGAAATCGATCCTTTGCGTCTCACCGCAATTCGTACCCTGTCGCCAGAAGGGCAAGAAGGTATGTGGATAGACTTGTCATGCCCAAACTGGAGCCCCCAGCTTACACATGGCAACAGAAGGGCAACGGGGTCACTCAGTCGTCGGAATCTGTCCCTCTCATCATCCTGTGTATGGGTGCGGCCGCGGTCGAAGCCGTCACGGATGAGAAGCATGCCTCCGGCAAGATCGATGAGTATGACTACGTCGTCGTACGCGACGAGCAAGACTACGAACGTCTCGAACACGTCGAGCGGTGTGTTGACGTCAACTGGGTCAAGGACTGTCTCATCTCTGGACGACTGCTCGCAACACCTAAAACTCAGGTGGAATCACCCTAGATATACCTCTCAGTATCATATACGGCCCGCATTATCCCTCATCCGTACGTGCGTTGCAGAATCGTTCATCGTGCTATGCCCTGCGTGATTTTAGTATCGTCACAGTGCTCCGTTGGTAGTAATCGCTATCGTATATCGCATTGCTCTTGATTAATTTGTCGATGTATCCCGTAGGTTTTCTGCTGTACAAATTGTTTGACTTCTTCGTTACCACTGTCCCAATATAACCCTGGAGAGCAGAGCTCTGCCGATATGCCGTCTTCCATGCGTTTGTGCACGCTGGCCGGTGACCCTAGATTCCAACAACAGCGACTACCATATCGAGATGAGCACTGTCGCGGATGGCGATAACTCGAAACGGTAATGCACATTGCACATCCTCACCATGGCGGAATCCTTTTCTCCTCTATGTCGCGTTTACACCATACGTCACAGCCCATCGACTCAATCAAATGCAGCAGGGGGCTAGCGGCATTTGCGGCGAAGGCCCTAGGCTTGAGTACTCTGAATCATAGGTTCAGCGGCACGCGGCATGTGCCCTCGGCAAGTGCTACCTGGTGACTTGCAGCTATGATGGGGAAATGCTTCGCTAGCCCTGCAACCTTCGGCTGGTGAATTGTACCCTCACTTTTGCCGAGCGCGCATTGCCATAGGACGGGTTGCAATCTGTGGAGCAATTGAACCGCCTGCGCGTTCACTCGTTCACTCTAACACTCACACCTAGGAACTGCTGGCATAACCCATCGTCCACGCAGATGGCGGCCGAAGGACTCGGAGCTCATACTACAGTCACCACAATAGACTCAGCAATCACCGACCTCATACATTACGCCGCGCCCTCGCCTGTGCCGTCAAGTATATTGGCATGGGTCTTCGACACGCCTCCGCCCTTCCCTGACACGGTCTACAACTCCACGTTGAGTGCATGCGTTACGAACGGCGCGAGCGTGGCGTTCCAATTCAACGGTGAGGTCCATGTCAATCATGTGTGTTCAGGTACTGATATGAGGTATGCCACCATCGCGTGACAGGGACAAGCATCGCGGTCTATGGCAGTGTTGCGCCTGCAGATGGCGCCGATCCACCTGTATCGGTGTACAGTGTGGATGGAGGCAGTCCCACCTCGTTCTCTGCTCCTCAAGTCCTACATCGGGCGGACGCGGTGCAATTCTTCACATCTGACCCGTTGCCCTTGGGGACTCATACCCTGACTATCAACGTCACATCCGCCAGCCCAATTGCGCCGTACTATCTCGACTACCTACAATATACCACCTACGCACCTCCGACGCTACCATCCAACGGCCCTTCATCTCATGCAACCTCATCCACGCCAACAATATCGCTCTCTCTTACCGGCGCGATTCTTGCGGCGTCCCCCTCATCAACATTGACTCCCGGTTCAAAGCATACTGCCCCGACCGGCGCGGTGGTTGGGGGAGTAGTCGGTGGCTTAGCGTTAATCTGCCTGCTCATAGCCTTGCTGCACTGGCGACATTCCAGGCATCCACCGGATGAACTGCCATATGCTCCCCGAGCACGGCGAGGTAAGTGGTTGTAAAGCATGTGGCAACACAGTACTGGAATACTGAGACTCTGTCATATTTGGGGAAGACGCTGCTCCTGCTTTTCCGTCGTTCACGACGACGACTTCATCGCCGTCATTGGTGGCAACCACTCCGGTACAGAGTAGGGCCAGCGTATCATCCCAGATCCACCCGACCGAATCTGGCGCGATGTCTACCAATCCATCGTCACTCACGCAGGACTCGCCAGGCCACATTCAAGGCACCTTTCACGAGGGGCATGAGCCGCCCCAACTACCGGCAATCCACCGAAATACTGAGTACTTCGCTGCTTAGTATCACACATTTCTCTGCGATTGCCCGTCCATAGTGCTACTATACTTAGGGTGTGATATATCATGATGTAGTACTTATATCCAGGTCATCTACGTTTCTGCTTATATCGTGCTACTGTGTATCCTTATAATCTGTCGAGATCCGTGGCCGAATAGTACACAGTATTATACCATGCGAGTGCTCTGCTGCATCTGTTAGAATACGAGAAACAAGAAACTTGAGGTGCATACACGACGGGCCCGTCCGGATCTGAGTGCGTTAGACGCCTTACACCGTGGGCTTCAAGGCGCTAAAGAGGGCCGTATACACGCGCCGAGCCACATGGGCGCTCAAACGCGCTCTCTCCTTCGACGCGTCTGTTTCCCCGCCGCGCCTGCAGTCGACTTGTGCTTGCCACACCTTCTGTTCTCAGCAACTAAGTCATGTCTGGGGACGAGGGAGAGTACGAAGTTGGTGAGTACTCAGTGGTGTCTTCGCAGCGCAGCTCTCAGGCCGGACGGATATTGCTGCAGAGTCCATTCTCAGGGCGCAGGTCGTGAGCAAGAGGGGAAAGAAACAATGGGTGAGTCGCAGTTCGCTCGGGCTCTGCTGTGCGGCCGTGTTGTTCGAGACTGACAATACATCTAGCTTTACTGCGTAAAAGTAGGTGTTGTCAATAACACGCGGTTGTCTAGCCGCTAAGCATTCTCTGTAGTGGAAGAACTACAGCCACGAGGACAACACGTACGTGAACTACACTGAATCTTAGTCGACCTTCAGACTACGAACTCTAACTGACATTCTACATGCTCAGCTGGGAGCCTATCGAGTCATTCTCAGGCGGTTCAGAGCACTTCGTCGAGCACTTCTGGAACCGCGTGGACACAAACGATCGCGACTACCACATTCTACGCCATTTTTCTGTCGGCGAAGAGGTCTTTCCCTCTGGGCCTCCGCGTATGTTCGACCCATGCGAGCAACTTTGGTTTCTGAAGCAACTCTACAGGTCGCAAGAAAGCGAAGAAGTCCAAAGAAGAAGTACACATCCCCTCTCCGTCTTCTGTGATCGAGATAGAAGACTCGGAAAACGAGGTGCGGTCTATCATAGCGGATGAAGAGGAACCCGAAGAACCTGTCGCCAGTACCACTCAAGGCAAGCGTCGCCGTCGCTCGTCAGCCGCTGCAGACGCAGACGCAAACCCTTCCCCTCCGAAACGTAAGCGTGGCCGCCCCCCGGGCAGGCCTGCAGCGGAAGTGGAAGAAGAGGAGGCTGCGAAGGCGATCACAAGGAAATGGTCCATGCTAGAGCTACCTAGGACCAACCGAATACGTCCACCTCCTGCAGCAGAGTCCTCTGCGACACCAGCACGGCGCCCGCCGCTGCCTCGCAGACGGGGCCGGCCACCACCAGAGAACCCTCAGCGTCCTTCTTCGGCGTCCCCAGATGAGCTACTTATACACCCAGAAACGAACGGGAAGCCCAGCTCCTCACGGGGGAAGGGGACTGCTGAAGTGTGGTTGGAAACGTCACCGCGTAAACGTGGTGAACAAACTCGGTATATCGACCATGGCACTACTGTCGCATCCCCGATGGAAGTGGATGATTCTGAGGCAGAAGCCCCTGTATTTGGTGCCCCGGCTTTGCTAGCACCCGCGCCCGTTCCGGAATCGGCTCCAGAAGCTGCTGCTACGTCTACCCCCGTCCCTGCTCACAGATCCCGCGCTGCAAATCCACGGGTGAAGATTCTGGATGATCCCAACCTCACAGGAGAGAGCAGCGCCATTTCTGTCAAGGCCAAACTCATGAAGCGCAACGCTACCGCAAACCACGACAGTAATGCGGCCGCTAGCCCTGCTCGTCCTGCGCGTGTGTCAAAGGGCAAGGCCGGTCCCGGCAAATCGTCCAGCGGCCTTATCGTTGGCGGGTCTCGTTTGGTGGCCCAGAAAGGCAAGCTGACGACTGTGCGGTCTGGCGCTGGTGTGATGAAGACCAGAGTTTTGGACGATGTGGACACGGCGAACCAAAACGGGAACGGTACTGCTGGCGGACCGTTCTTGAACTTCGCCCAAATGGACGACGTGCCCGGGCTTGGTCAAGCCGATCCTCCACTTCCTCCTGCACCGCAGTCGCCACCCTCCGGAAAAGAGTTGCTGAAGGAGGCCGGCATGGACAAGCGTGTTGCGGACGATTTGCCAGACTTTGAGGAGGATGCCGAAGGCGAGGACGACATCGAATATCTCGAGCAGATCCCAGAGTGCGTAACGTATCATCAGGACAGCTTCCCTGGAAGCTGACTCTCTGGTTGTATAGATCGACCGGTGTACAGCAACCGAATGGCGAAGCTGCAGCATCCAAGCCAGTTGAAGCCCCTGTAGCCGCCACTGACCAAACACCAGCTGAGCAGGCCCCCGAGAAGCCCGCTATCGTCTTAGAGGCCAAACCTGTGACGTTTGCTAGCCGGGTTGCCTCAGCGTGGAGCCAGTCTACGATCTTTGGGCCCCTGTGAGTGCAGCTGGAACGCGACGTATGTAAGCTCTAACTTTGATCCAGTGCTCTCGGTGCGAGTCCTACTCGGAATGCACTCCAGAACGAACCTGCAGAGTCGTGCGTTGCCCCCTGACCCCATCCTTTTGCTCCATTTTGATCTTGCACCCCAGGTCGGTTAAGCGGTACACGCTCAATCTGAACCTGGATCCCGCAGTATCGCTCCCAATTGTCCTTGAGGATGCTCATACGTCCACTCCCTTCCTCGAGAAACTCGACAGCACAGCGCGGAATCCTACAGGGAAGTTTTACAAGGACCAATATGCGCTGTCTTTGGTCGACACCCTCCGGCCTCAGGGCACGTACGCCAAGGTCCGCCTGGACGACGGTGCTACGGAGGAACAGAAGAGACACTTCGAGCGCTTCCTCTCACGGCTGCAGGCGGGAGAGCTGGTCAGTCACATAAGCTACTCACAGCATATGTCCTTGAACGTCTTCTGACGCCCGAAATTGTTGCAGTTCATCCAAATGAACAGCTTCGAGCCGCTCGTCATGTGCGCCTCGGAGAACAGCGTCCTCGCTCAGAAGCTCGGCGTTCCCGGCCCCCTTTTGGGGCTAGCCTCTACTGCGATAGTCGCTCACGTTGGCATCGAGGACCACTGTGCCTATGCGGAGGCCGCGGTGCACGCGGACGCATCCCGGTGGTCATTGTGAGCATGTATGTGTGATCTATGTGATCTTGTCTGGTGGTGGGGGTCGTCGCTATCTACTCTTTGTCTAACTGCTCTATCGTCTTGTCTGTATTTTGTGTCTACTAGATCGTCTTAATCAGCCGTCGTTGATTGTACTTACTACTCACTGTCGTGTGGGTCACTGGACGATTGTCCTTCTCAAGGAGCTTCGCGGAGACATTGAGGCTCGCTATGTACGATCCCTTTTGCAATACTCACTTACCGCCTGCGGAGCTTTCGTCATCATAAGAACGTTCTCCCGTAATACGCAGCCATAATGCATAAACACGACCCAAAGTACAATGTATAGCAATGTTACATAGTACGTGTGCACAACCGGTCCCGCAAACCATGTTTACAGCTTTCCCTTGGCCGGCCCCTGAACGTCCTGCCCACCAAAGTAGTACATCACCGCCTCATAGCAGTCCTGCACATACTCCTCCGCGTCGCGCCTGCTGTGCACGTTCGCGTCGACCGTCAGGAAGAGCTCGAGGTGGCCCCGCGTCGTGCCGTTCCCGAGGAAGAACTCCGTTGGGCGGCTGTGCAGGTGCGTCGAGTTGTTCACGATCCGGAGCACGGCGTCGGCTGCGGACGTCGTGGGCAGTTTTGAGGGAGCAGCCTCAGGCTGGGCGGATGTGGTGGCGGCGTCGCTGCCAATCGTGCTCAGGCGCGGGTTGAGCATATGGCGGTGGCGGATGGATAGGGGGTGGCCTTGGGGGAGCGGGTAGTTAATGGGGAGGATGACGGACATCTGTAGGAACCAGATCCGGTGAGAACGTGCTGGTGCAACAAATACAACGGGACTTACATCGCCCACGCTGGAAACGCCTCCAGTGAAGACGAAATCCGATGGCGCCGCGTCCATGTTTGTGAGCTCCGGGAACTCGGGCAGCGGCTCGCCCTTCTTCATCGCCTCCCAGTGCGTCGCGATCATCTTCTTGCGGAGGACGTACAACGGCTGCCTCGCGTACGCGATCTCCGGCAGGAGCGGGTGCTTCAGCGTGCGCACGAGCTGCGTCCGGATCGAGCGCACCCTCGCGAGGAACCGCGCGCGCGACAGCAGCGCCTCGTACGGCGGTGCACCGTCCGCCGCGCGGGGCACGCCCGCGTCCCTGCGCGCGCCATACGGCGCGGGCATGAACGGCAGCGAGCAGTCATAATAGTCGATCATGAGCGAGATCTCCATCGCGCCGCCCGCGCGCTGCCACGCCTCGTCGAGGTACGGCCGCAAGTTCAGCGGGCCTCCGTAGTGCATCGGCTGTCGGCGTCGGTGCTCCCAGTCGTCCTCGGTCAGTTCTCCGCGCAGGAAGCGGCGGTGGAGGAAGCGGGTGAGCGCCATCTGCGAGATGACGGGGATCGCGGCGCCGAAGGTGACCTGGTGGCGCCGGCAGGCGTCGAGGATCGCCCGGCTCTGCGCGAGGTCGAACCGCTTGAGGATCGTGTCGGTAGTCGCGGGCGTGCAGTACGTTTGGTCGGTGCTTCTGCGTGGGATGGTGTGTCCTCCCTGAATAGACGTCAGATTTTCATACTCAGTCCATTATTGTACCCTCACTCACCGCTAGCTTGTTGCGCCTATTGAGGAAGGTGACCTTGCCAATAGCGCGGCGCCACCGCTGTCGCGCGAGGCTCATTTTCATAGTGGGGCTAAGAGCATCAGATGGAAGAGCCATGGCGAGTCTCTCCTCCAGCGGAGGAAGCGTGAACGGCGGCGCGCACAATACGTCGAAGAACGTCCTCGCGAGGGTCGCACCGGAAATACCGTCGGAGACCGCATGGGCCGCTTTGAAGAGCACGCTGTACGTCCCCGGCGGCATGTCTTCTCGCTTGAATGCAAACACGCGCGCCATGATGTGGTTGTATTCCATAGGTTTGTCACGGATGAGCCTCCACACGAGCGCGGAGATCTCGTCCTGAGACGAGGCGGTGCCCAGGGTGACCTCGCCGGGCTGGTGCTCGGACAGCACGCGCTCGTGGACGATGAACGCGATGGTCTCGTTGTCGTCCTGGAGCTGCATGCGCGACCCTAGGAGAGGGTAGTATTGCTTCAGCGCGGCCCACGTGCGGGAGACGTTCTTCTCGCTGAAGAGCGCAGCGCCCTGTGCGGCGCCACCGGGGACTTGGACAGTGTAGTGCCAGACCATGTCGGCCGTCCCGTTGAAGATCCTGTCATAGTAGAAGCTAGCTTCTGTCAATCCAAGCGCCCGAGCGAAAGTCCTGTCCGGGGAGCTTGAGGCGGCGCCAACGGGAGTCCACTGGTGCGGCGTGAGCCTAGGAGTGCTTGCGCTGCTGCTGCTACCATTGGAGGTTGAACTCGGCTTGTCCATGGTGGTGGTCGCGGGTGCAGGAGGAAAGACTCGCGTTGGTAGAGATTCGCAAGGCCGTGGGGTATATGAGCTACCGGCCCACGGCAAGGGGCGATCGTCGGGATGACTCTGAATTTGATGAGGCACCGGCATAAGCGTCCGTGGTGAACTCGGTGTGGCGATGTTTGAGGTTTTCATGAATACTGCAACTGTATACCGTGTGCTCACTATTCACAGAGCCTTAAGCTTAAGGCCTTACGTCTTCCCGCTCTGGACTCTACCACCCACGAGGTTCATTCTGACTCGAGGTCTCGGCGCATCGCCACTCTTGGCTTCCCGCACTCCCCCGGGCCTCCTCCTGAGTCCCCAGGCCTCAATAGCTGCCAGTGAAGAGAGCATCCCACTACACGCCGCAAAGAACAATCCGGCAATCATAATCGCACCATGCTTAGCAGCAGTGTGCGCAAACTCGTCCCCCCCTGAGTGGCCGCTGCAGTGGTTGGTTTCCATCATTTCTACTGCCGTCGTGATAGCGTCGTGAGCCAGAACGGTGATGTTAGGCAGGCACACTGCACCATGTATCATCGCGCTTTCGCAGAAGAGAAACCGCACCATTGACTCGGATGTTCCGTCCGGGCATATAACCAAGAGTGTCTTCTCCAACATCTTCCATTGCCACCCATCTGAATCCCGCTGCATCTGCGCTGTTCCACCATGGAGTGCGAGACGATGTCGCCACAGGGGTATAGCGTTCGCGGGAGACCATGGCAAACGAGGAGTTTCAAGTCTGTGCCAATATCATACCTAGCGCGGGAATGATATGGACTCGGACGAGCCTGCATTCGCACCCTCGAGCCTTCGGACACGCAATGCGATCCGCATTTCCGAGGCTCTGAGGTAGTCGACGCATTTGTACTGGAAGATTTTCCCGCTGATTCTGTACCCCGTCGTACTCCGTCGCGAAGAGGAAAAGGCGCTACTGAGGATCGGGGTCGATAATTGGCCTAGGAGCCAGAAATCGCCCATGGTTGAGGAACTGCTCTGGAATGGATTGTCACTGTCGAAACACGTTGGCATAAATGGGCAAGGTGGTGAAGGCGGGCAGCGTTGGGCATGTACGAGAGTCGGAGAAACGGACTGAGGGTGAGTTGTGTCGCCAGAGGCCAGTCAGTAGCTGTATAATGGCACGTGATCGCGACACCAAGACGCGACGCGACTTGGACGTCTGGACAGCTGCGGTACGCCCATAGAGGTAATGCAGCTGCAAAGCTGGGACGACTTCTGCTATGTTCAATCTCAAACCATCAACATGAGGCGTCGCAAGCACTACTTAGGCCCAGATGCCGCAGCTTCATGTGCAGACGCTGCTGTTCTCCGTTGCCCACAATCCCCCCCCCCCCTCTTCATCTCATCTCCGGATCCTCTAGGCTGAGACACCAGTGCCAGACAGGATGATCCCGAGGCCCGTCGGGCCCATCTCGCGGCGCGTCATAACGACGGACGCGGGGGGTGAGTGTCTCGCTAGGCAGATGGGGCTCATGAGTAGCGAGAACGACAGGCGTACTTACTACAGCATCTTGGTACGTTTGCTCCCCGTTCGATATGCAGCTTATCGAGAACAGCACGCTCACTGCTATTGTTAATTGCTGATGGCCGCGTCGGGGCATGGCAGAGTACGGTGGGCAAACTGTGCGACCGCTACTTCCCGCACGATCGCGAGATGCCCGTGGGGCGCGACGCGAAGCGACCCCTGTACGACGAGGTAAGTACCACATACTAGTCCCGGGCCTCATACGCGATGCACACGCTCACATACCACGACACCCCACGCAGGCCCTCAGAAGACAGCCGATCCTGAATATGTACGAAGACGCGTGGCCGATCAGCACCATGCTCAACATCCACCGCCAGGCCCGCCGCGCGGGCTGCAGAGGCATCATCGTCCCCTTCCCCGAAGCCCCTACGATCCGCGCGGTACGTCCAGTCTCTTGATCAATCATCGAGTATATAGACCCTCCCAACCATGCACACACTGATGCTCGACGCACACAGGGTTCGTGCCCCGTCGTCGGCAAGACCAGCGGTAGGTTCAAGCCAGCGGGCGTCGCTGGGGGCAACACTAGGCCCGGAACCGTCTTCGTCGCGCTCAGCTCGCGGCGCCCCGCGGGTGGTACTGGCACCACGCACTCCGTCAAAAAGAGACGCGGCGTGTCACAACCCAGCCGCAACCGGAGCAGGAGCAGGAGTGTCAGCATCGGCAGCAGCACCGTGACGCTCTCCAGCCAGCCGTCGCGTGCTCGCCCCTCCAAACCTCGCGCTCACAGCCAGAGGGCCCGCAACGATGCTAGTGCGGCGAGCGTTCAGCACACCACACACGCACCGGTCGCGCACTCGGATGCGGCGAATGCAAAGGCGGCCGCAGGTGCAGGAAAGAGCTCGCGAGTTATGGAGACCTTCCTGCGCACGCTCCCGCAAGATCTGGGCGACCTCCTGCCGGTGTTCATACAGTACGGGGTAGACGACGACAACGCGCTGCGAGGCATGCTGAGGATGCCGGCGTGGCAGAGCTGGCTGTATAGCTGGGTGAAGGAGGGCTGGCTGACGGAGCTGCAGTTCAGGATGATTTGCAACGGGCTGGCGCAGATCGCGCTCGGCTAGAGGGAAGATCGTGTCCGAGGTGAGGTGCGTGAACAGTGAAAGCGCGAACAACGAGCAACGAACAGTGAGGTGAAAATATCCTGAAGCAATGTAAATGTGTACGAGTACCCTTGTGTTTCTTGACGGTACCTTCACTATTGTACGGGTTCCCGCGCTGCTAAGGTTGAACGCTAGCTACGAGAGGTGATCAGATTGTAAGCATTAGCACGCCAGATGTATACTACCACATCGACCTCGATGGTCGCCTACTCCTCTTCAGGCTCCGGCTCGTCCTCAGGCTCCCCACCCGCCTCTTCCTCCGCACCCTCCGGCTGGTCGTCCTCTTCTTCCTCTTCTGGCACATCGTCCGCTTGCTGCTGCTCACCCGCGCCGATGCGTGCCAGCACGTCGCCATTCCGCACCAGCACAATGCTCACGGCCACATACAGATACGCGGCGCTCGCCAGCACAGAGCCCGCGATGAACGCCCACCGCCACAGCCTATACCTGCGCTCAACGCGCTCCTCCTCGGGGGACTTCTCCAACGCGCGGCGAGCAGCGGAGGTAGAGGTAGGAGCGCGGGGCCAGGGGAAGAGCGAGCGGAGGGACGAGAGCCAGCTTTGCTGGATCGTGGGAGGGAAGGGGATGTGTGCGGGGAACGCGGCGGCTTTGACGGCGCGACAGTGCGCGACGAGGCGCGGGTAGGACTCGAGCGCGGTGGTGATGAGGGGGTCGGGGAGGCGGAGGTCGAGGAGGACGTGGGAGTGTGCGGCAAAGACGACGTCGAGCGTCGTTGGCCTGTAACAGTGTGCGTGAGTGAAGTCGTGAACACAAATTGTTCTGGGGGTATGAGCGTGGTGCGTACGTTTCGCTGCCCATGAAGAACGACCGGCCATCCAGAAGTCTGTCGTACACGTCGAACAGCGCCTTTGCCTTTTCTGTGACCTGGTAGGATCGCGCCGTCAGTACTCCGCCAAATCCTCGCGAGAAGGCAGGCGGAAGTTATACACACCTTTTCGCGGTCGAACGTCCTCTTAAAGTGGTGCGCCTCCGGTTCAGGTTTGTGCTTCCTGCGCCGCCCAAAAACCACTCTGCGCTGCTCTTCGGCGGGCTCTTCCTCGACTTCGGGAACGTCCCATAGCTCGGCGGCCTCCAAGCGCGGCTTGTGTGACGCGCGAATGCGCGCGGGAACGTAGTAGCGCTGTGGGACGGGCAGCATAGAGATCAAGGCCGGCCTGGTGACGTCTGCCCAGTTTTCTTGCAGAGAGTACAGCATGTGGTTCTGGGCGAGGCAAACTTAGAGGCCATGCTGTATGAGGAAGAAGATGTAGCAGGAGATGCTCACGACTAGGTCACCATAGCTGGAGTCTACGTGTGCGATGCGCGCGGTCAGTTGCGCGGCTTGTACGGGGGTGAGGTTGCCGTCGAGGTTGCGCGCGTGTGGAAGTCTGCGAACGTAGGCTATGATGGAGGAGAGGCCTGACGCGTGGTAGAGTCCATGGGTAAGAAATGGGAGTTGACCTGCGCACAAAACATGTGAGCCTTGGTGTTGTGATCGGGCATTTCGTAGATGACCGTACCTGTAGGCGATAGGTCTGGGTTTGCGCAGTATGCGATGGCGAACTGGCCAGGAAGGGCGAGCTGGAGGTAGAGGAGAGCAGCGGCGGAAGACGGGTCGAAGGAGAGGAGGTCTCCATGTTTTGGCCAGAGATGGAGGACAAGGTCGCGTGCGCCGAGGAGAGGCGAAAGCTTGGACTCGCTCATAGCTGGAGTACGAAACAAGCTTTAGAGTGCTTTCGGAGAAGGTCGCTCAGCCAAATGACGCGCTCCTTTCTCTAACGCGCAAATCACGTGTCTACCTATACGTGGGCGTCTATTTGCAGGGACGAGCGTCTCACTCATCCTCTCCGATCATCCACTCAGTCCAGCCATTACCACTTATTGCTACTGCCAGCTACCTCACCTACGATCTTAGCTTCGTCGCGTTTCTATTGCTCAGTTACTCGTACCGCGAAGACATGGCTGATGATGACTACTTGATCGTCGTCGACGACATCGACGACAGCGATGCTTTCCAGCCCTCCCACCGGGCCACGACCAGTCAACCACAGCGCAGTCTCCCTCCTCGTGCCTCCAGGCCCACACGAAGACAGAGTACGCCTCCATATGTGGACCCCTCTGAAGGGCGCACGACGCGCTCCGCCGCGCGGGGACCCAAGGTCCAGCCGAAGCTCAAGCTCAAGCTGAGCGAGAAGGCTGCTGCCCAGGCCCCGGGCATGTCCTTCCTTGGTCCATACGACCGCGAACTGGACTCGGACGATGAGGACCTTGTGTTCGAGGAGCAGTTCATCTTACGGATGCCCCCAGGGGAGGACTGCGACAAGCTCAGGAAGATGGTCCAGGCGCGCGAGGTGTCCGATGATGTGTGGTTCAAGTTCAAAGGTGCGTACCGCGCGTACGTATGCGTATATGCTATCGGTGGCTTACTAAGCGGGGAATGCCACTATGTAGACTCGAGACGAGCGGTGTTTCACATAGGGAACAGCACATATTCGTCCAAACTAGTGGACCTGCCTTGTATCATCGAGTCGCAGAAGACTCTGGACAACAAGCAGATGTTCAAGGTCGCGGATATCTGCCAGGTTCGTAGTGTCTCTACATCCACCCAAACGCCTTGTTGACACCACATGCTAGATGCTCGTAGTAGAAGACAAGATACCCAACGAAGAGTCTCTTGCTAATCAGAAAAGCTTCAACATCGACGAGTTCATCTGGCCTCACGGCATTACGCCTCCATTGAAGCACGTTCGCAAGCGCAGGTTCCGCAAGCGTGTCAACCGCAGAGTGCGTCCCGTCTTGTTTGGAAGTTGTACGCATACACGATCCCTAACATCTCGCATAGACCATCGAGACCGTCGAGCAGGAAGTCGAGCGGCTGCTCGAGGAAGATTCTCTAGCGGCAGACGTCAAATACGACGTGCTAGAGAATGTCAACCCCGACCTCTCCGATTCGGAATTTATTGAGCGCGAGGATGCGATGGACACGAACACGCCTGGCTTCGCCGGCTCTGACGGTGAAGGCGCCGCGACCCCTGGTGGAACGCACGTAGAGGACGAAGAGGGCGGCGATGAGGCAGGCGGCGGTGCGCACGACGAAGACGAAGGCGAGGGCGACATCGACGAAGAGCTCGCGGCCGAGCTCGACCTCGCGCTCGGCGACGAAGACGGCGGCGCGGACGAAGACGAGGAAGACGAGGACGAAGATGAGGAAGACGACGAGAGCGACGAGGACGATGACGAGGACGACGAGGCGGTGCAGGCGCGCAAGCTGCTCAACGAGGAGATCCACGACCTCGAGGCCGCCGTCGCGAAGAAGCGCACGGAGATCGCGAGCTCCGCGAACCCGCTCATCAAGCGCCGCTTCGAGGACGCGCTCAAGAAGCTCCAGGCGGACCTCGACATGAAGATGGCGCAGCGCGACGAGATGAAGGAGCAGCAGCGCCTCCGCAAGGAGGGCATCGCGTCTGGGGGCGCGGTCGGCGGCGCGGACGGGGCGGACGACGAGGATGTGGGGGAGGAGGACGAGGACGACTTGTTTGGCGAGGATCCTGGAAATGCTATGGAGATTGGCTAGGGTTCCGTCTGCCCGCCTCGCGAGCTCCTGTGCTCGCTCGAGTTGCATCTCATCCCGCTATATTCCACTGCGTTGCTTTGCTTTCCAGTGTCCTGTGTACAACAGCTGTATTATAGGGACCACGCGATCAGGTACAATAAATACGTGTAATGCTAGATACCAGTAAGTCCTCTCTAGCAAGTGTCGCTGTCATGAAGGTAACAAGCACACGAGCCCCGCCTGCAACACGAGCGGTACGTACACGATGCACACAAACGGCGCGAACCACACTCGCAGCACCTCCCAATTCCATATCGCTTTCCTTGTCTCCTCTGGGCAAAGCACGAGCCAGCCCAGCGCGAGCGCGCAATACGCCGTGTATTTCCCCACGCGAGTGGCCAAAGACGAAATTGGGGGCGATGGCGAGGAGAAGGATAGAGGAAGACCCATGGATACCGCAAGCGCCGCTGCCAGTGAGAAGTTGAGCACGGAGGTGATGGAGACAAGCGCAGACGCGAAGCAGAGGTTGAACGCCTTCAAGACGGAAGGTATGGGCGCGTGCCCTGCGGGTGCACTCGGTACCATATGTGAGATGACGACGGGTAACGCTGAGAAGAGCAGGAAGAATGCCAACCCAGCAGTCTGGTATAGAATTGTCAGTAACGGCGGGCCATGATACACTTCCGTGAGGCGAACTAAGCCGTACCTTCTGGTTTGTAGCAAACCACGGGCCTTGCACCAGGACGAACAGCGACACGCCCAAGATGTGGGTCAGGACCATGATCACGATGGGCTCTAGGACGGGCCTCGCCCTCCTCCGCCATTTGCCTGCTGCCGCGCTCCCGGTCCCGGCAGCGACCGCCTTCTCGCCTTTCGCGTTGCCCTCAGGCTCAGGCTCAGACTCGCCTGGGACGAAGGTCCACCCCGCGCCGACCCACTCGCCTAGTCCAGTGAAGAGCATCGCGGTGCCGACGAGGATCGCGCTCGGGAGGTAGCTCCCGATCTTCATGAACGTGCCGGGGCCGACGAGGAGGTAGAAGAAGAACGAGGCGTGCAGGCGCTCCAGGAGGTTATTGCACGTCCGTAGGGACGACTCGAGGACACTGGGGGATTTGGTGAAACGTCAGCGGCAAATAGAGTTGGCGAGACTTGAGGTACTGACCGTCCTAGTGCGTGGAAGCCGTGCGGACCAGTAGCAGGAACAGCAAATAGGGTGATCGCGTCGATACGGAACCTGGTATCTATGTTAGTCTCGCGCAAGAACTCACCCTGGTCCTTCAATATACATACTGATGGAGCAGGCCATGCACACCGCTCGCTGCGCCTCTGACCTGATAATTCATGTGTCTGTAGACATTCCGTGCTCTTGACGCATACTCCTGCAGCTCTGCATTCTGCTTGACAGGCTCTGGAAGCCAAGACGGAAGCAGGCTGGGCTGGTTGCGGTCTTCCCGAGGATCTATATGGTCGTACACAAGGACAGGAACTCCTACTGTGTACCTTGCTATGAGCGAGACGGAGTTCATCAGGTCTTGGTTCGGTAGTCTGCCGTTGAGGCCCTCTGCGTTCAGTTAGTACGACAACGCGTTGACGCATGCGATATCATTCGTACCGAAGAAGAGGCCTAGGTGCGAGAAGGAGTGTCCTGGATAGTCTATGTTCAGCGCGGTCCAAATTACGCCGGACTGTAAAGTGAGAGGTTCCGCTTTGAGATCTAGAAGAACTGTTAGCGCAATGTCATAGACTTCTTACACACTTAGCTCACTGGGCTGAGCTTCCCCGTGGTAAGTTGTGATCCACGCTTGCATGCCATCCAGATACCCATCGCTCATGACGAAAACCAAATCCTTAGCCCACAAGGAGTAATCTGCCGCTGCGTCAGTATTGCGTGGCGTATTCTTTTTAGCTCAAGCCTTACTCTTGAGGAAGCTTGCGAGGGCCAACAGCGTTGAGACACCTCTTAGGTTGAGGGTGCCATCGCCCTCTCCCATCCTGCTAAGCCACGAAGCACTGATCACGATTGCTTCGGTGCCAGAAGCACGAGGAGACTGCAGCACGGCATAGGCATTGGTCCCGTTGATGGTCTACCAGCAGCATTGAGATGTCTACGCTTTGTGTGCATGTATATGGAGAGGCTCGGACGTACCCCACCGACTGTATCATATGAGTAGCGTTGTGTGCGCGCAGGGATTCCGTACTTCTCGAACTCGCTAACTGCATATTGCGCGACTCTGTAACGGACGTATCACATCAAGATAATTTACGATGAATGAACGGGTTGTTACACACTCGTCACTGCTAGCATTTCGATCCCGCAGCTGTTCTAGCTCCTCCAGTATCCTGTCCGCATGGTGCACTTCGCCCCAATTCCAGTTCGTATTGACCTGGTGCAGGCGTTAAGAGATTCGTCGAGGAGTAAACTACTGTCTACGCACCTGTCCGGGCTGTAGCGCGTTCTCGTCTATGTATGTGCCTTGGCCCAGCCGGGAAGAGGGTATCACGAGTAACCAAAGGTATCCAACTGTGAACAGTAGCAGCCTACCAGGAATTCATATACTGACGCCCAATGTTAATGATTCACTCACCTAATGAACGGCAGTCCCCTCCATAACCCATTCCGCAAGGCGCGTTGCCTGCGGATCTTGTTGACACTGGGGTTGCCCTCTCCTCTGAGCTTCGCTTTCAGTTTGGCGAGCACATTACGCACTTGTGCCATTGCGACGACCCAGTTTAGATGTTACTATGCATGCAGAAGTACAAGATACGCGAATTAGAGAATGAACTGGACGGTAGAACCGTCCTACAGTCGTGGAGGTGGGGAAGCTGGACCGTATTCGGTCATGGTACTTTCAGCTGTAAGCCTGCACCGATCGCTCCGTAATCATCGGAGCGCCCGTTTGTGTACTCCACGTTGTCGAAGTACTTGTGGTGAATCCACAACTCTTCGACGACGTCCAGCGTCCACGATGATACGAAGAGCGATTCATAGAAACAATGTGCGGAACATACAACTCGCCGAGCAAAAGTAGGTGTAGTCAAATAAGATGCTGTATAGATCTATGTATTTTACAGGGTCCAAATGCAGGGCGTCGAAGTCAGCTGTTTACAAGAGAGCGATGCTCGAGAGCGTGAGGCGCCGCCGTGGAGGCCCACGGCTCCGTCAGAAAAGCGAATGTACGTGTGCGGGCATTAGGTTAGATGTTCTGGCATACAGTACAGTGGAACGTGATGTGGTCCCGGAAGAGCGCGGCTGTAGCGAGAGCGTTAGTACAGGATTCGCTAGTTGAACCCAGGCGGAGATGTACGTACGCAAAACGATTAATGCAGCGAGGAAGGCAATCACGATAATGTAGACCAGCGTGTACTTGAGCACCTGAAGGACCAAGTCAGTATCATGTTGAGATGTAGCGTAGGATTAGAGGTACGTACAATCCACCTCCGCTGCCGCTTCTGCTTGGTCGAGAAGAGTGGTGGACGGATCTGCTTGGAAGGGCGCAGCCAGACTACAAGCACAGTTAGCGATAGTCCATACCACACACAGAACACCAAAAGACTTACACATCATCATAGAGTGGAGCTTGTCGACGAACGGAATGAACATAGGCGGGGTCATGACGATCAAGAGCAGGTGCGCGAGCAGGAAGTCGGACGTCCAGAGAGACATCTCCACGATCTTCACCACAAACTCACGCGCCGGCTGCGAGAAGGCGGACGAGCCGAGGCCACGGCCGTACCACTTGCCAGACCACCACGCCCTGTTCGTCTCCTCGTGCTTCAACTCACGCGAGAGGAAGACCGAGATGAGGATCTTCTGGATCGCGCGCTGGATGGCGATAATCGAGATGACACCGAGGACCGCGTGCGAAGCGTCCCAAAGCTCCAAGAACCACTGAACAGACCAGTTAGCCGTAATTCAACACGAGAGCACTGTTGATACTTACGAAGAACTCGAAGAAAGCAACAAGACCGATCAACGCGAGGAAGTGCGCCAACGCGGCCATGAACGCCGGGAAGCGCGCCCAAGATTCCAACATAGGCCCAAGGAAGAGCGAGATGAAGAACAGCGTCAACAAGACCGTCGCGTTCCACACAACGGGACCGATAGCGATGACAGCAATGCGGATGAGCGGGCTCGGGTTGGCGTTGCCATTCCGATCCGGGAAGGACTTCACGAACATGTACGCGACCACGAAGATGATAGCACCGCAGATGGGGAGGATGATCTCCGACATGATCACGCTCCTCCACTTGGCCCGAGGCACGTCGCCGGCCAGCTTCTCAGACGGGTGGCCGAGCTTCTTCTTCTTGTACCCAGTGATCATCGTCCGCGACAGACGGCAGTAGCCGTACCAGCTGCTCGCCTTCGTGCGTGAGTTGCCGCGCGACATCCAGCGGAGGAACTCGCGGTAGTCAATGATGAAGTCGGCGAACGAGAACTGGTGCGGGTTGAACAGGAACGGCGCGATGCAGAGGGAGAGGACCGAGACCCAGAAGTAGATGAGGAACGGTGTCCAGATAGACATGGTGGCGTATAGGAGTAGGAGCAGGTTCCGCATCCCCATGTAGATACTAGGTCCAGCGAACCGAGAGTAGAGGATTGTGAACGAAATGCGCGTCGTCGCGAAACCACGTCCAGTCGCAATGTACCGAGCACCACCGAACGTCAAGTTGCTCAGGATGGACTGCGAGTAGATCTGGGTCGAGAAGACCTCGAAGATGGGCGAAAGAGACAAGAAGTGCTTTCCAAGACGGATGAGGGCCTTGCCAGTACCGCGCTCGAGCAGCTCTATGGGAGAACAGTGAGCGAAGCCCAGCGAGTAAGGATAAGAGCATACGAACCTTGCATGAACAGCGGCAAGAAAGCGATGAAGAAGACCAAGAAAATAGAGATGATACAGTGTTTGATCCAGTCGAAGACTGGGATGAGGTTGTAGCAGCCACCCTGGCCACTGAGAGGGTTACCCTGAGAGTCGACCTTGCAGATCGCCAGTTGCTTGTTGAGCGTACCGAGGTAGAGGACTAGATAACACACTCGTGAGCATCATTGCGAATCAGTCATTAGTGCAAAACTTACGGGTGACCATGAACGTCTGGATCGAGTAGATGACCAGGATGTTGTTGATGTGGAAACCGGGGTGACCGTAGTAGAAGGTAAGGAAGCGGTCGATGGGCAGCTGGGTACCAAGGTAGTAGTACTCCCGACTGAGCATCTGCTCACCCATACCCGTGCCGAGCTTCGTCTGGAAGTTCAAGATGGTACCGAAACCGAGATCACGACCCTTTCCGCACTGGTAGTACTCCGAGTGCTTGATGCGGCCCCCACGGCTGATGGCAGTCATACCAGCGAAGATATCCTCGTTCAGGTGCAGACCCTTCTGAGCCTTGGACACACCACCGCGGGTAGTCATGAACGTCGCATTGAGGAAATCGGGGTGACCGTAGTGCAGCTTTCCGCCGATCCACGCGAGCACACGCGGCGTGAGCGTACCGAACGTCTGTTCCTTTCCGGCAGCGATGTCACCGAGGACACCAATGTTCTCCGAGAAGATGTACTCGCGAGTACCGACGATGGCGACAGGGAACTTGGAAAACTCCTTCTGGCCCCACTGAGCGTACGGGCTCTGGCTCGAGACGGTGTACTGCTCGAACTCGCCAAGGATGTTCCGGATCTTGATACACTCCTCAAGGTAGTTGTCCTGGTTCGCATCGATGAGCTGGAGGTACTCGCCGCGGTAGAAGATGATCGCGTGGTTCTGGTTGTCCGACTTGCCGTCACCGAGGATGGGGTTACCAGGGAGTTCAACACGGAACTTCGGCTTGCGCTTGCCAGTGCTTTCATCAATCTCCGAATGACCGTCGATGAGGACCGAGAACAAGCGGGGGTCACCGCCCTTCGGGCCAGGCTCTTCGTCCAGGTACGCGATCTGCAGGTCGGGGTACGCGCGGAGCAAGAACTCAGCATTCTCCAGTTCCTCCTTGTTGAACTTCGCGTAACGCTGCATGGAGACCGTGAACTTGAACTTGCGGCGGGACATGCGCTCCAGTTCGCGCTCGAGCCTGTCGGTGTTACCAGCGAACCGCTGCACGATCTGCGGGTTCTCGACGCGGTAGAGGAGCTTGATAGCCTTGGCGTAGTTCATCATGCCGGACACGGTACGGTACAGGGTCTGGGCACGCAGGGAAGCCCAGATACGGGTGCGGAGAGTGTACTCGGGCGCGGCCGTCTTGAAACCGATGCAGTAGAAGGGAAGGTCATCCGTGCGCTTGTTGCCAGCCTTCTCGTTGGTGCTCTGGGTACCATCGAAGGTCGTCGCGGTCTCCGACTCCTCAGCCAAGATCTTGGTGTCCTTGACGAAGTTGTCCCACTCAATCGGGTGCAACTGCTTGAGGTACTCGAGCAGGGTAACACGAGTGTTCTGGTCCTCCTCTCGGATAATCTCGCGCAAGCTGAGCAAGATCTTCTCGGAGTAGTGTGGCACGAGGACGGTGAACGTGGGCATAGACTCGACGGGAAGAGGCTCAGGGAACGCAGTCGTGAGGGAGGATGCGAAGAAAGAGATACGACGCTCCGCTTCTCCGCCGGGAGGGAAGAAGTCACTCTCCTTGCCAGTGTTGTTGGTGAAGAAAGGAGGGGCGCGGAGGGTCCGACGACCGTCAGGACCATCGACCTGGTGGTAAAGGAGGCGCTGAACGTGGTGGATGGAGAGCAGGTGCTCGCGGTACATAGAGATAATGATAGCGTTCCAGACTTGCGAGACAAGAACCTAAATTGCTCATAAGCAACACTGTCTAGGATTTCAAGAAGGCAAAAGGCATACCTTGGGCTTGTACTTCACCTCCATCTCCGAAGTCGCCAAGAGCTTGGCGTAGATCCGTTTCGGCATCCGAGTGTAAACCTCCTTCCACGGCGTCCAGATCGACAGCCCGAGGTGGAACGACCGAGCAACACTGAACACGACGATCCAGATGATGTACCAGAGGTACGTGTCCAAGAAGAACAGGATCATGTCCATGACATACATGATCGCAAGCGCGAAAGGCACCTGGTTGCTGCAAAGCGCCGTGCCGAAGTACTTGTCGTTACATCCCTGGACCTTGGTGCGCGCCATCACAGCGATGGGGCTGCTGAACGACGAAGTCAAGAAGAAGTACGACTCCGCGAACTTGCATCCGAAGATAAGCAACCACAGCGAGATCGACGCAATACGAGGAGTGCGGCCGAGGTTCGGGTACGAGGCCGTGAAAGTCTGCGACGCGAGGTACTTCCGCGACTTGCCACGAACACGATCGCCGAACATGCGTCCAGAAGGAATGAGAGCGAAAGCGAGGGTCGCCACGATGGAGATGAAGAACTGAGCAATACCGATGATGAGTGGGACGTTGCCCTGGTCAGGACGACCGTCGACGAGAGCGATGTAGAATGTAGGACCGCCGGTGAGCGCGAGGACGATTAGCAGGAAGATGAGCCGGGTTGTGAGGTGGCCAGCGTTGTGCCAGCTGGTAGGGATGTACGAGAACTCAGCGATGGTGGCAGCAATCATGATCAACGTCGCGACCGCTCCTCCGAGCGCAGTAGCAGACCACGTCATGGGCGCAGACGGGTTTTGCTTGTTTCTCGGAGCGTACACCTTCGGAGAGTTGAACGCGGTGTAGAACCAGAAGAACGCGATATGGAGAATCCAGACACGGTTGAAGTTCACCAGCAAGTGGGCCCGAGAACGCTTCTCAAAGTACGTCTTGAAGAAGACACGGTTCCACGCAACACGGCCGAACTTCGTGAAGCGCTGCGCTGGAGGCACATCGATGAGACGTGTCTATACGCAAAGTTCAATCAATACGGTATACATAGACAACATCTTTTTGATACTCACGTTGTCCTGGAGGACAATCTTAGCAAGTCCTTCAGGATACCAGAACAACTGGTTGATATCGTCGTAACCGATGATCTGGTCGTGGTCCTTCTCGCGACGGACGAACTTGCCATCGACGACCTCGTAGCCCTGGTCCCGCATGAAACGGTACAGCGGCTTAATCACCGTCTCAAGGTACAGGCCCTCAGGGACAGGGTCGATCCGGTTCTGACACTCGGGGCTCCGGTAGTAGTCGTCCGCACACTTGAAGATGAAGCAGAGACACTCCGGGGTGAACCGGACGTTACCAGCCTCACCCCAGCAGAGCAAGTAGAGCGCGACCTGCCGGAGACGGTCGTACTGGCTCATGTTGTTCATCGCGTTCCTCCACCGGTTGAGCGCGCTGTCGAGCGACTTCGTGCTGGCGGTCTTCGCGTTGCCCTTCACGCTCCTCAGGCGCTGCAGGCCCGGGTTCTGAGACTGGCCGACAGCGTCGTCCAGGTTCAGTTGCGCAGCGAAGTACCACTTGCGGTAGTTGGCATGTTGACCACCAATGTAGTCCGCGTGAACAGTCAAGAGCGCCTGGTTCGGGGTCATGCGCGACGCTCTCGAGTCGAGGAGGGTCATCAGGAAGTCGAACTGTCACAACGGAGCTCAGTCGCTTCCGCTAAGCGGGACACAGGTATGTTGATGTGGAGCGTACCATGTTACGCATCGAGTCCTTCTGGAACCCAAACTTTTGGGCAAGGTCTAGGAAGATGTCCTCGATTTCCTCCGTCGACATGGGTATCTGGCGGTCCGCAGACCACGCAGGGTATGGTTCGCTCGAGCCAGGAAGGTCGGCGAACGGGTTGTTGGGTGCAATACTCGTGCCGGTGCTCATGTGAGACTCGACCGAGGCACTGTAGTGCCGGTTGTACTCGGGGAAGGACGCCTCATCGCCGGCTGGAGCAGTGTATGTCAGTATGGGTACTCGTTCGTGAGGCTCAGCAGACGACCGCCCCGAAGAGAGGTTAGAGGAAGAAGCATGGTAGGGGTAGACGGCGACGGACTCCGTCGATGAGGTGTCGTGGACGGGTCTGTAGGAAGGGTACATGTTGGAGGTTGCTGAGACCAGCAGAGTGTTGTATATGATGGTGACCGCCGAGGGCGGTGTCCAGTCTCAGGGATGGATGGTACCCACTCCATCGAGCAGTGATGTGGAATGCTACGCGCAACTTTGGGCGGTCGCCGCCGAGATTAGGGCGCAAACTTACATTGAGGGGTATACGAGCCGTCATAATATCCGGAGGTGGCGAGAGGCACGCTGCTAGCGTTGCGACTGGTATACGAGTCGGCGTCGGAGTCGTTCGAGTACTGGCGGGCGTATTGGGCTTGGTTAGAAAACGGATTCATTGGCGGCTGATTGAAGCCTGGGCGCGCAGCCATGGGCGGGAGAAAAGTGGGTTAGGGCGGCAGTCGGCACAGAGTTGGACGAAAAGACGGGTGGAAAACTAAAGGAGTGAAACGACCGACAACAGCTGGTGTTGGGTCTGGAGTGAGGGGAAAGAGGAGGATGGTGAGGAGGAGAAGATGGACGACGGCGGGCTGTCGACGGCTCCCTTGTTTGTACACCCAACAACCGGTTGCGTGGGAAGTCCGTTGCCGCCCTCCCGACTCCTCCAGTCCTCCCCCATTTCCACTTGCTCACCCTTCTCCCGTTTACCGACCGCAACGTCCATCAGACACCCCTTCCAATGACAACATTGCACCGGTTCACCTCCATCGTTATTTCACCTACTTCACTATAGTGGGCGACAGAGCTCTTCTCAAACAAATCTGGGCGTCCATCCAGGGCGTCAGAAGCTCTCGAGAAACTTGACCACAACATCCCAATCATGACAGATGCTTGCTCCGGCGAGACAGCATCCAACTAACCGGGAGCCTGTAGTAAGCACCGACAACAGCCTCCTCGCACAGTAGTTCAAGCGCCTCAAGGCGCACTCTGACTTCTGCGAATACGCGCGAACCGTTACAACCACACGAAAGCTCGGATGGAATTGTTCACCACCTGCCAGGTTGATTCCCGGGCCCTCTTCCATGTGTGAATGGTCACCAGTCCAGCACTGCGCGCTGCGCAATGTGCATTGTGCAGCTGCAAGTCAACTCCAAGTCCACGCGGGCACGGAGGTGACCCTGTGCGTGGTTGCAAGCTTCACATCCAGGTCAGCGGCGGCCGCTGCCACCCCCTAAGTCTTGGTCCAGGAAGGGAGAGATGCTGCCCTATGCTGCCTTACAGCCTTGGGCGCGAGTAACGAAATCCCACCTCGATGCTGTGCCGCTCATCGACCTCGAATCTATCTCCTCGGTGCACAGCCTGATGGAGGCCTCGGCCTCACGCACAGCGTTTGAGCGATGATCCCACCCACGCTCTTCGGGCCAAATGGAGCAAACAGCGCGATGGACAGGACGTAGCTCTATGTAGTAGTTAGATATAATGGATACATGCGAAGTTCGTCGTGCATACGATAGCGTTCGACCATTGAGAACTAGACGGCGTAGGCCGGCCCCACGCACCCGGCGTACGATTAATGTGGACATGATGACAATACCGGCAGGCGATCTGTACACGGATTACACAGGGAACGTGTGATGGATTAGGGTATCGAGATGTTGGTAGTGCGCGGTATCCGAGTAGTCTATGCTGTGATTAGTGTAACTAGGAACGCGGATAAGTCTGCAAGTTGGCAAAGACCATGAAGGGGTATGACCCACCAAGTGACCAGGAAAGCAAGAACCTGCGGGAGGAAGCAAAAGTCATCCTCATATGGCTTCCTGCACTATGGTGACGATGACAGTGACGCTAACATAGATGTTAGTATGGTTGTGCAATCGCGAATCAACGAGACGAGCACGTACTCATCTACTTTCTGTCCAGCGCATAACCGTCAGCTTCCTAATTCAGTATGAGCGCAAGAGCATCACTCACTCCGCCACGGAAGTACATGCCCTCACGCGCTGCTGCGCGCTCGAATGGGCTGACCCGCTTGTGGTTGAACATACACATGCGCGCGTAGTCGACAATACGTTCCGCCATAGCCTGCGCCTCGAGGTCTTCAGACACCTGCTCGGTCTCCTGCTCGCCAGTGGAGGTGATCGTGCGTTTCGACAGCTGGAACTGTCGCGCCACAAGGGAACAGATGGCGACCATCTCCGCGGGGAAGACGTTGTCGGACAAACCATCCGTCTGAAACAGGGACCGTGAGCTACAAGGCTGGCAGGACGGAACGGAACACGAGCGCGCACGTATGCAATGACAATGTCTCCGTGCCGTAGCTTCATCTCGCAGAGATCGGCGTCGCTCGGGTGATCGACGCATGCTCGGGAGAAGCGTTTTTGTGAAGTGGGCAGCTTCGATAGTTGTCTGCGCAAGGCAGGAAATCAGCACGAGTGCTCCGGCAAGCCGAGGCGCGTGGCACAAACTTTGGGCAGTTGAAGAAATGCGTTTGCGATCGCTGTTGGTAGACGACCGAAGAAGCGCGGATCACTAAGAAGCCGCTATCGCCTAGACTGCGGAATACGACGCGTGTCAATACATAGAGATGTTCTTGACTTGGTTGAAACGTACTTTGCAGCTCGTAACAGTCCATTCGACGCATTGAGAGTCATCACGCAAGCAGTACTCGAACCTATAGGCGTCAAATGATGAGGGGAATGATGTGCTATATCGTATAAGGAAGGCACTTACCAGCAACGACATTGCGTTCCCTCAGCACACCACCGTAGGCAGACTCAAGACACTCTAATGGTGTAAGCTCCCAGCCCTCGACTTGTTCGCGCTCTTCATATTCCTGAGTAGGATCGACTTCTGGTTCACCTGGCCATGCCGCCTTGGAATATCGATGTGCGTGGTACATGAGGGCCTGGGAGAACAACGAGGGGTCTACGCCTGACTCGGTCCATCCTCCCACGCCGTCTGCGACACCAAGCGAGATGCCCTTTAACAGTAGGACAAGAAACATGAGACGGAGGGCGGGCACGCAGAGCGTAACAAGCTTACTGATTTCTCGCGCATCTGTTCCAAGGGGGCGGCGATTGTGAGACGCTGAATGATACCCCGCGATGTACGTAATGCACTCACGTCCTGAACATAGAAGAAATCCTCGCCGATATGCTTACCAGCGGGCGCGTTGGGCTTGGAAAGCATCTGGTCCCTCCACTTCCCTATCGGCGAATCTGGCGGAAACGGGCTTGTCTTGACGCGGGGACCGCGAGGGTCATGGGGTTTGCCCGCCCAGCTCGCGCCGACATGAAAGCGGTATGGACGAGGAAGTGACGAGTAGGCCCGTACGTGCTTGGGACCCGCTGATGCGACAGAGGTGCGAGAGGCGCTCCGAACAAAGGTGGCTGCACAAGACGAATTCATCGACAAGTATCAGGAGAGGACGTAGGAGCAGCAGGCTTTGGTTGACGGAAGACAAAGGGTGGAGCGAGAGGAGACGCGGTGCAGAGGGGGGGGAGATGGACGGAGGAGCTATAAAGTAGGAGGAGACGAGGGCTGCGTGGAGTGGACGCCGACTGTTCGCGCAATGTCACTCAGGACCGCCGAATCGACCGGGGCGCAAACTTAGGCACAGCTAATTTTCTGTCAAGCGCCCGCTATTATCGCGCTCTCATGACGCGCATCACGTGTCCGACGCGTCGAATCAGAATTCACCGCAACTTTCCCATGCGACGCGGCGCGATCCATGTTCGCGACGTCCCCGAGCATGTGCGTCCGTTACGCGATGTTCATGTACATATTCAGGGCGTGCTACGGGCACGTAGAAGCCGAAGCAAGCACTTCCAACATGGTTCAACTTGCGCGTGTGGGACGTCGTATATAATTGAACATACTAGACAATGTGAATACCCGCTTCCGGGCCTCCCTCTCGCGGCCGCACCCCCACGGCTCGAGGCGAGGATGGTGAAGAAGAACCGTTAGTCAACTAAACGTTGGTATACATGCTCTTATCGTTGATCGCTAACCATACGAGGACAGGCACACGTTCCTCTGTGTACGAGAAGCCGACCTTCAAGCCTCTGTCGTTGCACGCAGCAAAGTGCAAGCAGCCCGAACGCACATTACAGGGCTTGATGGGTATGACGAACAAAACGCCGACGTTCAAATACTTTGCCGTCAGTCTTCGTTTATCTCGCGTACCATACGGATGTTGCTAATGCTTCCTTCGTTCCCATGGCCAGGAAACTGCAGAGAAGTGGGCATGCCATTTCCTCGACCCCACGCAACCGAAAGAAGGCCAGGATCCACGTCAATGGCAAAAATTCGAGGCGAAGGTATGTGGAGTCGGTGCGCCCCTTCATTCGTTACTTTGGCCCTCACCAGGCCTCCAGGTCGCCAAGTATGCCCCGTGCTATCTGCAGTATGAAGACCACTGGCCGCTCGAGTGCTTCGTCAAGATCTGGATAAGACTCGTATATCACAAGGAGAGATACGTATGTTTCTGTTTCTCCTGACCTCGCAACGATAAACCTCAGGATGTTATGGCTGATGCATCGTGCACATCGACCCAGAAATTGCGTATGAAGAGTCAGTCCCCTGCCAGTGTGCGGACGCGGATGCGGACGTCCCCGACAACCATCGCATCTCGAGTGCCTTCCGAGTCTCCGAGCGCAGCCCCGAACCGTTCCCCTTCACCGCCGCCTGCACCTCCCGCCCGTGCTCGTCCTATTCAGGCGAAAGCACCTGAGATTAACCTAAGGCTGGCCGTCCGGGCCCGTCGACAGAGCCTGAGTACTAGGTCGGCTGCTGTCTTCCGCATCAAGCGCGAGGACGGCTTGCCTCGAATCCCGCCCATTCTCCCAGATCAGTGTATTCGCGCGACCTCCCGCTCCGTCGCCGCCGTCTCCGCGGCGAGTGAGCAGCCTGAGGCTGCACCCACGCAAGGGTCGTCCGTTTCACAATGCCATGCAGCAGCGATCCCGATAAACCCAGCAGCAGCCAACCCCACCTCGAGCTCAGCAAGTGCCGCAGCCGCCGCCGTCCCGCGCGAGAAGCGGCGCATGTACGGGCTCCAAGCGGTCGTCGCCTTCCTCTCCTCGTTCCAGACCCCGCTCACGCACCTCCTCCCGGTCCTGGGCCACATCGGGGTCCACAACTACAGCACCCTGCTCGGGCTCGCGTGCATGCCGAACCGGCGGCTCTGGATGGACCGCGTCCTCGGCCCAGGGGCGATTGGCGGCGTGGAGTGGAGGAACCTCCAGGATGGCTTGGACGTGCTAGAGTTGACTGAAGGGTAAGGAAGGAGTCGAGTGATTAGATGCATGAGTGGTGAGTGCGTACTGCTTGTCTTGGAATTAACTTGTTTGGAATTCGTTCGCGGTTCTCGTGTGCGTTCGTCCCGTCGATTTGTTTGTCCATATGGCCATCCTTACTTCTTGTGATTGTGTACGATATCTGCTGTTGCGAAGCTGCAACGACATCCGTTGCCGCGGATGGTGTACGATGATATAGCTAAGGCATTATACAGCCGTGGTGTGTACGATACCTCTCAGGGCGACGGCGTTCCGTGAGCTTGGATCTAACTATGTATGCGTGGTGTACGCTAACCATGTACGTTGAAGTGTACTTGCGTCACTGTATCTCCCCATAGGACAATCAATGTGTTCACATGTTCAAGTTCAGGTTGTGCGCTCATTTCCGCGGTAGTGTAGATCGCGCAGCGATATGGGACAAGAATGCGAATGTATGGAGGATATAGGATTGATACTACATCAACCAAGGGCTCTACAATGGATCATATTCATAGCAGAGGGTCGACGGCTGCGCTACTCCGGGAATGCGACGAGGCTTATATTGAAACAGTGGTGATCACAGGATATGTGTATAGACGAAACAGATGGGGGAAGTGGGTGATCGGCGGCGAGGGGTAGTGGGTCGTGAATACATGCATTTACAGGTCGTCGTCCTCTTCTGGGAGGGGAACGGCCTCGGCCTGCGGATACAAACGTTATTTCATGGACCCCACGGTTTATTTGGGTAGTACACACCTGCGCCAACTCCCGCTGGTATTGCTCCATGAGCGCGGCGTCGACCTGGACCTCGGCGGGGGCAAGAGCGGGGGCAGCAACGAACTCGAGCGAAGGGTTACTATATGACAAAGGCGGATCGCATCAATGCACCGCGGCGATATGCTGTGAGAACTACGGGATACGCACCCAACGAGCTTCCTCGCGAGCCAGAGGAAGGGCTTCTCGAAGTTGTAGTTACTCTTCGCCGAGATTTCGAAGTACTGGATGTTCTTCTTGCGGTGAAAAGTCACCTGTCCAGTCTTCACTTTTCGCTCCTGCAGGCCGCAAAAGGGGATCACGATGAGCATATCGCGCAATCACCGCCATCTCATCTCGCGAAAATTTCGGTGCGCACCTTCACGTCGACCTTGTTACCGCAGAGGACGATCGGGATGTTCTCGCAGACACGCTCGAGATCGCGGTGCCAGTTCGGCACGTTCTTGTAGGTGATGCGGGAGGTGACGTCGAACATGATGATACCGCACTGGCCCTGGATGTAGTAACCGTCACGGAGACCACCGAACTTCTCCTGTCCCGCGGTATCCCAGACGTTGAAGCAGATCGTGCCGAAGTTGGTCGAGAAAGAGAGAGGGTGGACCTCGACACCGAGGGTGGCTGCGCGGCGCGATGGTGGCGCAATTAGCATACCCCGCACAAAGAATCGCGCTGCACGACGCGATCGCTGTACGTACCGATGTACTTCTTCTCGAATTCACCAGTCAAGTGACGCTGGAGGGAAGAAAGATATCAGCACGCGATCAGGGAGCATTAACAGTGCAGGAAGTGCACATACCTTGACGAAGGTGGTCTTGCCGGTGCCGCCATCGCCAACTGTATGCCATCCGGTTGTATCGCGTCAGATAGATAGTCCAGAGAGGTCGCGAGGCCAAAAGACGCGAAATTGCACGAGTGGCACGGGCATCGATCAAGATGTAGAGCAGGAGTACAAAGTTTTCGTTAGCGATACTGCGATGTGCGGCGGTCTGCATATTGGCATACGCACCAAGGACGAGCTTGAAGGTGGGGATCGTGTTCTGGTCAGCCATCTGGACTATCTAGGATACGAGAAGATGGTGGTGGATGGAGGAAAAAGAGGGAGTGCTGCTCGTTCTGCTGAGGCGAGGCGCGAAGGAGAAAGACTTGCAAGATTGCATTAGGTAAGCGCCAGATTAGATAATCACGATCATCTTTCGTACTTGGATCTCTATATGGGATCTCATGTAGTTCGGCAAACGCTCGTTCGACGTGTTGGCAGTATTGCAAGCAATGCAAGGCCACACAAACAGCCTTGCCGATGCGTATCAGGATTCGCTACCAGCATCACTGCATGCCGTACAGCTGATCCATTCGGAAAACCGTTGTCCGAAAGCCACATGTCAAGTATCACACTGGGACACAACGGCGAAATGGCACAAACGTTGTTACCCGCAAGCCTCGAGGATGCCGTACTGCAGCCCCGAGGATCCGCGGTACATAGATATGTCACAGCTTTCGCAAGTACGGACGCACCTCTATCCCGTAGAATAAGACAAAGTACCACAGCTATAGTAACCAGGATATCTAGGATCCTTGATCAGGAGCCACACACACAACACTATGTAGCGGGCAAGACATGTGGACCCGATTGACGGCACCAAGCAGCCTTCTGCAGCTGTCACTAACCAACGACTGTTGTACGGCAAGCTGTGCAGCCGTGGCTTAGCACGTCGATTTCTAGGGGAATTGGTCTAGTGTTGGCTATTTCCACCCATCGGACTGCCGAAACGAACGCCATGTCGGCGGGCTCTTGTAAACTCATGCCTGTAGGGAGATAATATGGCAAGAAGTGCATAGTCAGATGAATCGACGCCGAGGCATATCGTGAACTTTATAGTGCGGCAGGCGAGGCCGAAGGGGCGGGTACAGTCAATCTAGCTCGCTACTAGAACTCAACAGCACCTGCCTCGACATGCAGGCCCGGAAGGTGACCTAGCGGTCGTGATACTCGTGATACTCGTGGCGCTGAATGCATACCTCGCCGGCTGAGAACAAGACTCACGCTGGTGATCATTGACTCATCATAGCACAGTCATTCTTGACGTTGTTCCATGCTTACCTGGCACACAGAATTTCCGCAGATAGATATTAGCATGCCGGGGCAGATAATGCATGGGACCACCATCGATCGTTGCCGGACATTAAGTAGCGTTGCGGGGGCGATCCGTCGGCCTCTTTAGATATAGAGTTCATCGGGTGTGTCGAAGCCGGGCATACGTGTATATTGTGATTACGGCTGGGTCCTGTACCGCAGCACAGCGCCAGGGAGTCATTGATGGAATCTGGACCACACGCAGCGGTGATTTAGTCACTTCAGCAAGATGGAGCCATTTATGAAACAAGTGGGCGACGGAGACCGACGCACGAAATGCTGAGGCAAGCAAAGGAGACGACGTGCGTGACGCGGGCTGAGCTGGGCGCAGCAGTTGCTGAGCAAGCGATGGGAACAGATGAGACATTGGAAGCGCTTCAATTCGCATGCAGCGCGTGCAGCGATAAGTAACCACACACGTTCAATGAAGTCCATCCGACCGGTACGGAGTCGTGCGGACATAGCAGTTCCGCGCCACTTAGAGACCGCGTCGAGTCGCCGACCAATGGCGGTCGAGGAAGCGGATCAAGACCACCGGACAGTCCAGACTTTGTCCTGGAGAGCGGAGAGCCGGGGGTAGTTAAGGAGAAAATGAAAGCCTCGGATGCCGCATCAAGGCCGGTGTGTTCAAGACGAGGATGCACTGTGCAGTAGCTGTTGGAGTTATCAAAGGAGATCGTTGGAGGGAGAGACAGGCGGAGGAGTGCGGTGCATGGAGCGCGGGATACGGGGACATGATGAGCGTCTGGGAAGTTGAAGGGGAAGGGGAACGATCGTGCCGTGACGCTGCCTGACGCTGCCCGGGAAGAGGGCCGGCATCTCGGCAGACGACGTAGACGCCGCGGCATGGGTGGGACATGGCTGGGGATTTGTCACGCGTCCGCGTCTCTAAAATATCTCATCCTCAATCCCCGCTATGTCTAGGTCCTCTCTCAGCCTCAGCCTTCCTAGCTTTCTCTGTCGCCATCCCTCCCCTCCACAGAGGCTGCTTCCCGCTTTTCCCTAGCTTTATACGCTCGCGTCCGTACGCCGCTAGGTACTCCACACCGAGGTTGTTTCACTCAACTACCCGAAACAATGTCCTCGAAACAGGCAGAGACTGCCGCCACTCCCGCGCCCACTGACCCCGAGAAAGGGGGAAAGCCCGGACAGCACTGGAAACATGGCGAGGAGCATGTTCTCCCAAAAAATAATATCCCGATCGTCTTTACGGGATTGATGTGCTGCACTTTCCTCGCGGCTTTGGATCAGGTCTGTTCAATATTAACTGTACTATATATCCGCTCTCCGAAATTCCTAATACTTTCGTAGACGATTGTTGCAACGGCCCTTCCTACTATTGTTGCACGGCTAGGCGGGGGGAAGGACTACTCATGGGTTGGAAGGTAAGTCTATGAACGTTTGAGCTCACGGGTTGTCTCACAACCCTGTCAGTGCGTATCTCCTCGCAACATCCGCCTTGTCCCCCTTGTACGGTAAAATCTCCGACATTACTGGTTAGTTCTTTCCAAATGTTCCTTCTGCTGGTTATTCATGTACCGTAGGCCGCAAGCCCGTACTGTACATTAGCATCGCGATCTTCCTAGTGAGTACTTCACGCTGTGTCCTTTGCTCATTAGCGGCTGACCCACATGCCTAGATCGGTTCCGCGCTATGCGGGGCGGCACAAAATATGGTCTGGCTCGTTGTATGCCGAGCTGTACAAGGCATTGGCGGCGGCGGTATCATTCAAATGGTGCAGATCACTATTTCTGACATTGTGTCGTTACAAGAGTAAGTCACGCAGGTGCTTGCTATCTCAGCAGATTCTGATATCCGCATAGTCGTGGAAAATATGGAGGTTATCTCGGCGCGACATGGGGCATCGCTAGGTTAGTTGTCTTGTATTTGTGCGCAAGGAAGGGAGAGCTAACGGCTTCATAGTGTGATTGGCCCTCTCCTTGGTGGTGTAAGAGGAATTCTGTGTTGATCGCTATTCGTGGCTAACGACTAGCTATGCAGGTTTTCACCGACCATGTAACCTGGCGTTGGTATGTTGCTTTTGTGGTATAAATCCCGTTCTCGTTTTCTAACGATATACACGTTTGCAGGTGTTTCTTCATCAATCTGCAAGTTGTCTTCCTCACCAGCTGTTATACTAGAGGCTAATGAGATCCCACACGTAGGCCCACGGGTGGTGTTGGATTCGCCCTGCTGTTTTTCTTCCTCAACCTACACCCTCACCAAGGGAAGACGCTCCGCGAACATATCGAGCAGTTTGACTTCATGGGTCTGTTCCTCATCATCGCTGGAGTCGTCCTTATCCTGCTCGGATTCAATTTCAGCGAGACCAGCTGTACGTAGCTGCAGTACTCTCTGCATGCAGGTGTCCTAACGGTGGTATGCGCAGGGTCCTCGGCACAGTGTATCGCCCCGCTCGCTGTCGGGGTCTGTCTTCTTTTGGCTGCGTCCTTCAACGAACTATACACGAAGAGGTCGCCCATTCTTCCTCCCCGGTTGTTCAAGGTATGTTATGTACTGCTCTTTGCTGGTAGACGCCTGTTGACCCCCCACAATCAGACTCGCACTACGGCTATTCTCCTGATATCAACTTTCCTCCATGCCTTTGCTTTCTTCGCCGGCGCATATTACCTCCCCGTTTACTTCCAGGTCCTGGGCTCTTCTGCCACGATGGCTGGTGTGCGGTAAGTACTATATAGTTATACGAAGCGTTCACATTCTCATCCGGTGATCTCTCCACCCGCAGCATGTTGCCGTTCTCGCTGGGAGGTGCTTTCTTTTCCGTCGTGTCTGGCCAAGTCATCTCTCGGACCGGACGGTGGAGGCCCATTATGTGGGCGGCATGGGCGATTATGGTCCTAGGCTGGGGTCTCATGACCATGCTCGACGACACCTCGAATACGTGAGCTACACTCCATTATTCTCAGTGATTGCAAGGGAATGCTAAACTCGGTATAGTGCTATGCAGGTTCTGTACCCACTTGTCGCTGCCTTGGGTATTGGATGCCTCTTCCAGGTAAGCCAGACCTACGGCTGTTCTATACACTCTAGCCTTGACATGTATAACACAGACGCCTCTCATTGGATTGCAAGCGGCGATGCCTCTGAAGGACATGGCGACGAGCACGGCCGCATTCATCCTTATCCGGACACTCGGTGGCACAGTCGGTATCTCCGTGGGCGAAGCCATCATCTCCAGCGTACGTCATCCCAGATGAGCCCACAATGACCTATAATGACCAGAGACGCTCATATCCTGCGCCCAATTACAGGAACTTCGCAAGCGTGTTTCCCATATTGCTGGCCTGTCGATTGACACCTCGCCGTCGGCATTGACCCAGATCGTGCGCCAGATCCCGAAGATCCCTGTAAGTGTTTATTCGGTTCCCCAGTGACGTCGGTTGTGGTCGCAGAATGGGCGCTTACCATCATTCATTAGAATATGGTTCAAAGGGTAGCGTTGACGCACGCGTACACGCGCGCAATCAGCACTATTTGGGTCGTCAACACGCCTCTCGTAGGTGTCGGGTTCATCATGGGTCAGTCATTCTTGCTTTGATATTGGTGGCGCCGCAACGTCTGACATGAATGTCCGCAGTCCTCTTCCTCCGCGGATACACCCTTAAGCGTGCCGTGCGGACGGCGAACCAGGACGGCGAAAAGCCCACGGACATTGAGGCGCAAAACGAGGGACAGGAGAAGCTCGCTGCGGGTGCCCCCATCGCGCCTGTGGAGAGCGGCGACGCGCTCGCACGCGATGACGCAGCGACCGAGGGCACGATCCGAGGCGAGCCTTCTGAGCCCGACTTGAAGAAGAGTGCGGCAGAAGCGTAATCGCGTCATGCTAGCTCAGTCTCACGACGCCGAGGCGGCGTGGGATAGATATAAGTAGACGGCCGCTACGGACAGCCAGGGTCTGTCCCACCTGACCCGTCCCTCCTCTTCTGCTCTGCTTCCTCTCACGTTCCGGGTCTCTGTCGCATCGCATCACGCTAGCTTTCTTCATTTGGTCTATTTTCACGCATCTAGTTATGTCGGGCGCAGCTACTTTACCAGTAGCTCGCGCCGTTTCACGATATTCCCACACGAGGGGCCGTTTTTATGCTCGCAGATGAGTTTGGGGAGGAGAGGTCAGGCCAGTGGGCTTCCGAGTCTGCTGCAGCCGAAGCAGAAGATTGGAGGAGGTGACGTTGACGCAAACTCATTGTACCGTTACGACTGGCCCTGCATTGGTTCGACGATCGGTTTGGAATAGCATCACGCTGGTATAGAGTTATCTATGTTTATGTTAGAGCACACGCATACTTAGTCTTTTCTTGTGCACACGGCAATCCAAATCATGGAGAGCTCCATCTCTGATCAACAGTACTGACTGTCGCGATCGTATACAACGACTAATAGAACATGTGTGCTTGCTTGTATGCAAGGAGCTGAGTCTAGGCGTCAATTAGTACAGTTCGAGTACAGTACTTCCGCTCCCCGACGAGCGCTACGCACCTGTCTTCCTATTCTCTCTCCGATGTGCACTACCAGTTCATCTGCTCTGCCTTCTGCAATTCACGCGTCGCATTCTAAAGGATAGATGTGTCTGACAAGTTGCGCATGAACAAACCTGACCTGTTACGCTGAGGGAGTTGAAGGAACTGGCCTTCCACCGCCACCGTGACCTCTGCGTCTGCCGCCGCCTGTCGCGCGTCCCGGACCTCTACACACATTTTAGCTTAAAGCGCGTTGATCCATCGTCATGTTGTAAACAAATGCGATACTGCAAACCGACATCCAGGGCATACATTGATGTATGTTTCCCTTTCTCCGATACTTCCAGTTGAACGGCGCCATCATCCTCAATGACTACAAGACACTGCCCGGAATGCAACCCCTAACAGGCGTTCCTGTTGTCTTCTTAGCAGTGGAACAGATATAGTGGTTCACTATGCCGAGCATGTACTGATCGCCACCGAACTCGGAGGGATGCAACGAAGCCGCGAGATTGCAAGAGAAAGTAAACAACGTGAACTTCAAGCTGGACCTACGCCCGGGACGTGCCGGAGGGGGAACTCGGGCCACGGAAAGTGATTGAAGGATCTCTGGCTTGTTCGCGTGGAGGGAGAAGGTATGCTTAGCTCGCTCTCCGTATGCAGTGCAAGCTAACAGGCTCAGCGTCGCTGTCCGGCTCTTTTTCGAACGTCTAGTACTCCGCCAGGTGCGTCGGCGCCTACCGACATACCCGGGCCAAGGCACGGGAGGCATCTAATGTAGTGTAAGTACAGTGCTTTACAGTTATTCTAACTTGTCTTATCCAGGGCGCTTGTCCCCTCGTTGTCGCTGCCCGGCTCTTTTCCCAACGGCACTGGACCCTCAAGCGCCCTCAAGCGCGGGGCTCGCGTTTGTTGTACGCCAAGGTTCGAACGACTCCGAGCCCGTACCTAGGATCGCGAATTTGGCGAGATGGGGACCCTTAGGTTCAACCCACCCATGGCAATCGACCAGGGCCACAGTATAAAATGGCTCATCCTCCGTTTCTACCAAGTCACCCAGCCTCAGCTTGCCCAGCTTTGTCTACCGTCATTCCTTCCCTCCCCAGAGGTTGCCCCCCGCATTTCCTTCACTCCATCCGCTTGCGTCCCTACGCCGCTAGGTACACCACGCTGAGATCGGTCCGCTCAACTCTCCAGACAAATGTCCTCGATGCCCGCAGCAGATACCGCCGCTTCTGCGCCTGCCGGCTCCGAGAAAGGGGGAAAGCCCGGGCAGCTTTGGAAGCAGGGCGAGGAGCACGTTCTTCCAAAGAACAACATCCCGATCGTCTTTACGGGATTGATGTGCTGCATTTTCCTCGCGGCTTTGGATCAGGTCTGTCCGTCCGAAGTAATACTCCACGTCTGCTATTCGTAACTCATATCACTCTGATAGACGATTGTTGCAACGGCCCTCCCTACCATTGTTGCACGGCTTGGTGGGGGCAAGGAGTATTCATGGGTTGGAAGGTGAGCTTCTCAGCGGTTAGTTGCATGAATCGTCTCACAACTCCAGCAGTGCGTATCTGCTCGCATCATCCGCCTTGTCCCCGTTGTACGGTAAAATATCCGACATCACCGGTAAGTCTTTCGCCGAGTGTTTCTTCCGCTAGTATTCACGTATTGTAGGTCGCAAGCCTGTGCTTTACACTAGCATCGTGATCTTCTTGGTGAGTACTTGCCCCAATGTCTGCCTGTGCATCAGCGGCTGAACTGTCCCCTAGATCGGCTCCGCGCTATGCGGGGCGGCACAGAGTATGGTCTGGCTCGTTGTGTGCCGAGCTGTGCAAGGTATTGGCGGTGGCGGTGTCATGCAGATGGTGCAGATCACTGTGTCGGACATTGTGTCGCTACAAGAGTGAGTCACCTCCACGCGTTGTATTCAAGGGTATCCTGACGTTTCTTTGCAGTCGTGGAAAATATGGAGGCTTTATCGGTGCGACATGGGGTATCGCTAGGTTAGATATCTTGTGTGTACACGACAACATGACCGCTACTAATGACCTCGCAGCGTTATTGGTCCCCTCCTTGGTGGAGTAAGACTTACATCTTCCCTACCGTGCTTCGTGGCTGATGACTCGTTATGTAGGTCTTTACTGACCATGTATCGTGGAGATGGTACGCTGCCTTTATCGTAATTCCTCTCACGCTTGGTACTGTAACTAACAGCATACCTGCCTCCAGGTGTTTCTTCATCAATCTGCAAGTTGCCTCCTCTCACAACTCTTACACTCGACACTAACACAACTCCGCGCGCAGTCCCACCGGCGGTGTCGGGTTTGCCTTGCTATTCTTCTTCCTCAACCTGAACCCCCATCAGGGCAAGACGCTCCACGAACACGTCAACCAATTCGACTTTATGGGGCTATTCCTCATCATCGCCGGAGTCGTTCTGATCCTCCTGGGATTCAACTTCAGCGAAAACAGCTGTAGGTGTCCGTGGCAATCTCGGTATAACATCTTGGTGTTTGACAGTCGCATGCACAGGGTCTTCGGCACAATGTATCGCACCGCTTGTCGCTGGGGTTTGCATCCTAACCATTGCGTGTTTCAATGAAATCTATACGAAGAGATCGCCCATCTTACCGCCTCGGTTGTTCAAGGTATGGTACTCAGCTCATTGCTAGATAACCCTTATCCACCCTTCATGACTAGACTCGGACCACAGCTATTCTCCTGATTTCGTCCTTCTCCCACGTATTTGCATCCTTCTCCGGCGCGTACTACCTTCCCGTCTATTTCCAAGTTCTCGGTTCCTCCGCTACTACGGCCGGAGTGCGGTACGTGCTTTAGCTATGTTGTCAGCTCAGGTCTAGTGCGGTAGCTAATTATGCGACATAGGATGTTGCCCTTCTCGCTGGGAGGTGCCTTGTCTTCTATCGTGGCTGGCGGTATTACTTCCCGGACTGGCCAATGGAGGCCCGTTATGTGGGTGGCATGGGCGAGTATGGTCCTCGGTTGGGGTCTCATGACCATGCTGGACGACACCTCCAATACGTGAGCTGCGACTTGTGATATATCCCTTAGCTGCGAATACTAACCTCTTTGCCAAGGGCCATGCAGGTCTTGGATCCGCTCGTTACGGCCGTAGGTACCGGCTGCCTCTTCCAGGTGAGTGCAATATTGTGACACTCGTCATTAATTGCGGTCCTGACATAAGCTTCGTAGACGCCGCTTATTGGATTGCAAGCCGCGATGCCTCTGAGGGACATGGCGACGAGCACGGCCGCGTTCCTTCTCATCCGGACGCTCGGCGGTACGATCGGTATCTCCGTGGGCGAGGCCATCATCTCCAGCGTACGTCATCCCCCAATGAGCCTATAACCCCTTCGAGGCGCTCATTTGTTGGGCTCATTTTACAGGAACTTCGCAAACGTGTTTCTCATATCGCTGGCTTGTCGATTGACACCTCGCCGGCCGCGTTGACTCAGATCGTGCGACAAATTCCGAAGATGCCTGTAAGTGCCCGTTCGGCTACCTAGTGACGTTAGCGCAGGTCGCGGTATGGACGCTCACGGTGGGATCTCAGAACACGGCACAAAGAGTGGCTTTGACGCACGCGTACACGCGCGCGATCAGCACCATTTGGATTGTCAACACGCCTGTCGTAGGTGTTGGCTTCATTATGGGTACGTTACGTTCGCCTCAACGTTGGTGGCGCCGTGACGCCTGACAGTATCGTTCACAGTGCTCTTCGTCCGCGGATACACGCTTAAGCGTGTTGTGCGGACGGCGAACCAGGGCCAAGGAAACCCTGCTACGGACATTGAGGCGCAGGCCGAGGGACGAGCAACGCTTGCCACGGGCCAACCTATTGCACTGACCGAGAGAGGCGACGCGCCCACCCGGAACAACGCAGCGACGGAGGACACGAACCGTGGCGAACCTCCAAGTTCCGAGCCGAACCTGAAGGATGTGGCGGATGTGTAATTGCACTGCGTCCGTTCAGTCCCACGATGCCGAGCGTAGCCATGCATCGTGGGATAGACGTACACAGACGGCCGTTACGAATAGCCCGAGGGCCTGCCGCTTAGTAGCCGGTTGTCCTCATCCTTCCTCTCGCGTCTTCTCGTACTTCGCCTCGTCTCACGTCTTCGGTCCCCGTCGCATCGTATCACGTTAGCTTTCTTTCTCCCCTTTGATCCGTTTTCACGACCTTGGTTTGTGCGGAGCGCAGCTGCTTTCACGAGGTCCTCGTGCCGCCGTGTCACGTTATTCTTCTCGAGGGCTGGGAGGCTTGTGTCTCTTGCGGTTGAAGCTGTAATTTGGAAATGACGATGTCATAATCAATAGTACTAGTGCCGTTAAGACTGGCCGTAGCAGCTATTGATTCGAATCCCCTCTCAATTGGATTAGCATCATGCTGTTATAGAGTATCCATATGTGTGATAGAGCACGCGTTGTCTTGGCATTGTTTGAGAGCGGCAATCCTCAATCTGCATTCAGAGCATACCCGTTGAGTAACAATGATATCGACACAGTTCAATTGAGCAGCCGCTTCTCATTAAATTGCCCGGATGATTGTATACACACATGTGTATACTGTACGTACGCTGGCCGCTTAGCATGCGGTTGCATAGCCGTCAGCTCTATTGAACACAAGACGTCAAACGAAGTCGAATGCAACGCTCACAGCGGCGCCGTCGCACATAGAAACAAAGTTGAAGATGAAAAAAAAAGGGAATCGGGTAGGATACGAACACGACGAGCCCGCACCTCATCTGCCCACTCAATTTCGCCTCACCTCTGGATCTCTGATACCTGTCACCGAAATCCGAATCGACGTGCCCATCGTCCATCAAGGATCAGACATCAACTGACAACAGGTTACAGCGTCACTGGTCGCCGCATTGCCTCGCGCATATACATGTGCGCTCATTGCCCATCGCAGCTGCAGCTAGCCGCGCTCGGGGATCTCAGGGCCTGGCGCCCCTCGTCCTCTCAATCATCGGTGGCTTGACGATCCCAGCTCGGCACGAACGCCACCGGCCACCTCCCTCGACACTGGACTGACCCCCCTTGCGACCGGTCGCACGGGCCCGGGCGACCTCCACGTTCCTCGCAGATGTCGATGTCGACGCCTGATCAACGCGTTACTCATCCCAGCCTTCGCAGGTTCTCGGATCCCGAGCAGAACCTAGAGCCTACAGCACAGATCGCAGCGGGATCGGACGGGTCCCGTAACGCACCACCGACCGACCCACTTCCCGATATCGCTGAGATCCGTAGAAGACGGCGTCGGATCGAGAGGCGAAGTTGGAGCGATGGACACTTATCGTATAGCACGGTATCGTGGCAGCATATGGCCTCCGCTTCCGAAGCGGAGAAACGCAGAAGTAGACCCTAGGAACGCGTCGGACGTCGGCCACCCGCGAGACTCTCGGAGGAGCAGGACCTGGCAGAAGGACCCTGGAGGAACCTGAAGAAGGGGCCGCGCCCGGTACGAGGGCCCGGATCGTCGCGGCGAGATTAGGTGCAGCACGCGAAGAGCCCAGCGACGCTTCGAAGTTTGGAAGTTCGCGACATGCGGCAAACTCTGCAGACTGCGTGCAGGCCCAAAATTCTCCGACGAGCTGCGTTGCCATCTTTTGCGATCTTGTCGCCCGGCGATTCCCTCAGCCTCGGGAGGCCTCAGGCTTCGGGCGCCCCGATTTTCCCAAGGACGAGATTGACCGCAGCTATCATAATCCAGATATCGACATACCTGTGTCGTCCACACTGGAAAGGCGCGCACGTTTGTGTCGCCGACGCACGCTGGACCCTGGAAGAGCGCTAGCGTCTCTGGAGTATGTATGCGTTTGACGGCTGCGTGATGGGGGAGGACAGTTGATCAGCCTCTCCCCACTCTGCGGTCAGCAAGGACTAGGAGCGCAGGCGCGTACCTGCGCGCCCGCGTCCTCGCCATGCCAGCGACGGCGGCGCCAAACCCGCCCGAATGCAGCTTGGTGCCAATGAGGCGACTGTATTGGCCGTGCGCGTCTGTGTTCGACGTCAGCCACCGACAGCGCTTGTAGGCGCGCAGGGAACCCGAAGGCGGGTGTCCTGCTTCCATTTCGGCCACCACAACATATTGCGTAGGCTATCCTCCTGCGTGACGACGCCGACCGAGGCTGCCGATATCGGAGACGCACGCTGCGCAGTCTACGTTGCGGCGATTCCAGGTATCGCCCGGTACAGGTTACTTACAGAAAGTCCGGGGAGTGAGGACTATCGGGACAACGGTCGCCTACAGTCTGGCGCACGGCGTGGCGCCGACGGCCGCAGCTTCTTCGACTTCAAACTCTAAAAATTCTGTACTCACCGCGCGTTACACCAGGACAGTCGCCGCGCAGACGCGTAGACATGGTCAGGACATCATGGCTGTGGTAGACAAATCGGAGCTGCGGGCGAGTATTTTCGTGCGCGCACCTTGGTCAGATCCCCGGTAGCATCGCGGCGTCCAGGCGGGTTTGCCGGGGCCGATTCGTATTTCGGGCGGCTTATGCTACAGAGTGCGATGCGGCGTCGTTCCGTCCGCCACGGGCGAGCGCGGAGGATGTTTGTTACGTGCACGATGTGCCTGCAGGCTGCTGCGATAGCGCCGTCGGAGCGGTAGCTTAACGGACTTCTGGCGGGCGCGGCCGAAGTTGCTGTTGCTTCAGATGAGATGATCAGAAGCGCGTCCCGAGTGCTCATTGCTGCGTTCGTGCGTGCGTGCGCACAATATGTAATGTGGCTCCAGAACGCCCTCTCGGAAGAAAGCTCCGTTCGTGCGGGCGGCGTGGTAGGTCGCGCAGGATTAGACGTCGGGCACGGAGGCGCGGAACATGGAACGTCGGATGACCCTCGCCTTGTCTCGGAGTGAAGAAGGGCCCAGGGGTAATGCTGCGATGTTGCGATAGCGCAACATCGGACGTCGAAGAGGAACGCTGGTGACGCATCGAGCAAGGGACGAGAGGGATTGAGAAGCGTGGTAAGTCGGGACGAGGAGAAGTGGGATGCACATTGCCCGGACGGTCGAGGCGAGGCCGGGAGAGCTACGCGACTGCCTGGATGGGACGGGAGGATGGCGGGGTGGCTTCTGGAACGCGCGGGCGCTGTTGGTCGTGGTTCGCAGCCCAGTCAATGCAAGCATGGAGCGCGGTCATAATTGGACTGAGGTCCTGGGAGTGGGGTGCATGGGACGAAGTGGACGGATGGGGAGGCGGTGACGGATACGGACAGGTTGAAGTCAGGTTGAGAGGATAGGGTGAGAAGGAGGAGGAGGTGGCTGTAGGGGAGGAGTTGTGTACACACGAGGGACCAGAGTGGCGGACGATGGCCGAGAATCAGGGGGCGAGCCTCGAGGCGATGCGGCGGGAGTGTGGGGAGTGGCGGCAGCTTCGGCCATGGCCTGGACGCGGACGCTCGATGCTCGACGCTCGACGCTCGTCGCATCCAGGTCTGTTACTGTACCATCCCTATAGACGCGTTCGCTGTCATCCGTCCAGTGGCGGAGGTAATTGTAAGACGTCTGCTGGCGTGTATACCCTGCCGCTGTCGATGGTCGCACGGGGAGCGGTGGAACGGAGAAGAGTGTACGCTAAGGGACGCGAAGGAGAGGGTATGATTGGCGCGTGAGGAGGATGTTGTCGGTTAGAAGAGGGCTGTTGAAAGACTTGAGAACAACTTGCCAATGCTACTGCGAACGGAGAGTCAAAAGTAAGGGTAAGGAGGGCAGGTTGAGACGGACTTTTAGTTGCTCCCACACTCTCCCTCTCACACGCGCCCTTCCCTCTCCACCACTCATCTGGTCCTCCCTCCTCTTCTTCTCTCCCATCTCCTCCTCTCCTCCCTCTTCATCTCTCCCTCCTCCCACGACCCATGCCTGCTGAACACCCCATTCCCGCGTTACACGACTCCTCCCTCTCAGACCCTGCTCAGCAGCAGCAGGTCAAGCTCTGTCTCGCTTGCCGCTGTCCTCTTGCTCCCGACGCCGCCAGCGCCGCACCCTTCATCCTCCACGACGCCCCAGACTCCCCCCTCGAAACAATCTTAGTATGTGCCTCGTGTCGCTCTCGTCTCGCCCCTCCCGCGCGCGAGGACCTGTTTGCCGAAGTGGAGAGACAACTCTTGCGTCGTGCCGCATCACTCCAGCCTGCAGGCAACGAGGCCTCCGTTCACGACCCTAATGCTTCTCTCCTTGCCTCGTCCCAGCCCCCGACGCCGTCGGTCGACCCCTTCTCCTCCCAGACGTCGCTGCTTATGGAAGCTCCCACCGCCGCCGCTGCCGCTCACGCCGCCTCTTCCCTCCTCTCTTTCCCCAGCCCGACAACACCGGGCGACGCCCCCGCATACCACCTGTCCCCTGTCCATGCCTTCCGCCAGGAAAAGCTGCTGCAAACGTCTCCCGCCACCTCTCCTGTCTTGACTCGTCCGACGCTGACCCCGATTGACACGAGCCACGCTAGCTCATCTCAAGCGCCCACCGCCCCGCGATCTGACCAGGCTTCTGCCTCACATGCCCATGCCTCAGGCAGCAGACAGCGTGCCCACCCCGCTCCGTTTCCCGCACCCGACCCGCTGCAGGACATCACCCGTCTCCGCGTCCGTTCGCAGGGCCATCACTGCCTCTACCCTGGCGCCACTTTCCAGGGGACCCAGAAGAGCGGCAGGAATAGCTACGACGTCAACGTGACCATAGTGGTGCGTCCTTGATATGCGCTTTTCCATCGCCCGTCGGTGGCACTAAGTCGTCGACCCCGTGTCCCGTTCCAGGATGTCGATTTCGCATCGTCCCACTTGTGCGGGTACCTGCGCATCCGTGGCCTGACGGACGACTGGCCAGAGCTTACGACGTACTTTGACGCCGAGATCATTGGCAGTCGCTATGGATTCCTCACACGCAATTGGGGCGCTACCGAACAGGAGGACATGGTCCACTGGGGACGGTTCCCCGCCTTCCGACATGTGAAGAACGAGCTCAATAAGCCTCATCTGACGATGAAGGACGCGCTCAACCGCGGAGCCGTGTTCATGCGATGGAAGGAGAAGTTCCTCGTCCCCGACCACCGTGTGCAGGATATCAACGGCGCGAGCTTTGCAGGTGGGTGGCTCCACTTCAATTTGGTTTCCACATCGACGTGCCCGCACTCGGTCGGGGTATCGCGAATTTCAACGAGGATCAGTACAGCATGCTGACGGCATCTCTGTATCCACATACAGGGTTTTATTACGTCTGCGTGGACTTCAACCCACAACAGACAGGATCTGGACATGCGGCGCCGCAAGTGGACAAGGTGTCTGATATCCCCTCGACGCCCACGACGACACAGTCTCCGTCTGCGACGAAGCCAGAGTCGGTGTCGCGCTCGCGGCGGATCTCTACGAGTCGCAGCAGCCGGCGTGCGGGCAGGTCTGCTTCGCGCGGCTGTCCGTCGAATGTGGCGACGATGAGCGGCTTCTACTTCCACCAGAATTCTGAGCCGTAAGTCCCGCCGGCCCTTCGCTTCACCGAAACCCGCTGATGAAAACGCCGTGGGGATTTTGTGTCTTGGCAGATACCAGCAGCTGTCGTTGGTGCATGTCCCTGAGCATACGAGCTCGTGCTTTGAGTTCCGATGAGAGTATGAGGGGGTGAAACATCCCGACCGTCTGGTGCTGCCAAAAGCTGTTCAGGGCGATGGATGACGTAGGGTGGAAGTGCGCTGCTGTCCAGCCTGGGGCAGCACTCTCATGATAATCTAGTGTACTCGTTGGTACGACACGCTTATTTTTTCCCCGCTGCTGCCGTCGTTCGCGCATTCGGACGACGCGAGGCGTTCCCCGCTCCCACTTAGTCGGTCAGACGAATATCTGTGGACGTGCTCTCAGTTGACCATATTCCCGGTTGCCGCGCTAACGACGCCTCCATACATACCACTTGCATTTTCCATGCGTTCTCGGTGTACTATCTTTACTCTCGTGCCTGTAGGTAGTGGTTTACATACTTGTTGTACGACGTGTGCAATCCCATCTCTCTTTCTGTCTATCGCGCGCGTCGTCTGTCCCCCTCCCGACGGGCGAGTGCGCCAAGGAATCGAGAATGCGGATGAGGGAGGAAAGGGAGAGGAGAGGATGGGTCGGAGGATATAAAGGGTAGCCGGGTCGGCGTGTGCCGAGAGGTGGAGGTCGCCTAAGGGTCCAGAGTGTCTCTACCACTCGCTCTCAGTCTCAGCTCAGGCTCTCCCGCCGCACAAGCACGCCTCGGGCCTCCCTCCCTCCTCCCCGTCCCCCCTCCGCCGCTCCTTCGTCCTCTCCCTCCTCCCCCTTCCCCCCTCGCAAACACACCCTCCTTCGCCTCGCCCACCCCGAGCTGCCGACAGGCCGGCCATGGCGTCCCACACCTCCTCGTCCAACAACATCGTCGGCGGACACTACCGCGTCGGGAAGAAGATTGGCGAGGGCTCCTTCGGGGTTATCTTCGAAGGTCCGTCCCCATACCCCGTTTGTCGCCCTGCGCGACCCCAGCACAGCTGTGCATGCGTGTGTGGACGGTTGTCCCATGCGCATGCGTATGATCTGCTGGCGCGCCGCTGCTGCTATTGTTGGAGTCGGTGCAAAAGAGACTGATGGCTCGTTTCCGCGTGTGTGTCTGCGTTGCAGGCACGAACTTGCTCAACTCGCAGACGGTCGCTATCAAGTTTGTGAGTGCTCTTCTGTCTAATTGATACGCACTGTCTATGTGTGTATATAGACTGTCTCAATCGCATGTTCTAACCATGTTGTATTTTGGGCGACGTATCGCGTAGGAACCGAGGAAGGCGGAGGCACCCCAACTGCGCGATGAGTGTCGCTCATACCGAATCCTCGCCGGCTGTCGTCAGTAATCCACTCCCTGCTCAACGTTCGTCTCGTCCTAACGCGCTATTGTCCTCTTCATCCTCTCTCCCGCCACTGCCCGATCTATATCCCCAATATCCGCCTGGGCCTCTCCCTCCCCACCCACGCGTATGTTGCGCACCATAAAAAACCCACGACCGTCTGCCGTCTGCCGTCTCGACGTGGGATCACCATGGCGGGGGTTGCAGCCGGGATACCGCAGATCTACCACTTTGGCCAGGAGGGCCTGCACAACATCCTGGTCATCGACCTGCTCGGCCCGAGCTTGGAGGACCTGTTCGACATGTGTGGCCGCAAGTTTTCGATCAAGACGGTCTGCATGGCAGCGAGACAGATGGTGCGTGCTTCCCGTTGTTTGCACAGGCCTCCATCCACCTGTCCGCCCGTCCGGGAACTTCGGACTCACAAAGATTCACGGACGGGCGCGGGCCATGACGAGAGTGCCGCTGGGAATTCCATTGACTGAATGACTGGCTGACATACGTCTCGCTGCGTGCTGCATTGGGCATGGGGGGATTTTTCTTGTTTGGCAGATAACGCGCGTGCAGACGATCCACGAGAAGAACCTCATCTACCGCGACATCAAGCCGGACAACTTCCTCATCGGTCGGCCAGGCACGAAGAATGCGAACAGTACGTGCGATGCGTGTCTTTTGCGCGGCCTGCGCGGTGGAGCTCTGTCTCACTCATCCATTCATTCATTTCTTGCCGGTCATTCATTCGGCGTATAAGTGATCCATATCGTCGACTTCGGCATGGCGAAACAGTATCGGGACCCGAAGACGAAGCAGCACATCCCGTATCGGGAACGCAAGTCTCTCAGCGGGACGGCACGGTATATGAGCATCAACACTCATTTAGGACGAGGTGCGCCGCTGCTGTCTCTGCCTGCGGCTTCGTGCATCCTGACCGATGAATCGCAGAGCAATCACGTAGAGACGACCTGGAGGCACTCGGCCACGTCTTCATGTACTTCTTGCGCGGCAGCCTACCATGGCAAGGTCTCAAAGCCGCAACAAATAAGCAGAAGTACGAGAAGATCGGGGAGAAGAAGCAAACCACACCTATCAAGGAGTTGTGCGACGGCTTCCCTGGTGTGTACACTCGCCCTGAATTTCTCGCTGCCCAAGTCCTCATCTCAGCGCAGAGGAGTTTGCGATCTACCTCAACTATGTCCGCAAGCTCGGTTTCGAGGAGACTCCCGATTACGATTTCCTGCGGGAACTGTTCGCGAAAGTTTTGAAGAACAACGGCGACGTCGAGGATGGAGTTTACGACTGGAATCTTCTCAACGGTAAGCCGTACACCTCATGTCCAATGAACGTGGCGCTAAAACAGGTCTCTCTGTTCCGATTAGGCGGCAGAGGCTGGGAAGTGTCATTGGTGCGTATAGTTCCCGGCCCTTCCCTTCTCCCAGCCCCGCCTCGAGGCAGAATACGCCATGCTAACGCTTCTCCCGCACACGCCAGGGCCAGAACCAGATCCTCGCGCAAATACAGAACGCGCCCGCGACGCCTGCGCAGCAGTACGATCGCCGCCGCGATCAAGGCCGCGACGACCGTCGACGCGTCTCGCAGGCCGGCGGGCCCGTCATCCCTCCCTCGCCCGCGCTCGTCCGCTCCGGCTCGAAGCAGCGGCATCCGGGGAACCTCACCCCAGGCGGCGGGCAGGGCACTCCCGTGTCCGCCGCCGCGCAGGTCGACGTGCCCGCGGCAGCGCAACGGCGGCTCAGCCAGCAGGCGAGCGCGTCGCATCCGTACGCGAACGCGGCGGGGTACGACACGTACGGGCGCGAGCGCGTGGACGACTACTCGGCGAGCCAGCAGCCATACGGGCGCGCGTCGCCGATGGTGTCGAGTGTGGGCGCGGCGCCGCCCGCGCTGAGCAACGTGCGCGCCGTCGGCGGCGAGGTCGGCGTCGCGAACGGGGGCGAGTTCCATGGCCAGCAGGAGCCGGAGCAGCCGAAGAGCACGCTGTGGAAGATCCTCACGTGTCGATGTGGATGAGCGCGCGCGCGCGTCGCGCGCAGGGCGGGAAGTCGGCCCCGCCGGACGCGCCCCTCGTCCGTCCTGTCCTTACTGCTTTGCTCATTGCTGCACTCTATGGTGGTTTTTTCTTGCTGGATACTTGGCGTCGCGGAATTGGTCCTCATCATCACTCATGGGTTCTCCTCGTCCTCTTTTCCCTTCATCTTCATCTTCTGCCCCATTTTTTTTCCTCTTCTCATTTTTGCTCTTTCTCGCTGTCTTCGTACAATCTCAACTGATGATACCTGCTCGCAATTTCACAATCTTCATCTCTCTCTCCTCTGACCAACTCACGTCTCTCTTCACGCACCCGGGCGGGCATCACCATCATCATCATCGTCATCATCATTGTCGTCGTCGTTGGTATACGGTGTACGGTGGCCGCGTTGGCTGCGATCGCGCAGCGCACGCGCCCCTCCTCCCTCACACCCATCCGTCGGGATACGATGCTATGATGCTTATGCCGTCGTCGACGTCGATTCCGCCCCCTTACGAGTCCTACAGATACAGCGCAGCGTAATAAGCTAATTACAGTTCCGGAGCCGACTTGGTCGCATTAGTCGAGCGGTTCGTAGTAGTACAACCAGAAACAGGCTACATTTATTCCATGCCGTTGACTCTCGACACGCACTGATCGGGAATCGGGGTCGGAGAGGTGATGCGGACGGTACTGTGAGAGCGTCTGGGAAGAGCAGATGATGGTGGAGGCTGAACAGGTACGTAGGCTAAGGGAGGACGCTTGCTGTGGTCCTGAGGAGGGTCGGTGTTGTTCTGTTGTGGATGATGCAAATGATGCGTGCGAGGGGAACGGTTGGGCTTGGGTGTTAGAGAGCGAACCTGCATTCTGATACAGGGCTGCTCGCGGGGTGATTTTACCGCAATGAGGAGTCGCGATGAGGGGTACGACGAGTGCTCTCAGCGGGCCCGTCTACAGGTTCACCAGAAACGTCCGTGAGCGATCCAGAGAACGGCGACGCAACCGAATCGCGATCGGACGTACCTCTCTCGAACTCCTCGATGGACGAGTGCGTCCGGCCGAGCGCAAACGGCGGCGACGTGAACGACTCGACGGTCGACTCCGGCGGCGTGTCCGCCCGCCGCCCGTTGCGGTCGCTGTAGTCGCTGATCGCGGACTCCTCCACCGTGCACGAGGGTTGAGGCGGGGTCGCGAGTGGGTGTGGGGCGCGACCTAGGGATGTCATGTGGTCAGAATCACAATGCTAGCCAGGATGCAACTGCTTTCGACTTACTGCGTTCGCGCCTGGGCGACGTGGGCGTTCGCCCTCGGTGGCTCATACGGCTTGAATGCGGCGAGTCGGTGCGCCCCCTGTCTCCTTCTCTGTCCCTGTCACCACTCGCACCACTGTCCCGGCTGTGTGCGCGCTGGGAGCGATGGTCCCGGTGGTGATCCTGGCGATCATGGCGACTGTAGGTGCGTCCGTTGTGTCTGCCACTGCTGCTGCTGTGCCCGCTGTGTCTACCGTGGTCGTTCCTGTCGCGCTGCCCGTTGTGCGAGGGCTCGTGATGCATGTCGTTGCGGTATTGTCCAGTTTGACGGCGCGGCGACGAACCACGGGCGCTCCTCTGTTGGTGGTAGTTGAACCCGTTGTACTCGTGGGGCCAATCTCCGCGGATATACGGCGCATTGTTATGCATCGGGACCTGGAACGGCGGTGGAGGAGGCTGCTGATTGAAGGCATGAGGCGGTCATCAAGGCAAAAAGAGATGCAGCAAAAACATACCGGACCGAACCTTTGATTCATCGTAGCCTGTACGATCTCGCCCACGACGCTGCGAAGCATGCCATGGTTCTCGGGGCCGAACGGTTGGCACCTGTGCTCACAGGCCGGCGGCTGAGCAGCCTCCAGTTTAGCAACCTTCTGCTCCAGCGCACGGAAGCTCTTCGCCATGAGATGCTTGTCTTCCCGTTCCCTGTGCCATTCGTCCTTCACCCTGCGACTGTCCTCCTGCACATGCAGCAACTCCTCCTTGGTAGCGCGCAGTTCCTCTGCCTGCTGTTTGAGGCCCTGAGCGGTCTGCTTGTAAGACTCCTCCAACTTGGCGAGCATCTCCTTGAGCTGCGTCTGCTCCTCCTTGCTGTGTTTGCATTGCTGCAGGAGGTCGCGGATGGCACCGAAAAGAGCATCTGTGTGGTGTATGGCGCTGAGGCGAGAGTTCTCGAGCACCTGGGAAACGCTCAACAGCGGGTCCGCCTGCGCGCCAGGTGCTGCGGCTACCGCGGGTGGGGGATACGACGCAATCAGAGACGTGTGCGCGCTGACAGAGTAAGGCGCATGATAGTGGGTCGTAGGGGCGGGAGGGAGAGTAGCTGGGACCGGAGCAGGGGCATTGGATGGACCGGGAGGCGTGATGACGACGGTAGGTGGTTCAGGCGGTTGTACAACTTCAGTCGCGCTATTGACAAGTGCAACAGTGTTCTGGACCTGGACATCACCGCTCCCACTGGCTGCCGATGTGATGACGGCGGCCAGGTTGGAAGACGGCCTTTCCTGCGCGACTGGCCTGCTAGCTGTCGACGGTCTCCTGGTCATTACCTCCTTCGCCGCAGGACGCGGGGGATCTACAGGACGCGGTCGCACCGGCCGCGGCCTCTCAACTGCACCCGATTCGGTCCTCGCGACGTTACGGGGTCTACTTCCACGCTCATGGTCAGCGATAATGGGGACTCCTTTGGATTTGCGACCTGTTGCTGGATTGGCCTTGTTCTCGCTCGCGGACGCTGAAACCAGGTCGTCGGGCCGGATCCCTGGAGGTCCTTTGCGTTTCTTTCGTACAGCAGGCTCGGCGGTGCCAATGTCGTCAGGTACAGGGCGGAGGGGATTGTCTTTGTCGATTTCGTGAAAGCCTTCCGTGCGGGTTCGCTTGAGCGATTTGGTTCGAGGCAGCGGTGGGGCTGGGCGAGTAGGGGGTTGCGATCTCCTCTCTTGCGCAGAGGTCGCCTCCAGAGGGGCCATAGCTACTCGAGAGTCCTGAGGAGCGGAGGCTGTGGTCGAGCTTACCGCATGGGCAGATATAGATGGAGCAGGGCCGTCTTCCGTATCGGATTCGATTATACGCCTTCCAGGACCCCGTGCGTATGGTGGCTTCTTAATCGCTCGTGGCATATCCTGCGAGAATACGGGCGCCTGTTGATGGACGAGGCTCAGGGCTTGTACCAGCCCTTGCGCAGAAACGTTCCCTGCGTCCTCGGGCGTAGGTGAGCGTGAGGGTGGGGTACGTGTAGTCTGCATATCGAGGTGAGGGGTCCCGTCGTCATCAAGCGCAGAAGACATGCGTACAGATATAGGGGGCTTCGTGCGGCTCTTCTTGATGCCTCCATCTTTTGACGGCCCAGTATAGTCAGGGTCGTCCACAGTCGCCGCCCTCGGTCTCTTCCGTAAAGGCAACGCGGGTTCCAAAACGAGCGACGCGGCCCTGCTCTCGAGCGCGTACCGGGGACGCAACGGCACTTCGACGTAGGCTATATTTGCGGGAAGAGGGGGTTTGGGCGACTCAGGGTCGCTCTCGGTGTCGCTGAACAGCTCAATCACATCGTCATCGGCCGCATAAGGTGGCCGCAAGGGCTGCGATGGCTGTGAGGGTTGTGTGGGTTGTGTGGGTTGTGGGGGTTGTGGGGGTTGTGAGGGCAATAAGGGTTGTCTGCTCATCTCATCGCCGTCCTTGCGTGGCGACCCGCCGCTTTCGCTCCCAGAGCTCATAGATGTCAGAGGTGATGAAGATCCCGCATCCAACGTCGTGTCAGGATCTGATCTCGCAGGCTTGCTAGGAGCCAGCGTATCAAGAGTGTACGCGCTGATTCTAGTTGCGGGATGATTGAAGTCCTGTACCTAAGTTTAGGTACATCAGGGGGCCAGGATCGGTCGCAAGCACGAGCACACTGACCTCGCTTTCGCAGTCATAGAAGCCTAGCTTAACCCGCTGATGGCCAGGCCGACATTTCCGAAAGTTCAGAGCAGCGATGAGGAGCCGTTTCGCCGGGTGTAAGGTCCCATCGATGGCAGTTGTGAACAGCTTGCCTCCCGATTGTTTGGCCGCTTTGTAATTGGTTGCATGTACGGAATGGTATGCTTCGTCCTTGCTGGCGCGCTGTCTATCATACGCGACGAGAGCTTCCGCGGCATGTGTGCCCTGCTCCAAGAGATGAGAGAAGCACCTGGCTCCATGGCATGTACTGCAGTTCAGACTTTCGCGATAGAGTGAGTCATGGGAGCTCAAGGATGAGCCCGGGCGACATCTACGAGTGTCCCAAAGCTGTCGATTGTTGAGTACATAGATACAAGTGCCGGCGCGACGACCTACTTTGTCATGAAGTTCACTTCGATAACGGTGTAGGTTACATGCGGCCTCGAAGACGGAGAATCCATTGGTTCGTAGGTCTCTGCGGGTGGGTTGCTAATCAGGACAAATTTCAGGGAGCTAAACCACAACGTACTGCATTCTGAACACCCTCACGGGATCTTCACCCAGTAAAGCGCGCGACAGTAGACGGGCTGCCTGATTGCGATCCGACAAGAGCACCTCGAAACGCCTGTACTGGACCGGCTCCATCTCCCCGCACCTACATAGACGACCTTCGACATAACACGCCGGGCATAGAAGGACACCGTCACCGATCTGTAGTGACGAGTCTGACCCCAGGGGTCTGCACTCCTTGCACTCGAAGAAGCTCTGGAACAAGTCAGCCCCGCAGAAGTCGCAGGCAAGGTTGCACGATGATCGGCGTTCCTTCGCTTTGTCCGTAGCATGACGATTGTGGGTGTTGGTGGGGGGAGAAAGTGTGAGCATTAGCCTATTACGGACATCCGCGTTTGCGACGCCCCCGTCTGTGGACGTCGCGAAGTGAGGTTTCAATCCCCACCCTGAGCTATCCTCGTTCTCAAGGGCGTGTTGGAGTTCTTCGTGGCAAGACGCGAACTCTTCGCAGAGAACCTCGTCGAAGAGCTGTAGCAGCTGCTTGAGCTTCTTCGCCCGTCCCGTGACGCCATGAGATGCTCCCGGTGTAGAGGCACGACTGGATGGTGTTGACGACTCGTAGTTGACGAGACCAAGTGCGGAGGGGTTGTCCACTTCGCCGACGATATCCTCCTTATCGAGGATGACGGCTAGCTCTGCGTCTTGTTTCGACTTGGGGACGGGATTCAGATCGAGCTGAAGCTCTTCAGTGAGGTGCAAGACAGATTTGTACAAGATCGTCTTGACCCGGTACTGTTCCGGCCGGCATACCCTAGAGTTATGATTTGTGTGAGTAGACGTCATAACAAGCGAGGACTCAAGAGCGTACCTGCGATAGATTGGCAGTTCGCAATGAAGCGCGGTTTTCAGGTTGTCCAGCGTCATCCTGGACCAGCTCGTCTTCATCGCTAATCCGCCTTTGTTGACAACTTGGTGGCAACTTCGTGGTGGAACAAGGACTAGGTCCCCGACTTTCTGCTCAGTGACGTAGACGTCGAAGGGTGCCCTACCGAGCTCCTCCACCGTCGTTACGTGTGTCTCCCAGTCAAGCTCCTGATTCAGCTCGGTCTGGAAATATCTCGCAACTGCAGGCGCATCATTGGCGGCAGTCATGAACCAGAAAGATGAGCCATCCTGTTCGGAGAAGCACATGAGGTTATGGCCAGAGGAAGCACACAGATCCTTGTGCGCTGCTGTATAAGTGTCGCCAATCCCCATATAGCAGAGCAGCGACTCTACAGCTTCCTATGGTGTCGGGTCAGTGGGATGAGGTCATGAGGCAACGGAGAGAAATTGTGGCTGACCGAGGGTGAAAGGTACCCCAAGTAATCGTCCGTTGAACCAGGCAAGATGTGTGAGGGTATAGTGCCGGATTCGAGAAGCCACTGCCTCCATGCGGGCGGACAATCGGCATCCTTCCAGTACAGCCGTTGTGTCTCTGTGAGACCAGATTAGAGTCAACGGGAGGAGTAACATGCGAATTGCGCCGAACCTCCCGCCACAGCATGGTGAGGTTGAGAACGTGATAGAGCCACAAATTCAGATAATGTCATAGGCTGGTCCTGTCGGTCATGCACATTACGGACATTGATATCTGAAGAGCAGTATCGTGAATACATATTGTCGAGGAAAAAGGAGTTCACAAACTCTCGTGCCCGGCAGTCCTGAGCAGCCACTCTAAGCTAAAGATGTCGCGCGGCCATGCCGAATGCTTATGCCAGTCCTCAATGATGAGGGGTATCCCGTCCAGTTCGTACTCATCCAGGGCTTTGGCAAGAGTTGCCGGGTCCGCCACCGCAGATACTCGGCGTACCTCCTTGAAACTGGCGAATTTGCGACAAAGGGACGGTACAGACCAGTCTTTGGCAGTGATCCTGGGGAGTGATTGGCTAGACACGTGTGAGCTAGTGTTTGGGTCGGCTCCTTGACGGGATGGTGGTCGAGGTGGCTGAGAGGTCTCTGCGAGTGAAGGGCCGATGGAGATGGCCGAGGCGTTCGGTGAGAGAGGCTTTAGTGAGGACGAAGATGCCCGCTTGGAATGTGAGGGTGACGTATGAGGTTGCGACACTTGTTGAGACATGGAGGAGGAAAGAGTGGGCCGCGCAGATTTGGATACAGGATGCGGTTCTGACCAGCCCGGGTGCATGAGTCTCTCGCGCCGTTCTTCCATTGTGGGATCCTAGTGGGGACTTGCGAAAGGGAAAGGCAGAGTAGAGCGTGCTTAAGCCTGCACAAGCTGAGGGCAGCGAGGAAGGTGGTAGCGGACGTACGGAGGGAGGGACGAGGAGAGAAGGAGGTCGGAGGGAAGGGTACAAGTACAAGATGGCCAGAGGAAGTGCACCGAGGATCTGCAGTCAGTTCTACTACGAAGCGCCAAAGGCTGTAATGAAGCCTCGTTTCTTTGAACAGACGCCCGCTGCTAAGCTTCCGTCAAGAACTCAAGATGTACTGCGGTTCAGGTGGACTAAGCAGTGCTAATACAGATACAGAGAAACGTATACAATGCCTTTTATTTATACGTCTTCTTTGGCCAGTACTCCGTCTCTAAGGCAGTGCGGCAGAACCAAGGCGAGGCAAGTCGCGGCCCCTACTAGCCACTGGCCAGCTGCAGCAAGTCACGGTTACGGGCGTCTGCAAATACACGCGACAGTGTGACTAGGTCACGGTCGCGACCCATCACACGCGTCGGTCACGAGAACATTAACGTTTACTCAGAGTCACCGCTCAGCGAGAACTCATCCTTTCCCAACTTTCACGCGATCCTATCCACAGGGGCAGTGTTTGACCGTTCCCAGTGCTCTGCATCTATCTTTTAACAGCGCCCTCTCCCTCTAGGCATCGCCATGTCGAACGTCTCGGGCCGTTCTACTGACTTTGACTTCTGGGAGTTCGTCGGTTGCGGTGTATGCCACCTCGAATTTATCAAGGATTCGGGCGCCCTCTCCTCTGTACCCTTCTGGTTGACAGATTGTGGTCATGTTGTCTGCAACACTCATCTCAGTGAGCGCCATATCGGCACGCACGTCGTACATCGGTCCGCCAAGTAACAGTCAACCACGCAGATGCAGATCAAACATGCGCGGTGTGCGGGAACCCCAAGATGCAGCTCATGCCGCTGCAGCGTGAGGTACGCTTACAAGATATATCAGCTTCACCATGTTCCTCTCACCAGTCCGGCAGTTGGAACCTCCCTTGTCCAACTGGTTCGGTTCGGTTTCCCAAGGGTTCGATAGCGTCGCCTATTCATTCAGGGTATGTCCGGCTTCGGCGGTTCAGTTTGCAGCATTTTGATGCTCTCCGGCTCCTTAGTTTCAGCTAAGCACAATGGCTACGCTTGTTCGCTATTTCAAGAAGAAGTATCACCAGTACCGCCCGCTTCACGACCGTCTCAGGGAAGAACACGCGGAGACGAAGCGTCTCCGGAAGTGAAGATCATACTTCATGTGCACGAAAGGCAACACGCTGATGAGCATGTTTTCATAGGTTGGTTGACGAACTGAGGATAGAGAACAGCAACCTAAGGCAACAGCTACACATGGGCGGCAGCGACAACGCACAGCGACTGAATGTCAATGGCAAACGCGCACGAACGGATGATGATGGGTATGCCGACCATTCGTTGATTATGAACAGATCCCAGATACTTACAGCAAACAGCTACTATAATGGCCAGCGGACCTCTAGTCCTCGGTCTACAGCAACACCTATAGGACCGGACCGGCTGACTCTCCCTCCTGGTCATCACCAGCCTCATTTCAACTCTCGCCAGTCACTCCAAGTACCCAGCGCAAAGCCAGAGAAACAGAGCATCCAGTACGTTTACTTGACTGGCAAAGCGTATTCACTACAACATGGTCTACGTTCACTGGCAGACATTTTGCGTATATCCCTCCCCGCAGTGCGCAAGCGCAATCCATGGCGATGCCTGTCTTATCCCATATTCAGTCTGGTTCAGCCAGGCGCGCTCTTGAACGTGCCGAGGACAACGCCGACCTGGATGGTACCTCTATGCAACCGCTTTCTCTCCTTACTCGAAGAGTAGGACAGCGGGCCCCTCATGCAGAGATGCCGCCGCCTCCGACCCCTCAGCTTGGTCCCAGCTCTAGATTGCTTCCTCAGCGGCCGTCATTCTTGTCTCCCGGAACTCCACAGTTAGTCGCTTCAGGGGGATCGCAACGCTTTGTCCCACCGACTCCGGGCAGGGCGGGACATCCTGCTACTCCATCTATGTCGCGCGCTTCTGAACATGTTGCCAAGCAGTCTCAGCCCCGACAAAGCTTCCAAACCCAGCGGTTCGCTCCTTCTGGCAGCTCGCGTAGGCTTCCTGCGATGGCTCCTGCTTCTAGCTCAGGTTCTCTGGCTCAGCCCGGCTCGGTCTCGTCTGTGCGGGCTCCTTCACTTGCTGCGTCTGCTTCTGGAGGGCAGCGAACGCCGTTCATCCCTGGAAACGGCAGCGGGTTCTCATGAAGTATGGGCTCGGCATCCTGCGCGCATCGCCTCCTTGACTGGAGGCCAACCCCGGTTCATGGACGTACCTAATTTCTGATGTCCTGTGATTGTAACCCGAAGACGGCCACTGCATTCTCAGCTTTCCTGTTCGTTTTGTTTTGACTTCATGTATATATCGGTGGACATTCTACGCGCATATAGCCATCTCTCGTTCCCATGTTCGACGGGGCGATCGTAGCTTTTACGAGAATAAGACTCACACAATCAAGAACTGGTACGGCGAAAAGCAAATGAAAGCCCTGCACGCATAATTGCAGGACGAATGCTCAATATACCCGACCTATGCGAATATGTTATTTCTCAGCGTGGCGATTAAGCGCCCAGTATTGCATATCGCCACGTGCAGCGCCACTACTGAACTGCGGCGAACGGCCGTCGTCGGTCCTGAAACGGCGCACCAAGGCTGTACTTGGTCTCGCTAGCTCTTGCTCTTATTCCTGAACCCTCACTCTCTCGCGCAGGTCGCTTCATACACGTCCTCACCTCGTCCTTACATTCCTCCATCGCCCGTGACCTGCGTTCCTGCCCGTTACGATTTTACTTTAACGACGACCACATAACATCATCAGTGCACGCGAGCCATGGCAGCTTACAGGGACCCCTACGCCGGCGGCCAGTATCCGCAGCAGTACCAAGACGCACCGTTCAACCCGTATGAAGTCCAGCAGCAGCAAGCACAAAGGACGTACGAGCAAGGGGCTTACGCCGATGGCGGGGACGAGTACGATGCGTCTGGGCGTGCGAAGGAGAGGGGTGCTGCGCTCCGCAGTGGCTATGACCATGGCGAGGACGCAGTGCCCGTCCCTATGGGCGAGAAGTGAGTCCCGCCATTGTATATCGTGTTCAGAGTCGTATTAGCTGCAATACAGATCGCTGACGGGTATCGTGTGCACAGGACGTCGTCGAATCTGCGGAAATGGCGCTACGAGCACCAGGGCGAGATGTGGACCAAGGGCAGCCGGGCCAGTTGCTTTGGCCGGTTCTTCTGCTGCACAATCATGATTTTCGTGTTCCTTGTTATCAGCATAATCCTCTCGCTCGCTTTGGTATGCACTTCTGCCAATTCCTATGGATCGGATGGTTCCTGACATGGCCATCATCTACGCAGTGGCTCCGTCCTCCTAACGTCATCGTCGGTGAACCCGTGCCAGACCCGAGCACGTTCAACATCGATACCACCACGGAGAGTATCAGCCTCGGCATGCCTGTCAATGTCAGGTATGTCTCGTCAAGCTCTCGGTACTTCGCAATGCCGTGTGACTGACGTCCGACTGCGCAGCATCAACAACCCGAACTACTTTTCCGTGACCATCTCGTCGCTGGACGCGCAGGTCATATACCCCATCAACAACACGCAAATCGGCTTCGGTCACCTGGGCAAGGTCGAGCTCAAGCAGCACGAGCAGACGAATTTCACCTTCCCTGTCACTGTCGCTTACAATGTCACGTCGGACCCCAGTGGCGCAGTCGTCATTGACCTAGCGAAGCACTGTGGTCTTGACCCAAGTGTTGCCGCGTCGGATGTCAAGCTTACCGTATATGTGAAGGCAAGTCGAGCGGCCGAGTGCGAGCGGACCAAGGAAGCTCACGTTTGTAATCCATTCCCCTAGATCGCGCTCAAGATCTTCTCCATTCCGATCAAGCACACTGTCACTCAAACCGTGGACTTCTCATGTCCTCTTGGCGGCGTGGTTCAAAAGCTTGAGGTAAGCGAATTTACTCCTTGCCCTTGGAGCGTCGCTAACATCTTGGCTTTCGTGTAGGACCTATTGAACCAATTGGGATTGAATCTTGGTGATCTGACATCGCTGCTGCAATAGACTATGACGGATCTTGTACACTGCTTTCGCGCGCTCTTCACGGACTACTACTTACTTAGCTACATAAGCGTTCACGGACATCTAGTTTTGCCATCTACTACAAATACACTTTTGCGCTAATGCGCCTTGTGATTATACAACAGCTGGTCCTACATCTCATACATGGACTCATACATGGATCCATCCTCCAGTAACATCAACTCAACCTGATTCCGGGCCTGCCTGTATAGCTTGTTCTGCTTCCTCTTCAGTCATGTCCGTCTCTTGTCCGATAGCCTTCGCCTTCCGCTCAAGCTGTCTCTGAACCTCCGCCTTGTCTACGCCGGGCGCGTCACACTGCGTGAGACACTGCCCAATCATGCCTCGCCACTTCAGGTGCCCGTCGACCTCATCGCAAGCGACATTCTCCACGCCCTGCACCTCCACCGGCTCAAGCCCAGCCACACCCCAGTTCATGCCCGATACCCTCGCGAGCACCGCGAGGACGTAGTCGTTCGACCCGTACCCGTTGACCACGCGCCCGGCGACCACGCGGCGGATGGCCGCCCACTGGGCGCGGTCCGTCGAGACGGGGCTGCCGAAGAGGTAGACGTCTTGGACGAGGCCGATGGTTTGCGACGGGGGTAGGGAAGCGAGGTGTTGTAGAGCTTCGAAAATGACGAGCGAGCCGAGGGAGTATCCGACGAGGGTGATGGGGCGGCTCCCGAGGACGCGCTCGGCGAGGAGCGTGCCTAGGACCTTTCCCGTCTTGGTTGCGAGCATCTTCGTGTGCATCCATGGGTTATCTAGAAGAGAGGTTGGCGGTGTAAGTGGGTGGGCGTGATCGTGATGAGGTATTGTGTTCGTATACCGATGATTTTGGTAATCTTCAACCATGCGGTGGGGGACAGGGCGGCGAAAAGGGCGGCGAGGAAGGTCTGCTTGATGATTTGGCCTTTGATGTATTGCATCGCCTGAGCCTTGATGAGGTCTACCAGGGCATTGGACAATTTCTGAAGGGCATCCACTTCCTGAAGCACCAGATGAGTGGCAATATTCGGTGGATTCAAGGTGCAGTTACGCATACCCATTGCAATGCGAATGTGTCGTCCCCGCCGAACACAGTCCATGGAGCCGTAACGTCCTCAGGAGATTCGAGCCAGCCTGTGACACAGAGCCTGACTGCCATGGTCTCCCTAGGCTGGAACACAGGACGAATGGCTAGATCTTTGACCTCCCTCGTGTATTCCCCGACGACCTCCGCGGTCTTCTTGGATCCATATGCACCGAAGAGCGCGCCGCATACGACGGAAGATCCAGCCAGTCCAGTCGCTAGCATCCCGACCGCAGTGCCTCCGACGCCTAAGAAACCCAATACGGTACTGGCGGCGGCACCCACGGCGGGTGCGGCGAGGCCGCCGGTGACCCCGATGAGAACGCCGCCAGCGACGGCGCCGACGCCCATGCCCACCATGCGCAGCACCTTGCTTTTGCGTGCGTGGTCTTCTCGCGCTGCTTCTGTCTTCTTGCCCGCTTCTTCGATAGCTTGCCGAGGATTCTTCAGGGTTGCGGCGATGACTTCTTCGTCTACAGGGCCAATGGAGAAGAGGAAGGCGCGGGTACGACTTGAATATTCCTTTCCTGATGTGACTTGGAGCAAGAGGACGGTGTGTAGAAGTCGTGTGAGGTGCTCCTGAGCAGGTAGAGCAGGGAGGCCGGCCGTTGAGGTATCGGAGAGGGGGTCAAACATCGGGGGCTGGCCTTGAATAGTCGGTTAACATAATGTCGATTGTAGAGCGTGATTCGCAGTATACCTCCACCAGGTTCACGGCACGCATACCAAATGTGCTTCAACGTTTCTTGAGCCCATGCGTTCAGTGCGTCCACGAATGCTTCCTTCCCCCGGAACGCTCCATCTGTATTTACCAGAGCAGCTTCCATATTAGCAGATAACTCTGCGGAGTTCCGGAAGCTCGCTAAGCGACGCGAGAGGCGTTGGTATACGGCACGGCATTCTTCGTTGCTGAGTTCCTTGGGAGGGGCTACCTTTGTCAGGTCGCTCTTCTCGGACATGGTGGCGCGACGAAAAGGGTGCATGGGCTATAACCGTAGCTATCTAGGATAACGGGTCATCTGGTCTGTCAAGGAGCGGAAACGTGGTGGCAGGGCGAATCGACGTCATGAGGAGCACGTTAGGAAATGGGTCCAAGTCTCCAACAACTTCCAAATATTTGTTCCAGTGTGTACACGCCTCTTCACGTACCTCCAGGTGTAAAAATACGCGTATTGACGGAGCGTCCTATGAACGTAGCGAAGAAGCTCATGATTGAGTGGGCTTAGAATATAGCGCGTTCCACCGCGCAGGGAAAAGCCGAGCTGTGTTAGCGAAGCGCACCGGAAGGTGTCCCCGCAGCATCTTTCCCGTCTCTCATTGCAGCTCAGCGGTTGGAAGAGTTAAGAAAAGGCGAACGAGAGATTCCAAATGGTAATACTGAGAGATTTAACTGCATTCAACGGAGGACTTGCGGTTGAATTTGCTTGTAGTGAGTCGTGGTAACTCGGAGTCCCTCGGAGCTGCGCGACTGCTGCAAACTCAATGGCACAACTCGACGTGGGCGTCTAACGCATAAGGACCAGCGTCTATAGGCTGTAGTAATTGGCGCCCACTGCTTGCGTAACGCACGTGCCGAGCGTCCCCGGACGAGGTCTGCTTTTGCCTCCTGCTGTTACCGTACGTGTTACTCTCGCTCGCTGTCCGTTCTACATCTCTAGGCAGGCCGCCTGACGCCGCGGTCGACCATGTCGATGTCCGCAGTAAGTGTTGTGTCGTCCCGCTTGCATCTACAACACATTGACGAGGACACGCCATCTAGTTCCTTCGACTGGGTACTTGCTGTACCCAAGTCCGTCCTCTACGACCTCCACCACTCTCTCTCGCACCGTTCCGTTCGCTTTCCAGTTTCCCTAGATATACACCCTTGGTCTGTGCTGCAGCGTTCCCTTCAAGACACCCTACAGCTACACAAAGTCGATTGCTGTCCCTCTCGTCTCTGTTCCGAAGGCCAACTAGCTTGCCCGGACCGTCGGTCACTGCAAAGATATCGAAACTTGAGGCGGAGGCAGACGCGGACCCAAACAATGTAGAAAAGCAGGTTGCTCTGTTTGAGGCTTTGGCCGCTACCAAGGTCAAACCGGCATTGGATACGGTTGTGGCGCGATGGGAGCGGTTGTGCGAATTTGTGAGTACTTCGTTCTATGCCGTGCTGCATGCCGACTTAACGCGCGCAGAACCCCACGCATCCACTCATTCGGTCGGACTCTGCCTTCAAGTTCTACTTGGTTGCGCTGCGTGAACTCGGACAGGATTCGTCAATCAGCTCCGCTGTCCGCAGACGAGACACACTCTTGGCTGCTTCGTCTACTGCTGCGTTGGACTCTACCTCACAGGCCACCGCTCAGTTAGCTCAGGACGTCACGTCTACTACCCCGGACCACTCGGCTACTGCTTCCACTACTCAGATTTCGGCCTCGGCTACTGCGGACTCTACGCCCCCAACGTCGTCACAACCTCTCACGCCGAGTCAACAAGCTGCGCAAGAGGTTCTGGCCGGGAAGGCTCCCGTGGCGCGTTCGGTGCACACAGACATCAATGCACTCAGTAACGCCCTTGGTCGCGGCGCTGGGGTCCCTGGGAATCCAATCGTGGTGACATTGGCTGAACGTGAGTGGCTGTCATTCAAATCCAAGTTGGCTCGTTATCTGTACGCCTACTCCTTCGAAATACCACCGCGTGTAAATTCGAACAACGTCGGGAGGCTTAACAATGAGTGTGGATTTATGGTCCAAGCTCTACAAAGCGTGAATTGCCGTCTGCGTACCTTGTTGCGTTATAGAGCGGGCAATCACATCATCGTACCATTTACTTGCTACTATCACGCTTCTTACCAATGTGTGAGGTGGATGCTAACATATATTACTGTCAGCAAAGGGCGCTCTGTACTTGCGTCTTGCGCGTTTCGTAATATCGACGGGCCTCATCGCATTCTGTAAGTTCGCCACTCTTCGCAATGCCCTACCTTCTACTGACGTTTGGACCGCAGTCATCCTCGTGGTCCTGTCCCTTTGGGTCGAGAATTCCGGGTTGCTGAAAGCAGGCCCTCGACAAGCCGAGTTCGAGCCCATCCAGGCAAAGACATACAAATTCAGTGACGTACACGGCGTGGATGAAGCTAAGGCTGTAGGTGCTCACGCTATCCATCTCCGCGAGCTGGCACTCACAAACCGCGATTCTTTCAGGAACTCCAAGAGATCGTGGAATTCCTGAAGGACCCCTCGGCATTCGGCACGTTGGGCGGAAAGCTCCCTAAAGGTGTTCTCCTTACCGGACCTCCTGGGACTGGTAAGACAATGCTCGCGCGAGCTGTCGCTGGAGAGGCTGGCGTGCCTTTCTTGTTTGCTTCGGGGTAAGTCTCGTCCATCTTGCGCTGCTTAAATGATCGCCTGATGGCTTCCCCTCCGTAAGCTCTGAATTCGATGAAATGTTCGTCGGTGTGGGTGCAAAGCGCGTCCGAGAACTGTTTGCCACGGCGCGGAAGAAACAGCCCGCTATTATCTTCATTGACGAGTTGGACGCCATTGGTGGCAAGCGGTCGAACCGTGACCAGCACTACATGAAGCAGACGCTGAACCAGCTCTTGGTCGAGATGGACGGTTTCCTGCAGAACGAGGGCATCATCGTCATTGCCGCGACCAACTTCCCGGAAACTCTGGATCCGTTCGTCTAGTTGTTCCCATCGCTTGCGGTCGCTTGTCCTGACGGTACCTTCGCAGGGCATTGGTCCGCCCTGGGCGCTTTGACAAACATGTCGCCGTTCCTCTCCCCGACGTTCGCGGCCGTGTCCAGATTTTGCAGCACCATATGAAGAACGTAACCACCGCACCTGGTAATGCTTCCTCGCGAGATAGAACTTCCTCCATGCTCATACGTCTCTTACGTGTTTCACAGAAGTCGACACTATGGTTCTGGCCAGGGGTACTGTTGGTTTCTCGGGCGCTGACCTGCAGAACCTGGTTAAGTGAGTGCTACGTATGGCTGCCCATCCGCACCGTACTCATGAAGACGCTTAGTCAAGCTGCCGTCAAGGCTGCTCGCGACGGCGCGAAGGCCGTCGACTTGCGGCACTTTGAATGGGCCAAAGACCGTATCATCATGGGAGCCGAGCGGAAGACGACGTTCATCAGCGAAGAGGTCAAGAAGATGACGGCTTACCACGAGGTTCGTGATCCCCGCTGTCTGTCGAGTTGTCCGCGCGTTTGAACACCGAATATCAGGGCGGCCATGCGCTCGTCGCGCTGTACACCGAGGGGGCTATGCCGTTGCACAAAGTGACTTGCGTCCCTCGAGGCCATGCGTTGGGCATTGTACGTACAAACGGTTGCTTCTTGACAGATGGTTCCCACTCATAGGTTCGCGGCTACAGACAAGTCAATTGCCCCAGGATGACAGGTACTCGATCTCGCTCAAGGAATATCTTGCCGAAATCGACGTGTGCATGGGCGGCCGTGTGGCTGAGGAGCTAGGTGCGTTCGCCAAAATTGAGTGGTGTGACCGCGGCCGACGACTGACCGCTACGCGACGGCGGCTCGTGCCTGCAGTGTATGGGCCCGAGAATGTGACCAGTGGGGCGTCCTCGGATTTGCGACACGCGACCAGGACCGCGAGAGCGATGGTCAAAGTAAGGACATATGTCGCGCGTCCCATATCCTCAAATGCGGCTAACGCGCCCCTCTACCGTGCCTTCTCCGCTGCAGAACTGGGGATACTCCCACAAGATTGGGCCCGTATACCTGAGCGATAGGGAAGACACGATCAGCCCCAAGAAGAAGGACGAAATAGAAGACGAAGTGCGCAGGTACGTAAGCACGCCATGTGATCCCGCGGCGAGGGCCCGCGCCTGCACCTTCCATTCCGCCCGCACACATCCGTCTGGCGTCAGCCCCGGATGACAGCCCGGCGTGGGTCGCGCGGCGCGGGACCCCATGCGAGCACTTGGCTGATTCCATCCTCTTCGCCCTTGTGGCGCCGTAGCCTCCTGATAGCGGGCGAGTCACGAGTGACCGCACTCCTGAAGTCTAAAGCGGACGAGCTGCACCGGGTCCGTATTTTCCTATTCCCTTGCACCGGGCGTATGTGCTGACAGACTACTCTATTGGCTGCTGCGGTCCTTCGCCGTTGAACCTATAGCTCGCAAGTGCGCTCGTGGAGCACGAGACTCTGGACGCGGAAGAGGTGCAGAAGGTCATCCGCGGCGAACCTATCCGGAACATCGACGAGGTCATCAAGGAGGACCTGACGAGGCTACAGGAGGAGAGCCCATAATACTCGTAGTTGTTGCCGCCGCTGCCTTGCTTTCATTGTCCGGTGTGATTCTCGGTCGTATACGCATGCTAGCATGGTCTAATATTGTTGTAAATATACTCGCACCCTTCTTGGCTCACACCTCCGCTCTCTCTTCCCATTGGCGCGTCCTATGCGCGGATGAACAGGTGTCCTGTTGGTGAGATGCCCCTCGCTGCCGGCGCACGTTCTCGGAACGCTTCGGCAGGCGAAGTATACAGTCAAGTACGTACAAGAACATATCAGCCTTCTCTCCGCCCGTCAAACTCAGCGAAGGTTCGCGGCGTCGCTCGTCCCCATCCATCGAACCGTCTCTCCGAATGTATGTATGGGGCCGAAGAACGGACGTCCGGACCCAGCCAGGGCAGGCAGCCCTGCAGGACGGATCGATGCAGCGCGAAGCCAGCATGTAAACTTGCCAGTATCTGAGCAGTGAGCACTCAGCACCGGAGCAATAGCCAGCTGCCCCTTCCCCCATCCGTCAGAATTCCGCGCGCTGCGTGAGGCTCCGTGACCCCCCCCCCCCGTCCGAACTTCGAAGACGCCGCACTAGGGGGGGAAAGTCCCGCGCTTTTTTCGCGGGACGCGAGCCCCTGCGTCCCGGTGAGAAGGGCGACGCTATGTGGGGCCTTATCGAGCCGCCCTACGGCCATCGAGTGGGAACGGCCGGACGCGCCAAGTACCGTACGCGCAGGCCGCTATAGCGAGCCGTTCTCGGGCCTCCTAGCGGTCGCGACAACCCGCTGAGGCCTGGTGGGGCTATCGTTTGATCGACGCGCTCGGGACGACGAGCCAGTGGACGCCCGACCCAGCCATTCTCCGTGTGCGAAGACGCTCGACGCCCCGGGGATGACTCAGGAGTCAGGAGGGGCCCCGTCCGCCCGTTAGCGACTGCGACATTGACGTCGACAAGCTCATACCGCGCCCGTGCAGATCGCGTTCCGTTCGTTCGTTCGTTCGTTCGCAAGTACGCCCGTCCCGTTTCCCGCACCCACGCTCTAACGGGAGAAGCGGCGAGCGTGATGGGTCCTATTGGCCCACAGTCCCACTGCCCTGGGGGCCATTATCCGGTAACTCTCGGCTGTCATACCGCGGTGGACGATATAGATCGATACGCGGACTTCTCCAGGTCCGCCACTGGGACGCGCGGGCAGAGCAGGCGCAGACGCAGACGCGGAGGAAGTAGGAAAGGCCGCGCAGGCCGCTGCTGCTGCTGCTACCGCTCGCCAAGTTTTTGCGGCCCCAGCCTAGGTCTGGCTGACGTTTAAATTGGCTACGGCGCAGTGAGCATATGGGTCCGGCGAGACGCGCGGGAGACGCGGTTCTGAGGGCGGTGTGTACGTACTGAGGTCGAACTCAGAGACGCCTGGCCCAAGAAGATCTCGTCCTAGCGAGCGGCAAGCGAGCCAGGAAGACGCGTTCCATGAGCGAATGCGAAGTCAGCATCGGGTGCGGGGGCTGCTGTGAGTGAGAGTATGGGGTTTGGAATAGTATGTTGCAGCACGCCGAGTAGGAACCGCTCCTTGGAAGGCTCGTGGGCCCGGTGGGGGCGCGTTCCCCGCGACTGTCGGCCGCGCCCAGTTCTGCGTCCTACAGTCCTACGTCCTGGGCTGCCTGCGCAGTGCCGCAGCGTATCCCCGCGGGATGAGTGCTGCAAGGTTTGATATACCCTGTCCTAGGAGAGGGAGAGCGGAGCCCCTGCGGTGGACGCGAGGGCTTCTTTGACAGTGTCACGGAGACGGATAACAGGGTGATGCAGCGGGCCCGGGTCGGCGTACATCGCAGTCAGAGTCCCCACACACAGACACACGGATAACTCTGCACAAGGGAAGCCCCTGCGGACTGGCCGGCGAAGCCCCTTGTTAATCTATCTTGTCTGGGCCCGGAAGCTATAGCGGACGGTGCACCTATTACCAGACAAGCAGACAAAGTCGGCACGCTTGGGAACCTCAACAAGGTCCGCTGACGAAGCCCTGTCCATACACGTGCCGCACCCGCGTCGAGGGCTCTCCCAGCGAGCGACAGCCGAAATTTGTAGTGCAGCCCGGAGCATCGCTGGAGAAGGTCGCGGTGGGGGGTGTGAGAGGCCCCCGTTTGGAGCGGGCGATCGAGGGTGCGATGCTTGATGACGCAGCGGTGGGCGGGACGTGAATATGAATGGGCAGGCTGTGCAATTTTCCTGGGCCGCTCTCTCTCTCTCTCATGCATCATGAATGGCCTCGACCGGGAGGATCTGGCGAGAGGTGACGTTAGGCAACAGAGCCCGGGTTTGGAAGGTGACAGAGCATGGAGGGTGCGGTGATTGCGTGGCTCGAGAGGTACACAGCAGTAACACGTACAGCGGTACAAGAGGGAGGCTCAATGGTAGTCATGCTTACCAGACCTTACGAGAGCCGCGTAGAGGCGCACCCCAAGCGAGGACAGGCTTGGGTCCGATGCTTCAAGCTGGTGGCACTTTCGCACATGGCTGGGAGGATAGAGGAACGGCTTGGGGTAACGTCGGAGGGTGACAAAGACAGAAGCGTTTTCTAGCCGTAGTATGAAGGAAGCTAAGGCCAGAAGGTGCGGCTACAAAGAGACAGTGCTCTCGTTGTCGGGCTCGAAGGGCCTATTATGCATAGACTGCGTAAGAGGGACAGAGTGGTTGTGGAGTGAGCCTACACTGTGCGAGAGGATGGAAGCTCCGGCGACGGCCAGAACAAGCAGCTGTGATGCGCAGCAGAAATGAGAGGCAGTACGAGGCTGAGACCTGTGTCTGAGTTGCCATATGTCGATAAATGGCACACCTGGTCGGGCGTTGAGACAACGAACGATGTAAGGACTGCAACGGCTTTGGCGCAGAAGGTGGATGGTGGAGAAGTGGGCGATGGCTTCCGCAGATCGTGCGAGGGCTGCAGGCTGCAGGGTGGGCAGCGGAATGGCCCACAATCACGGGGAGCTAATACCCGTCTGAGACTCTGGGTGATGATAGATTGCATGAGAAAAGCTAGGGGGATCATATGAAGGCCCCGCTGCATTGAGCCTAGCGTCGGAGAGGGAAGGTTTGGGAGTGGACGTCAACCACCACGAGTTTCCGCTGTAGCGCCTCGGGCATGTGAAGCAAAGAAGGCTGCGACTGCCACGGACCGAAGCGCAGGCACACCCGATGCTGCGAGGCTCTTGCCATTGTGCTCGATGGTGAAACGTGTGCCGAGTTGCCCAAACGACGAGACAACGCGTATTGGGAGCCGCTTGTGCCGCACGGAGAGCCGCTGGAATGCAGTTGAGACTCTTGGAAGGAGAGTTGAGCCGAGCTGGAACAAGAGGGGATCTGACAAAGGCGAGTTAGCTCGACACGTCGGGAAGCGCGGTGGGTAAATGCTGGGCATAGAGTCGAGCGCCATGCGCCGCTCGTTTGTCGGGATTGAACAAGAGTTGCAGGCCATGGAGCTTGGCCTTGTTCAGCGCAATAAACCTGTGCTTACAGCGCGAGATTTAGGCGGCCAGCGCTATTCGACCGTAAAATCTCGCGCCTGGAGAGTCTAATGGGTGCTTCCGACTTTTAGGCAGCAATTGGAGCGTCAGTCGAGAGGTTCATGCCGTGGATTGGTCCGGGTGAGGTGTGATGTATACGTACGTACTGCGAGGGAAGATCTGCAGAACAGGGATAGTAGGAAAAGGGATGGGGGCTGACCGGGGTCCCAGCGTGCAAGGGGCAGGAAAGTTCGGCAGGAAGCGGGCGGGGACTTTGAATCGGGCGGGGAAAGAAATTAGTCGAGAGTATTGGAGACAAGGCGGAGACGGTGCCGCGGAACGCTTTTGCCCCAAGAAAGGTGGGCCGTTCCATCTGAAGGCTGCTCATGCCCTCTTCGTTGTTTTCCTGGCCAGCGTTCCAGTGCGCCTCTGTGCGGTTCGGCCGGAAAGAAGGCGCGAGACGTTCTTGTCCTTGTCGTGATTACAACGTTATTTCCCTCTGGATCTGATTCAGCCCTGGCTCCTCCCTACGCGTCCGGTGGGAGGATTCAGACAACAAATTCATATTCATATCGCCCAGCCGTGGCCGTCCTTGTCAGCTCCGCGCGCCATCGATTCGATTGAGAACGGTGCTGGATTGTCATTGGACCTCATGTTCACCTTGCTCCGCGTACCCGTCCCCCGTAACCCGTACCTATCCATGAGCTCGAGCTGAATCATCTGCTACCCGTGTCTCCAGCTGCCAGTCTGAAGTCACGGTGACACCAGTCCTCGCTCAGGCTCAGCCAGGCCTCCAGATCTGACTAGTCATGCCCATGCAATCTCCAGCTGAATCTCCTCCACTCCCCGACCCCTCGCGCGCCCGGTCAACACAAATGGCTATCGCCCCGGCCGTAAAAGCCTGCCAGTGCCCCTGTCCCCCCAGCATGCGCTTCACCTGCCTCCTTCGTCCGCTCACTGCCTAATCGTCAGAACTAGCACCCATCCCCGCCCTGCAGACCTCGCACTGCTACTGTCAGTGAGCACCCAGCCCGGGTACACAGTGGTACCTGTCAGCCGACCGATTGGATTGGGACTCGTCAGCCCAGGCGCACCGCATCGCGACCGTGACCGTCAGAGGACGAGGGACTGGCGGCGGCATCGCGTGGCTGGACCTACAGTGTACACGACAAACAGCCCCCAGCGCACCCCGATCGCAATCGCAATCGCGGGCGAAGTTCGATCAGCGAGGACGAAGATAAACAGAGAGTTGTGAGGGGCTGCCTGGCCACCGACCCACTCGAATCTGCAAACTCGAATCTATATCTCCCACTCCGGGTCGGATTCACTGCCCCCGCCCGTTAGCCTTACCGCCTACCTCCGCCGACTCCCAGAGCGCTCGTCGTAAGTTGCCCTCTTCGTGCCCGAAGCCCCTCCCTCGCCCCCCCCCTTCCCCCTTCCCCGTCCCCGCTCGCCCTCGCCCGTCGCCCGTGTCAGATCCAGGTTCATGATCCAATCAACCCTCGCCTCCATTAGATGTGCCATCGTCAGTTGCGCCTATGGAAGGCCACACAATGCGGTCACTTGACCTTCACCGGCGAGACAAACATCGACTGCGGTTCCCGCGACTGCTTCAATAGCAGTGCACATCCTGCCACCTGCGGAGCCCCCGGTTCGGGCACCGCCTGTCGCTGCCGTCGATACTATACGTACGTCTTCTCCCCTCCCCGCCCGTCCTGCTGCGCTCGCGGCTGACCTGCCCTCCTCAGCCAACCCGAGCGGATCATCACGCACGAAGTCCGTCCGCTTTCTCCTTCTCCTTTGTGCAGCGCGAATTGCTAACCTCGCCCACCTCTACAAGGAGAACGTGAAATGTCCGCGCTGCTCATGATCAGTCGACGTCCACTCTACACGACCCCACGATCTCCGACCACGATTCCCCCTTTCTCCTTCTCTCTGCGCTGTAAATACTTGTAGTATTGTCGCTGCATCCCATATGTACAACCTAGACAGTCTATACATCCAGATCGACCGCCGCCAACGCGTCGTCGTCCAGCCCGCCGTCTCCATACTCGTCCTCGTCCTCGTCCATCGCGGCGTCCCGCCGCTCCGCCTCCTGCGCGAGCGCCTGCTCCTTCTGCTTCTCCTGCGCCTTATGGATGTCCTCGAGCGTCCAGAGCGAGATGCCCGTCTGGTTCTCGTTCGGGTTCTGCGAGATCATGCGCATGAACTGCTTCGAGAGCGTGAGCGCCATGTCCGTCGACAGATTCGACGCGGTCTCAGTGATGTACTGGTTGATCCACCGCGGCAGCTTCGCGCGCTTGTCCGCCCGCGCGAATCGCTGCGTGTGCGTGTACGTATACGCATACGCGTGCGGATGCGGGTTCGGGTTCGGGTGTGTGGGCGTAGTACGTGAGCGTGAGCGTGCGGGTAAAGCGTGCAGGGACGGACGGAACTCGGTCAGCCTCGGGGCGCGGCACACGGTCGCACGAGCACGGTGCATACCTTATCCGCAAACACCATCAGACCCCAGTCCGTTTTCCCGCGCAGGACGCGTCCGACGCACTGCGCGGCGTTCCGCATGGCGTCAAAGCCGAGGAACTCTGACTCGCGGATGCGGTACGCGTCTCTCAGGTACTCCAGGCGCGCCTTGAGGATGCGGCTCTCTGTGTACTGGTACGGCACGCTGCGCGTCGCCCGCGTCCACATGGAGTCAGGTCAGCTAGCTCGGCGCGCGCGGTGGCCCTCGTGCCCAGGCGGGCGGGGGGCACAAGAGAGCAAGGACGCACCCGAACATGATGACCGCGCGGCCATAGTTGTGATCGAAATCGATGCCCTCGGACACCTTGCCTCGGGCGACAGATAGGAGCACAGCGCCTCGGCCGTTATCACATGCCTTCCGGAAGAAGGAACGAAATGGACCGGGTGTTCGGTTCAGCAGGGTCGCGGTGCAAAGTAGGGTTCGACAAGAAGAGCTCACCCTGCGGTAGTTTTCGAGCGCGATGCTCGTCTCGTTAGCGTCTGGGGTCTCGACGAAGATCAGCTTGTGCTTCCAGACTTCGTTGAGGATACCCTGAGGGAAGGAGGTTAACCCGACCGTGCCGGGGCCTTTACACGTACAAGTGAACACTCACCATGTCGTTCCACGCCGCGACTATTGACTCCATGTAGAGATAGCTCGGGAAGAATGCCACGATCCCGTCCGGTACAATTTTGCTATATTCGATGAGGATGCTGCCGAAGTTGCGCACGACTGCAGGGTCGTTCCGGACCTCGAACCGAGAGCTGATCGCCACCTGGTCGCTGCCGCGCGTAATAACCTGGTGCCGTGCCGTGAGCGACGCGCTCCGAGGAGGCTACTCGAGCCTCGTTGCTTACCAGCGGCAAGAAAGAGTTCCGGGTCAGGGTCATCGAGTATGTCTCCTGGACGACGGGTGTGAACTGCAGCATCTTCGGGTACATGTCCAACGGCGACAGTGTCCCGGATGTGATGACTACGGTGCTAAACCGTTCAAAGATCGGCTTGATCGCAATGGCGGGGTCCAGGCAGCTTCCAAGACGGTGAGCGAGTAGCCATCGAACACTTGTGGTAGACACATACGTAAGATGGAAGATTGGGTTGGGCACGGTGGCATTCTCCGTCTCGTACGGCTCGAGGATGAGGAGGAAGCCTGGGCCGAATTAACGGGTGAAGAGCGCGGTATAGTAATTTGCAACGAACCTTTCTCGTACGTGGCCACTAGCGTCGCAAAACTAGCGACCTTCTGCAGGGAAGAAAACTCATCCAGGCGGCTGAGCTCCAGAGTGCGGACGAGCGACTGCAGGCGCTCCGCGCAAAACCTGACGCCACAGAGATCAGTAACCCGTTCCACGAGAGCGACGGATATTGAGACCCACCGCAACGGCCTCCGTTCGATGTACGTAATATCCTTCAAGTGCTGCAAAAATGAGAGGGGCGTCTCTGCCACAACATGCAGCACGCGCATGCGTGTCTAAGTCAATCAATCAGGGGCGCCGCGCCATGACGTGAACGAGACGCTAGGCATACCTTCAGGTACTCTACGAAGCGCTTCAGGAATGCCACGAAGTGCTCAGCCTTCCGGATGTTCCCAGGAACTGCCTCCTTCAATAGGTCTTCCGGGAGCACTATCCCCGGATTGAAATTAGGTTTGCTCCGTATGCGGGGATACGGGGACGATAATCTGGAAACCTACCGGGATTAGACACGAAGGCGTCTTCAGCATCATTAGCTTCCTGGAGGCCCTCGACCAGCTTCATGTACTCGTCTTGTAATTTTGAGGCGTCTGTCTTCTTGATCCTGTACAACGCCTCAGCGTCCGGAGCGTGCTATGGGCGTTTCGTCAGAGCTTACTCGTCAATCTGCTCTCCCAGCCGCACTACGCTCCGCGCGGCCGAGTCAAGCATCGGTCTCGTGAGGTCTATACTCAGAGACTCGATGCAAACGTTATCTGGCAGATGTCAGGATCGTGAGGGCTTCTTAACGCCACCCGCGTGTTCTTTGCTTACCGATGTTGTGAGCTTCATCGAAGACGACGATGGCGTCCTTCGACAGTTCTTTAGACACCTGTTCGGCCACTTTGGGATCAAGGAGGTAGTGGAATGAGTAGATGATAACATCTACAAAGGGCATCTAGTACGGGCATCAGAAGGGAGTAAGGTTAGAGTATGCAGAAGTTCTCACCATGCGTCGGACAAGGAAATATGGGCATATTTTGTTGTCTCGACCGTGCTGCAATACGTCCGCTAGTGTCCAGATGCCAGGAGGAATCAGATTTCCGGGCTCTAGCTTGCCGAGGTTCTGCAGCTCGGTGAGTCTTCGCGGAAGTAACTGCTACGAAATACACAGACCTCGTGCCAGTCGCAGAGTTCAACAGATCCTGGATTTTCGCGCCCCTTCTGACACACCGCGGAATTTGTTAGGTCACGACATCGTGCATCTACTACCTTGCCCTTTTTCTCTTTGGAGACCTACGTAAACACAGACGTTCAGCACAACTTCTATGCATCATGTCGGGAATGCATCGGTAACGTGAGTAGGCGAGATGTTGAAGGACGTTCTCTGTTGTTAGCCTGATAGGGTATCTCACTAACCTCAGGATGGATGCACAGGTTCTTACGACTGGTAAGACCGATGCCATAGAAGTTCGCTTCCTTTTCCCGCTGCTCATCCGTTTCGGCACATTCTTTACGGTAGTCCATCAACCGCTTCAGCTCCGCCAGGGCTTTCTCGATCTCGGGGACCGTCCGCGAGCAGTATATTAGTTTTCTTTTCGTAGGGTAGAACTGCGGACTGGCGGATGAGAAATAGCGGCTACGCGACGCCAACATATACGGACCTGCTGATATGATACAATGAGTGATAACAGAGAAACTGTTTTCCCTGTTCCGGAAGGCATTTCAAGTAGACAGTGCCCCTGGCAAACAATCTCAGCGAGACGTCTCAAAGTATGTCAACGCAAGCAAGAGACGAACTGTCGCGTCCAGCGTACGTTTCAAGTCACACATGTACGCATATTGCTCTATTTGCAGCACATCAGTCTTTGGCCCTGACGTTGGATCAACAAGGGACGCACCAGGGTATATTCGGTCATAAGGGAAGATTATCTAAGCATTGTACCATAGCTCAGTGAGGCTTCTCCTGTCTTTTGTTGAACCACTCACAGGGAGATCATCAATAAAGAACTTCATAACTACTGGATTGCGAGGATAGGATGAAAGTGAGGCTTGTCTGACCGGCCTGGCGGAGACGGTGGCCGTGGTCCGGAAACAAGTTGTGCGTGACGCGGGACCACAGCTGCACCTTGAGTGACGCGTCGCGCATAAGTGGATCTCGGATCTGTGACGCTGTATGTTACTGCCAGTCACGAGAGCGCGCGCGTCACAGGAACAGACCTCACTCACTTGCGACGATGCTCTCAAGAGCCCGGCGGCGTTTTCCAGCGAGCCTCCCTCGGTACTCCTCAACTCGTCCTCGCCTCATTCTCAGAAGCTATGCATCCTCACCCAACGACAACAAAGATCTTCCTCCCCTACCGCCGGATGTCAGGCCGACTCCCTACCTGGACGACAGCTTCGCGTCCTACACCATGTACACTCTAGGCATATTCCGGAGGTTCCTCAAGTACACCGCAGTCGGCATCATTGCAGTCACCGTCACATCGTTCACCGCCTTTGAGGGAACTCACCTATGGGTTGAAAAAGTCGGACTCGCCCAGGAGACGGACGAAGACGCCAAGCAGTGGGAATGGGACCTTGAAGCGGATCGGTGGAACGGCTCAATGTCTGGGGGCACCGACCCTGGGCTCGGAGTGAAAGGACGGCACGGGGTCCGCAGTGCGTGGTCTGCCTTACGATGGGGCGCGGGCTCGGCGAAGAGTGTCGAGTCCAGGGCCTTCGCCACCCGGAAGGGCGAAGGAACACCGGCTCCTATCCAGGGGAGCCTGGAGTACGCACATGAGTTCCTCCGGTTTGCTATCGAGATCGCAGAGGAAGCACAGGCTCAGGGGAAGCTGCATCCCATGACATTGAACGTCTTGCTGGCCCGCCGCGCGGACGTCGTATCTCGTATAGGCACCCGCAGTGCGCTGGACGAGGCGCGCTCAGAATACGAGCGGGTATGGGCAAACCTCTCCGGCCAGGGAGTGTACGCCGCTCGTGTCGCGCTGAAGCTTGGCGACCTCAACCGGAGGCTAGGTGACACGCAGGATGCGTTGTCGTGGTGGGCACGCTCCATCCAGCTTGCTACTGGGAAGGACGCTCCTGCGTCAGCGGACAGTCTGCCTGTCGTTCCGGAGAGTGTACCTACGTCACCTATGGCACAGCGGACGTTGGTCTCGTCTCTCGTGTCCCTCTCTGCCTTCTACGCCACTACGGGCCGATTACGCGAGGCAGAGGCTATCGAAGAGGCCTCGCTGAAGCTCCTCCGTAACATCCCCTCACCTCCCTCCTTCGACTCAGCGTCTCCGGCACAGGCCCTTCACCACCTCTATGTCCTCCAACGCTCATCACTCCTCTCCATTCACCTGGCCGAAGTGTTATACGCTCTCCAGAACAAGCCTTCGGCATCTGTCGACTGGCTCAAGCAGGCTGCCGAATCGTCGGAACGGGTAGCATCGTCTCTTACGGGACGTTCACCTACGCATCCGGATGCACCGGGCTCGAAGACCGCTCATCCGGCTGCTCCAGAGACCACTCTGACGGAACGATACGCCAAGTCCAAGTCGATGAGTGGGCCAGCCAAGAACCTGCTGCGCGATGCCCGCCGAACGGCTGCTGAAGCATGGAACCTCATCGGTGTCCTCACTGAGGGCAGCAAAACCGCTGATGCGAACGCAAAGGCTCTGGAGTGCTACGAGCGGGCTCTCGGATGGGCAGGAGTCGGGCGTGACACGGCAGGGGAAATGGGCGAGCCCGGGGAGGGCACACTTGAAGAGGAGTGGAAGGTGTTCTGGGCCAACTACGTGCGAGCACGGGATGCGACCAAGGAGAAAGAGGAGAAGAAGTAGTCGAAGTACATGCCCTAGCTCTATTACTCGGTTGTTGCTTCGTCTCCTTTTGTCTGTTCTCCTACCTCGCAGCATGCAGCACACTCCTGGTGGAATTGTGAACGCTTCGGCACTTCAATTCAAATGGTGCAGTCAGCCATCCTTTCTACTATATCGGTTTTTCTGGGGCCCCACGCAGGCCATGAAACACTCGGCCAGCCAATCCACACCACTGAAGGTGACTTGGTAGCTGGCGGCCGGACGCGTCGTGTCACGCCGTGTAAGCGCTCATTAGCCGAGACGCGACTCGACGCGATCGAACTCACCCAAGCCACTTTGGACACCGACCACTACTTCGTACGCGCACGCATCACACTACCCTTGCGATGCTCAGGCTAGCATGAGTTACAAGCCGATTGTTCTTTGGGCACCAAAAGCCAAGCTGGCATCAGATGGCGCGTGCACAACCATCCTGCAGTACGAGCTGCCCCCAGCCCCGTCCACCATCCGTCCTCCCTACCAATCGCCCAATAACGCGGAAGTCAGGCTCCGTTACGTTCCGCCACTGGCGTACTTCTGTATGAAGGCTCTTGCTGAATATCCTGATGAGCTGCACTCTCTAGGACCCGCCAAGCTCCAGTACCAAGCCCCTCATTCACGAGACCAGTTTGACATTCTCTCTGCCCTCATTCCAACCTACCGTCCTTTCTCTCCCCATGTAAATGGGTTTGACCTCAGTCTCGTGGATCCACGTCTCTGGGCTTGTTTGGTGCAGCTATACGAAGGTCTTCCGCCGGTCTTTCGCCAGTATACACTTCCGCTTTCAGACGTCCACCTTCCTCTGCTGCAAGCGATCCCGAGTTCTACGCATTTCTCCCTTATCACTATATTGTCCTTGCGGCGGTGTAGAATTCTTACAGACGATAACGCGGTGGAGCTCCGGCACCTACATACACTTGCGGCTCTTGATGCTAGCATGACTGGGCTTGGGACTTGGGGCATTCAAAGACTAGCCAAGAGCTTGACCTGGAGCGATGCCGAGGACGATCGTCCTTCACAGAGACGAGGGCCCTGGGGCCTTCGCATTCTGTATATGAGGGACTGTATGAATGTCGACGACGGCATACTCTCTTGGCTTGCTCATTTCCCGCTACTCTGTGTTGTCGGTGCGTCTAGCGTTACTGTCTCCACCTCTTGAGCATCGTGTCGCAGTTCTCACTTTTGACTCGGGACAGATCTCCGTGGTACCACGTGCAAACCCTGGAAATGCTCGAATCTACCCTTCAGGGAAACACCGTATCCAGAGCTTTACCCTCCCACGGAGCTCGGCGATGCGCTCAGCCGACTTCCTGGTAGAAAGCTATTCTCCCACCCCTCGCCTTTCATTCTTAATGTCAACGAACTGTATCATAAACCACCTCCGCGAAAGATATTCGAGCCTCCCCTCAACCATCTTTACGGCGACGCCGACGACGACGAAAGTGGCGGCGAACGTGTGGAGAAACAAGAGCAGCAGTCTCGTGCGGGCCGCAAGGATGTTTTCCTCCCGTACACATCCGAACCACCTCCGGGACCTTCTACACCCCAGCTGCCTATCGTCTACCCGACGACATCCTCCTATGAGGGCGAGGACGGCGATGAAAATGTTTGGGAAGATAGCGGTGAATCCGAAGAAGGTGACTTTGAGGGCGACGAAGATGAATACCTCGAGCCACAGCCCCCTGGTCCTTGGGACATGGGCGGTTGGGGCGAAGGATTGGTTACCCGAACGCCGCCACCTGAGCCTGATCCCGACTCCGACGAGGGACTCTGGATGAACAAGGTCGCGACGGACGAACGCAGCACATACCTCAACCAGCACGATGCGGTCATGTTCTACGCCAAGCCGCAGTCGAGCGTTGGCCGGGCGGGCGGAGAGCAGTTCTACGCAAGGCAGCAGAGGATGCTCAAAGCTCGCGAGGTGCAGGAGTCGCTTGCCGCAGCGAGGGTCAAGACGGACCCGTTGATGCTCTATAGACCTCCACCTCCATGGCACGCCCTTCCCACTTCTCCCCCAGCGAAGACACCTGGCCAGACCGCCGCATCGTCCGCGTCGAAGCGCGGCATGCCGCAGAGCGTGTTCACCGACGCTCAACGCACGCATGGCCTAGTTGCAGAGCCGCAACAGCTGAAGCGCAAGCGGAGCGGGCTCGACGAGACGGTCTCGGCTGACCAGGTGCGCCGGCGCATGCACGCGCTGTCGAGCATCCAGACCATGTTTACTATGGTGCAGAAGCGCACGGAGAACAAGCCGGCGGAGGATGGAGACGGGAAAGGCTCAGGTGCTGTGCCTCTTGGACGGGTGAACCCGTTCGCGCGGTCTGCCCAGGGCAGCAGTAGCAAGTCCGCTTTGCAGACAACCAAGAGGAAGGCTCCTCCAGAGTCGCCAGTTGGCCCATCAGGTTCTCATCCACATGCTCGAAAGCCATCGACTACCGGGACGAAGCCATCACAACATCGGGTCCCTTCTAGCGAACCACAAGCGCAGTCTGCAAAGCTTACCAAGAACGCCTCAATCGACCACACTCCCAGCAAACCGTCAACCCCTGCGAGCCCTCACGCGGAAGCACTAGAGCAGCCTACTGTTAGCACTGTGGCTCCCGTTTCCTCATCATCGCGACCCCAGAAGAAACTGAAGCCCATCACGTCGCTCACCGTCCCCGACTGGCCGAACGCACACCACAAGCCGCTCTCGCACCACAAACCCAAGCCAGCAAGCGTCGCCCCGCCGGCCAAGGCGGCGAAGCAGACGACTCTCCCTGTACTCCGCAATGAGTCCAAGTCTGAGCGGCTGGTGCCCTCGCGAGCGGGCTCTGCGGTGGCAAAGGAGAAAGATAGAGGAAAGGAGCAAAGGCGGATCTCTGCGCCAGTGACCACGCGACGGTTGGAGATGGCGGCGACGGGGTCCGAGAAGTTTGAGAACATGAAGGGCAGGGGAGAGGGGTCGACGCGAAGGGTGAGCGAGAAGGCGAAGCAATCGAAGAAGGGTGGAGGGTTCGACTGGAAGACCTGGAGTGCAGGATAGCCTTCACAACGATGTGCACACATTCAGCTCTTGACGATCTTGGACGTACCATACACACTATGTCGGACTTTCTTGGAGGCCATCGCCCGAGAAACGTAGTATTACAATACACTAACGATAAAAAGACACATAACCACGACGTTGGAAGCACAGTCCGACGGCGACGACGACCATCACAGCGGTAAGGGGCGGCACGGCACCTCCACTCCCGTTCAGTACCTCCTCCGGCCAGGCGAACGCGAGCGCTCCCGCTCTCTCCTCCGGTCACTGCACAGCGCGCAAACGCACAAACGACACATCATCAGCAACGGCTCGCACACAGCACACACGACGCAAACAACAACGCCACTCACTCGTAACGCGAGTGCCTGTCATACCCGCGGTCACGCTCGCGGTAGTCGTCCCGCGAGGAACGGTAATCGCGCTCGCCACGCCCAGGCGGGCCGCCGCCAGGGGCAGGCGTGCCAGAGCCCGGGGGCCCCATGGGCGCACCGACGGGCTGGCCCGCGGCCTTGCGCTTCTCACGCTCCTCCTTAAACTTCACCAACATGTTGCGCAGCTCGTGGTAACCCAAGTGCATCTACGCCAGCTGTCAGTATGCGCAGTCAGTCTCGAAGTGGTGGCAGGGACGTACTTTACCACCGAAGTGGTCGGCAAGACGCCGGTCAGAGTCCAGCACGGAGAGGTAGGCGCCGCAAACGTCACAGACGCGGAGCTTCTGGTGTCCGGACGCACCGGACGTGTCGGTGAGCTGTTGCAGCTCTCGCTACACGCACGGGGTAAGTCTCGTGAAGAATGAATGGTGGCTCTGTATACGTACTTCCTTGTCGGCCTTTTCGCTCTTCAACGCCTCAATGGCAGCCATCTCACGCATAGACTCCTCCACCTTGCCCTGCTCGCCGAGCGTCTCGATCTTCTCCGTGCCACCTTGAATGGCGAGCTCAATCTCAGCGATTTCCCTCATCTGCCCTACGTTAGCATCCTCTCCGCACACTGAAAAGCACTCCAACGTACCAAGTTGGTCGTCTTTGCGTTCTCCTCCGGCGTCTTCTCCAGCCTCCTGTGCGCCGCACGGATCCTGCGGTCGCACTCGTCGACGAACGCGAAGATGTTGGACTCGTACTCGGCCTGGAAGCGCGCGAAGATGGGGTCGGTCGGGTTTTGCTCGCGCGCGGCGAGGAACTCGGTCTTCAGCCGCTCGGTGTGCGACTTGGGGCATGCGCCGAGGTCCATTTTCTGCCCAGCGCCCTTGTTAGTGGCTGCTGTGCTGCGACGCCGGAAGCAGGACTCACCGTGTTCGTGAAGAGGGTGTGTGGGCAGGTCCCGCACAGGAAGTTCCTGCACACTTTCTCGTCGGACCAGTGGAGGTTGGCGTTGGACACGCCCATAGCCTCGGGACCCATCATTTGCTGTACGAAGTTAGCTGTGGTTTCCAGGTATCAGTGGTGAGTGCGACGCACCTCCAAGAGCTTCCTCTGCATCTCGGCTAAGCGACCCATTTTGACTATCCCTGAGCGTAGGTGAGGACCTGAACGAGATTCGGAGTGGTAGTGGCAGTAGCAGCGTGTGGGGAGAGCGCAGTATGTGCTGAGGTCTCGCGTCAAGGTCGGGTTTACAACTATTTGTTCCTGTACTCGCCGGCGTTAGTCACTCGGCGCTTATTCATGAGGCGTTCGACCAGGTTCGACCGTTGCGCTTTCTCGTTCTGACACCAAGCGATACACTACAGTCCACCATATTTTGTGAGTCGTCTCAGGCGGCCTCTTGGTCCAATTTCTGAAGCGGTGCAACATGATTGTAAATGTCGCAGATAGTGTGCGTTGATACATTATAAGATGCTATTAATACATGACCACGGTGTGTGTGGATCAATCCGTTTGACTTCTACTCCATGCAGTCCGAGAAACAAGTGCAGGCAAGAATGCGTCTACACAAGGCGGGTCTTCTCTTCGTAGCCGACATCCTCACCCGTCACTCCGGCTGAGCCAGAGAGTACGGAGTCCCTTTGTTGCTTGTCCTGTGCGGCTTCGTCAAGGGTTCTGGGGGCGTCTCGCTCGAAGTGGTGCTGGTTGATCCGACTCTCGAGTCGATCCACAGCTACACTGTATGTCAGTACATTTGTAGTGTACTCTCATGCCATGAGGGGAACGGACCTTGGTCGAGTTTAGCTGCCACGAAGTCAGCGACTGCATTGTGAAGTACAGTTGATGAAGCCTACTCACACTGCTCTCCTCGAAGTTGAGCTGCGTCTACCTTCTCCTCTTGAGGAGGCACCATCCATGATTGACCACTCGCGTTCTTGACGGAGTGGCCAGACTTCTCCTCCTGGGGTGGTATGAGGAAGCTGGTGTCGTTCACGGCAGGCTCCGACTGAGTCGCGCGCGTAGTCTTCTTCTCGTCCTGGGGAGCAAGGAGGTGGCTCATGATGGATAGTATATGTTGTGGAAGGTCGAAGTAATGGTTATGAAGACGTTGGTTGTGAGATGGTTAAGTGGGTTGGCTGACAGACGGCGCACACGAGCTGTATATACTGCAGGAGAGAGGGGACTGACATCATACTACGGGAGTGAACCCACTCGAGCGTGACCGAGCCGGGGTGGACCTCTCCCAATACACCACCTGCCTTTCTTGGCACCACTCCATCGCGCGACCTGACGCGTGAATGGGCGCTTCGCTAACTTGGGCGGACCGTGACTATGCTCGCCCGTCGCTGCTTCTCCTCCGCCGCGGCCTCTCTCCCTCCTACCATCCAACAGCTGCTCGCGACCCCTCCGAGCGCCCCTGCGGCTGCGATACAGGTTAATGGCTGGGTGAAATCGATACGAAGGCAGAAGAAGGTCGCGTTCGCCGTCATCTCCGATGGCTCGTCCGAGCCGGGCCTGCAGGCCGTCTTCACCGACGTCACTTTGGCAAAACAGTACGTGTTGGGCCATCGCGAGCTCTCCGCAGAAATTGATGTGTGTGCACGCCAGCCTTACGAATGGCGCGAGCGTAAGACTGAGCGGGACCTTGACGGATAGCCCTGGGGCTGGTCAAGCCAAGGAGCTACGGGTGTCCGAAGCTGAAGTGCTGGGTGGATGCGACCCAGAAGTGCGTGCAATGTCTTTCGTTATATGGAAAGCACTAAGAAACTGCGCAGGCGTATCCAATGCAGAAGCAAGCGTTGTCGGTTGAATACCTCAGGGATCATTGCCACCTAAGAGCACGCACGAGAGAAATCGGCGCCATGTTGCGGCTCCGTGACTCGACAACTAGAGCTATACACGACTACTTCCACGTAAGCCCATCTCCTGCCCACGGCCTTGTGCAATACTCACGGGACGCAGAATAATGGGTTCATACATGTACACACACCTATAATCACCTCCAACGACTGCGAAGGCGCAGGCGAGACCTTCCGCATCGCGCCCTCCTCAGACCTCTCACCCACCACGCCCTCCCCTTCAACAACACAGCCCGAAGCCCCCTCCGAATACTTCAACCACCCCGCCTACCTCACCGTCTCCTCCCAACTCCACCTCGAGGCCGTCGCCGCCGCCATCTCGCGCGTGTACACGCTCTCGCCCTGCTTCCGCGCCGAGCGCTCGCAGACGAGCCGGCACCTCGCCGAGTTCTGGATGCTCGAGGCCGAATGGGCGTTCACCTCCTCCGTCGCGGACCTCTGCGCCCTCGTCGAGGGCGCGCTCCGGCACGTCCTCCGCGCGCACGCGTCCAGCGCGGACATGGACGCGCTCTGGCGCGCGAAGAAGGGCCCCGAGGCGGAGAGGCGCGCGCGGCTCGCCGCCCTCGCCGACGCGCCCCAGCCGTGGGCACGCATGACTTACACGGAAGCCGTTAGGGTGCTCGCGGAGCACCACGCCAAGACTGGCGCGTTCGTCTTCCCGCCCGAGTGGGGCAAGGGCCTCCAGAGCGAGCACGAGCGCTGGCTCGCCGAGGAGCACGTCAAAGGGCCCGTGTTCGTCACGGACTACCCCGCCTCGCTCAAGCCGTTCTACATGCGCGCGAACTCCCCGGACGCAGGCGCGGAAGAGGGCGCCCCGGGGCCGACCGTCGCGTGCTTCGACCTCCTAGTGCCGGGAATAGGCGAGCTCGTCGGCGGGTCGTTGCGTGAGGAGCGTCTCGAGCTGCTCGAGGCTGCGATCGAGCGGCACGGGCTCGACAAGGCAGACTATGCGTGGTACCTCGACTTGAGGAAGTACGGGGGCGCGCCGCATGGGGGGTTCGGGCTGGGCTTTGAGCGGCTGATCAGCTGGATGAGCGGGATCGAGAGCGTGCGGGAGTGCGTGGCGATGCCGCGCTGGGCGGGGCGGATGTTGCTGTAGTAATAGGCTCTAGAGTTGCTGCGTGTACTTGGATGTTTCTTGCATGGAATGTAAGTGCGTGCGAGGATACGCTTTCATGAGCTCGTGCCAGCCGTCGTTTCTTGGTCTCGGTGGCACTCGGGAAGATGTCAAGTCACGTACAGGCGGAGTCAATTGCATTTCAGCGGGGGATACTTGCAAGAACGACAGAAATACAGATATGTACAGTACAGAACCCTAGGCCCGAGCGGGCAAGGAGACGGACTACGTACACGGGGTAAGTAGACTAAGCGCAAGAACTATACGGTACGGACGAGTCGATTTTCGGATGTGAGCATGGACGAGAACGGATGCGATATGTGCGTGGGGTCTAGAGTGACACGGTGACGGAACAGCGGTCAATGGAAGGAATGCGAGTATGGACACAAATTCGTGGTGGAGGTCGTGCAAGAGAGGCTGGATGAGCGGAGTGCAAGAGTAGAGAGGAAAGGACGATGAACGATAGGCACAGGGAAATTCAGCGTGAGACGTGGGAAAAGGGGAACGTGCGGACAAGAGAAGGTCGAGAATAGGCACAATGACAAGAGTTGAATATGACAATGTCGGGAAAACGATGCGCATCCTGCACTCAAGCAGATGACGGCGGAGCGCCAGCGGGGGCTTGGCCGCGACCACGCCCTCGTCCACGTCCACGCCACTGACCACGGCCACGGCCACGGCCTCGATATCCATTGGACTGGTTCTGCTGCGGCGTTTGCGGCTCGCCTTGTACACCATCTGCCCGCCAATTCTGAGCGGTTGGAGACGACTGGGCAGAGGTTTGCTCAACGCTCGGAGAGGACGGCTGAGATGGCGACGGTTGTTGTTGGTGTTGGGGGCGAGGCTGGAAGGGACGGCCGCGGTTCCCTCTACCGCGCCCGCGTCCACGATGTGGACAAGGTTCAGCGGAGGACGGAGATGCGGAAGACGGGGTCTGAGGGGAGGCTTGCTCGCTGTCGGGGGTCGCGTCCTCGACAGTGACAGTAGGCCGCGGCTTGCGGGGCTGCTTGCCGTTCCTCTGTTTCTGCGCCCCGCCGTTCGCGTTGACCGGTGAAGAGGACGCCGGTTGAGGGTCGGCTGGTGGGCTCTGCGGCACAGGCACAGGTTCGGGCTCAGGAGCGGGCGGGGTGTACTTTCCATACGTCGTGAACAGGTTTACGATCTCTTCGTATTTGGTTGGTGGGGAGACGCGCGACCTGTACGCCGGGCTTGCGAGGGTCTGCCAGGCTTCGTCCATCTCCTCTTCGGCGTGGAGCTTCTTGTCGAGGACCATCCAGATCAGCTCGGGCTCGCGAGTGTCGAGTGCGATTTGCAGGTTTGACTTGCCCTCCGGACGGCGGTAAACCCCCGAGTAGTCCTCGTCGGTCGGTGGATACGCCTCGAAGAAGTGGAGGAGTATCGCAGAGTGCTTGTTACGGAGGGCAATGTGGAACGCGGTCATGTCCTCACCGTTACGCTCCTCAGAATCAGCGCCTGCGTCTACGGTCAGCTATGAGCAGCAAGGAATGCATAACCTGATCGTACTGTGAGAGTCCAGCCACTCAACCAAGTCGAGGTCGCCGTTCTTCGCGGCAATGTGCATCAGCGTCTCCTCCGGGTCCGCGGGGCCATTCTTGACAAAGGCCTCGGCACCCTGGCGAATCTCGCCACCCGCAGCGTCGACGTTCTCTTCCCAAACAGCCTTCTTCACGGCGGCTGAATCCTTTCTGCGCGCTGCAGCAAATGCCTTGGAACGAAGTGTCTGAAGTTGCTCCTGCCGCTGGCGTGCCTTGTTCTCTGCGGATTTGCGCGAAGCCTCCGCTTCAGCCTTCTTGGCAGACGCTTTCTGACGCTGCCGCTCCTCCGCCTCACGACGCTCTGTTTCACGCAAATAAGCTATCGAATGAGTGTGGCGACGCAAGTGCCATACACACCCTTGTCTCGTTGCTGCAGCAGATTCTCTTTGCGGTCAACTTCCTCCTGGGCCCGGCGAGCCTCTGCTTGTTCCTGCTGCTCGCGCGCCTTGCGCAGACGGGCAGAGAACTGGTCTGAAGACTCTGCGGGCCCATCCTCACGGGAACGGCGGTAACCTATGATCCTGTTCTAAACATCCTCGACGGCGATTGAAAATGGAATGTGCTTACGCGCATGGGCATGTGCGCGAGCGTGTCCCCTGAGTAGCTCCTCGAAGAGGTACCTGATATACCAAGTGTGAATAGGATAGGCGCGCCGAGAGCAACACAACACGCACATATAGAAGTGCATGCGCTCTTCATGCATGGGATCATAGTCGTCGTAGTCGTCGTATTCGTCGTCGTAGTAATCATAGTCGTCGTAGTCATCGTAGTCGTAGTCCTCAAAGGGGTGGTAGTGGTTATGAGTATGAGAATGTGTGTGCGCATGCGAATGGGGGTGGTGCAGCGGTGGGGACGACGGGCGGTCGAGGTGCTTGAGCAGGACGCTGTACGCTTCGCTGAGGCGCTGGAATTGAGCAGTCGCAGCTTCATCGCCCGGGTTCTTGTCCGGGTGCGTCCTGAGCGCAAGCTATAGACAACGACGCGTCGTAAGTGTCAGCAGTTTCTGTGACTTGATATGTGTAGGGCTTACCTGTTTGTACGTGGACTTTACGATTTCCAAGGACGCGCTCTATGAGACGAGTGGCCCGCGCCACTACTAAGCGTGCAGCCATGAGCAGAGGGAACAAAGAACATTACCTGTTCAAGACCAAGGACTGAGTATGCCTCGATGACTGTCGAATGCCTGTGGGACATGGTTGCTACGGCTGCGAGAGGAAGGGAGGAGAGCTAGGGGCGAGTGGCGGGCGAGACCACTCAGGCTGAGGCTGAGGCTGAGACTGACGCGGGGAGGATAAAAACGCGTCAATAGGCGCCCATTGGACGCGTCTTGAGCTCTATCACCGTCGCGTGTTCTATGCCGTATATGGCAACTTCTGCAGACGCGTCTTGGGCGCTCCGAGTGCTTGGACTGCTTCCTCCGACTTGTCACTCGTCATCGCGTCCCTGCCTCTCTCCGTCCGTTTGAGCCATAGCTCAGGCTATCTGCTCCCCGACTATCAGCTGCGGTAGCCTAGCTTGCTTGGGTCTCCCACCTGTCTATCTTGCTCAGCTGCCTACTGTCTTACACGTTCGACGCGGACAACGCTGCTTCTATCTCTCCTCGTGTACGACAGAGAGTTCTATACTTTCCCCGCACCGCTTGGACGGGTCACAGGTTGTCCACGATGCAACCAGGCTCGAGCAGCCAACCCGCCAACATGGCAGCTATGGTCCCGGCCAATCCACAAGGGCCAATCCCCGCTGGCTTGAACGACGGACAGGGTTCGTCCTTCCTTTCCGCCCTGCTCAGTGACAAGTGCGCCCACCCTTTCCGACTGCCCGTACCATCATGACTGAAGGGCCGCGACATAACGTAGCCCCTACTTCCAGGCTGGCTTTGGCATCATGGTAAGCTCCCTGGTGCCCCCTTGAAAGACCTGTCTCTCATGGATGGTGCCCCACGTCTAGGGTCTGGGAGTCGGCCTCACTGTCCTCCGTCGCGGCGTCACTTTGTCTGCATCCGCCCTTCGGCGACAGATGCTGGTCTCCCTCGAGATGAACAACAAGGACCCTGCGTACGAGTACTTCCTTACCTGGATGTCCCACCAGTCCGCCCGCGCCGAGGCGGGCGGCGCACCCTGGTGGAAGATCCCCTCGACCCCGACCTGGATGCGCAGCCACCAGCTCGGCGTGCAGACGCTGCACGAGCAGCGCAAGAACGGTAGCTCGTCCGTCATGTTCAAGCTCGTCGCCGCCCCGGGCACGCACTACCTGCGCTACCGCAAAGTCTGGATGCAAGTCAGTTGATTGCCCCCCACATGTTCTGGACGATCGAGGTGCTGAACGCGGCGTAGATCAAGCGAGAGCGCGAGACAAAGTCACCCAACCTCATGACGGGCATGCCATGGGAGACTATCACGATTACGACCCTCTTCCGCGACCGCGCAGTGTTCACAGAGCTGCTGTCTGAGGCACGAGATCTTGCGCTGCGCGGCCAGGAGGGCAAGCTCGTCATCAACATCCCATGGGGTATAGAATGGAAGCCGTTCGGCCAGCCTAGACGAAAACGACCCTTGAGAAGCGTTGTGTTGGAAGAAGGCGTTGCGGAGAAAATCACAGAAGATGTGACCGCATTCCTTCAGCGGCGACAGTGGTATGCGGACAGAGGTACGGGAGGTAGCCACTTGGCCTCTTTCGCGACGCTGATTTGCTCCGCTAGGTATTCCCTACCGGCGTGGCTACCTTCTGCACGGCCCACCAGGGTCAGGGAAATCCTCGTTCATTCAAGCGCTCGCGGGAGAGCTCAACTACGACATTTGCGTACTCAACCTATCCGAGCGCGGTCTTGCGGACGACAAGCTCATCCACCTCCTCGCGAACACTCCTGAACGCTCTTTCGTACTCATAGAGGACATCGACGCCGCGTTCAACAAACGCGTCCAATCTTCGGCGGACGGCTATCAGTCCTCAGTAACCTTCTCAGGGTTCCTCAATGCCCTGGATGGCGTTGCGTCCGGCGAGGAACGAGTGATCTTCATGACCACGAACCACCCCGAGCGCCTCGACCCTGCACTCATCCGCCCTGGCCGTGTCGACCTCGCCATGCTCATCGACGACGCATCTCCACGCCAGGCACGCCGTCTTTTCGAGCGGTTCTACGGCGCAGGCGAGGAGGGACAAGAGGGCTGGGAACGCATCTCCGAAGCCGAGCTGAGGACGATGGCGGACGAGATCGAGGAAGCGGTCAGGGAGGAGACGGAGCAGGGGCGCAGGGTCAGCATGGCGGCGCTGCAGGGCCTGTTCATCAGGAGCAGCGCGCGCGACGCGGTGCGCGAGGTCCGGACGCTCGCGGTCGAGAGGCCGCCGCCCGTCGTGGTGTGAGGGAGCGAAAAGTACCGATACATTGACAATCTATATGACTACGACTAGACCGCCCAGTGGAATAACTTAGCATGGTGCACAACAGAGCGTGGAGAGGACGAGCAGGCAGGTAGTGGGGAGACGCGAAGCTAGAAGACGGCTTTCCGCTTGCGTCCGGTATATTTTGAGTCGTGGGGGACGCCTTCTTTCCCCCGTTTGCGGTAGAGCTGCACGTCAAATAGACAGGAGTTAGTGCTCGGGTGCTTGCAGCAACGGACCGCAGACACATACCTCTTTCTTCTTGAGAATCCAATCCCTGTCCTTGATGTTCTTCCGCTTGCCCGACTTCTCCCTCGCGCGCAAGCGCTCCCTCCGCTTCTCAAATGTCGCCCGCGCCTCCGCGTCCTCGTCGCCCTCCAAGCCCTTCGGGACCTGCTGCGCCCCTCCCCCGCCCCCACCCACAAACAGACACAAAAACACCTTGCGCGCCTTCTTGGAGTTCGGGTAATCGACGACGACGCCGCCGCCGAAGCCCGCCTTCTGCGCGATCGACGTGATGAGCTGGATCTGGTCGTCGGACGAGGGGTAGAACTGGAGCACCGCGCGCGACGGGTTCTTGAGCGCGGCGTGGAGCGTGGTGAAGAAGCGCGTGAGCCGGTGTGGGGGCGAGGAGGTTGGGTGGGATGTTTCGGCGTTCAGGAGCCATTGGAGGACGGAAATGCTATGGGAATTGAGGGGAGGGGATGAGGCTTGCTTGTGGTGTAGAGAAGGAGAGCGGGGAGGGGGTACTGACCTGATCGCACCGTCAAAGCTGCCTGGTCGGAAGCCGAAGCCTTGTCCGATATCCTGCAAGAACAAATCACCCTCCACTTCCCGCTCAAGAGCAACCTCTACCGCCGCCGCCTAGGATCAGCATGGAGAAGCACTAGATATCCAAGTCCCGCTCAAACTCACCCAGCATGCTTGGCGCGATGTCGCACCCGACCCAGTGGTATCCCTCCTCGTCCAGAATCTCGCCCGAGAGCCCTGACCCACAGCCGATGTCGAGGAGGAACGCGGGCTCATCTGGAGGGAGATTGAGGAGCTCGAGCGCGCGGTAGGTCATCTCCGCCTGGATCTGCTGCACCCGAGTGCTGCGAACCGAGAGAGAGAGCGGTCAGCGACTTCACGGGTGCGTAAGAGAAGGATTTGGTACGCACTTGTTGGTATACTTTTTAGCTTCGATGTCTCCATAGTACTACAGTCCATCGGAAAGTTAGCATCCTACACCAGAACGGCCTCAGGTCGGACAGGTGCATACGATTTCTGGCGGTGCCTGGAGTTCCGGTCTTGACATCGTGTGCGTGCTTGCTATACAAGGGCTCCCGCAGTAGTTTTATGAAGACAAATGCAAGGGTAATCAGAGCTCCGTAGAAGGTGTAGTATATGCGCCCACTGGCGTGCGGGACTTTGAGGCGCAAGGCAGAAAATCACCGATCACATGGAGGACGCGTGCACGTGCCTCTTCCCCGCGTCGCGTCAGTGGCTGCCCTTCCACTCTGTGTCTGTCTAGCTCTGCCGTTGTGGTCCTCCTGGACCATGGCAAAATCGTCATGCTTATGAAAACACACTGTCGTACGCAACATCCTTTTTCCCGACTTCGCACGAGATCCCAGACCCTCAGGGCTTCCCGTTCCAGATGAACTTGCAACTATACTTGTTGGTGAAGTCTGACATGCATGCTCCATGCCTAGGTAATAGAGTCATATCGGTTCCGAAATGCTATGTTCTCGTGCTTAGGCCGCTTTGCAAAGACCCAGATTCTCACTTAGAAGGGGCCGACTCAGTCTTTCCGAGGCATTGCGTAGCGGTTAATCACGGGAGACGATGTCAAGGATGGCACGCTTCATGCGGTTTGAAACCATAAATATACATTCCTAGCACAACCACAACAATGTCAAGCACAAGATCATGCGATGGTATACTTGCCGTAGTTCTTGTCCGGATCGTACACCTGTCAACGAACGCTGCAATGAGATCATGATGTTCGGCATATCGGAACAAAGGTACGCACCTCCCAGCGAGAAGCAGGGAATATATGCTTGTTTCTGTTGTACCAGCTTCGCTCGACCACTTTCCCAGCGTGCGACTCGTCTTTCTCGACCGATGCATCGGCTAAGAGACGGACATCGTCGTGGACGTCGAAATTGAACAAAGGGCCCGACTTCCCACGGGCCTTGTTGACAATGAAGTCGTAGAACGTGTAGTGCTATGATATGCCTTGAGTATAAAGTTAATCGACAATGCATATGTGGTAACATACGTGAGGGATGATCAAGTCCTCCTGTACAAGATGTCAATATAGGTGACCAAGGGAAGAGGGGGAATATCGTACCTTGATGTACATCAAGTTGTCGACGCCGATTCCACGCAGCTCGGGGAACTGTTGCCGACATTTCTCAAGGAACGTCGAGATCGTGTCGCCTTTCTTGCACTACGTTGCGAGGACGAGTGTTTCACATGCGTGCACCTATGTGGTCAGGCCCGCCAGAAGCCAATACAACGAAGCGGACCTACCGTGACGCTCTTCCTGTGCCCGCTTCCGTCCCAGTACGAGTACGTGATCTCCACCTCTTCGTTCTTCAGTTCTTCTTGCTTGCGCAGCCACTCCTGACGCAGCGCCTCTCGTTCCCGACGCTCTGCCTCTTCCCTTTCTCGGTCGGGGAGGAAAGACGTGTCCACCTCAGGATTCTTGCGCGACTTAGCCTTCTTCACGGGAGGTTCATTGGGCTCGCCACCTTGAGAGGCGGATCCACTCTCTTCGCCCTCTTCATCATCGAGAGCAAACGAAAGCGTCGCCTTGTTGGTCTTCTTGCGCTTCTTCGCCTTTTTCTCATCTCTAAACAAATTCTCCACGCAAAGTAAGCGGACCGCCACCGCAGAAACGCACAATCGCCATATGAGCGAGACTGGAGACGCGACCTACTTGAGCTCGTTCGTCCGGGCTGCCTCGCGCGCCTTGGCTTCCTCGAGCTCCTTTCGGCGCTGCTGGAAGTCCTCTAGTCGGACGAGACCAACAGTAGAGAGCTTCAGCGACTCCTCCATGGAGTCATTCTGGCCGACGAAGCGGTTCGTCGACGGCCGCGCCTTCTCCGTCTCCTGGATGAGTGTTTGCTTCTGCCGCTCGAACTCTTCGCGCATCTGGTTGCGCTGCTTCGCGAGGGCCTCCTCGCGGCGGCCCTCTGCCTGGCTCGTAGACATGATGAGGGGAAGACGCGGATGGAATGTAGTGGACGTCGAGGAACAAGAGGCGAGTGTGGAGTAGGCGCCCTACGTAGCGCGCGCTCCGGACGGAGGAATACGGGCGCCTACGAGCGACATTCCTTTGCTCTTGCGCTACTACCGCTGGGTCGGGTAAAACTCCTCTTCGTCCGCCATGCATATCCTCGGCGTCCTCCTACCCGAAAGCCACCTCGTCAAGGTATGCCACACATAACACAACTAGAGCCAGGACTCTTCTCTGACAATCTACGTGCAGCATGCCCTGACGCATTTCTACGGTATCGGGCATAGTACCGCCCACCGCATCTGCGCCCGCGTTCAGATCCACGACCGCTGTCGAGTCCGGCACCTGAACCAGGCGCAAGTCACCGCCCTCACCGCCTTCCTCTCCTCGCCCACCAACTCGCCGCCCGTGCCCGTCCAGCCGCTCGCCGCGCCCTCGTACGTGCCCCCGCCGCTCTCGCAGCCGGTCCCCGCCGTGCAGGCGGACCAGCAGCAGCAGGAGGCCCCCGCAGACCGCCTCCGGGAGATCAGGATCGAGTCGGACCTGCGCAGGCAGATGCGGGAGAACATCGCGCACCAGCGTATGATCGGCAGCTACGTCGGACGGCGGCACGCGATGCACCTGCCCGTGCGCGGCCAGAACACGCAGAGCAACGCGAAGACGGCGCGGAAGCTCAACCGCGTCGAGCGGCACTTCTGAGCCTCCTGAGCACCCTCTCGTCTTTTCGTGCTCGGTCGTCTCGGTGAGTTCGTCTCTCCCTTGTTATGGCTTATCTGCACGGTCGCGTTCGCACTGGGGGAGCCTTGCGCCTTGCGTTGGAGCATGCTGCCACGCTGGATGCCTGCGCTTGCCTCTTCCCGGGTGACTACCGTGCGATCGCAGACCGCGGAGGGCAGTCCATATGACAGAATGACTGATCGTCGCGGCACAGTTTCGCTCGCTCATGCACATCTTCGGACACACGCAATATGCCACACACACCTCGCCTCGCCTCGCCCCTCCTGACCATCTCATGCGTGCGTACGTGTATGCCTCACCAAGAGGCCTGGCATGGTCTGTGGGGGATATGCGCCGGGCTAGCTTGATAGAGAGCGATTGTCGTCGTGTCATGCGGAAACATCTATTGTACATCCATACTGCGGTATATCTAGTCGTCCCCCACGGGCACCTCTTCCTCCAGGTACTTCACGAGCGTCACGCGGATCTCCGTCGTCTCGTCGCCGCGGAGGACGTCGGACACGAACGCGGCTTGCACCTGCATCTGGACCTTCACGCATTCACCGAAGGGTGAACCCGTACAAACAGATGACAGAAAGCGGGGAAAAGAGCAAAAAAAAAAAAAGAAACAAAGAAAGAAAAGGGAGAGAACGGGTTGTGTCAGTGTCAATCATGAACGGACCCTGAGGGCGATCTGCGCGGGGGCACTATACCATTTCCAACGCGCCTCTGATCACGCCGCAGAGGACGTTGCTGAACCAGAGGCCGCCTTCGAGCGCCTCTTCGGGGAGCTCGACGAACTCCGCGAGCGGGTTCTCGTCGAACTGGAGCGTGAACGACGCGCCGGGGGCGTTCACTTGTGGTGGGGGCATGCTTGTCCGGGTGGGCGACGATGCGGGGGGCACGGCGCCGTGCGTGACATTTGGAGTGATGTTGAGGAAGGACTTGAAGCCGACCTGTGTATGCATGCGTGCGTGCGTTTGGAACAGAGGGTTACGCAAAGGGGCGGGTGCGGACCCAGAAAAATTGGGGAATGCACAGACACGGGATCGTCCAAGCCAAACGTGAGTATAGCGGATTACGACTGACCAAACCGCGCAGAGCACGCACCTTTGCGACGACCTCGCCGACCTCGCGGAAGTCGGCGCAGCGGCCGAGGCTGCTCCGGGCGAGGAAGTCCTCGATGAGGCGCGTGCCGATGTTGTAGCCCATCTTCTCGAGCTGCTTGTTCACCTCCGCGTAGTCCTCGTAGTCCTGCACGAGCTGCACGACGAGCGCGCCGTACGTGAGCGCGAACAGCTCCGCGTTCTGCGATGAGAGGGGGACGTCCCCTGAGTCCGTCAGCCATCGTTCATCGTGGGCAGTGAGCACTGAGCAGCGCGAGAGGGCACTGGCGGGCGGTGAGGCCCGCTGCCCCTAGCCCTGCCTGCGCTAAGCCCTGCGCTAGCCATCCTAGCACCGTCTTAGTGGCCCTGGTGCCCTGGTGCAATGTTGGGAGGCCGTGCACGGTGCAGGGTGATATGGAGCGCAAGCCTCGGACGCAGGCAAGGTTAGGGCAGCGGGCGGACGGGCGAGTCGCTTACGATTTTCTCGGTGCGGCCTTTCCAGAGATCCTCTCCGATCGCCTTGTATTGCTTGCTCGTGGTGGCCATTGCCTATTGTCGTATTGTTATGTGCCGGTGCGCGAGGCTAAGGGGGCTGGGGCTAGGTTCTACTAGCGAGAATCAGGTATCGGGCTGCAGCTGCAGGGCGATCGAGGCCGTTCCGAGTCCGGTGTACAAGACCAGGTCTACAAGACAATCGTCGTACGGTGGCGCGCGTAGTAGAGAAGCAGTAGCAGCAGCTGAGCGTGAACGAAGTGCGACCGTAAGCGGTGTCGCAAGCGGAGCGCCCTCTCTCCGGGAAAGGCAACACAGGGCCTTGCTGCCACATTATGGGCGCCTATCTGTCCTATACATAGACGCTCGTCGCCTTTGGTGTGCTTGAGCGCCACAGCGGGCGTGCCTATGGGACACGCAGCGGTCCCGGAAGCGGAAGTGGGGATATGAACGTCAGGGACGGCCAGCTGCGCGCGCGTTTGAAATAGATGGTGTTGATGATGTTCTGAGAGAATGTTTCTGAGGCATGCATGTGCAGTTCTGGCTTCAAGTTTCGCCGCCGATACCGACATGCATTGTACACAGGGGGCAATCTGAAGCCTCGGTAGGGAATGGTACGTGTCAATTTCAAGGCCAGACGCAGGGGAGATCATGCGAGCATCGACGCTAACGTGGTGTGCAGCAGTGCTTGGCATTACAACGCATTTACGATAGATTGTGCAGGAAGGACGGAAGAAGCGGAACCGTGTAAGAGGCCAGGCAGCTAAGCCGGTTGCGCTCTCGAAACTCTCACAGGTGATCCACGCGGAAACACGACGTCAACGGGACGGTGGTTGGGAGATGGCGTAAACGTCGGACGGACAAATGCCATTGGGGAAGTCCCACAGAGAACCGGCAATAGACGGAGTGCGGAGATGTGAAGGTAGGGCGGAGTAGAAGAAGCACGACAAACTACCGCCGGGAGGGGGAGGGAGGCGCAGGAGGAAGCCCACGGGCGATTGACACGGTGGTGGGACTGAGAAGATGGGAAGAGTCGAGAGGAGCGCGGAAGATCTTCGCGGGCTATAGCGCGAGAGAGGAAGAGGACTGCAGTCTGCAGGTGACGCTGAAGGGAGGACTGGAACGAGCCATGGACGGGGGAGGAAGGGCATATGACCGAGTCGATATGTATCGAGGCCGATCAGGCGCAAAAGGCGGAATATGTGATCCTGACGATCTAACAAAAGGAGTAAAGTTGATGACGCGGATATGGGCGAGAACGTGCAAGGCGGATGGTGCTCGGTGCAGACTTTGCGAGTAAATCAAACGATGGCAGATACGGACACGCACCTGGGATAGGCTGGAAAGGACGAGGTCCGAGGACGGAGTGCGTGCATCCACGACTGCCATATGAATCTGAATTGGAGGAGGAGATGGTATAGAGTGGGGAAGCAACGTGGGGTGTCGTCAGACAAGGTGTGGCTGAGGGAGGCGGATTGCCATTCCGAGGCAAAAGTTTAAGTTGCAAAAAAAATTGCCGAAAAAGAGAGAGGAGAGGCGGGGAGAGACGCCGTGGCTGGTGTCTGATGGACGCTGATGGACGTCGGGAGCTTCGATGGCTTGTGAAGGAGGTCGTATATGACACCGGTGGACCTAGGGGAGGACGATAGATGGAGTCGGATGGCGATAGGACGGTACATATGCGATTGATGATGGCTGCATGAAGGTGCAGGTGCATTGAGGAAGATTGTGTGAAAGCGGAGGGCGGTGAAGAAATAATAATGTTTTGATGTATTTGCTGCGGACTGGAGGGAGAGATGGGCGCCTGCGGAAGGGAGAGAGAGAAGCGAGGGAGGGCTTGCTTGAGGTCGAGAGTGGGTTTAGCACTGGCAAGCACTTTACTCCTCCTCTTGTCGACGGCTTCTCTCCTCCGTCCTACCATCGGTCGTAATCTCTCCTTGCGTCCGTCCTCTCTATCATCCTCTAGCTTCTTCTACAGTCCTCTTCTGGGTTTACTGCAGCCGCTTACTGCACGAGTCTTCCTCCTGCGTCTGTCCCTTCTGCTCTAGACCGTCCTCCGAGTCTCTCGTGTCGTCTAATCCGCCTCCCCTCTCCCCTCCCTCCGCCTCCGCCTCCTCCCTCCCTCCTTACCTGGCTGCTCTTTGTATGCCTCTCGCCATTCCCTCATCTTACATTCGAGCCACAGCCTCGTTGGTCTTTTTCGGACGTCTTCGATTCGCTTGATACTCCTCTTCCCTCGTAAGTGCTTCCGGTCTCACTTCGATTCCATCCAAGGTATGGCCTCTCTCTTGTCTCTTCCCCCGAGCCCATGTCTTATCCACATCTCCGCAATGCTGCTCACAGCAACCCGAGACCGTCGCTCTTCTCCGATCGACCTCCAATATCGCCCATCCACTCCGCTTCTTCCCTTTCATTCATCTCCCCCGCCCGTACCTCTGCCCTGCGGACTTCCTCGATCGCTCTGAACATCTCTGCCCAGCATGGCTGCCATGCAAGAGATCCAGTCTACTGGCACCGCGGACTGCGACCTACAGCAGTTCCAACAGTTCCAGCAGTCAGACCCACAGCAAGCCTTTGCTAGTATCGTACCCCCATCCCACTCCGACCCCTCATCCCTCACACCCGACCCCGCTACACACATGCACGTATCGATGCCGTCGCTGTTCCCCCAGCACGTCGATCCGGTCTCTGCTGTCCCGATGGCCATGCATATGTCCATGTCGTCCCTATCCTCCTCCTCCGAAGACTTGTCCGCCGCGATGGATGTCATTGCCCCGCCCCCGCCCTCGTCTCAAGCCGCGTCGCCCGGAGTGATCCCAGACCTCTCGTCCCAGTCTGGTATGTACGGCATGGACCCTCGCCTCACGAATATCGATGCAGTCGATCCGTCACACCCGCTTCTATCCTCTCCGAGCGCGACCTCAGCGTCTACCAACGCTTCGCACGCTTCCTCACCAGCCCTGACAGGCGTAACCCCATCGTATTCCGCCGGTTCCTCTTCTCTGGCCTCCGCCCTTGATGGTATGGGTGTCGCGCGCAGTCGATCAGGCTCAGCCGCCTCTCCCGCCCATTTAACGGGCTCGGGCTCAGACTTGGGCTTCCCGTCCAGTGGGAGTGGCCCTTCGGGGGGTGCCCACGAAACGGGCTTCCAATTCCCACCACCTGGCTTCGAGAATCCTATGCAGGCAAGCAATGATAGCATGCAAGAGGTCCCCGGAGGGGCGCATCTTCTCGTCCTAGGCGATATGCTGAAAAAGTACGTACTCGCTCAGCCTGCTTTGTCATTCTGTGGCAATATGGTGATGGATCGTATGCTGATACTTCTCATCACTATGCAGCATTGCGCGAACAGCCAGTAGTGGCAGCGAAGCGTGCCGCGTGGGCCAGAGCGGCGATGCGCGGGAGATTGTGACACTGCTGAAGAGAAACGTCCTCCTGGTGGCTGAACTCGTGGCGGCCATGCAACTGAACGACGGATCGGGTGCAGCAGCTGGGCTTGCACCGCAGCCGGGTTCTGGGCCTGGATCTGCTCCGAACGGTCTGACCGCAAGCTCTGTCTCGGGATCTGCTGCAGCGGCGATGAACGTAGAACCACCGTCGCAGCAGCAACAACCACAGTCCACGCAGCAGCAGCAACGAACGCCGCCTCCATCACAGCAGGCGAGCATGAGCAGCCTCTCTTCGAGTGCTTCTTCCGACTCCGCGACGATGTCGGATGGATCAGAACTCTCGCGCAAGCGCTGCGCTTCGTCCGTCGCAGGCGACCGCGTGGTGAAGTCGATGAAACTCGAGCCCCCGGAGGACCCCGCACCTGTTCTGCAGATCCCGCCGTCAGCGACTGTGCCCCCGACGATGATGCCCCCGACGAACTTTTCGTATACGTACCCGATGAGCTCGGTCCCGCCGACGCTCTCGTCCGTTGCGGAGATGTCCGCCGTACCCCCGCCCATGCCTTCCTCGCTTTCGTCAAATTCTCGACCCCCGAGCTCCGCTGGTATCCCCGCCCATCTGTCCCTCGGGATGCTCCCCGATGCGTCGCAGCAAGTCGCAGCGATGCACTCTGCACTCCACCAGCCCACGACGATCGACCCCATCGCGTCCATGTCGCACCCTTCAGATTTTGTGTCCTCCGCGTCCGCGGCCAACGGCGCATCGACAGTGATGTCTGGGTACGCACCTCCTGGTTCGGTATGGCCCGACGCCCGCGTCGCGGTCCCGCGACAGCACCATCATTCGCTCTCAACAGGGTCGATACTCACCGTCGGCCAAACCGTGTCCAATCCCATCCCCATTCCCGGCCCCTCGACATCGATGTCATATACGACGCCCATGTACTCACCGACACAACGCACGCATATGCAGCAGCCTCCGCTGAATGCGGCATCGGCGACGCTAGGACGCGCGTCACGATCGCACTCGATCTCGCAGCTTCATGCGGCGGGGAACCCCTTCGCGTATGTGCCCGACGGCGTGTCCCATCCGACGATGTACGAGTCGACGTCGACCGCTGCAGCGGTCGCCGCGGCGGCAGCAGCAGCACAGTCGAGGCCGTCAACGTCCGCCGGTGCCGGAGTGAGTGCGGCCGTAGGAAGGTTCAGCCGCCCGTCGTCGCCAGAGTACGGGGATGAGGATTCGGACGACGACGAGCTTGGGTATATCAACGCCAGCCACCATCACTCGCCGGCAGGACAGGGAATGGGAGATGGTTCTGTGGGCTCCGCTGGAGGTGCTGAGAGTAAATCTAGTGCCGAGGGCCACGGGAACGGGCCATCGCGCGGCAGTGCCGGACAACAACGGCGGATGAGCCGCACCTCGCCTTCGAATGAGGGTGCTGGTGGCAGCGGCACCGCCGGCGCAGGCTCCTCAGGCTCGGGTTCTGGCTCGTCGTCGTCTTCAAGCCACGGAAACGAGGTGCCGCAGGAGTACCGGGCCGAGGTCGAGCGCATTTTCTTTGAGTTCTTGAATGCTATCTGTTCCAATCGTACGTATCAGTGTCATTGCATGCGAGCGGCGAGAGCGCGCGCCTTTTTTTTCTTACCCCCTCCAAGCCCACCCCCACCCCGCATCCCCCTTTCGCTTCAGCCTTGCTGCTGACCCTGCACCCCCTCACCCCATATTCGCCTTCTTCCCATCCCCACCACGCTTCTTCTACCCACCTCCCGGCGCGCTGCTCCGAACGCCGTTCATTTCCTCTCTTTTCTCCTCCCTCTTGCGTGACGAACCGAATGCTGATGTGTATGTAACTTTCTCTTTCTGCGCGCGGTTCGCGCTCCACAGTGGATGCGACGGACTCGAAGGGCGAGCCGATCCACCAAACGCTCATGGCGAAAAAGATGCAGCGGCTGGACGAGTCGCCCGACTTCCGCCCGTTCAAGTTCCGGATCCAGGCGTTCACCAACGCATTCTTGGAAGAGGTACGTGTGTGTGTGTGGCGGATTACCTTCCTTCTGTACCACCCTCGTCGAGTCCCCACCCTCGTACCCTCGTATCCTCCCACCCCTTCTTCCCTTCGTGTGTACCGGCTCGAGATCAGGGGCACTGATGGGCTGACCTCGTTTTACGTGATCACAGCTCGCGCGACAGGGTTACCCCGAAGAAAAGATACCAATGAAAAAGGCGAGTGTGTGTGTGCCTGCCAACGGCCCTCTTCTTCTCTTCCCGCGAGCGCTGCCAGGGTGCCGTGTCCGCCATCTCCGTACGGCACACGGCATCCTGGCAGCCTTGGCGGGTGGTGGGGGAAGTGGAACCTGCAGCTATCGCGTCTCTCGGCATGTCATCTGACTGACTGACCCGCTTCGTCGCCATTCCCGCGCCCGCAACAGATCCGGAACTTCCTGTGGAACCAGCCGTACATCTCGCGCTTTAACGAGGAGGGCAAGAAGTCGAAGTCAAAAGGCAATCACATCTGGCACGTCGACGCCAAGAAGGCCGAGGGCGGCTGGATCTTCCGGCCGTTCAAGCGGAAGCTCGCAGGCACGCCGCCGGGCGTCGCGTACGTCGGCCTGCGCTGGACGTGGACGCCCCGCATCTGGGACCCGCAGGCGTCGCGGACGAACATGCCTGTCACCTATAGCTCGCCGTCGCTCCCCTCCTGGCTGTCGTGGAAGGACGACTCGCTGACCGGTATCCCGCCGCCGGACGCGCAGAGCTGTGACGTGACCGTGGAAGCGAGGGTGCGTTCTCCAGTTCAGTGCTCGCTCGGCGCCCGTGTCCCGAGGGGACAGGGGCGATCGGGGAGGTGTGTCGCTGAGGTTCTGACCCCCGGATGCAGTTCATCCAGGATGGCAAGGAAGAGGTGCTGACGCATACGGTGCACATCACTATCGCCCCGATGGCGGCGGTCGACTCGTCTTTCACCCCCTCGAGACGACCCTCACTCGTGGGCGACATCCACAACCCTAGGCGGATTTTGAGCGACTCTGTAGTAGCCGGCGTGGCGCCTCCAACCGCTGCACCACGGTAAGTCCTTCAAACCAAACGAACGTTTGTATCATCCGACTGAGCTTGGCCTGCAGCTTGTTGAGGGTACCGCCACCGTCGCTCTCCGCCCCACCACCGCCGACAGTAGCGCCCGAATCGCAAGTCGTCCAGGTCCTCACCACCGCCGCGCAACGAGTTGCTCAAGAGGCACAGTCACAGGTCGTAGCGTCCCCGAACGAGGCGGGCCCGGAGCTCCAGGCACTGGCGAAGCAGCAGCACGTCCTCACGGTGACTGCGCAGGCGATCAGCTCCAAGATCGCGGGCGAGGTGCCCGAGGGTGGTGTTGCGCAATCGAACGCCCTCACCGCCGCGGCCCAGCAGGTCGTGCTCCACGCAGCCCGCCAAGTCGTCGCCGATCGCACCGTCGCTGCGGTCACGTCAGGACTGCCCCCTTCTGTTGCCGCTGCTCCTCAGGTGACAGTGAAGGAGGTATCGGTGGCGACCCAGTCGGCGGTAGCGCAGGCGGTCGACATGATCGGTCCGCTCTCGAGCGAGGTCGACGTGTTGATGACGGCGAAGTCGTTGCTGCAACAACGGGCCCCGTCGGTGCTCTCTACACTCGATCCCACACGGCCGCAGCACTCGACAGGGAACTCACCGCCTGGCCCGTTTGACCTCCCACCACCGGTCGCACTACCTCCGCCCGCTGGAGTGTACTACCCGCCATCATAACACCGATGGGCCGGACCTCGACTTGCTCTGGGTTGGACGTGTCTGCGCTGAGTGCGTGAAGCAGTGTCGCAGTTGTACGTGTACGTGTACGGTATATTCTTATATGCGCCGGTGATATTGGGTTGTCTGGTCCATCTCCCTCCCTCTCCTCTCATCCTCGGCCTCTTGCTTGCTCCTTTTGCTCCATCCGTTTTCGTTCGTTCGTTCGTCCGTTCGTGCCGGCGTGCATTACGTGCGTGTTGTGTATATGTGTGCGTATTTAGATTGTTTTGCGTGCGGGCCTACGTACGTCGCTGTCCGTCGATCATATATCGCCGCGTTCCGTGCTCTTTCCTCATTCCCCCCGTTCGCGTTCGCATATGGTGCTGGTGCTGGGTGCCGGTGCCGCGCTGGTGAGGTCCCTTGCGGTACCGTGCGCCCCCGTTCGTCTTCGCGCAGCAGTACTGCCGCTGCCGTCCTTGCATGCATGTGTATCTCCCCAGCTCCCCTAGAAGATGAAGGTCGCTCTCGCTGCTCTGCCCTTTATGCTTCCTGACCCCGTCCCCGTACATCTCCCCATACTCACTATCCCAACGTTAACGTTAACCCTCTCGCTGACCGGCGACTCTTGCTGCATCATATCATCTTCTGTCTCGCGTCTACGTACATATTGGGATCCAGGGCTTTCCCCCCTCGCGTCGTTGCATACATGTGTATACGTGTTCCGGTCCAACATACCACTGTACTTACCATCACCGTGTTTCGAACAGTCATACAAGTTTGTTCTGCATATGTGTTGAAGGCAACCGACCGGTACCGCGTTAACGGAGCGTACATATCGCACCTGTTGAGTGTGATTGTTAGGTATGCAAGAAATACTAGTCCCGGCGATCTCGTCGATCACTGTTGGATACTTGGAGTATATAAACGAACAAATTGACTACACTCTACTAGGATCATCGGTCGTCAGTACCGTCATGATACTCAGATACTGTAGCATCGTAGACATGGCGAGCGCGCAGAAAATGGAATGCTCTGACAAAAAGACATGCCAGGAGCGTGGATTGAACACGCGACCTCCAGAACTTCAGTCTGTTGCTCTCCCAGCTGAGCTATCCCGGCGATGTAAAGTGTCGAGATCTTGAAAGTCTCGTGCGTTTGTTAGTCCTCTCACGCACTATCACTGACGTCGCCCGGCTTCCTCTCGAGAGCAGCTTCAAGCTTGCTCTCGCCTCCGACCGTGTACCTCTGTGCCCTCCTCTAAGTCTTGAGCGCATCAAGCGTCTTGTATCGTCAATATGTCTGGTACAGGCCCTCGCGAAAATATCTTCCCCACTCGGATGGCCCTCACGAATACCAAGCTGCGTTTGAAGGGAGCCCAAACAGGCCACTCACTCCTAGCCAAGAAGCGCGATGCCCTCACGACCCGCTTTAGGGCAATCCTCCGTAGGGTCGATGAGGTACGACGGTTTGATCTAGCATCTTGGTTCAAGGGCAGAAAGTGATATTACGTCTGTCTTCTACAGGCCAAACGCAAGATGGGCCGTGTAATGCAGCTCGCGTCGTTCTCGCTCGCAGAGGTCACATATGCGACGGGCGACATCTCGTACCTCGTGCAGGAGCAGGCCAAGTCCGCGTCGTTCAAGGTGAAGGCGAGGCAGGAGAACGTATCGGGTGTTGTACTCCCTGCGTTCGAGGTTGACCGAGTGCCGGGATCAGGTGCGTCGTGAGCGCATCTATGGTGCGATCTCAAGTTTAACGTACACGCTGTATATTGTGGCTATCTAGACTTCAACTTGACGGGCTTGGGCCGCGGTGGTCAACAAGTTCTGCGCGCGAAGGAGGTATATGCGAAAGCAGTGGAGACTCTGGTGGACCTTGCGTCCCTCCAAACCGCTTTCATGATCCTGGACGAAGTCATTCGCGCAACGAATCGTCGAGTGAACGCAATCGAGCATGTGGTTATCCCTCGGTTGGAGAACACCATCAAGTACATCACCAGTGAACTCGACGAGATGGACAGAGAAGAATTCTTCCGGTGAGTTCCCAATCCGCATGCTATCCAGACCTCAAAGATACTATCCACCGTTCCTAGGTTGAAGAAAGTACAGGGCAAGAAGAAACGAGACGCCGAGGCTGCAGAAGCCCTTCGCAAAGGCCAGGAGATACCAGACATCATTGAGATGCCCCCTGATCTTGCCGGTGGAGGTGGTGATTTGCTTGGAAGTAAAGACGAAGACGTTATTTTCTGAAGACGTACGCCATACCTCCTTATGGACGCTTTTCGTTCACACTGTCATGTCATGGAATGCGATACCCCATCTTCTCCGTGTACAATACAAATGCATGACTCTGCGAATAGGTCGTTTTGACCCCACTTCCTGCGAGCACTTCGGATGCGGCGGGGGCGGCCTGAGGCCCATGTAGCATAAACATGTGCGTAAGAGCATACATACATGCGAGATTTTGCAGAGAATGCGGTGAGAGCCAGGAAGAACAAATCACAAGGACAGCCAAGAAATTACTGGCAGCGACATGTTAGCAGGAATGATATCGGTTGTCATGAATTGCACCTACGTCAGTCATCTCGACGTCCTCGCTCTTCTCAGCCTTCTTCCTGTCCTTCCGCTCAAGGATTGCCCGCCTAGGTAGGTGGTGCCTATTAAGTACCGGTTGGTTCCATCTGCAGCCGCGAATACGCACCTGTCCTTGTCAAGCTTGAGGTTGGTGACAACAACCTTGCTGGGGTGGATGCCAATGGGGACGGAAGCACCGTTCGACTTGTCGCGCTGGACACGGTCGACGTGGATGACCCACTTCTTGCGGTACACCTGGGTCACCTTGCCCTCACGACCCTTGTACTTGCCCCGAACGATCCGGACCTCGTCATCCTTGCGGATGGGTATTGACCGCGTCTATGTGCGCTGTTACTGGGCTGCGCCTGCTAAATCCACCGGCAAGGGGGACGTACGTTGTACTTCGCGCGGAGCTCCTTGGAGAGCGAAGAGGACATGATCTTGCGCCTCACGGAGGAGGGCGCGGAGAAGTGCGCCTTGCGCGACTTGCGGCGGGAGGAGGAGACGTCTGTACGCAGAGAGGGACAGATGTCAGTACACTGAACTGACCGTACACACCACATCCATAACGCCTGCATGCAATCCACCCGAATCCACCTCTCCCATCGCCACGAAACTTCTCTGCAGCAATCCGACAGCATTTCAGCCTGCAATGGAATAGTACTGACCGGGGTTGAACTTCATCTTGAGGGTCTTGAGGATGTGGGCGGTGACGATGGCAGATTTTCCTCCCTCCTACGACCAAGCGCGGGCGGCCTAAAGTCACGCGTAACACGAGTGTGTCACACCAAACCCGCAAGGTAACGGGCGGTAACGTCGTCACAGCAATGTGTGTGTGGGGAAGCGCTGGAGTGACTTCACCGTCAGTCTCGGACTCTGCAGCCACCTCCATCTTTGACTCTGCTCACTCAGCTACTCTACTCTGCGCTCATACAATATAATTGTATATCTGGCCTCCATACTCGATACGCTGCGCCTGAAACTATGTCTACGGAGAAAGTGAGACCAACAAAGCTCAAGTTCAAGGGAGAGAAGACGAAGAAGAAGCGCAAGCACGAGGATGGCGAGGAGGGCCCCAGCAGACGACGGCGTAGAGACGACAACGACGAAGCACCCGAGACGTGGGTCCTTCCGGACAACCCAACCGAGATTCGCGGCCCTACGTTCATAGTGCACCCCTCCGATCCATCACCCATATGTATCACGTACGATTCCACACGTGGACGCATCGTTCTCCAGTCCGTAGACAAGGACAAGACCGATGACTCTCCGCCGCCGAGCATTAAGGACCGCACACCTACGGACGTCTCGCAAGTATGGGTTGTCACTCGGGTCGCAGGCGCATCAACAATCAACTTGCGTACGGGTGTCGGTGAGGGCAAGTTCATCTCGTGCGACAAGCACGGTATCGTGTCTGCCGATCGCGAGGCTCGAGGTCCTCAAGAGGAATGGACGCCCATCGTTCTTCCAGACGGCATGGTGGCGTTCCAGAATGTGTACGAGAAGTACATGAGCGTGGACGAGGTCGCGGGTGGACAACTTGCTCTGCGCGGCGACAGCGACGAAATTGGCTTCGGAGAACGCTTCTGGGTAAAGATCCAAAACAAGTACAAGAAGGAAGCGCATGAGGAAGAAAAGAAGCGGAAAGAGGGATTGATTGATGTCTCTTCAATCGACGAGACGAGCACTAAGTGAGTAGGGATTATAGCATTGACATGAACACGGCCTTAACTTGATATCTAGTAAGATGTATCAGGCATGGGGAGCTGGAAGGACAGTGGTATCAACAGGTGACAAGAAAGAGGTGAGTATATCGTAGCCCAAGAACAGCTGTTGGCTTACCATTATATCGGCTCTACTATCAGCTCAAGAAGGCAAAGAAAGAGGGACGCCTTGCAGAGGCGTTATTGGACAGGCGAGCAAAGCTCAAGAGGTAAGATTACTTTCGTGTGTATTGTTACAGACTGTCTCACCCGAATTTATTAGCGATCGTTTCTGTTGACCACTCCATGCCCTGTGTATTACTATATACCGCTTGTACTAGTATCGACTACGATTTACTTGCATTATCACCTCCGTGTACATGGGCTAATGCGGCAGCAACTGTAAGCGAAACAAAATGCTGCTGGAACAACTTCACTTCCCGATGTAGACAGCCATCCAACGGCGTCCACGAAACGGTCAGTCCCCTTTGTCATCCACGGCGGAGCCCTTGCACATGAGTTTGACCATGTTTTGCTCGATGCTTGCAGGTCTCATTGTGGACGTCATCAAGGATCTATCACGGCCCCCATGACATATATCATGGCAACCCTCAGAGCAGCAGTTCAATATGGGATGGCCGTGTAAGCATCAATTCCCTGTATGCAAACGCATGTGATACAAGTAAGTCGCGTTCCGGCCTGATACGTCTACGGTTTGCGTATGCCTCCCTTGCATCGCAGCATCTGAGACTGAGAGTGGCAGGGGCAATGACGGTGGGTAGATACCGGGAAGCCACGGTTAACGTTTCTGGGCATCATCCATTCCCTGATCCAACGACGATGGGATGACAAGGAATGCAAGGGCGAGATGAGCGTCGCAGCAGCATCTCAGACATGATGGGGTAAAGTCAAGCTCAAACTGCGTTGCCTCAGTCAGCGGTCTGCGCACAGGTGCTAGCCGGCCGGCGTGACACCATCACTAACCGCAGGCATGCTCCGGGTCCATGGATGCAAGGTTTCCGGAGCGTCGTGTTTACAGCTGTACGTGTTTGTTTGTGCTCTTTCGTGCCATCTGACATCGGCGATATTAGGGGTACTTGATCGCCGTGAGTACGCCGTGAGCTCCTTCGGGATGGATCCTACCCAACTCTCGACCTCTACTCCTAAAAACCCGTCGTTACCGCCCCAAACCGCCACCGAGTACATAGCAAACAACCTCTCAGGAATGTGAGTTCACTGTGAGTGTCTACGTGAACGTAGGTCTAGCACACAGCTTGGCAAGATCGCTCACGATGATCGCTCAACAGGACCAACGAGGAAACTTCGTCCCATGCCCGTGCTTTGCAGCCCTCGGGAGGACAGCACCCTGACGAACGTGGCAACGTCAGGTTCCCTCTCGAGCTGTGGGAGATTATCCTCAAACACGTGGTTTGCCAGAAGGACTTGGCACGAGTGGCGCGTGTATCTCGCGTCCTACGTAGCGAAGCGGAACGAGCTCTATATCACACTGTGTCGCTTGGACGAGACGAGAGCTTCCTCCGAACTCTCTGTTTCTGCCGTGCGGTTCAGCAATGTTCGCGTCGCGCGGCGAGCGTGAAGGCGCTGAGATTGGACGTATCCGCCGCCATCATCCCAACCTCAGACGAACCCGTACTCCCACTCCTCATCAACGCGCTACGCGCTATAACGCACGTGGAACGGCTGGAGTTGAGGGTGTTTGCGGACTGGTTTCTATCCGCCTGCCTAGAGGGGAACGTTCTCAACCTCCACTTTCCTGCACTGAAAAGTCTGGTCATCGACCTCCCTCCCCACTCAACGGTGCTCAACTTCATAGAAGCGAATGCAACGATTGAGGACCTCACCATCGAGACGCCGCTTGCAGAAACCGGACTGCACATCTGGTCCTCTCACACCGCTACCAGGCCCATCACGTTACCGCACCTCCGCAAGTTCGACTGCCGCAACCGGGCGTTCCTCTCTGTCCTCCATCTGCCGTCCCTTACCCATCTGTGGATGCCGGACTACGTCCTCCATGAACTCCCAGTCATCGCTGATCAGTTTGGACGAACCCTCGTCAGCCTACGGCTCGGCCTACCTAGGATGCAGCTCGGGCGCCCGCTTCAGTGGACCCTCAACGACGTTGCAGCGAAGTTCCCTTGTTTGCGCTGCCTGCAGATGGACGAATGGCAGGTGCGTGCCCGTGTGGCGAACGGTAAGACTACTCGCTAGATGTGCTCAAACGCAATCACAGGCTATCGCCAGGCTGTCTGGACGTGGATTCTCTTGGGACTCTGAACCAGGCCCTCTTACGCTGAGCTGCACGAAGAGGCTGACGCTTGTATGGGTCGCGATGTGGAGGATCGCTCAAGAAGATCCGACCGACTACATACGAGCATCAGCCATACCCGTGGCGGAAAGTCTCCTCCGGAAGTGGTCACCCTACCTATCTCGTATCGTTTTTTGGTACGATCACAGCTATGAGGAAACCTACACATCATTCGCGACAGACGAGGGCGGGGAACTTGCTGTGACGCACGACAAGGATCTGCCCAGGGACCATTGGAGGGAGGTGTAAGTTCTCAACTCACTATGTTGGTCCGTATAGTATGAGTAGTGCATTATGGAGCTCATACATTAAGCAGCGATGTCTCACACATCGCACATACCACGTCCCCAGGCGTATTCTCGTAAGTACAAGCTGGACATGCTACAGGCCCACCCGTGTCCGGACTCGAAGATGGCGGCACTGAAGGTCCGAAGGAACTTCCACCACCCAGCAGCGTACCGCCGAAAGCCTGCCCCTCGACTCGCTTCTTCCTGGGGCCATCAGTTTCTATGTCAGTGTCGGAAAGCAAATCGATATCCTCGTTCTCCTCCTTGAGGTCCAACGTGTCATTAGAGAGTATACCGAGGGAGAGCATGGTTGCAGAGCTGTCGTCTAGCTCTTGGCCTCGGTAGAACAGCCGCTGTGATATCACCGGGATACCGAGCTCGTCGTTCAACTGCAGCCAAAAAGGCTCATCAGCTTCAGCAGCAAGAGTGCAGATGCATATTGCCATTACCATGACCTTCAGCTCTTTGACCGACATAGCCTTCGTAATCGTGATTTTACGACGTTTGCCGTACTCCTTGACCTGCCGAATGCGCTTCGACTTCCGATAGCCCTCATTCTGTCGCTTGCTGTATGTCGTCAGCGTGGTCTGAACGGGCTTGGCTGGTTGTATCGGCTCTTGGTTATATGTCTGCGGTGTAGGGATCGGGTCGTTGGGCCCCAGGGCGCGAATGGTTATCTCGGTCATGTCAAACGATGTGCGTCTTGCACCATTTCAGTCTCGAGGTCGACGTATCGGGCACTCTGAGTCGCTCACCTCTGCAGACGACAGTCTGCACACACCGCCAGTTCATGCGTGTATTTGCCACCCGCGTTCTCGATGGCGATGAGAGGGCCACCGGAATACCTGATAACCCAACTCAGTACTTCGCTCTGATGTCTGCGGGCCTTCTGATAGCACAGTTATGGATTGTACTCACAGCTGTTCTAGAGCGTCCCAATCGCTCCTCTTGATAATCGTCATTGAGGCGTCAACATCGCCAGCGACGTTGGGATCAAACGCGAGCAGGCCGTGCTCACAGATGAACTGGGAGTTGTCTATCCTTTCAGGCCGAGAAACTTCGCTTGGTCGCATGAGCCATTGTCTCCATGAACGGACGAACTGGGACGGCACGATCGCGCAGGGGACGTCCTCAAGCAGCGCGGTATTGCCGTTCAGCGCGTTATCGTGCATGTGCTTGAGGCGCGCCTGCCCCATGAAGGGACCCGTCAGTCAATACGAACCGAGAAGTCACGAGACGGAAGCATACCTTCTCTTCCTCCGCTTGCTTGCGATATTCACGTTTGTCCTCCCGAGACATGTGCACAAGCGTTTCGCATACTGCGCAAAGTTCTGCCCGCGTCGATGGTGGCTTCCAATCGGGATATTTCTCGCGCAGAATAGCGTAAGCCTGTAAGCGACAGCCCACCATGAGCGTTCGCGCCTATCCCGACAACGGGGTTGTAGCTGACCTCTGCGGATATTCGTCGTCGTGTTGCCACATTCGTTGCCAGATTCCCATGCTCACAGACCACATCGCTGAGATACTGCTCTGCATCTGGAGGTGGGTCGGTCTCGCCCTCGACATGCATCTTGGGTTTTGTGAGTCTCCAATCTGGAGCAGGGGGTATGAGTGGTTGTTCAATCCATGGGACAATGGTGGCGTCCACCTTTGAGCCAAGCTTTCGAGATCCAGTAACCGTCCCCATCATCCTCAACAGCAGCGACCTCGTCAAAGCGAGACACCAGTCGTGGGTGCTCAATCTGGTACAGCTTCTCTGTACGCAACGTGATGAGCTTGTCCCTGCGAAACTCCGACCTATTGACGCCTCACCCTTGAACATTCGTTCCACACAGGCTGCACAGACATCAGCTGGAGTCAGCTTCGGTGTCAGTTGACAACCATCCTCCTCAGCTATACGTGTGTATGCGACCTTAAATAGCGCGATGAGATTATAGGAACACAAGCTCAAGGTATCTCTTACTTCGCGAATGACCTTCATGTCGCCCGCCCTCTCTGGGTCGAGCTGACCGTGGGGGCATACAACTTCAGAAACGGGCAGAAGCGTCGGCGATGCCAATGCATCCTTCGGGGTAACATCGAGGACTTCAGTCTTTGGTACGCCGTCGGCCGGCGCAGGTGAGGGTGTGCGCTTCGGGGTCTTCGGCTTGACCAAATGGCGTGAAATCCACGTTTCCAGGCTCTGTCGACTCGCAACGACGCATTGCTGTGAACTTGTCAGATGGTTTTCCACGATGAGCAATGAGTACCTTGACCCACTTCATCCCGTGAGGTCACGTTCCAGCTGCGATAGATGTCCATGACCGTATGCCTGATCTGATCGAAATGCGCCCGAGTCTCGCTCTCGCTAGAGGTCGGTTGTGACTTGACGTCAGTGCCTCGACCAGCACGAATGATGAGCCTGTGCGTACCGTTGAGCGTAGTCCTCGCATGCTTTCTCGTGGGCGGCGTTCATGGCTTGTACCACCTCCATAGCCTTCGGCGGAGGGTTGATGTCGACTTTCGGTGGCTGAGACGTCGTGGCATCGCCATTCGAATTCCCGGGCATCGGAGACGCGCTCTTGTTTCCTACTCTTGCATAGACTAACATATACGCATCCTTCGACGAAATATAGCTGTGAGAGATTATGGGTCAGTGTTAGTACAGAGCACATAATACGTGCCTGCTTACTCTGGGCCTTCATGTGCCGGCGACTTCTCGCCATTCTGGGTCTGCGGAGGACTTCTGTAGAAGAACAACTATCAGCAATGTAGTCAATAAGTCGTGTCTCTCATGCATACTCGACGATTTCAATCTCGCTGTCACTGTCCTCTATGCGTCGCCGTTTCTTCGGTGGCGCTCGAACCTTCGCATTTCCATTACCGTTCTTCCTATTGCTACGTTAGCATCACCATTCTGGAGAATTTCAAAGGCGTGAGCGACTTCTTGGTATCCTTCGCACCCTTGCCAGCCTTCTTCGAGGCGTCAAGCTTGGGTACCAGTGACTCGATCTTGGTGACTTCTTCGTCGTTGAACTGATACCAAGATTGATTCCTATTCGACCAATGCACTCAGCGATACTCGCACAAGCGTGACACCGAAAACACACGCACTGGACATCAAACACTTGAGCCTCATAGTGTCCATGATACGCACTGGTACCTTTGTGCAACAGCACGCCCCGGAGTTCGTACAGGTTCTTACTCTCCTTCGCCGCTCCACGCTTCTTGCGTTGTGTACGGTTCTCCGGAGGGCCGAGGAAGCGATCCATGTCGATGAAGGTGGGAAAAAGGATGGATTGCTTTGACTTCTTACGCTCCATTGTGGAAATGTCGTACACGAAGCGCAAGAGTGAGAAGTGTAGCACTGGCGGAAGCTCTCGAAGCTCAGTGTAGCGCTTGGCATCTTGGAGACTATCACATTGCTGACAGAGATACCTGAGCAACACGGTCAACGATATGAGCTATGGATAGTTGGCAGCGACCGGCGCAGACGTACTTGTTATCTCCAGAGAGAATCTCCGGCTCCAACGATGCGGACAAGCGCTCTTCTAAGGTGGCGTTATTCTAGACTCCGTGTAAATGCTTGCAAAAAGCAACTCAAGGTTCATCTCCACTCGCCTCGAGGTTGACTTCTATCTCAAGGAAACTCGAGTCACGCTCTGAACGGCGCTGGCAGCTCTGACAGACAGTGTTGTAGACCTGTTTGCCTTCAAACTGCGCGCCTGTAAGTTCAAGAACGAATACTTATGACCCTACGCATGTACCTGATCCGTGATAAGAGACTGGAGCTCGGGGTTCTGCTGCTTTTTGAATTCGGTGTCCAAATGCGCCATGAATAGCTTCGAGAATCTGCCAGACGATCAGTGGACGGCTTCGCGCCGCGCGCGAACGGTGCCACGTACTCCTGAGCGTCTTGCTGCTCGGTGGCACGCAGCTTCAGACTCTCCACCAACTTGACAGGATTAAATGTATTGAGCGTGCTGTGTTGCATCGCTGCAAAAGTGACTTGCAGCTGGAAGATGGGAGAATTCTACAGACATGTGAGTTGAGGTGACAACGCCCGAGTCAGGCTACTGACTTCGAAGGTGTGTTCTGAGTCTTGCAACGGTTGGCATTGGTACACTCCCATGCGGAAGAGAACGTCCTGGAACCACACCTGCAGAGGATGGTCATTTGTAAGAGTCGAATTGCCTATTCGACTGGTGAGCGTACCTGCAAGTACGCATTGGCATAGCACGTAGCCCCAAGATTCTGTCAGGGCTCATCAGTATCTGCGGGTCAATCAGGAGCCATAGCAAGCCTACTTTGAGTCCAATAGGTGTGTGTGACTGTCTCATATGTGCCTTGGGATTCTCCCCCAGATCGTGTGCCTTCACATACGCCTCGTATGCTTTGTCTGCCTTCCAGTGAGTGGACAGGATGTATGCACACGAGGATCTCGCTTACCATCATTCTCCCACTTCTCCTGCCCCAGGTAGTTCAGGCAGTACGGATTGTGTTTGCATGATTTATTACTGCAAGTGGGCCCTTCGTCATCAGATATTACTATCACATCGTCCGTCGGCTCCGTCTGGGTTGAAGGAGCATTGTTATCAACAACTTTGCTTTCTGGCGGCGTCTTCCGCTTCTCTACATATTTGTTTGAGCATAGTGGATGAGTACTAGTCTTCGATAGGCCGCAAGTAGCCAAGCAATGTTCGAACGTGATCTGAGGCGTCTCAGTAGCTTCCGTCCCAACCCAACCCCAGGCAGAGTAGGCAGCGTTCCCAGTGAGCTTTGTTCGCTTGAGTCGTTCGCCGGCCGTGAGTCCGGCGGTTGCGGGAGACGTTCTCCGGGTTCGCTTCGGAGGCATGCCCAGGGGAGGAGAACACGGATAAGCAGGTGGTGGAAGGAGAGTGAACGCGCGGAGTAGCAGCTGGATATTAACGGCCGTCGCGGCGGTGGCTGAATGGGCGTCTAATACTCTACGCGTCGCGGAAACGTGACTTCGATCGTGTCGAGTGAAGCGCGTTAGGCGCCCACCATTCCTTGTCCTCACCTCGCTCAGCTACTACCTGCTACTACTGCAATATCAGAAATGCAAGCCGTTCTGGCTCCTGAATGTCTTCCACACTGCAAAGGAGTTGCGCTGGATTGGTGTATGGTGTATGTGTTTTGACAAAGCTCCCGAAATTGTGGCGGTACACCAGAGCATGGTGGATCTGAGGTAGCCTGGAGATTCAGACTTCGTGCATGATCGTACCCCGGTGAGTTCAGTCTTCCTACACTTTACGAGCTGTTGGTAGGTCTATGAATTTCATGAAACCAACTCGTATAGATATACCCTAATATTTTTGGTACGTCCGAACCGGAGGTCCGTCGATCGATCGATGTGCTGTTTGTCCCATGTTTGCGCATGGTTGAACGTTGAACGTCGGCGGTGTGTATAAGAACAGAACAGAGCGGTCGTTCGGCCTCTGTGCCCTGCTACTAGGTTCCCCTGCTCATCTGCACCAGGATGTTCATCCTCCCGTTTGTCTTCGCGGGCGTCTTCATGCTCACTATCCTCAATCCGCACTACACGGCTACGCTTCTCTCGCAGGCTATTCCTAAGACTCGGCTACTCGGTACTGCCTTTTCTCCCATCGCTGGCTTCCTCGCGCGCTCTCATGGGGGACTCGATCGCTCCGGACAGCTGCAGCGCTTCTCGAATCTGTCTGAGTTCATCAGAGAGGTCTCCAAACATGGTCTCTATGCCGTCTCTCCTGGTGCAATGCAATGCAATGTCGACTATGCGTCTTTCAAGGCTCTCTCTGACAAGCGTACATGTTTCTCGGGGCTATCTGATCCACCAATCGCCCCATCTGGCCCATTGGAGACGCTGCTGCTGTTGCTGTTCATATTTTTCCTGTTCTGGTACGCGTGCATGTCTCTGTCCTGCAGCAATGTCCGTGTACCGCAGCCATTGTCGGCCGCTGCGGGTGTGGAGGACTTTCTACCACAAGTACGTTATCTCTTCTAGCGTCTTTTATTTGCCCCTCTCACACGATACGAACGTTTAGCCTGCACCAAGGGCTTACGCGCCGCCCTCCCCAACGGATTTTGGAAGCATCCCCGAGGCGAGCGGTGCCACAGACGATCCCAACTCTATCCCTACCCAACTGGAGTTTGTCACCCCTTCAAGCGTGGGCATCACGGATGAGGCACCTTTCGTTGTCTACACTCGGGCTGCGATCGACGCAGTCATGACACTCCCTGCCCGTATCCGTACTTTCTCGGCAGCCATGGCCGGCGGCATCGACGAACCGGACAATCAATCGTCTTTAGTGGAACTGCCAGGCCCCCCTGCGAACCACGACATAGTTTCGGAGACGGCCCAGGTTCGAATCTGACTGTGATCAGGTATCCAAGCCGTTATGCTCACGTCTGATTATTCCTTTAGGGCATACAGAGGCTTCTGGCAGAGTCGGGGCGTCGCCCCCCTCTCGTAAAGCGACAGGAGTCCTCCGACGTGGAGGATACTTCGCAAGCAGAACCCGAGCGAGAAGTCGCCGCTCCCCCTCATGCAACTGTTGCCGATACTGAATCCGACATCCCTGTCCCTCCTGTGCCGCTCGAGGAAGAGGAAGATCTGAACTCTGGTGCCACTCCTCAGGCGCGCGACCAGCCCCGTTGCCCACCCACACTGTCATTGACAGACGCCATGATGTTCACCGTGAAATGGATGCCTCCCAGGGCGAACAGCGTGAGCGATATTGGCTGCCTCCTTGAGCATGGTCTTGCTAATGGCGCTTTAGTCGAGCAGTGCCCACATGGACCCTCAAATGCCCATGCGTGGACGCACCCGTTCTGGCATTGAAGAGATCGTAGAGCCGGTGCATCAGACCACTGCTACCACTGCAGATTCAGGTGCTACGTCCCCTGTTTCCGTCGATCCCCGAGACCTAGACGTCCCTCAGTCGAGGCCTAGAAACCCGCCTGTCACGGTTTGGCCTCGCGTACCATTTGAGGTTCGCAGGCTTAGGATGCCTAGCACGCAGCCTATGGGTATGGCGGCAAGTGCCCGTACTTGGGATCAATCGCGGAGGACGCGTACGATGTCAGGCATGTGACGAATCGCGTCCAGTAGCATCCGACGGCCCCTCGCGCGATCGCAGATAGTATAACAGACTACTAGTAATACCTCTTGTATTGGTTCATCGCTATCGCTGTTGTTCCAGGTGGCTTTGGTTTGTCGGTTTGTCAACCTGTATATCTACGCAATACACGACCTCTTACGACATTACAGACTGTAAACCATACGTCCCATCGTACAAGATTGGCGTATCGTCATATACCTTGGTTTTCTTCGTCCCATACTTCCTCGCCTGCGTAAAGTTCGGGACGTTAGTACGACATTCCGATATCAAGGTAAGGATGACGTCTCACGTTGAGCGTCCCAGTCTTTCTGACGGTGGTACGCGCTGGGACAGCATCGAGTTTGGCTATCGACTGCTCGATCGCCTCCAGGCTCTTCAAGTTGGCTCGCTCTTCCGCGACCTCGCGGAGCATAGCGTCCACATGCTGCTGAATTGGGGTCGGCATCTGCCTAGCGAAGACATGGAGAAGTGCCTTGACGCGGAAGTTCTCCTCTTCAAGGACCTCGCACTGGGCTGACGTGGCGACCGCCTTGTCCCTCCATGAGACGCAGTCGCGCTCGCTCGTATTCAGGGCGTTCTCGGCGCACTTCGCGCGCTCAGAGACGTTCGCGATCTGCTCGGCGAGGTACTCGACCAGGGCATTCAGCTTCTCCTCGGACCGTAGGCGCTGTGTCCGCTCTTGTGCTAGGGATGCCGCGAGCTTTGCCTTGTTGCTGCCATTGCTGCTGTGCGGCTCAGATTCGCTCCGGGTAGTAGTAATGTCCGAGTCGGCTGAGGCAAGCCGGAGGGTATTGCGTAGGAACGCGACCTCTTCGCGAAGGCTCGCGTTCTCTTCAACGAGTCCGCTCTGCACCGCCTTCTTGCGCTTCAGGAGGGCGTCGACCGTCGCCCGTAGCTCCGCTTCGATGTCTCTCGGTGGTGGGCCTACGAACGGGCTCTCCGTAGGCGCTAGGGCGAAGCTTTCGGTAATAGACAGGCTGAGTGTATCGTCTGGAGGATGTGAAGACGCTAGATGTCTGGTAGGCGGCGTCGAGTGAGCGAAAGAGGCTAACGGGGATTCAGGCAGCAGCACAGAGCCAGCGGAGGTGGATATTGAGGCATTGTAAGGCACCTCGAGACAGAGTGAAGAACTGGGCGGCGGGTCCTGTGTAGTATCCAAGGGATCGGTAGGGGGAGGTAACAGGGGCTCGATGCTACTTTCATCCAACCATGGGAGTAGAGAACGCTCCTCGGAGGAGCCTCGGAGAGAGGAGTCCAGAGACGTCGAAGAGGACGAGCGAGTAGAGGCCACCGCCATGTAGAACCAAGATGTCTGTGTGCTCGCTCGAACTTGACTCTCTTGTACGAAAAAAGCTGCGGGTAGCTCGTCCGTGATGACATTCAGTCCGAGATCGGTGCAGTAGGACTATAGGCGAGGCTTTCAAGCGTATGCCTCCGTCAGCCTCTACCGCGATTGGGGGCTGACAGCACTAGGACATGATGGTGGGCGGTCAGTCAAGGCAGACACATCTCCAAAGGATCTGCAAAGAGAACGCCATGAGAGATGGAACAAATGTAGGTGGTCATGTCGCAAACAGATTAATGCCCTAAGGCTCGTCGCAAGCTACACTGTAGTACACGTGCTAAGCGTCTAACAAGTGGCACTTGAAGCTTTGGAACAAGACCTCCACATAGTCCACGGCAACCCTGTTGTCTTCTCGATACTGTGCTGAGACCCGCCGAGAACTAGCGGTTGTCTGATAAAAGTATGATCTTGCACCGACAACCCACCTTCGGGATGCTGCCGGTCGTGAGGGGCGCGCCCGCAGTCAAGGAATGGTCAATCAATGCCTTCAAGAACTGCGTGGCAAGAACCACCATCCAACGCCAGCCGTCCAGCCCACCGAGCTTGTCGATGCAGGGGTTGCCCCAGTTTTGTTCTGCGGTAGCGTCACGTTTTCAACCCGATGCCACCACCGCCGCGGGACGAACAAGGTGTCGCCTTCCCGTAGGACACAGCTCCATGCAGCGCCTGGTTGGAGGAGAGCATCGCGCGTCCGTGACGGAGCTGAGTCCGGGTCCATGCTGATTACGAATGCATCTTGTGCGAGGTGGGCCTCTTTAGGTAGGGCTTCGGATTCAGCTACGCGCTTGTGGACGTGTAAGTCGACCAGAGAGGTATTTCGCATGATATGTCCATCTTCCGCGCGAGCGAGGAATTCCGAGAGGCTAGGCGGGAATAGCACGAAGTGCTTCGCCTGCACCAATGGCTCCGAGGATGCGTAGAGATTGTATAGGTTGAAGTATGGGTCGTAATGCAGCGGGGTAACCTATGATGTCTTGTCAATACTTGTCGAGCTATGAGTTACACCTGAGACAGCTATACCATCGCTGAAGGCCCGATGAAGAAGCTCGTCTGGTACAAGTCGACAGACCGACTTTCCAGTAACGGCGCAAGGAGGGATGGAGTCTTCACGAGCTCTGAAAGACCCGGGACCTAAGTATGTGCATACGCAACAACACATAAGCACGCATTCCATCCCGACCTACTGCCGTATCCGCACGCAACTCACCTCGTCGCGCGCCCTCCATTGCGCTAGATACAACTGTATATCCTCACTTCCCTCGCCAGTCGTCTTAGGCCTACGCTCGGCAGTTAACCACTCGAGATACATGCTTAGTGGGACCTCTACACGGTTCAAGCCCCCTGCCGTCCGGTCATATCGCCCGACCTCGACCTCAACTAGCCGATCACTGCCAGCCGCGCGAAGTACGCGCAGGAGCTCATCCGCGGCGCGCCCGTTCTCTGATAGAGGTGCGCGGAAGATCAGCGGCTCAGCCGCAGGAGAGCGGAGATACTCGAGGAAGGCGGCGGGGGAGGACGCGAGCGTGGAGGGCACATCCGGAACACGGCGCGTCGGCAGATCAAGAGCAGTAGTGTTGCGAGTGACGGAACATGAAAAGAGACGTGCCAAGGAGAACCTATAGCCGCGAGTACTGCTAGACGAAATTCTGAGAGCGCGGTGGGCAAGCATGGGAAGACATGGTATTGAGCGAAGAGACGGAGAGGATGAGGAAGCTGGGAACGCGTCGGAGGCGCTCAATGAGCGCGTCGCGACTTGGCTACATGTTCCCAATCGGCAACGTCTCTTCGTTGACTATCGACAGCCACGGCTCTGGCTCTAGGTCTCTATCCTGAATCTCGTCGGAACTTCTCCTTACTGTGCTGTGGATCTTCGCCTGCTTACGAGTGTGCTGACATATTGAGGAAGTCGCGGATAGAGGGGAGGGTCCAATGGACTACTTTTCGAAGTTCTTGAGATCGGGTCCTCAGCCCACGCCCAAAGTAGAGGTAGGCACCATCCAGAGTACTCACGAAACTCGGATGAGCCTCTTATGCAGACTGTAACGACCACTAGATAGATCATGCCCAGGAGTTCCATAAGTCTTGGGTGCTTATCAAGGTATGGACACCGGATAGAACTGTTCTCTTAATTCCCCGCCTAATGTCCATGGACAGAACACCCTCCTCCATCCAGACGAACGCCAGCTAACGCGTGGAATCAAATCAACCGATGTCCCCGCACATCTGCAATCCATGGTCGATGCGCTCGTGTGGGAGTCAACTCGTGCGGAGGAAGGGTGAGTGTAGCGTCCGGTGAGCTGTTCAGCTTTCGATTGAACACCAGGGCAGGACGACTGGGGCATGTCTGGAGTACTTGCTGAAGAACGGTATGTTCCGTGATCGACTCCCCGTAACTTTACCCTTACGTGAAGTAAGATGTTCTCGGGACACTGGTCAAGCTGAGCGAGTCGGACCGTCCGTTCGGCATCCAAGCAGAGGTCCTCCGTGCCGTCCAAAACATGGTGGTCTTGCTAGACGAGCAGTTCCTTGTGCACTCTGCAGTACACAAAGCCGTGCTCCGACTGCTCCGCAATTGTGTGGGCGACGATCTTCAGGAACAGCTAGACGGCAAGAACAAGCCTATGGGAGCCGCAGGGAATGCAAGTCGCACTCAACCATCCGAATACGAAGAGGATCGTGAGTGCCGTGATACACCGAGATGGGCCGTTGATTGACCAGGCGACTCAGTTGTGAACCTGCTATGTATTCTGTGCAGCAGGATACGGACGTATCGCGAGCTGCTGATGATATTCTTCCACGACAAGCAATGGTACCGACCAGAGCCGCTCTTTGCTGTGGAGGAAGAAGATGAAGAGAACGAAGAGGATGAGACCTCCGACACTCCCAAACCAGAAGGAACATCCGATGCGAATCCTTCACAACGACCATCCTCACCCGCACCTTCTCACAATACCGATGGTTCAGGCCTAGGTTCTTCGACCACCAAGAAACCCGAATATGAGTTTCTCCTATTCAACTACCTGCTGCGCTTCTGGCACCGGGAAGGCCAGATCGGTGATTTCGCTCGGGCAGGACTGCTCTTCCTCATGGACGTAGCCATGTCTCCAGTAGATGGCTCTCACAAATCCGAAGATGACTTACGGACTTCTTCGTCTACTCTTTCCGCGCCGGAGACTGATCCCAATACCGACGCGGCTCTTGCACTAGCGGAGTATATTCTAGACGGTGACTTCTCTGACGTGCTGGCGGCCGGTCTTGCGGCCGTCTACTCGTTGCTCCCTACCAAACTCGAAATCCGACCACCCGTACAACCTGATGCGACCGCTGGGACGGCAATGATCCTCGGTAGCTCGACCACAGAGCTCTCGGAAGAAGAGAAAGAGAAACTCGAGTCGGAGCGGGAAAGAAGTCGGGCAATGGGGCTAGAGGAATCGTCGAGTCCTGACTTCAAGACGCGACTCGACCACTTCCTTAAACTGCTGGAGTTTCTGCAAGACGTCTTCCGGCGGAATGTTCCCCGCGAACCTGCCGAAGACAGCCTTGATCCCTCTGCCTTGGTCGGTTCTGCGATCGTCCAGTCGATCCTAGATGCTGTCCGTCGTGTCTTCTTGGAGAATATCCTCTACCCCTCCATCTTGGAGTGTTCGGACGCTGATGGAAGCGCTGTCGCGGTTATGTCGTACATCGAGATGATGATCCGGACATTGGAGAAGGGTCAGCTAGCAGATCTGCTCACGGACTTCCTGACGAGCGAGGACAGCACGGACGACCTGGCGCAATCTCGCAGCCGACCGTACTCTATGCTTACTCTCGGAGGCAAGCTCCCGCCAAGCACCATGTCGCAGGCCGAGCTCAATCGCAAAGCGAAGCAACGCCGGCGAAAGAGTACGGCCATGACCTTGCTCGAGATGGAGGCCCCTGAGGCTCGCCGGAAGTCCACCTACTTCACTTCTATGGGACGGTTCACGCTCAAGGACCTCCTGTTGACAAGTCTCCGGTCGAAGTCCAGGCCCACTGTTACCGCAGCCTTACAACTCTTCCAATCCCTCCTACTCCAATATTGCACTCTCTGCGTCGACCGACTACTTGTCGTCATACCCGATCCGCAGGCAACTTCTTTCCCCCAGCCTGCTGCCCTCCTCGATGTAGTAGAAGACATCCCGCCTCCTCCACCTGAAGATGACTCCGACGATGACGAGGCCTTCGTATACCCTGGCACGGAAGATACCAAGAAGGCTCAGGATCCACCCGAGAAGATCCCAACCACCGTTTTCAGTCAACCCGATACCACTTACTGGACCCACGAACGCGAAATGGGTCTATACCTCACGCTGGTCTCGCGCGTGGACCCCAACCACAGCGCAGATGCGTTCAGCACCGGTTACGACCACTATCTCCGAGATGCTTTGCTCTCCATTCAAAGCCAGCCGTGCTTCCGCCTCGACGTCGACCCCGAAGACCGAGCCAGGTTGAAGCACCGGCTGAACCCGAACGATCCAGTGCTCTCGCTTGTCCTAGAGTCTCTGCGCAAGTTCTTCTCGAACACGCCCGAGATGAACATGGCCCTTACGGGTGTGCTAGCGACGCTGGCGCTCTGCCCCGATCGTTCACTGGCGGGCTGGCTCACCTTCGCGCCAAAGGAGTCGCCGACGCCTTCTCGCGCACGAGACGCGGAAGACGACTCGCTAGCCTACGAGGACGACGGCGACGACCGGTCGATCGACTTCCGGATAGAGGAGAAGCTCGCGTCCGAGTCGCACATGCTGCCCGCGTCGAGCATGGACGAGCAGTCCCGCCCCGTCGTGCACACCATCTTCCACGGTCTCGTCTCTCAGCTGGAGCGCTACCGACAGATGGTCGAGAACTTCGACCAGTATCTCATGGAGCGCCGCCAAGGTCTGCTGTTCAACGAGAACCTCACGGACGCGCTGACTCTCGCGCTCGACTTCGATGGCGGGCTCGCGCCCAAGTCTGCCGGTGTCCCGCTTGTGCAGTCGCCCGCGACGGAGGCACCGCCACGGCCGAAGGCACAACCCAAGTCGGCTTCGTCGTCTATTATGTCCTTCCTCACTCCGAAGAAGAGCAGGTCGACGAGGCCTGCGCCTTCGGAGCCCACCACACCCTCTCGTGGTGCTTCGCGTGCGGTCGATGCCAGTCCGTTCGGACCACACTACCAGAAGACGGGCGCGATCACTGTCGAACCGTATCTGGCGCCCGCGCCTTCGTCCGGCCCATGGACACCGGCGAAGTCACGCAAGTGGGACGCCGACGAAGAGGACGTGTTTGGATCGACGGGGCAATGGGGCGCGGCCCCTGCACAGAGCCGGGTGGTGGACGACTCAGAGTCCGAGGAGGAGGAGATGAAGATCATGCACGTCACGCTCTCGCAGTTGTTGGACAACGTTGTGATCTTGGAGGAGTCCATCAAGGAGCTGGTTGCTATCATCCATGCGAGGCGTAGCTTGGGCATCGACTCTATACGGTATCTGTAAACTATTCTTGCTGTTTATCGTCGCTGTGAAGCCTCGTTGTGCGTAATGGGTGTAGGAATCAGTTTACTTTGACAGGAGCACTTTCACGAGGTTGGAACGTGTATGGTCGATCCAATATCGCCGCCTCCTAGATGCATATGGAGGTATCAACTTCATTTCATCCAAATGCTTTGTACACTCGAACGGGTCCATTCGGAACTTCATCGTACACTCTGGTGTTGCAGTACTGACTATGGAACAGAAGCCTCCTCACACGCACCCTCACTGCTGAAGTGGCGGAGTGTCTGCGTACAGAACGGCCAGCAGACGTGGAGGGTAGCGGGGGCCTTTTGCCACATCCGCTTCGTTCGCTATCTTCCGCACCTCCTGGATGTCTTCAGCCGCAAGCTTGATGTTGGCTGCATCCAAGTTTTCCTTGAGGTTCTGGGAACAGGTGAGTGACTATCCAGGGAAGAATGAGTGGCTCTCGCTTACCGGAATCTTCGTAGTGCCCGGGATGGGAATAACATCCTCGCCCTGAGCCAGGAGCCACGCCAGAGCGATCTGGCCCGGCGTCGCGTTGTACTTCGCGCCAATCTTCTTGAGGCCGTCCACCAGCTTCAGAATGTTCGGGAAGTTCTCCTTCGAGTACCGGGGGATCTGCTTGCGCCAGTCACCTTCCTCGAAGTCATCCGGGCTAGTCTATACGCGCCATCAATCCAATGCTTGCCAAGCCTATTGTCAGGCGGAGTACTCACGTATCTGCCGGTGATGAGGCCACGACCAAGAGGGGAGTACGCGATGATGGTGACGCCGAGCTCTCGAGCCGCTTTGAGTAAGCCCACCTTGGGGTCCTCGATGTCCAGGGTGAATGGCGAGTACTCGACTTCGATAGCGGAGATGGGATGGACTGCGTGCGCGCGGCGGAGTGTCTGTTCAGAGATCTCGGAGAGCCCGATGTACTTCACTTTGCCGGCTTTGACTTGCTCAGCCATGGCGCGAACGGTCAGCTGCAAATCAGGGTGAGCGACATTGCGTTTCTATATTGCGATGTTAACGTTTCAGCAGACGAACGTACCTCAATGGGAACCTGGGGGTCAGCCCTACACGGCGATGATGAGTACACATATAGTACCTCATGGAATACGATGCCGCAAAGAACTAACCTGTGCAGGTACCACAGGTCGACATGATCGGTACCCAGTCGTTTCAAGGACGCCTCCAAGGCTTGCACTGCATATTCCGGAGTGCCGTTGATGGTCCTGTCGGAGTCATTGGACGCGTCTTCGCCCACGATTCCGAACTTAGTTGCGAGGAAAATCTCGTCTCGTTTTCCGGTGCGTCTGAACCTGTTCATACCAGCGTGAGGGGATATCAATTGCCTCATGCCAATAACACCCACCATTTTCCAATGAGCTCTTCGCTGTCGGCGTAGCGGTCTGCGGTATCCCAGAAATTGCAGCCATACTCGTAGACGGCATCGAGGACCTTGAGGTGTCAATGCAGATGAGTTAATTGAGACGTGCATTCGGTACTACTAGTTTGAACTGCCACTACTAACCTTGAAACGCTCTTCGTCCGGGAGCGGCTTGCCATAGAAGGCAGATATGCCCATCGCGCCATAGCCAATGGCGGACACGGTGGAGGTTCCAACTTTACGAGTGGGAAGAGGCATTCTTAGGAAGTGGGAGACGGTGCTCAATGCACTACGAAGAGGTAGGGAGGATTGCATATATCTCCATCGCGATATTGCAGCAAGCTTTTATACGCATTCCTAGGTGTTCGTTGTCGCAATATGGGTGGACTGTTCGAGTATAGCTGACCAAGCAAAATGCGATATTTGCAACTGCCACCGACAAACCTACGCGAACGTCCGCAACGTTTGAAATTAGAGGTTCGGACTTGCGGTGGCGCAGAGCTTCGATGGCAGCACAAGAGGCTGACTTTGGTGGTGAGCACCGGGCTAACGCGGCTTCATCCTGAGGAATGTGCCTCCGGAGGTTTCAAGTCCCGTTATCAGAAGACAACCTGGCCAGCATGACTCGTCCGAAAGCTACGAGTACAGGACGAGACGGGAGAACGCGTGTGTTCAGCAAGCGGGGCTATGACACGAGGATGAAATTGTGGCGATCTCGATGGCGAATGAACGTAACTGCGGGGGCGGTATGGAAACTCATAGACGGGGTAAGAAACACTGCTGGTAGGGCCCCGTGCAATATGAGGCGATACGGTGCTTGGAAGAGACGGAAGAGCACAAAGTTGAGAGATTGTCGAGTCTGCGACACGGTCACGTGGCGTCCTACAATCGCGTTGACGTCGAGCCCGTGGCTAGCTGCAGGCGTCGCGACAGAATCTGGCCGCAAATCATAGTTGTATATCCCAAGGGCGGTCACTCAATGAGGTACCCGCACATTCCCCAAAGCTATTGAACATAGTCCTCGACGTGCGCAATCTGACATACAACCGTCCTGAAACTACTAGTGCCCCATGTACTCATCAAAAGCGTCGAACTCCACCCACTGGTCGAACTCTGCATCCGTACTAGGCTCCACATAATCTTCTTCTCCTAGATCCCTGTCCTTCTCTTCAACTTCTGACTCCTCGACAGTCTCCTCTTCGCCTTCTTGGACGTCCTCGATCTCGATGTACTTTGAGAATACTTCGACACCCCCGGGCTCGTTCAAGCGTACGCGAGTTCCGTGTAAGAGGTCATTGCCTGTCATGCTCCAGATCGAGCACGTTACGTAGTGTGTGCCCTCCTGAAGCTCCCCACGCATGCCATGCCTGCAGGATGCTCGGTGAATGGCGCGACTCGACAATTGCTTGCAAGCGACGTGTAGTACTTACGCATCACGCACATGTGCTAGCAGGTCGTCGTAGCTATACATATACTCACAGCGGCGTTTCATCTTGCACTTGAAAGGAGTCTGCACCCAGGGGCGTGACCGTACCTCTCTTAAGCGCGCTTCGAACGCCCGCACTTTGGCAGCGACTTCCTCAGGCAGCACAGTCCACTTGCAAGGCCCGTGTCTGTGCAGAAATTCGGCTTGATGGTGGATCTGCCGTGGGATATAAGGGCGATGTCTATCATCTAGCCGATTGATCTACGCACCGCTCGTCGCCAGTCGAAGACCTCCTCGTCCGTCTCCTCGTCCGCACTAGCTGCGCAAGTAGCACAGGTCATGCGCAGTCCTTGAGCGTCGAGGACCTGCTGGGACACAAGAAACGGGTCGTATCCGCACGTTCGTACCAGCTCGCAGACATGATCCAGCATGCGCCTATTGATGCGGACATGCATGCGTTGCCATGGAAGTGGATGCTCAAGGCGCGCCATGTACTCTTCGATGACGTTGACGTAGCTTGAGCCCCAGATATTCACGGTTGACTGTAGTTTGGTACAGTGGTGGCCGAGAAGGTCGGGGTAATGCATGAACTTCCCATCGCAACGAGGGCTCGCACAGTCGAACGAGCATATCGCGAGGCCGACGGGCTCTGTATCCTTCGGTAGTGCTGGGAGTGCGGCCCTGAACATGCCGTTGAGGACCATTCTTTGGCGGGTATACCAACGAATGACCATGTCGGGCAGCTTCGGGTGGGCATATTCGAAGTTCCTAGGGAAGACTATGCAACCCGGGGGTGCGTCCACAATGAGACGGATCTCGTCCATGATCAAAAAGTCTGCAGGCCTGAGCCGATGGATCGCTTCGGGGTCGTCGGGGTCGAACCAGTTCGGGTCCCATGCTTGGAGCCATTCGTCGTATACCTTAAGGAACATCTCGATGTTAGGGCGGACCACGCGTTCGCGCTCCCGGCGGATTTGCACGGTCCGTTCTTGCTCCAGGTAATTGATGGCGTCTGTGCGTATCTTGGGCCAGGCTATGAATGATAGCGTCAGCGAATCAAATCTTCAGAACCTGCAGTATGTTAGGGTCGAACGTACAACGGTCGGTGAGCGGGGTGGCCTTGTTGACGAACGACTGCTTGGCTAGGACGAAATCGCCAATAACTTGAAGCTCCTTCGCATAGCCCTCTTCGCGGAGCCGCTCTTTGATACTAGCAGCACATGTCAGTTGGCGGGGATGAATGTTGGCGCAGAAACGTACGCAGCCAAGCGAGCAGCCTTGATAGACTTGTTCTCCGCTCTCCGGGCATAGCCCAGATTCGATTTCCACTGCGCACACGCAGAGGCATGCTATCATCCCCGTAAGTCACAAACAGCACGGGAAAAGGGTGTTTGCACAAACCGTCCGCCTTAGTACCACTTGCTTGGCGCTATCTTCGGCGAGTCTCTTCCGACCTGCTTCATCACCTTCGAGTGCGTCCCATTTCTCGCGAAATCCTTCCACCTCTCTGAGGTGGATCTCACCGTCCATAGTAACGTACAATGGCTTTGCAACTCCAGTCTTCTGTTGCACCTCGTTGAAGAACGGCGCCAGCTCTCTCTGATCTATCACCCTGCATGATTTCATAAGAGACACTTCGATCCTTGAATTACAGAGGCATACCTGAGAGGGAGACAGTCCTTACAGTACCGCACGCCCCAATGAAAGAGGATCTTGCTCGTCTTTCCGCGACCGCAACCCTGCAGATCATTCGTGATGAGGCCAATCACACTACTTATGCGGTCCGCCGACTCACATGGCACATGCTGTCGTAGAGGAGATGCGCATACTGGGGTTCCTCCATGTTAGGGGGACAGGAAGGAAGCCCGGGTGTGTTGGCGATCGCAGCTTGCCAGAAACCCTTGGCTCTCTGGGACATGAGCATCCCTCTAAATGCCTTGTCGGTACGTGCAAGGCTCAACACATCGCGCAGTTCTAGGTTCTCAATCACCTATAGCGATAAACATGGTCAATATACAGCGTCCTACGGCGACAGTGCACAGTGACAGTACCAGGTAGACCACTTCCAACGGGAGCTTCATGAGCCTCTGTAGTGCACCACGCCACCTGCGCATGGCTTGCCTAGGACGAGTCTTGACGACGACAGCATTCGAGACAGTACCAGTGACCAGTGTGGCCGACGAGCACGCAGACTCATCGTCGGACTGGTCATCCGACATTGTGGAGGTGAGGTTGGAGGATGATGGACTGAAACTAGCCATGGCAGTAGAAGAAGGTTAGATTGTAACAGCCGCCGTCGCCTACGGTTTATATAGGCGGGCAGCATCGCAGGCAGGAGGTTGTGGCTAAGATGAGCTTAGCCACAGACGCGAAACGTGATTGTCACATGACCGCATAGCATGAACGCGCTCAATGACGCGTCTGAGCAATGGCTTGCAGATGTCCGGCCTAACGAGATGATATAAGATAACAAACGCCAAAACATACAAACTTACACTATCCTACAAAGTCAGGCAAACGAAGAAATCACTTCGCCTTCCTTCCCTTGGTTGTTCGAGTCTTGGAAGGAGGCTTTGCTGAGCTGCTGCCTGAAGCGCCGGCGCGTTTCGCTTTGCCCTCCATGAGTCGCTGCTGTATCCGCTCGAACTCTGCGTCGTCAATCTCGGGAGGCGGTGGCACGTCCTTCTTCGACCTCTTCTTCGGCGAGGCCGCAATCTCCTCCTCGTCCTCCTCACCCTTCGCCCGCTTCTTCCCCTTCTTGCCCGACTTCGCCTCCGGCTCCGCGTACTTGGCTGCGAGGTTGTCGAAGAAGCTGTCCATGTTCTTGCGCTTCTTCAGAATGAGCGCTTGCAACGCCGATGTGTCTTCATCTCCGCTTTGACCCTGTTGCTTGCCCTTGCCCTTCGTCTTGCGCGCACCAGGCTTCCCGCTCCCGAAGAACTCGTCGTGTACGCCTAGCTCCTTCGCAAGAGCCTCTGCCTCCTTTGCCTCCTTGTCTGCCCGCTTCTTCCGAGCAAGCTTCGCCTTCTCATCCTTCGCGCTCGACTCCCACCCCGGTAGCAAGGGAAGTTCGCGCTTCTTGAGGAGGTCTGTAATGATATTGACGAAGCGGAGTTCGTCCTCGAATGTCGAGTGAGGGATGCGTGTCATGATCTCCTCGATGAAACCCTCGGCCTCTGTGTACGCCTGCTTCAGGTCCGCGACCTCCTCCGCCGAGCCTGAGAGTTCAAGGTCACAAAAGATATGCAGCACTGTCTGCACCAGTATACACACCTTGATACTCCTTCTTCATCTCATCGAGCTTGTCGCGCGTGACACGATCGTACAGCTCCTCGAAGTACGCTTCCCAGCCGCCCTCACCCGGTCCGAAGTCTGCCCCCTCGTCAGTTTGTCCCGTGAGGTCATATCGCTTCCGCCGCTTGTCATCGGAGAGGACAGCGTATGCGAAACCAATCTGTTGGAACTTGAGAGATGCCTCGGCCTTCGCGTCCTCACTGGCGGTGGAATGTTTGTCTGGGTGACACTTGAGAGCGAGCTTCCGGTATGCTTTCTTGATATCATCTGGCGACGCGTCGTGCTCCACTGAGAGGACTTCGTACAGGTCAACGTCTTCTTGGCCGGGGAAGAACTGAGAGATAGGGTCTTCACGATCGTCCATGTCTGAGAGCGAGTCTGAGGTGGTGGTGGTGGTGGTGTGAGCAAGAGACGCGTCTGTCACACATCACGCGTCTGAATCGCGACGCCGGCGCGAGTCAAACAAGCGCCCGTATTATATGTGACACCGTGACCCCCGAGGACCCTCCGTGTTGAGCGTCTATCTCGCGCGCGTTCCTGAACCTGGCTGTTGCCATGATCTCGGAGTCGCGCGTCCGCCTCAATCCTCCGGCACTTTTATTGCACAAGATGTGCAGCGTAATATATTCAAACATCCTGCTTTCTCCCATCTCTATACCATCATCGTGAAGATGTACCCCACGCTCGTTTTCTCTGCCGCTCTCTTTACCTCGCTGCTCGGCACCGCGCAGGCGCAAACCCTCGTGAATGGCCAGATCTTCACGAATGGCCTCGCCATTGTCGATGCACCCGCCCCGAACAGGTGATGACGCGCCAGCATCTGCGGGTTGTGTGCGGATGTACTGACAGGCGAGCGTTCGGTATCTAGCCCTATGCATGCGGGATCGGTGACCCAAGTTGCCATTGACGTGAGTGAAGGTCTGCATCTCTGTAACGTCAAGCTAACAGAGAGCGGTTCGTTCAGATCTCTGGGGACGGCAAGCTCGACCAGAGCGCGTCCATCCCCGGTTCGGATAAGTCGACGCGCTTCGACAGCCTGGAGATCTACCTCGTTTCCTACCAGACGAAGCTCAACCTCACTGTATCATCGGGCCCCGGGCTGCTCACCCAGGAACAGGGTAGCACCGTGAAGCACTGGAACTACAACGTCTCGACGTGCATCCCTGCCGGGCCATACAACGTCAGTGCACTGCAGTTCTTGAACCTCGCGTTGTCTTCGTGTCTGACGAGGATTGCACGCCTGCTGTGTAGTTGACCTTCTACGAGGCTTCGCACATCAACGACCAGCCGTACTTCTCGATCACTTCTTACCCGTATGGAAGAAATTCCACTCCTACCAGACTTCGAGCGCTGACCTCACATTGACTTCTCGTAGAGTGACCGTCATGAACGACCACCCGGCGGACGCGTGCTCGAACGGCACGAACCCGCTCCAGAGCTTCCCACAGCTCTCTTCTCCACCCCCGCACTCCCCGTGGTTGGACGGCACGTCGATCGCGACGCAGCCCCTTCCCACAGCCACAGGAAGCAACTCTGCCAGCGCGATCGTTGCCACCGGGGCACCGCTCGCCTTCGCGCTCCTCGGGCTTCTCTCACTGCTTTCACTATAGACCTGACCGACATCTCCGCTGCCGCGGACGTTGCCGTAGAAGCACTAGTGCACCCTCACACGCTGCTAAACCATACGCGTCCGCTGCGTACATGTGTAGTATGCAAGATACACGAGCCCATTAGAATATAAATACGTTGCGGTATAACAACAGCTATCGACAGCAGCTGCGCGGGCTAGATCGTGTGGGACCGCCGAGTGTAGAGAGAAAGTCCGTCGTGTCAACCATCCACCCAGATCGCTGCCTACCCAGGCAGAGGTAATCAGAAGGAACGTATGTCGTGAAAAGGCGTAGCATGCAAGCATATGGCGAAATCCAGAAGGGAGCGCGACGCTGCGTACAAACCGCAGCGACGGGCGCAGAACGTATGACGATAGCAAGGGGATCAATCGGCCTACTCTATGGACACCCGCGGACCGAGCGGTGCCCCTGAGCCGTACCCGCCATCTTCCTTCTTTGCGCCTGCGGTGCCGTGAGTAGAAGATGAGTATCTGCGCTTGAAGGTGATGTCTGGCAACGAAGGAAGAATCACCGAATAAGTTGGATTTGTATGGCTGGCCAACTGGTCGGTAGGACTGACCGTGCATTTTGCTCTTCAGCAGGCCTTTGTCGAAGTCTGCGAAACAGCGCAGACCGATGGCAAAGGTCGCGAAGAGCAGGAGGAACGCGATGATGGCTTCACGATTGTCAGTGAACATGTACATTACGAAGAGAGTGAAATTGTAGGGTAAACATACTAAACGTTGTGAGCGTTGCTCGCACAGTCTGATATTGTTCCCTTGACGCTGGCTCATAGAATCGAACGAGCTTGTAAACTGGCGTCCATCGGCGTTAGTGGGTAACAACTCAATTACCTATGTGGGACTCACTGACTGTAAACGAGAAACAGGTCAGAGCACGTCACTGCATAGCACTAAAACCACTCACAGTAGGTCTCGGCCGCCAACATAAGCACGAGTGAGATCGACATGAGCCTATAGAGCGTGGGCATGATGGGTAAGAACAAGACTGTGGCAAGGTACCCCTGTGTCATCCTACCATTTTATTTCGCGCTGGACGGCCAAACCTGCACCGATTAAGAGGACAAACACGATCGGAATCGCTGCGATTGTGAGACCGAACTCCGCAGTGTTCTTCGCCAGCACCAAGATGAGCAGCTACATATATCCTTAGTTTATGTTTGCCGAGAGAGCTCCAAACATCACGGACCTGCATGGTAACACCGACGAAAGCGAAGAAGTCGAACTTCAACAAGCAGATCATAACCTGGTAGAACTGGTACATGGCTAATGAAATGGTCAATCAACGGGTCATGTCACGAGCAACGGGCAGACTCACTCTTGGCTGCGGGGTTCGCACCGACGACATGGAAGATAGCCCAGCTGTGCCCGCGTAAGACTCACCGCGCACATAAGCACAAAGACATGATGACACTTACCCAAACTCATGGTAGAGTTGTCTCACGAAGAAAATCATAACCAGCCAAGACACGCCAATGACCACAGGCGAGACGATGAGGAATGGAAACACGTTCTGCCACAGCGTGCCCGGGCCACCGCCGTTCTATTCCCCCTATCATCAATATGGCGGCTGTGTCGCAATAGCAACACGATTACGCACAACGTAGTCGGTGGTCCAATTGGCAGAAGGATCGTGCACTATGGCGGAGTGGGCTTCATGGACCTGCAGCGCGGACATGACAATAAGCGCTGAATGGAACACTACGGGGTAGTCATCAGCGCGTGTCGGGAAAGCGCAGCAGCATCCGCAACGCACGGAGTATTCCAACGAGTTGAATTATGTTCCGCAACCTCAGGGCATCGTAGGCCATGAACAATTCGAACACTCTGTTTCGGTCAGCTCGGGCATGGGGTAGGACAGCATTGCGATACATACTCGGCGAGGATGAAGAGAGCGAGGTAACACGGGATGGTCTACATGTACTCACTGAGATGCGTGCACAGTGCGCAATGATTCGTGCAGACATACCTTGTATCGCGATTGAACCAAGTCCACATGATCGGCCACCTTTCCGAAGACTATGGCGACCATTACGATGACCACGATCGCCTCTGTAGCACGCCCCTCCTTCAGTACGACGCCACACTTTACCACATGCGGTAACACTGACGAAATAGCACTACATGCACGGGTCAGCGTTCTGGCGGAGGGCGAATGAAGGCTGCTAGCCGAACATACCGGTCCCCAGGAATGCCCGCTGGGCTTTCGTGCTCAGCGCTTGTGGTAGAGCCATCTCAGGAACGAGGCAGAGGCCACAGAGGAATGCGGATCAGCAACGAGGAGGACGGGAAGCACGAGCAGGTAGGGGTGCAAGAGCAGGCAGGACAAGGCGTCCTGGGAGAGGACTGTGATCCCAGCAAGTAAGCAGGCTGGTTTCAAGCGTAGATGAAGGAGGGAGGGAAGAAGAGGAGAGAGGACAGGAGGAGGGAGGCGAGTTGATGCCGCCCGAGTCGTATGAGCCGGTCTGAGGTCAAAACTCCCGCAACACATGCAGCGCTCTACCAACTGTACTGCTTCGTTACGTAAGCATCCTTTGCTGGTGGCTCCCATGGCGGTGAACGACTTCTTAGGCTAAGGGTTCCCCGCATTGCCTCCAGTTCGCAACTTAGCAGTCTCCGACTATCAAGGTCAGTGTACAAGCATCGTGGTCGTACAAGCTGTGCGACGAATCAATCATGCCAGAATGCATCTACGTCATCCTATCGCGTATGGTTCGAGCTAGTTCAGCTAAACGGTAGGTCAGTGACCACTATCGGAGATTCTATGAAGGTAGTAACAGTCGTCTACAACAGTTCCAACGAAGATACAGTAATAGATCCTACAAAACACCTTTTGTGATGACAGGAGTCGACTGAGTACAATAATCTCAAAACTCCTCACCCGCGCGCACGCTGGCGGTGACAGCCTCCGCCACCTCCAGCTCTTCTCTCCAGAGTATGCGCACATTTTCTGCCATCCACGCTACCCACGAAGGCCCGCTCTGGGACTTGTTGATGTTGCTCGACTGGGCGCGCTCGCGAATAGCTTCGCATATCTCCAACAGTCGCTGTCTCCACCGGCGTTCGTTCACAGACGAGATTGTGTGCCCTACCCCGTTGGTAACATCCGTCCACGCGTTGATCGCCGTTCGCGTCTCGAAGGTGGGTGCAGAATACCGTTCGAGGGCGCACAGTAGGCGAAGCGCAGTAATCAGCCGCCACGAGGGGTGAGCAGGACGCGGGGCACTATGAAGGGTCCAATCGCTATAGACGCAGCCCATGGCGTCAGTGTTGTATAACACAGTTCCGTGGAAGTACGCACCCCCAATACCCTGAATCCTCCAAAGTGAACTTAATCACTTCCTTGATAGGTCCCGCTTTTTCTATCATATCTTCGACAAACTCCTGGACATCGACCTCCCCCTCGAAACTGCCGCTCGATATGTCACTCGGGCGGAACCTGGTCACGAAGCCATACTCCGAGAATAAGAACCGGTTAGAGTGGGCGCCGTACTTCAAGAGGAGCTCTCGGCCTTGAGAAACCGTGATGTCGGATGGCCCGTAGAACGCGAACGCGTCCGCCTTTGCCTTCTTCCGTCCTGCCGGCGTGCGTTGCCCGGTCGTACCCCAAATCTCCGACTCGACGACGGGGAAGATATGCGTCCGTTCCGTGCCGTGGTTGGCAAAGTCCAAGATGGGGCAGAGTGTGAAGTTGTCGGGGTCAGACCGGTTCTGGCGGATGCGGTAGAAGATGCAACGAGTGTTCACTACGAAGAACGCATGAGAGTCCGCGGTGAAGGAAGCTGAGAGCGGGGCAGAAACCGTTTAGCCAGGCCCACAGATAGTCTGAGAGCAGTGTCTCGCGTTCGAAGGTGCGCGCGTTTCGTAGTTCCGGCCTTGTAGACTGTGTCAGGATGGCTAGATTTCCTCCCTGAGACATGTTATGCAACGCATAGGGAGTTAGACCGAGCGGTCTTACCACGATATTTGCTACGGCGTCCCAGTCTTTCCAGAAGCGTTTTTCTAGTTTAGAGATTGCCTGCCATGCACTCGGAGGAACATGGTCGAGAAGGTAACGACTCCACGAGTCCTCCTTTTTGCGCTGACGGTTAACAAGCCAAGTCAATGGATGACTAGAGAAGTCCCGTGGTAGCGTAGTGATGTATGGCCCAAAGGTTGGATCCGGCGAGTCCGCATCTCCGGATGGTTTGTGTAGTAGCAAGTGCAGGGAGACTAGCTGGGTGCCAGAAAGCTGGCCTTCCTTGATCTGAGGGTATAGCGGGAGTACAGTCGCAGCGTTCATCAACGCGCCACTGGGGATCTCGAAGAGTATTGAGGAGGGCTAGCATCATCTTAGCAAGTCTTCTTAGGGGGGGATTAGTATATAAACGTACCGGGATGTCTTTTGTGGCAAACAGACCCCGTCCCGCACCTGCCACTATCTCAATATGATGCCCGCCTGCCCACAATCTATGGGAACGAACCTGGGACTGTTCTAGGCTCGATATGCAGAGCAGCGGTGTCCATGCCATGCTTGTCGCGCAGCCACACGAGGAGGCGCTCCCACCGTTGTGTGTCGAGGTCGTCCATGACATCAAGACCATCGCTTGGACTCATACCATCAAATGCGCGGCCTCGCTCGCGGGCCTCTCCGTCCACCAGCAGCAAAGTCCTCCCTCAGATAGGCAAGCAGCAACAGCAGCAACAAGAGGCTGAGAAGGTCGACCACGATGGTGAGAGCACAAGAGATGCAGCCCGCGTGGGATTGATTGCAGATAGCAGCTCGATAATGAATAACTCGATCATGTCGTGACCACTCGCAGCGAGTGCCACTTCCCCGCGCCAGACAGCTCGCCGGTGGACGGCTCCCCTTCATTCCGCCATTATTGCGCTCGCGCAATTCGGGCCTCTTATTACTCGCGACCGCCATCGACCTCAGCAGGACGCGCACATCCTTCTTGTCCCGCACCCAGCACAGAGCCATGTCGGTCTTCAACGCCTCTCGTCTCATCGGAAAGACCGTCCTCGTTACGGGCGCGAGCGCCGGTATCGGTGCTGTGAGTGCTTCCTGTACATGATTGAAGCGATGGACAGAAATGCTCAACAGGATCTGTCGCGTTTGACAGGCCACTGCGGTCCTGTTTGCCAAGGTACGCCTGATACACCCCCATCTGGGCATCGAAGTTGTATCATAGGAGCTGATGATGGCGGTGATGCCTTCCAGGGAGGCTCGAACGTGATCTTGGCAGCTCGCCGTACCGAGGCACTCAAGTCTGTAGCGGAGCAGTGCGCGCAAGCACACAAGGAGTCCGGCCTGCAGCAGGGCGGCAAGTTTGCTACTGTCCAGCTTGACGTCTCCGACAAGAAGCAGGTCGCCTCTTTCCTTGATAACGTGCCGGAGGAGCTCCGGAAGGTCGATATCCTAGGTCGGTCGTGCCTGTTACGCGCCCGATGAGCCAGACTGACCTCTTGCATCTTCAGTGAACAACGCGGGCTTCGTCTTGGGCGTGGAGCGCGTAGGAGATATCTCTGATGCCGACATCGAGTCCATGTTCTCCGTGAACGTGTTTGGCCTCATCGCCGTCACACAACTATTCATCAAGGGTAAGCCCTCTATGCTTGCTCTCCGACAATGTAATCATCCGCTTACCGGGAGCCTCACAGATTTCAAGGCTCGCAAGACCGGACACATCATCAACATTGGTTCTATCGCTGGTGAGTGTGAGAAATAGCTCGATATCCGTCCCAATTTATCGTAATCTGGGTCAGGTCGTGAGCCCTATGCGGGCGGGAGCATCTACTGCGCGACCAAGCACGCCGTCAACGCGTTCACCGGCGCCCTCATGCGCGAGCTCGTCGATACCCCCATCCGTGTAACAGAGATCCAGCCCGGTGAGTGACCTATGATCACGCCTAGTAGACACGGGGCTCATAGTTGTCGCAGGCATGGTCGAGACCGAGTTCTCCGTCGTCCGGTTCCGTGGTGACAAGGCAGCTGCCGACAAGGTCTACGAGGGCCTCCAACCTCGTGAGTACAAGTCAGCTCAACTCATTATACAGGCGCTGAACATATCGTGTTTGTACTAGTCGTCGCGGAAGACATCGCCGAGGAGATCGTATGGGCGGCGTCTCGTCCTCCGCACGTCAACATCGCGGAGCTCTTCGTGCTGCCCGTCAACCAGGCGAGCCCGACTATCAACTACCGCGGTGGAAAGTAAGGAACGCCAGGAGGGCGGATGAGGATGTGTACATATCGGAAGCGAATCTTGCTGTATCATACACCATCCCTTGTATATCAACTTACCGGACGGCCGGAATCATGCACGTATGGAGTGTGCAAGTACCAAGACTCAAGCTTCAAGAGGGGTGGAAAGAAAACAACACGGTGGCATACAAAATCATACAATACGACGCTCTCGATAGCAATATAGAAGTTCATAGCGATGCGATATAGTAAGGATATAACGCGAAATACGGGATATATAAATCGTACGAAAACGGCGCGGGCCTTACGACGACGCCTCCAAGCCAGGCTCGAGAGCGATCACGACGTCACGACGTCGCCCTCGCCTTCTTGCTCTTGCTCCGCGTGCTCTTCGCCGGGGCGGGAGAGGCGACCTCCGGCACCGCGTCGTCGTCGAACACGAACTTCTTCACCACGACGTTCTCGCGCACGAGCCCGCCCACGGGCAGCTCGGCGTTCAGGACGTTGCCCAGCGTGTCCAGGCGCAGCGCCTGCGTACGAAACGAGCGATCGTCAGCGAACAGCCCCACACAGTAATAGGTGGGATGATAGGGATGGGACTGGGTCTTGAACTCACTTTCGCAGCGGCCGCGAGGCAGCTCTTCTGCGTAGGCACCGCCTGGTGGGTCCGCTTCGGCTTCGGCGGGCTGTCATCCAGGTACACTGTCGTGTGCAGGCCCTTGTCCCACTTTACCCTCTTATCCATCGCCTCCTTCTCCTTCTCTTTCTCCGCGTCTGTGTCTACACCCTCGAACCGTGCACGCTTCGCAGGCCGTTCCGGCCTAGGCGGTGTCTCATAGTCTTCCTCGTCTCCCGGGCCCCTTCTATGCCTCACCGGTACCTCGTCCTGATCGCGATCGACGCTCATGAAGCTCGCATCACCTGCATCGTTCTCCCCCACACCCAAACCTTCGCCCGCGTCGTCCTCAGCGGACCGCCTCGCCCGCCTCTCCGCCCGCTCCTTCCGCTGCTGTACGCGTTCCTCGCGCTGTCGATCGAGCGCCGTGCGCACCTTCGTCGTGGGGCTGTCCGGGCGCGGGCCCTCCTTCCGCACGACCTCCGTCTTCAGCACCGCGACCTGCTGCTGGTTCTTCAGCGTGTTCGCGGTGGTGAGCGTCTTGAGCGCCAGGGCGCTCATCCCTGCGAACGGGCCGCCAGTCTCGGACGGGAAAGGACCAGGCTTGCGCCTGTGGTGGGAGGTACGCGTCGAGGTCCCCGCAGCAGCGGGCGCAACGGTTCCGAATACATCCGTCGTCGCCGGTGCATGATCTTGACCGCGTTTGGACCTCGTTGAGCGACGATGTTGCCGCTCTGGGTGGTCGCGTGCGCCAGTTGCTTCAGTGGATGGCCCAGCATCAGGAGCGTCTGGAGGAGTCTTCGTGCTAGGTTGTGTTTGTATCGCAGGTTCAGTAGCAGTGGAGGGCTCTTGAGACGTCTTCGCTGGGCTGAGTTCGACCGCCTCTTTGGAAGGCTCGGCTACTGCAGGCGCGGGTTCTGGTGCAGGCTGCGGTGGTAGGGCAGATTCGGAAGGTGCAGCGTTGGGGGCTGTTGTTGCTGGTGGAGGAGGGGACAATCGTGAGGGTGCTGGCTCGCCGGCAGGCTGAGGACGCTTCCAGTTTGCCGCAGAACGCGCCTTGATAGGGCCCGCAGGTTTCGCCGGAGACGCAATGGCCGACGGTCGTATCGTTGTTTGTTCAGTGAACGAGCCGGAGCCACCGCTATCTCCCTTACTGAACATGCCAGGCAGCACTTTCCGCATGACGATGACGGATTGGGCAGCGGGTACTGTAGGTTTGGATGCCGGGGCCTCAGCTTCCTGTTTACGCTTCAGTCCAGCAGCAGTGGAGGGTTCAGGATGAGTAGGGGCAGCGAGCTGTTGTCGAGGTTGTCTAGAGGGCGGAGGAATCGAGTTGGTGCCTTCATCGCTGCTACTACTCGATGATCCAACGGTCACTATTCGAAGAGGCTATCGAAAAACGAAAATGTGAGCAAATCGCACCGCAAAAGTCATTGATGTCGTGCGCTGACCTTGGCTGCAGGTCTGCTTTTGGCAGGTGTTGGCAATTTGCTAGTTGTGGCTTCCGGTTTCCCTGCGACCTTTGGCCGCGCGTAGGGTTTGGCCCCGATCCTCGGGATCTTGCTGCCCGCTCCCGCCGAAGGCTGTCTCAAGCTCGATGCACCCTTTACCGGAGTGGCTTTAGGCTGAGCTCTTTGGGACGAAGCACCCACGATCACGGTAGGCGGGCGAACGACAGAGGGGCCGGGTTCATCTGTTTCTGGGATGGATGGATGTAGCCTTTGAGACTGTACCAGGGGGAATGGGAGAGCCGTGCGTGGTTTTGTCAAGCTACTGCTCGATGTTATGCCGTCAGACGATGCGGGCTTCTGGAAGAATGGTCTGCGACCGAGCGCGGGCGGACGGGTGGTCGGTTCAGCAGATGCACCTCTCTCCTTCCTTCCTAGCAGTGGCCTCGGCTCAGCAGAGCCGCTGCGCTGCCTTTCTCGAGGCGGTGGGCGTACGGGGGAGGAAGGGCGAGCCATCTCCTTACCCTTATTCGGGGAATGTGGAGGAATAGTCACCGCTTCGCTCATGGGGACGCGTTTGGCAGGGCTTCGTGTAGGGTCGTCGAGCGCGAGCCGCCTGAATACAGGAGATCCGGGGGCGGCGGTAGGTCGTGGCGCGCTGAACAGCGCAGGCAGTTTCTGCGCCGAGTATGTGCCCTCTGCAATGGCTTGAGCGATAGGCACGCGCCTAGCCGGCGTGCGGGCGACGTCATCGAGCTTAGAAGGAGACACAGGGAACGGTCGCAAGGGGCTCCGAGGCCGTTGGATCTCAGTCGCCGTACCATCGACCTGGGCACCTACCTTGGGGAAGACAAGGTTGGCCGCCTGATTCGGTGGCGTGCTCGGCGCTGCTGCAGGTTCGGATGGCCCGGCAGGTTCACTTGTCTGCGGTTGTGGCGTGGTAGACCGGCTTGCACTCTCGCCAGGAGCAGCTCCAGGGAGCAGTTGTTTCAGAACGGCCGCTGACATGGGTGATAATGATCCTAAGTCACGTCTCACGAGATCTGTTCGAAGCGTCCTTCTAGGTGTTGAGACGTCAGCAGTACCGTCTAGGATGTTGTTGCCTAAGCGTGGTGTAGGTTTGAGTTTACGCTTCCTGGCGGGGCTAGGTTGGGGCTCGTCTTGGGCCGGCGTAGTTCTGGCGCCGCTAGATTCGCCAGTAATTTGGATGGACGAGTCAGGCGGCTGTGGAGGGGTAGCCACCGTCTGAGGTAAAGAACTGCGGCTTTTCCTTGGTCGACTTGAGCGGCGCAGGGGCGGGGTAGAGCCCTGGACGTGTGTTGGCGCCGTATCCGTATCCTCAGAACGACCTGCCTCCGGCTGAGGGCCATTAGCAAGTGGAGCAGGTAATGTAGGTGAATCGACCTCGATGATGAGGGAGTTCTCCACCTCCTCTTCGTCCTCTGGAGCTGTAGCATCGCTTTGAGGTTCGGCTGGAGTTGAATCGCGGATGCTCTCCTGTGCGGCAGTAGTTGCAGGGTGAGGAGACATTGAGAGAAGGTCATCGATTGTGGACGTAGTCGATCCTACAGGGAGGTAGTCTTCTTGGCGGTGTAGTTCGGAGGTTGTAGGCTCATCAGTGTCGCGTGACGCTGAAAATGAGTCGAATGTGATAAGGTCAGGCTGTGAAGTGTTCGCGACATCGATCTGGGCAGGCGTTGGCGTCGCATCGCGTGAGATGTTTGCAGTTGGGACTGCAGAGGGCTCAGGAGCATCGTCAAGAGGTATAAGAGGGCCCGTCGGAGTGTCAATAGACGTTGCTTGTGCTTGCGGGGAGCTAGGGATGTCAAGAAGTTGGACATCCATGAAAGTGGACGGCCCTGCCTGGGAAGGGAGCGGTGGACTGGGCGGTGGCGAAGGGTTTCCTGACGCGCTCAAAACTCTACTCGCCAGCATTACGGATGGCTCTGTACAAATAATCAATACAGCAGCGGATAAGCATAGAGGCAACTATACGCACCATCTACGATACCGTCCTCGTCGGGGGTACCCTCTCGCGAGCTTGCCGGAGCACCCTGATGCTGCGAGAAGATGGGAGGAGGAACCATTGCAGATGAAAGTCTAGTAGATCTGCGCACAGGCGTGCGAAAGGGGGCGCTACCAGCGCGCCTGGCGAACCTCTTCTCTGGAGATCGGACAGGACCAAAGAAGACTCTATCCGTAGCAACGCTAGAGGCATCGCTTGCTTGAGAAGGAGAGCTCAGCATAGAGAGTGGAGAGTCCATTTGGCCCGAGTCTAGAGCCACATTGCTAGCCATTATACGTGTGGACCAGAGCCAAGCAGGTTGTTCACGCCAGCGTAGGAGGATATCGCGAGAGGAGACGGAGAGCGCGGTCAAAGAGAGAAGCGGTGAGGGGAGCGGATAGAGAAAGCAAAGCACATCTACCGCACACAACCGGAACGTTGAAGTCGCGTTGGGTGCACGTGACCGAGTTGTCACACGCTGCAGCGATTTGTACCCACTTGGACAGACATCGGCATCTCCTCACACCTAGGGAGTACCCTGAACAAGACGGTTCAGGCGTTCCCAATAACACGTATTTTCATGTCCTTCGTCATTGCGAGTGCCATGAGCTACCTGCGATTGAAGGAGCGGCGTGACTATCAGCCACCGTGACGGTACTCTCCACCGTCTCGTCACGCGTCCGTCCACGCGCTCCAAAGGACTCCCCGCACAAGGCGACGACTTCGTGCAGCACTACATGTACCAGGTGAGGTAGGACACTCCTTCTGAAGCATGTGGTTGGCGTTGCAATGCATCCTCGTATGTGCATTCATGGCTCTAAATCGTCCACCTCTGTCGATGAGAGCCAGTCCGCGTGTGGTCCATGCATCGCCTCACTGTACCGTTGCCGACGGAGGATAGGCCGAAGTAGCGCTTGGTGCCTGTGAGACGCACAACGCCCCTTTCGGATTTCCGCCCATTCGGCTGACCAGAAGGCTGACACCTCGGAGCGCGCATGCTCTCACAGTTCACATCCCGCTATAAAGCGCTCACCACGACCCGATCGCTGGTGATGGGTGCGCGTTCTGTCGTCTTCTGAACCGGATCTCTGCTCGCCTTGTCTCCGAACCACCACCACCCAACCTGCAAGCCTCGCGCCCATGGTCGCAAGCCAGACGTGTTCAGCGTGCCGGTAAATCCCCACTCCGTCGCTCAGCGTGCCGCAGCGGTTCTGACGAACGCTAACTCTCACCCCGATATTCGATCGGAATCGGTCCCCGCCCGATAATTGCGCACGGTACGATCATTATACACTTTTAGAGGCCGCAAGGTGGTAAGTAAGCTTCGTTCTGCAGATCCTCTGACGCACCCGCCGGTCAGCCCCGCTCAAATGCAGTGCAGAAATGCGACGGTGCCGTACCTGTCTGCGGGCCCTGTTCCAAGGCTCGACGTCCCGTAGAGTGTGAATACACGTCGGCTGCCACCACCCCGCCTGGGCCCAAGGGCGAGTACCTGAAGAAGGGAGCGGCGTGTGTTCCGTGCAGGTACGCTTCTTCCCAGCGAACCCTTCCTGTGCAATGTAAATACAAGAATTCTGACGTCGTCAACGCCGGTTCGCAGGAGGAAGAAGAAGGTGGGTGCGAGGCTAGAAGTTCCATCTCCGCCGCCTGCTGAGCCTATCGCAGAAATGTGACGCGCGGAGGCCCTTCTGTACGACCTGTGAAGTGGCAGGAAAGGAGAGAGATTGCTCATACGACGAAAACGTCGAGCGGACCCTCACCGACGCGCTCATTCTCCGCACGCATGAACTTGAGCAACGAATAGCAGCGTATGAAAACGAGATTACTGCTCTGCGGGGCCAGGCGCAGTCCAACCATCGTACGTATAACATTTGTAGTTCATTATGCGCAAACCCGCTCATGACATGCCAGTTTCCCAGGCGATCTCTCATGTCCAGCAACCAGTAGCGTCGACGTCACGCCTGCCTGACGTTCACGCAATCCCTTCAGTGGCGCACGACGGCTTCATGTATAACATCCCTCAAGCCCTGAACGCGCTTTTCAACCACATCTCCACACCATCTCCCACCATGGACGTGCACGGTATATCCACACCTGCTATACCCCAAGGGCTCGATGAATTGTGAGCGTCTACTTTATATTGTTCAGGCACATACTAACTGCGCGTCGCCCTAGCCGCGCCGTCTTCGCTGAGCACACGCGCCAATGTGGCTGCACGCTCTCCAGCGCGAAACTGCAGGCGATTCTCGCGGGCGATCTCACCGGGATGGTCGTGCACCCGTCGTTTACGTACATGGCGCAGCTGCTCGGCTGCCTGCTATGGCAGGTCCAGCGCCACATCTTCATCTTCCCGCACGTCGAGTTCGAGCAGCTCCAGCTCCTCTGGGTCGCGCTCGAGGACGTCGACCCGACGACGGAGATCCAGATCCGGTACCTGCTCGCGATCTACTTCCTGCTCAAGAAGCAGATGGAGGACGGCGAGGAGCAGCTCAAGATGGCGGTGCGCGTCGCGCTGCACCACAAGCTCCGCTTCCCCGTGAGCCCCGAGGAATTCGACCCGTTGAGGCACGAGGCGTCTCCCGCGCAGGCGGAGCTCATCAGCACGCTCAGCCACCTCATGTACCTCGACCGATGTTCCGCGCTTGTCTTCAACGTCCCGGAAAGGCTGGATCGGAGCTACGACGAGGGCTTCAAAGCAGTCTCTGTACGCTTTCTCCACGTCTACCTACACTCAAACATACCCAAACGAACTGACACTCGCGGCCGTACAGATCATGTACCCCTACCTCGCCAAAACGAACGTCGTCTACCTCCGCGCGCGGAGCCTCCTCCTGCTCGTGCGCGCGCGCAATCTCGCGAGCCAATGGGCCAATCTCTCCACTCTCCCGCACGGCGGCATCTACTCGCCCGCGCGCCCCGCGTGGTTCGAGCAGTACTGGCCGCTGCTCGACGAGGTCTCCTCGCACGCGACCGCGGTCGAGGCGGAGATGCTCAAGGCGACGTTCTACGGCGACCGCGCGCACGGCGTCGCGCTCAAGTTCTCGCTCGTCGTCGCGCTCGCGACCAAGGCGGAGCTCCACTGGCTCGTGCACCGCGACCACCCCGAGAGCATGCAGCGCAGCCTGGACGTCGTCATGGAGGTCGTCGGCATTACGCGCAGCTTCAAGGACAACGACTTCATCTTGCTGGACCCACTGTTAGGGGTACGTGCTTCGATCCTATAGAAAACGACTCGACATGGCGTTAACAGTGATATGTTGCGTTTTACAGTTGTGCTGGTCCATGATTGCGAAGATCGTAGTTCATGTCGCAAACAGGCCTGCTCTAGCTGCCGGCATATCCTGGAATGCGGCGATGGAGACGATCGATATGAGTGCGAGGAAGCTGGGATATGAGATGCCATTCATGGGTGAGCGTGAATCCCTCTATGCTGTAAAGACGGATTGACCCTGACAATCCGCATTGTCCAGATGAGCCACTGAGGGTGATCTCAGACGTCTTGCGCGTTGTAGAGGTAGCAGACACATCGCGATGATTGTATACCTTCGGATTTATTGTTTGCTTTGGGGCTGCGGAGGACTCGGATCTGTTTTGCCATCAACTCGTAGCTTGCACGTTATTTTGATCTTGGAATCGATATTGCATTTGCTCTCGTGGAACGTGGCGTGTATGCTATATTACATATTGCTACATTGTAAGCTATGAGTACAAGACGGCGAGGCATTGAGACGAGACATGAGACAATAATACGGAAGAGGCGACATTAGAGTGGTGCTTATACCTAGAGACTCCTCGTTCGCTTGTTCGATTGAATTGGGACACAACAAACTCAGACGGCATTGGGACCGACTCCTGGACCCGCGACCCCTGCAGAAGTGCCTGGCGCCGTAGCAGCCGTTCCCGCAGGCCCCACACCAGCACCGTTTACACCAGCGCCCGTTACGCCAGGAGCTGCAGCGTTGCGATTGGCCATGGTCGGACCAGCACCCGCGACACCCGGACCGTACCCAGCGCCGTTCCCATAGGCATCGGTGTACTTGCCCGACATGAGGCCGAACGCGCCGTAGTCGACGCTGCGGAGGCCCCACAGGAAGATGAAGAGGAAGACGGGGCCGGCGAGGAGGTCGAGGATGCCATACCAGATCATCTCGCCGGTGGGGGAGATGACATTGCCACCCTCAGAGCAGCCCCATGCGATCGGGTAGAGCATGAGGAGGAAGGCGAGGTATCCGGAGCTACGGATGTATCCTGACCGCACGACGCCGCCTGCTGCGAAGGTGCTGCGAGGGCCGTGGCCGAGTAGGACGTACCTGCGCGAGGGTGTCAATATCGTGTTTGGCAGGATACGTGCGAGATACATACCAAAGGTAGAAGAGCGCACAGCATCCCAAGACGAAGTAGCCCCACTTGTACGTGCTGACTACGAGAGCGCCAACGAGACCACAGACAACGAACACCCAAGCCATAAACATGGTCGTGAAGATGTCGGAGAGGGTGAGGCCGGTTGCGAGCAACACCTCAAGCAACAACAGGGGAAGTGTGATGAACCATTGGATGTATCGCACATACTGTAGGAGTGGTCGGTCAGAAAACGGTGCAAATGCTATTGAGCTCGACAGTCAACGTACCCAGATTTGGCGTTGGTTTGTGTTACCACGAGAGAACTCGGCAGTGACTGGAGTAGCACCAAGATCGGAGGCCATGGAGAAATACGCAATCGTCGCGGTCGTAAGAACGACGACGGCGATCTGGTGGAACAATCGCGTCCCGCGTGGTCTCTGAGACCGAAGTCAGTGACCTAGAAGACAACTGTTGACCAGATGGCGCATACCGAGAATGTCCAGAAAATCATCATAAGGTCGCTAAGAGCCATGATAGCGAAGACGGCCCATAACCAGTCTGAGCCGCCAGGGGTGATATGCCTGTCGGCATTGGGCGGGTTCTGGTCAAGAGAAGAGCCAGCCATCGTTAACTCGACGTCGTGTGAGCTTGTGTGTTCGTGAAAGGGGTCGTGAGGATGAGAGAGATTCGTTGAGATGCTGACTTGAAGCTGCCTCGCGGGCAGACAGAGCTTATAAGACGGCGGGGAATTCGAAGAGAGGAAAGGCTGAAAGCGGGCGGTTGGTCATGAATGTCGTCATGTCGCAACTCATCGTACCGCTCAGTGGCCAAAGAACAGAGAGAGAAATGTCGAGAATGGGCTCGTGTCAGGCCCCACGAAGGAAGATCCGCACCAAGGAAAGCCCATGTCACTGCCTTTAGGCGTCGACAGCAGGGATCCACGAGGGAGATGACGAGGCCGTGACGCGCAATATCGCAGCCGCCGCGTTCTGGGTGCATCGCTCCAACGTTTACATCCTCTCCTCTGGGGATGCGGATGGTCGGCGAACTTCCCACTCACGTCTGCTTCCGGTGGGCCAGTGGCGCGACGTGTGACCGTGACTTACGAACATGTGACGACGTTCCAAGTTCGGCGAGGCAACTTGAAGGCGACCATGTTCTTGGATGCGACTCTAACCAAGTCTCTGAATCTACCGTCCGAATGCGCTCTTGAGAATGAATATAGAGCTTAGAATGTCAGTAGAACATCAGCGAATTTTTAACGCAAAGGTTCAGACGCTGCTCCTGGGCGGTTGAGCGCCTGATCAGCCCGCCACCATGGCTCAGGCTCCTGACAGTGCGACCCGAACGGTTGGATGCTAGCCCCCGACCGTGGCACGGCCCAGACCACGATCCCAAGCTCGTTGGTGGAGCTAGAGGAACATGCCCTTGGCACGGTGGGAGGTCGTATACAGCGAGAGGTCATTCTGATGCAACCATCGAAGTCTAGAGCACAGACTGTCCTCATATGCCTTCTTCTGTCAATCTCGTAGCGTACATCCGGGGCCTCGTTATACCGCTACACCACAATGCCCAACCTAAACATGTATGAGAGATTTACCAACCAAGAGATATCGCCATGTGCTATACACACCTTGACAATCGTACAACAACTCGCTTTACATCTTCGAGAATGGCGTTCACCGCCAATATGTGGGGGCTTCCGCACCAACAATCAAGCGTGCCTCGTCGAGAGCCTTGAGGATCTCTTCAGGAAGCGGGCCCTTCTCGCAGTCCTGCAGGTTCTGCTCGAGTTGCGCCGCGCTGCTCGCCCCAAGGATGATGCCGTCCTCTGGCAACAACGCCGAGTGGTGCTGGCACCAACGCAGCGCTATCTCCGTAAGACGAAGCTGGTGCTTCTCCTGGAGCAACACAATGGTGGACTTCAGCATCACTCCAGTCGTCGGAGCCGTGCAACGTCAATCGCCGAAGCTGATACGTCAACTTACCGCGATCGGCTTGAGGTAGTTGAGCGCGTCGAAGAAACCGCGCTTGAAGTAACGCGCGCGGTACATCTGCCCCATCTTGCTGTTGGGATCGAACCGCCCGCCAGCCGGAGCCTGCGCGTCGGGCGCAGCAACCTTCCCCGCGAAGAAGCCGCCGCTAAGACCCGGAGCGACGCTTTCAATAACCGTCCGCTGTTTGAGTTGGGAGAAGGCGCGCTCACGCGAGAGGGTTGTAGATCACGATACGAATACCGTACTTCCGGCAGCATGGCACAAGCTCGGCTTCGATCTCACGGGTGACGGCATTGTACATGCTATCTCAAAGGCGTTAGTAAGCTCATGCTATTTTTGTAGATGCTGCGACACGCACGCTTGATAGATCTTGGGTTGAACCCACCCATTGGCCTTGCAAATGCCGACTATCTCAGCGACCTGTCAACAGTGAGTACCCATGCTGACCACACAAGAGCGCAGGAACGCTGCGCACCTCCCATGCCGCGTAGTTGCTCAGCCCGAAGATTTCGCTACGTCATGATTGGTACATTCAGCCATGTGTGATACAACGAGCAAATTGAAGGGGGACGATTAGCTTACAAGAGGCCTTCCTTGTACAACTCATTGACTTCGCGTACAGTGTCCTCAAAAGGCACGCTGCGATCCGGGGCGTGGAGGTACAGCACTCTGACCTTGTTAGGTGCCAACGATTGCAAAGAAGTCTGAAACGTCGCGCGGAGCGCGGCAGGCTTGTGATCTCCGGGGTTGACTGGATACACCCTATTCGAACGTAATCTCAGTACAGCGCTTCTCCAAGAGATATACCACATAATACTCACTTTGTATCAATAGTGGCACCCTTCAAGTCGAGCTTTGCTAGCAACTGCATTCTCGTCTTAGAGAAAATAACAGCCTAGTATCTGATGTCGAAGTACGAACGGGCTCGGTGGTCCCCTCTGCATATATACGCGCCGTATCGAGTTCCTTATGGCCATGGCTGAAGAACGTATCGAGGATCTCTTGACACTCCTTGAGGTCGGACGTGCGCACACCATTCTTCCCGGCCTCGCCCATCGTCATGGTGCCCTATCGCGATTCATACAACCTCAGTACCGTTCTCGCGCTCGCGATCACTTTGAGCAGACGCGTACGAAAAGCACAGGAATCTTCGTAGACGGCATCGTGGACAGCGAGTGAACAAGACGAGAAAGGCGGTTGACGAGTTGGCGCGACAGCTTGATGATAAGGGTCAAGGTGCAACGCGAAGGATCATCAGATTACAGTAAGCCTGAGTCCTCGATGAGCTCAACTTCATGGCCATGGGATCCTGACATATGAAAGCGGCACTCCGACGACGCGGCGAGGCCGGGCGAGCACAGCGGGGTCGCGGACCATCGGAGCGTCGGCCCGTCCCTATACTCCCAAGGTGTGGTTAGGGTTGATCTGAGATTGGACGGTGCTTTACTTACGATGACCTCGATCAATTCAACGGCCCTGCAGACCATCGAGATTTCATCTTAACTGCTCGTCCCGGCTCCATCATCTTGCATCCATATAATAGCCACAGGCTACGCTCGCATCTCTCTCCAAACGCACGCACCTTGACCTTCTCATATCTAGCTGCGTACATCTTATTACATCTTTGTATACACCATGGCTCCGAAGAAGAACAAGCTCAAGAAGATGCTCTCTCCTCCCGCACACGCACCTCCACCGGTCGAGGCGAACGTGGATGATGACGACCTCATGGACGACCTCTTTGCCCAGCTGGACTCTAAAGACGAGTCCGTGAAGCAAGAGTCCGCAACAGTCCTGAGCGAGATGAATATCGACAAGGTGGCTGACAAGCTCGAGTCCGCGCCCAAGAAGGATAGTAAAGCACGGCATAAGGCGAGACAAGTCAGTGACTGCTTCATTGTGGCATAGTGCGTGGAAGCTGACGGAATTGAGAGCTGTAGGCGAGAAAAGCCGCTGCGCTCGCGGAGTCGTATGCACCTACGGATGCGGATGCCGACGCGAGGTTAGAACGCGAAGCGAAGGAGGAAGAAGAGCAAATCAAGAAGACATGCGAGGAACTCGGCCTAATGATACATGAGGTCAGAATTCTTCGATACATCCTAAAGAACAAGCACCGTGGCTAAACGCCGTCATTCTACTAGATCACCCCCGACGGTCACTGCCTGTTCTCAGCCGTCGCCGACCAGCTCTCCCTGCTCGGCATCCTCCCCTCCGCCCAAGCGACCTACGCGACCTGCCGCAAAGCCGCCGCGGACTACATCCAGAGCCACCCCGACGACTTCCTCCCGTTCCTCCCCTCCGACCTGGGCGAGGACGCCGCGGGCGCGGGCGAGGCCGGGCTCATGGACCGCGCGGGGTTCGAGCGGTACTGCGCGACGATGCGGAATACGGCGGTGTGGGGCGGGGAGCCCGAGGTCGTCGCGCTCAGTCGGGCGTACAATGTCCCTATACATGTTGTGCAGGGTGGAAAGCCGCCTGTGGTGGTGCACGACCCCTCGGAACAGACGCGTTCTGCGCCGGGTGACAAGCGGATAGTGTATATCAGCTATCATCGACGGTTATATGGGCTGGGAGAGGTCAGTCGTGATTCAATGCGTGGTGTGCTGGCGTACTGACGATTCCTGTCAAGCACTACAACTCATTGAGACCAAAAACCATCATGGGCTCGATCAAGGCTGCTTTCCAATGACAACGAGGAAAGGCGAGGAAATTCCGGAAGACGTCGCAGCAGGCGTTAATGGCGGTAGCATCAGCTTTCAAAGGGTTTGTAGGATATCTAGCGTGGCCATGAACCATATACACGTACACAGGACCATGCTCTTGTGCGATGTCCATGTCATCACTTCACTGTGCCAGTAGGTCTCTCATCTTGTCACACTGCCCAAACCACAGTGAACATTACGACAATACCGTCGAGCGAAACTGCAGAAACTCCCAGTCCATCACAGGGCTCACGCAGCACATGGTAGATACAACAGCTGACATTAATTTACAAGCAACGACCCCCCACCGTCCCACTCAGATCATATCCAGCAAGTCCTTGTTCTGCGGCCTTGGCTCGTCCGCCATGTATCCCCCGAACGCAGCGTCGAGCGCGGCGTACGGGTCCGACGCCGTTGCCTGAGGGACGGCCGCCTCATCGTCGTCCCCGCCATCCTCTGGGCTCTCCTGAGACTCGGACGAGCGCGTTCCTGTGAGGTCGGCGGAAGCGCCGTTCTGCGGTGGGAGTGCGTCGGTCTGCAGGAGGTCGCCGGTTGCTGCTTGTGCTGGTGCACGAGAAGGCTCCGGAGGTCCTGGGCCGGGCACGTTGATGGTCGTAGGTGGTAGGTTCGTGCGTGCGATGGGGACGAGCACTTGTCGAGAGAGGGGGTTGAGTGCTGGGCTGTCGGTGAGGGCCTTTCCAGTGGCTCCCCGGATGAAGGTCTGTATAAGTTGCAAAGTTAATGAGTTCGGTCAAAGGAGCTGGTCTCGGAATAGCATACCTCAGGGTTCTTGTGGTAGATGCTACCCAACGTTCCCGTGTGCAACAAGAGCTGATCGAGCGCGCCCCTGTCCATCCGGTCGGCGTCCGTCGTGATCGCAGGCTTCTCAGCGAGCACTATCTCCCCGGCAACGGTCGGGTTGATAGCGAGCATGCGCCAGTACATGAAGCCGCGGTCACGCAGGTCGGGGTTGTCGACTTCCTCAGTCGTCCACTTGAGCACCTTGTGCACGAGCGCCTTGGTGGTGTCCGAGTGAGGCTTGTAGATGAACAACTTGACCGCAGCTGTGAGCAACGCAAACTGGACCTAAGGCAGCTGTCAGGACACGGAGCTGACAAGAGCTGGGAATCGATGTACCTCCGTGGGTTCTTCGAGGAATGTGTACGTGAGATCGTCCATGAGCTCGTCCGCATTGTCAATCCGGTTCGCGAACTGCCCAATGATCCAAATCATCGCCGCCTTCGACTCCGGCTCGTCCAGCAGGTCGAGGTGTTGGCAGAGCGTCGGGATGATACCTTCGTACTTTCCTGGGTATCGCCGGAAGACGTCCTTGATGACAATGACGGCCTCCTGGACGACGTACGACACCTTCGTGTCAATGAGGTCGAGCAATGCCTGTATGCATGCGTCCGCAGCGGGTTGGACCTTGATCGCAAGGCGGCCGATCGACCGTACTGCCTTCCGGACGAAGTCGATGTCAACCTCCGACGCATACCTGGGATCACGGTTATGATAGTCCGCTCCTGAACAAGTGGATGGAACTCACTCTTGAAGTTCTGCCAAGACCTCGCGCGCGTTCTCCTCACGGGCTAGGCGGTACATGATCTCGAGCTTCGCCAACTTGACGTATATTGGATCGTTGTATTTGCAGAAGAAGACTTTGACATCGTTCTTCAGCACGGCTGGTCGCCTCTGAATGATGAGGAGAATATTCCGGAGTGCAACATACTGGACCTCGGGCCCAGAGGATAGCAAGGTAACTACAGCATTGTCAGAAGACGCAACTTACACGGGGTCGATTGATAGGTACCCACCTAATGGAGGACCCATCTTCCTACAGATGTACTCCATGAGCTTCCGGTTGTCCATATAGTTCATGAGGTAGAGGAGAATCTTGATTGCTGTGAGAACGACGGCCGAATTGGCGTGGTTTAGCTGCACAATAACACGCTCCGCGATCATCTCGGCGTCTTCATGCTTTTCTGGCACATAGCGCAATAGGGAGTCCAAGATGTATATGGTGCCCCATCTACCACGGTCAAGTTAATATCCAGGTTTTCGGACCAGAGAGGCGGTAAATGAAACGCGTACTCCGAACTCTCACCAAGAGCAGTCAAGAGCTTGTTCGCTACCGTCAAATTCAGCTTGAAAATGACGCCGTCCTGGCGATCACCGATCTCTGATAGTGCAGCGACCGCATTTGCGACCACCGTAGCATTGGAGTCGAGCAAGAGGTCGCGAAGCATCTCTACGAAGCCGCCCTTCTCCGCCTTGCGCGGGTCCGCAGCGTACAGTTTTGCTACACATATCGCAGCAGTCTTTCGGACGTAGGGGTCACGATCTCGGAGACAGTGCCGCAGCTGGTCCGTGAGCGCTTCGATGACCACTGGGGTGGGTATATAGGACATGGTCCGGATCGCCAGGGCCCGGACTAGAGGGTTGCGGTCGTTACAATCCTGCACGTTGTCAAGAATTCCATGAGTTGGAGCAATTGTACGTCCAACGTACCTGCAGAAAGCTCTCAATGACAAGGTGTAGCTGGTCGGCCTTCTGCCGGCCGTAGCACACGAGGAAGAGGTACACCACTATGAAATTGCTCAGTCGGTATGCCGTACAGCCACATGTAGTATACTTACTCTTCTTGATTTCTAGAAGTGGTGTTCCAAGACATTGGACAACATCCGTGAACAGAGGCGACACTACAGGTGATCCATTAGCGTGCCGCCTACGCGTCGACATGCGCCTCGCACGTACTATCATTGCCCATGGTGATATTCGCAACAATCTTCTTCAAGACCGTCTTCCGCTTCGTGAACTTCTTGTCCTTGGACTCCGCCGCCTCCAGCTCGGCGCGGAATTCCTGAGCCCGCGTACTTCAGGACCCCGCACTCGTCTAGCGTGGTGTGATCGCGCACCTGAATCTTGCCCCGCTGGAAGAACTTGGCATCCTGGCCGCCCTGTCCGCTCATGGTGCAAGGCTAGAAGCCACGTCCGGTTGCGAGTACGAGTGTAGTAAGATAGCAAGGGTATATGATCCAAGTAGCCAGGGTGAAGCGATGCCAGATGCCAGAGGGTGAGGGAACAGGGTCAGCAAGGGCTTGATGCAAGCGCCGGTCATCACTCGTCTACCAAGTCCACCAAGTCCGACGCGTCCGGACTCCAGACGCGGGCCGCTACTTTCGCTTGTCCTCCAACACCATGACCATCCCTCGCCGGCACGCGCGCCCTCCTGCTCTCGAGTGTCTACAAAGAGCGACCATAGACACCGCCTACACACCAACGATCGATGCTGTCCTCAAGCAACTCAAATCATCTGCCAGGAGGCTGCAAGCCGCCTTGGCAAGCCATCGTACCGAACTCCAGGTATTGGAGAGGCTGTACTACAAGGGCAAAAATCAGCATCGTACCGCGCTCTTCTGGCAACGCGTTGCTGAGATGAGGAAATACGGAGAGCGCGTCGACGAAATGCACATCGACGATGTGGTCGAGAGCCTCCGCCTTGCATTCTGGGGTGAACCTTCCTCACGGACGTAAGTGCTGATGCTCTGCTCTTCGAGGTACATGGTGTCTCTGACCGATGATGTGCCTGCTGACGCGCAGGACGAAGCTGCTGAAAGGCCCATGGACGCACTGTCCAGATGCAAGGGTACTGCTCTTCGTAATGGAGAGATGTTCTGCATGTTGCATGCTTATCGGCCGAGTAAGCTTACCGGGCGATTGAATGTCTGCGCCCTTTTCCGGTGTCACCGTGCTCAAATGCTCCTCGCCAGGCCCGAGAGCGCCTCCTCCATGCATACGAGTGCGTACCCCGACGCGCAGTGGCGCCGCCCCCGCCGAGCTGACCGATGCGCGCCCTGCGCCCCGAACAGGTCATTCACGCTTATGATGCAGAGCGGTGCATTCCTCCAGCTCGTGCTCGCGCTCGCAGCCATTGCATCACGCCTGAGCATCCTCCTGTCTGAAGTTAGAGGTGCCCTCGAAGTGGCTTGGTCTGCGGCTTGCCGAGTATTACAGACCGTCTTCGTGAGTGGACTTGCGTCATCGCTATGTCTAGGGACCCCTTCGCCGCTCACCTACGCTTGTCAACTAGCCTACGTATGCAGGGAAGGTCAGGCAGCTCGTGAAATCACTTCCCACTGAGATTCCTCCAGCGCCCGGACCCTCGAGAACACATTCGAAGTCCACCTCCCCACCTGCTGACCCTGGGCTAGGCGAATTTGTGGATGAAGATTTAGGAAGTTCTCTCGTTCGCCCGTCCAAACCTCTGGCTCCCGAAGAGAACGTCGCCGATACCTTCCACGCGGATGCAACTGCACTTTCGCTCCCCGACGAACAACCACAGCCGCCGGACTCTATGTCATTCTCCCTCTCCAACGAGCTGGCCCAGCCGATCGGTATGCCCGTCTCTTCCCTCCGGAGGTGCTCTCCGTCGCGTTTTGCCACTAATTGGCGTTCTATTAGAACAATCGCGAGTGCCTCTGCCCGCAATCAAGCCCTCCGAGGAAACTTCAGCCCCGACTGTGCCGAGCGCCCCGAAACGGAAGAAGACGGACGGCGAGAGCAGCAAACCGGTCAAGAAAAAGAAGAAAAAGCGGGACGAAATAGATGATATCTTTGGCTTTTAGCACCGGAAGGGCTCCGGGGCCCGGAGGGTCTGCTGTGGACACAAATGAACCACTTCCGAACCTGTTTAAGCCGACCTGGACCAGATACCTTCTGTACCGATGTGGCGACGAACTGAGCTAACGGCCGCAGAGGTACAGACAAAGTCTTACTTAAGGCCCACGACTCTGCTGGCGAATTTTGCGCACCAATCCGCGTAAGAAAGCGACCTCTCCTTCATGTAGCAAAGGTGAATACATTATCCAAAGTCCAGCAATACATTAGATTGTAACTACTACGTGCCTAAGCACTCGCTCACTGGCCGAACGTCGGGCGGATGAAGCCCTTCGAGCCGAACCAGTTGCCCTGGAGCTGTAACAGTTGTCAATATCGAGCCTAACAGCGGATGGCGGAAAGACGTACCATGTACCGCCAGTAGACGAAGGGGAAGAGGTCCTTCTTGAGGTAGTAGAACGCAGAACGCGGGACGACCTGGTCGCCGAGCACGTTGCTGAAGGACTCCTTGGGCTCGAGGCCGTACTTGAACTCCGCGAGCATGAGCTGGCCGTAACCAGTGAGGAGCTATGGTCGACGAGTAAGCCTCGCGCAACATTAGCAGAAGTAACCTCGTAGCGTGCTTACCGGGCAGCTCGTGTAACCGTCATAGGAGGCACTTGCGACCTTACCGGTGTCGACGACGGAGAACAGGTTCTCAGTGAGCACTGGGGCCTGCGCGGTGATGGCAGCCGCGGTCTTGCTCGTCGGCAGACTCGAGCAGTCGCCCAACGCCCAGACGTTGCCGAACTCAGGGTTCGTGTGCCGGAGCGTAGCCTGGTCGACGGACACCCAGCCGGCCTGGTCCGCAATGGGCGAGCCCTTCATGAAATCGAGCGGGCCCATGGGCGGGGAGACGTGCAGGAGGGTATAGTCGACGTCGACGGTGCCGTCCGCGGTCTTGAACGTCGCCTTGTGCGCCTCGGGGTCGAGGCTGACGAGGTTGTGCTGGAAGAAGCCGCCGACGCCGCGCTCCTTGCGGAGCTCGTTGAGCGCGTCCGAGTACTTCTTCACGCTGAACATGGACGGCATGCCCGTGTAGAAGTCCACGGAGACGGTGTCGCCCCGGCCGGTCTTGCGGAAGCGGTCCCAGGCCATCCACATGATCTTTTGGGGAGCTGTGAACGCCGGGTGAGCCGTTGGAAGTGTGCAAGAGTAGGATTTTGGGACATACCACCAGCGCACTTGATAACGCCTGCCGGCTGCGTGAAGATGGCCTTGCCTGAGCGAAGGCCATCAATGTCCCTCCACACCTTGTCGCACGTGTTGTACGAGTAGATAGAGGACACGCCAGACGACGGGTCGGCGAGAGCCTTTTCGAGGCCAGGGATCGTCGACCAGTTGATCTGCAGACCTGTAGCAACCACCAAGTTCTCGTAGCCAATCTTGCGGCCGGAGGCGGTCGTGACCGAAGACGACTTGGGCTCGAACGCCTTCACGTTCTCAGGGATGTGCGCGAGATGCGCGGTGATGAGCGAGTCCAACCTCCGGCGGGTCTCGTCCTTGCTCTTCAAGCCGGCACCCACGAGAGTCCTACATGACATGTGTGTGAGCAGACAGGACGACACGGTCTCGAACGCAACGGCACTCACCATCCGGGCTATCCGCGAAACGACCGGAAGATGTGCATGTGAGTACCCCGCAGGGACATGCGCGACATGCATACGCACCTGGTAGTAGTGATACTCGGCAGCGTCGACGATAGCAATGTCGCCGGGGTTGAGAGCCTTGCCCGCGCTTTTGAAGCGGTGGTAGATCTGGTTCGCCACCGTCAAACCACCGGAGCCTGCGAAAGACAGAAGGAGCGCGCGGCGATCAGCCACTGACACGGCGATGACTGATGCATCAGGCAGCTGCTACGCACCCGCTCCGACGACGACGACCTTGAACTTGTCCTTGTCCGCGGCGGTGCTCGCCCAGCGGCGGGCGGCAGCAGCAGGCGATGACTTCATCAGCGCCTTCGACCTGAGTGCGAGCATTTTGTCTCTGTTATTTTCTGAGAGCTTTTTCCAAGCGCGCGGGCAGCAGAAGGAGAGTAAGCGGTCAGAAAGAGAGAGGTGGGAGGACGCTGGAGGGCGTGGCGAGCTCGCCGTTAAGTGCAGACGAGAAATTCGGAATTGGCACGAGCTGGCTCAGCCTGGAAAGTCGAAGGCGCAACTTCTTCGTCATCGTGACCTGCTGAGGTCATCGCCTGCTGTGGCGAGCGCGCGATATCGTTCATCCTCGACACCCTCTTCAACGACGACCAGCTATCGTTGCTCGTCTTGCAAACATACGATGTCTTCATGCAACATTAGCCGGGATTTGTCCAGACCAGAGAGCTCCTACCGCAATTGAAAACAAAAGCCGTCTCAACTCGAATTGTGCGACTGATGCCGATCCGGTCTCCTGGACCGCGCGGCGCTGGAGCTGGAGTATCCATCGAAACCGCCGCCCGCCCTCTCTTCCTCCTCCACCGCACTCGCTGTACTCGTCGTACTCGAGCTCTGTAGGCTTGCACGTCCTTCACGACCCTCCGCAAGAGCTGCACTGGGACGAACTGCTGGCAGTTCACTCACCGTCCTGTCGCCCTCTTGATATCCTCCTGTCACACGTCTTTCTCAACCTTCAAAGCGGAGCAGCCTCGGACCACTAGTAGTAGTACTGGCATCCCACATACCGTGCCTGCAACTCAGCGCGACGTCCGCCACGACATACAGCAGCAGGTGCACGAGTACATTCGACGGTTGTGACGGTTTCCAACGCCACTCCCACACTCGAGCCTTGCATATAACCGTGGACCGGTGGGTACCCATCCCTGACTACAGAACCCCCTCCCCTGCGCACGCGTACCGCTGCGACGGCCGCTGACCCTCCTTCCTTCCCTTCTTCTTTTCGTTCAGCTCCTCGGTGTATTAGTGGCTTCTCCCTTCTTCTACACCCGCTGTGCGGTCGTAGCCTTTCCTTTTCGCCCAACAGCAGCAGCAGGACTGGACCCTTTCATTTCGCGCTCACTCAACCGTCGTCGCCTTCCGCAAGCTATCGTTTCCACGCGGTTTGTATATGTCTCTCCCTGCTCGCCCCAACGTCGGACTGCCATCCACCCCTCGCGCGCGCTCCTTCAACACAGGACCGGCGAGACAATCTGACTACCCTCCGCGTCCGAGGAGTTCCGCGAGCGAACGGCCTCCCCCGCCGTCCAGCTATGCCCCTCCTCCTCTTCCCACGCAGGCGCGCACTCTCCGCCCGCAGAAGTCGCTGAACTCTCTGCCTTCAGCACCTAGGCCAAATGTGCGGTCGCGTTCACTTGACCGCAGGGCCGATCCTCGTCCTACGTCCTCACGCTCCGAACCACCACCACCTCTGCCCAGTCTGCCTACGTCTCGCAGGATTGGACGCGCTCCGACTCAGAGAGTAATTGGTGATGGGCACCGCCCTGTACGGTCTGCGGATGATTACTCCTACCGCACGCGTACGAGCGAGGATGTGATGTCGGACTCATCTTCGGGCGGCTCAGAGCTCTCCATGTCTCCCTCTAGCATAGCGTCGTCGCGAACGAGTCTAGACGAAGCAGAGAGCGAGGAGAAGGGAAGCGGGAAGCCCGCAGCGGGACATGGATCGTCGCTCTGGACGAGTATCACAAGCGTTGCGAGCAATCTTACTATCAGCGTCAGCAAGGCGTGGTCGACGAACGTTGCGACTTATAGCGGCGAAGGTATGTCCGATCTCTTACACCGTCGCCCATCAGGCAGGAACATGTCAGAACGAGGTGTTTACGAGATTCCGCGCCTCCCATTGATTGTATCAGAAACGCCCGTGGGAGGAGAGTCCCGCCTCACCCGCGCCATGAAAGCCTATCACATCTCCAAGGCGCGCGACCCGTCCGACCTCCCTGAATGGCTCTTCGACGAGCGCGAACGGGGCGTCCGCTCTTATCAGACATCTTCCAACGTACCTCCCGCTGTAGAAGAACGGGCACCAGAACGTAAGGCCGCGGAGCCCTCGCGCTCGCGCACGACGACCATACAGTGGGACGACACCCCGCCCCCGCCTCGAATTGCACGAGGTCCCACGCTCGCCGACCGGCGTGCAGCGGGCGGCGTCACGGGCGGAGGCAGCGAAGAGCACATCACGAAGTCCATAGCGCGCCTCCGGGCCCTGCGCGACGCGAAGCGGAACGCAAAGGTGCGCTTCGGCGACGGCGACGAAGAGGGCAGGGAGTCGGACGAAGCTCCGTTCTCCAGAGATGAACCTCCTGCGCCAGTCTCTGCACCTGCACCGTTCCCTACCCGTGTTCCTGCTGCGCCCACCCCGTTTCCGCGCACCCCGTCGAACGTGAACCCGGTCTCGAGGGAGTCCCCGGCGAGGCCGATGCGCATGCCAGCGCCTTTGGGCGGGGCGTCTACCGGGGTTCGCGGGCGGCAACCCTCGATGCGGGTGGGGCTGCCCTCGGGTGTCCGCCCGCTACGGGCGTAAATGCTCACGCATGCACTATAAAGACGTCGGCTCGGGCTCGTCGCGGCAAGTTGGACGGATGATCAGTGCGCCTCAGATATGGGGACCTCTCCTGACGAGCGAAGCGGTGCGTGCGCCGTGTTGTGGTGGACGTATTTGTATTACCTGCTATCTGCCGGTGTCTTCTTGTTGGCTGCCGTCATTTTCACCGCAGGGAGATTTGTCGAGTACTTGGGTAGACTTCACAGTTGGGATGGGATGGAGATACGGTCAATGTTGAGGGATGCTGCGATGTTGTGTGTACTGTTCAGACGCTGTGTTCTTACTGGACGGATATGTAATGCGATGCGACAGCAGCGTGCCGCTGCATATGGTGCGTCGCGTCTATCCGACTGTATCGTTTGTAACGCCGGGTTGATTGACGGTCAAGATGACATGGTCGTTGGTGGATTCGTGATGGACATTGGTAGGTGCGTTCGCTCTCCACAGTTCTGAACGGCTCCCACCGAGCGCCTCTGTCGTCCTGGTGGACCGTAACCCGACACCATGGAGCCGGGCAGGTGCGGTCCCCTACACGTCAACGGGTTGATTCGTGCAGTGATTGTCGCCAGCGCTGCGTTTTGCGAAGCGGGCAGGGCAGCATTTTATCCCACAGCACCGTTAGGCCGTTTGTATTCGACTGCTGTTCGAATCTTGGGGCTCAGAGCAGTGGCTACGACACGCCGAGACGCAAATCGTCTCTTCTGATTGGGGAGGACGGATATTCGTGGTCGGCGACACCGAAGCGTTTGCATCGACGGAAAGTGCTCAATGGAAGGCCGAGACCGCGATCGAATGTCGAGAGATGCACATGCTCGCGGACCTGTGCAGCCAGATCACGATCATGATAGAGTGTACCTGGGGGACGGAAGGGTGAGTTTCACGCGGGTGCGCAGTAGCAGCATTACCGCGGTCCATAGCACTACGCTCGAGGCGGGTGATGCGAGTGGAGAAGGCGAACGGGGGTGACATGATGAACAGAGGGCTCGGGCACTGCAAAGAGTATTTTTGCCGGAGGTGCAAGAATAGGATTGCGGACTGGAGATGGAAGTGTTCGATGAAGGGGGGGCAGCAGGGCGGCGGAAGGGAAAGTTTGGTAACGCTGAGTTGTGATGGCAGCAGTCGCGAGGAGGGCTCGCTGTCAGATCGAGGACGAAGGGCTTCTTTCGGTCCTGGGCTTGTGCGCCCAACGATCATTGGCTGGGCAGGAGGCGTCGTGGATAGCAGGTGGGGATTGGCTGAAAGAGGGTGATTATTTGGGCGGAAGGCTTGGGCTAGGGAGAGGCTAAGGGGGGGACTGATGTGGATGGTGGATGTGCAGTCGATGCAGACTCAGATCATCTGTCGCCATGGCACACTTCGATCTCCGAAGCCCATGAGCCCGGGGCCGTCCCCCAATATAAGCCTCCTCCGCCCCGCCCTTCCTCTCGTCAACCTTTTCGTTCGCCCCCTTTCGTTTCTGCCTTTGGCTCTGTCTTAGTCGAGTTGAATCTCGACCCCCTCTCTCTTTCTTCTTCGTTCTTCGGGGTATGTCCTCTTCCTCTCCTTCCTCTCATGTGTACTCACCCAATGCGTCCGCAGATCACCCTCTTTGATAGGGGCAGTAGCTGCAAAAACCTCCTGGGAGGCATTTCAATTACACGTCTAGATTGACGCATCCCCCTTTGTCCAACGCCGACACCCACACCTCGACGGTCTTTTAGCTATTCTTATTCACAATGCGTGTCTTCTCCACTCTCGTCGCCTCCACCTTCCTCGCCGGCTTCGCTGCGGCGCTTCCCCGGCCCGAGACCGACGGTGCCGCTCTTCTCAAGCGCACTGACCAGCAGTAAGTCGCCCTCCTTGGCATCCTCTCCCCATATTCGGTAACTAAGTTGGTGCATGACAGGTACGGTTACTCCGGCTCTGGCTCTGGGTCCGACTCCAGTTACTCTGGCTCCGGTTCGGGTTCTGGCTACTCTGGCTCGGGCTCAGGTTACTCTGGCTCGGGTTCAGGTTACTCTGGCTCGGGTTCAGGCTACTCGGGCTCCGGCTCTGGGTACGACTCATCTTCCAGCTCGAGCTCCAGCAGCTACGGCAGCTCTTCCACCATGATGTCCGACTGCAGCAAGGATGGCTCTTGCAACCCGTCCTCCACCATGGACTGCAGCAAGGATGGCTCGTGCAACCCTTCCTCTACCATGATGTCCGACAGCACCTCGACCATGATGTACGACAGCAGCTCTGCGCAGTACACGTCGACCTCCTCGACGTACACCGCCCAGGCCACCTCTACCATGTCCTACGGTTCCGGTAGCACCAACTGGGGCAGCTCGGGCTACAACGACTGCGTGCAGCGTAAGTGTGAAGTTATTTCTGTAGGCATGCCTCCGTGCTAAGGCCATATCTAGAATGCATTGCCAACTACGGTCCCCCGCCCGCGAGCTACACCCCGCCTACGTCTACGTCTGGTGACAGCTCCGGCAGCAGCGGTGGCTCCGGCACCACGCACACCGTCATCGTCGCCCCCACTCAGGGTGTCCTCCGCTACATCCCCTTCGCAGTGAACGCCTCCGTCGGTGACACCGTCATGTTCATGTGGGGTGCCAACAACCACACGGTCACCAAGTCGTCGCAGCTCGAGCTCTGCAACAAGACCGACAACCAGCCCTTCGCGTCCGGCGAGCAGAACAAGCCGTTCACCTTCACCCAGGTTGTCAACGACACGAACCCGATCTTCTTCTACTGCGGCACTCCCGGTCACTGCGCTAAGGGCATGTTCGGTATGATCAACCCCCCGTCGGCGTACATGGCTCCTTCCTCCGTCGGCCAGATGATGGGTGGTGCGGTCGCGAACTCGTCGGACATGGCTGCGATGATGGCGTACACGGACAAGATGACCAACGGCAGCGACAAGGCGGCCAACTGGGGCATGAACATCGACATGGCTCAGATCGACCCTCAGTACCACCAGGTCTTCCTCGAGAACGTCATGTACACTCGTGCCTTCCTCGGCGCCAACCGTGAGGTGCTCAAGGACGACGGCTCCATCGACCTCAACTCGCACGGCGCGCCCATGCAGCTCCCCACCGACATGGCCAGCGTCAACAACGCCGTCGATGCTCAGCCTAACGCCCAGGCCAACGCTCAGGCCAACGGCGCGACTGGTGCGGCTGCCTCCACCGCGTCCTCCGCTGCTGCGAGCCCCACGGAGACCGGCAAGACCAACGGCGCGGCCTCCACCGTCGCGTCGAGCGCCCTCCTCGGTGTCGCTGCGATCGCCGCCGCCGTCCTCGCGCTCTAAGCGTGAGGCCGTCCCTGCCTCCCGCGCTGCTGCTCCTCCCGAACACACGCCCCCCACGCCCACGACCCGCGTACGTGTAAGTAGTGCACATGGACTCTTATCATGGACTTGGCCGTCCCTAGCCTCTCTCGGACTCTTTACACGACGAGCGCGCATTGTAGATTGCTATGATACCTTCCCCCCTTCCGCGGTGTTACTCCTGTTGTTGCGTGCACGGACTCCGGACTCTTTCTAGCTACACATCCTCCCCAACGCTTGTTTGCTACCCAGTTGTGGTCCCACCCACCCCTTTTTTCACTTTTACCTTACTAGTCTCGCATGCGAGGAAAAGGTCCCACACCCTCCCCCACATTACTTTAGGGCAGTCGCTGAGGTAGTAATACGATCAGGTCTGACGCCCCCACGCTTTCCCCTGGCTGGCTGCTTCTGCGGCCTCCGTGTGTGTGTGCGGCGTGTGCAGGTGTGAACCCGGTGACTTGACCGGACTTTTTGCGGTCGATAGGATAACAGGCTTTCTGGCAGATGTGAGCGACTTGGCAACTGTGAGATTCCCAAGTCCCATGGCGTGTCGCTATGCCACGGCCCTAGGCTCACAAGCCAGCCTCTAGTTCAGCGGGCGGAAGATAGTCGTTCCTATTGAATAGAACGCCCTCCAAGTACTGCACAGTACTGCAGCCCGCCGCACGAGCGCTTAGTCAGCAGTGTGCCTTACGGCAGTGCAGCCTCTGGTGTTAATGGTTCTTGGTCCTTGGAATAAGTAAGCCTCTGTATCGCAACTTATCCTCAACTTTTCAACTCTCACTGTCGGTTTATACGACAACGACGAAAGGTCGCGTTCTGCCAGCGAGTAGTCACCTGAGGAAGAGCATGCGTATCCGAGACAAGGTTTACCATCATCTTCGGCGCCCACTAAATCTACTAAGGCCGGAGATGGGCGGCGGCTAACGCGTTAACTCTACAGCCCTCTTCTCAAGCACGAAGAAGAGAGTTTGAGTACCAAGTAGAGCAGCTATATGGTGCTTGGCAACACTGCTGGGGGTAGGACTTCTCGTAGCGTCTCAATGCCGGACGATAAGGCGCGAAACGCAAGCCATATGCCATAGGCTGAAACGCGGCCCTTACTTCCACGCAGATCTCCAAGGGGCTGCTCAGGCTCCTGTTTCTGAACATGTTCGCCATCCTCGTGCAGATCTCTATCAGCGCCGAAACGGCGCCCATCGACAGGGTGCCCGGACCCGCATACGGTCATGCGCGAGCATATATACAGTAGCATGGTGATCCCTGAGACGACTTCCCTTTGCCTCAGGCTCAAGGAGCTCAGAGAATCCCGCTGAGGCCGCGTTCGTACTCAGCGCTATGTCGCTCTCCACAGTCGTTGCACTGTTTGCGCTGCTTGCTGCTTTTCTGGTCTGGTGGTATCATCGGCCTCGGGGCTTACCTCCAGGTCCGCCTCGTTCGCTCCTCGGGGACAATACGAGGGACATTCCTGCCGTCCAACCGTGGAAGCAGTTCACGGCCTGGAATAAGCAATATGGTGAGTCGCTGATATCTACAAGGCTCAATGCAACACGAATACTGACATTGTGTGAAGGCCCAGTAGTGTCCTTCTATCTGGGGCGTACTCCAGTCATCAGTGAGCACCAGAGACTCCTCTGCTGCGGCTAAAATCGGCTCAAGACGTGATAGTGCTGGGTACTGCGCAAGCGGCTTGGGATTTGTTGGACAAACGCTCTGACATCTACTCGGGACGTCCGCGGAGCATCATGGCGTACGTTCTACAGCCTGCGTAATACGCGCCACAGTCTGTGACAATCGTTCTTGAACAGAGGCGAGATTCTCTCTTGGGGCGTCCGCGCGATTACACTGTCATACGGACCTAGGTACAAACGATGGAGAGCAGTACGTGAAGTTGTCGTTGTCAGGAACGTCTCCCTGTGCCTGACGCTGAAAGTGCAGCTCATGCACGCAAGTCTGAACAGCACTGCGGTCATCCAGTATCGCCCTCTGCAGTCGCTAGAATGCAAGTTGCTGCTACGGAGCCTGTTGAATGTCAAGAACCCTATGGAGTACAAGGACCATCTCACGCTGTTCGTGCTGAGGTTCAGTGTGGTACCATTGCCGTGATTGAAAATATGATCCTGCAGATTCCAAATGTCTGTGATTTTCCGTATAGCGTATGGGCGGAGGATTCGGTCCCTTCAAGAGGATATTGTGGTAGCGAACACAAGAGCAGGTGGATGTATGTGTATTTCGAGGCTTTCACATTGAGTCCTTCTGACATTCTCGCATTCTAGTATTCGCCCAGTAAGTACATAATGCATGTCGTATGCGAGACGTATGTGCGTGTCGAGAGCTAATCGCTCCATCCCACCAGGTTGCAGTGCGTTAACATGAACATAACGTTGCTTGTACACCACGTTGATGGTATATCTTCAGGGTTCCGGGCAGGTATCTCGTTGAATCAGTGAGCGCATTGTCCGCGTCTTGTGTGTATCATGCTGACCGTCCTCGCGTCTAGTGGCCAATTCTCTTACGGCTGCCTGTGAGTGAGGGTAGCTTGATGGACATGCTAGCACCTGAGAGAAACATCCTCAGTATCGGCTCCAATGGTTCCGACATCCAGTAGACAAGCAACGTGAAGAAGACAGAAAGTACTATACGTCGCTTATGGACCATGTACGCAAGCGGATGGCCGAAGGGACTGCTCAGCCTAGCATGGCTACCATCGCTCTTGGGCGGCAGGAAGAATTTGGGTTGTCGGAGCTCGAGATGGCGTACACGCTGGCTGGCCCGTGGGATGCAGGAGTAGGCACAGTGAGTAATCTTCAGCCTGTTGACGTCCTTCGTTTTGACGCATTCCGTACAGACAGTGGGCGGCATCGAAGTCGTCCTTTGTAAGTAATATCGCAGATTCCGCTCGGAGATGAACTTACGTTGATGGGCGCGTGCATCTAGTGGCAATGCTGCACTTCCCGGAGGTACAGGCGAAAGCCCAGGCAGAGATCGACAGGGTTGTGGGTCGTTCGCGGATCCCAGAGTTCTCCGACATGGAATCGCTGCCATACGTCATGGCAGTCATCAAGGAAGCGGCCAGGTACGTTGACTGAGTTTGCGATTCACACTTCACCTCGCCTCACAGCGCGAGATAGATGGAGACCAATCACGCCCACGGGTTTTCCGCATGCCCTCATGCAGGATGACACGTACAATGGCTACTATTTGCCCAAGGGTGCGACCGTATATGCGAACATCCAGTACGAGTTCCCCACCCATCAGACTTGCAATGTTCCCGATCGCTCATCTCCTTCCCATGCAGCGCTATAATGCAGGATCCGGAGCTCTTCCCAGAGCCTGAGCAGTTCCGCCCCGAGCGCTTCCTTCACACGAAGAACCCGAAGCTGCAGAACATGACGATCCAGTTCGGTTTCGGACGCAGGATCTGCCCGGGTCTCCACATTGCCAATCAGTCATTATTTATAGTCGTCGCACGGTAAGTCACCGATTCTTCTGTCTGCACTGGGCAAGACTCACAAGATTCTGACGAGCAGATTGTTGTGGGCTTTTAATATTGTGCCTGCCAAAGATGCGGACGGCAAAGTGATCATCCCGTCCGCTGATGACTTTCTCAGTAGGCTTGTCTCTAGACCAGCGCCGTTCCCATGCTCGTTTGAGGTTCGGGACGAGAACGCGAGGGAACTCATAGTACTTGAGGCTGATATGGCTGAGGCGGAGGCAGCTCGGTGGGACGCAGAATAAGGTAAAACTGAGCTTTCCCGGCATCACGTCTACACCAGTTGACAGCACCATTTCAACTAATCACACAGAAAGCTCCGCACGTTCGAATGCTCAAAGTTGTGCCTCGTTTACGGGACTTAGTACTATCAATATCCTCTGGGCTGATGAAGGCTTAGACGATCTGGACTTGTCACACGCCTGAACTATCCACATCCCTCCAAACTACTCTATTGATATAGCATGCAACACATTGTTGTACATATCAGACACGTTCAAAAGTCAGGCCGGAACATCAGAGGACGGCTGTCTCGCCTCTGCTTTACTGGTACAGTGCGTAGAGGAAGCCGTCGTATCCCTTCTCGCTGACAGTGCCAATAGTAGTCGCATCGACTTCCTTGTCGTTCTTGATGTGCTCCAGGAGCCGGCGCACACCGCGGACGTTATCGTCGTCAATATCCGGGTTCGCCACGGTTCCGTTACGCACAACGTTGTCCACGATCTGTCCGTGCCGCGATTAGTCAGGTTACAAGTGGATTAGCTCGGGAAGTGACGCACGATGACGCCTCCACGCTTGACGAGGCGCTTCGCCTCCAGGAAGTAGGTGAGGTTGCTCGCCTTGTCAGCGTCGATGAAGGCGAGGTCGAACTTCTCCTCCGAGGGAAGCGTCGGCAGCGTCTCCGCTGCAGGCCCAACGATAATCTTGATTTTCGACGACACGCCAGCGTACTCGAAGTTGTCTCTAGCGACCTATGAATAGGATAAGCATCTGGCCCCCGGTACGATTCTTCGCTTGAATGCTCACCTTCGCGTACTTGTCTAGGAGCTCGCAGGTGACAACCTGGCCGTCCTCGGGCACAGCACGTGCGAACCATATGGTGGAGTACCTACATGAAGATGAAAGTCAGCCCGCCGTCACCCCAGGACAATTGGCTACCAAGGCAGACTCACCCGCCGAGCGTGCCGACCTCGAGGATGCGCTTCGCACCGATGGTGCGCGCAAACAAGTTCAAGAACTTGCCCTGGCCCGGATGGACCGCGATGTCGGGCATTCCGTTCGCAGCGCTGTGCTTGAGCGCATGCTCGGTAGCGTCATCGTACGGGATCAAGAACGAGTTGTGGAAGTTGTCGTTGCGGACCCAGTTAGGATCGGGCGTGGACAGCATGGCGTACTTGCGTTGGAAGCGTTCCGGGGGAGCACCAAGGTTCGAGGCCGCGGGGGTTTCAGCGCCGTGGGTGGTAGACATGGTGGCCAGGGTGTGTGCGTCTTTATACTGGGGATGGTGAAGTTTCGCAGGCGGATATTTATCCAGAGTGTGGGTACTGCGCACGCACGCTCGACCCGACGTTAAGGTCCGACTAGGCTCGGCGAAGGAGGTGGGACCTGGTCCGTCCCATCGCACCGCAGGCTACAGCTGACTCACTCTTGGGCCACCATACTGCGAATTCCCTCTGAGTATCTTGCGATGAATTGTCAATCCAGCAGACCGGAGCGCGTACACGATGATTCTCCACAACTTCGCATCTGCCCGCAGCCAGCAGCAGTGGATGTGCACATGGGTGTGAACTGTGTGAATAAGACGATTGGTCCTGCCACGACGCTGCGACTTGACTCGGAGGTATTGAAAACAGTCATGACTGGGAGATAGTACTGATCCTCGATGTTGGCCGCCGCAAGTCCCGCAGCTTATCTGATAAGCCGCAGGCAGTGGGTATGTCAGATCTAATCACACGACCATACACGTGATACATCCACGTCGCGCGGTTGTTTACAGCGTGACGCGTGGGAACATTGACGCGCCGCGACCTGAACACGAACTCCATCGTCCCGCTTCCTCCGCCCGTCGTCTCCCACGGCGAGCGCGTCTCCCCTCCACAACCATGTCGCGCATGACCGCCGCCCAAGTCATTGCCTTGGGAGAGTATCTGAAGCCGGACTTTGACCCCTCCACCCTCACGGTTCCGCAGCTACTGGGTATCTTTGGTTTCCACAACATCAAGTACCCTTCACAGTATACCAAGCCGAAACTCGTCCAACTCTTCAATGAAGAGGTCAAGCCTAATGGGAAGAAGTATACTCGAGAGCGCATCAAGCGCGAGAATAGTCAAGCTAGCGAGGACGGTATCACTAACGGAGTCACCGGACGTCCACTCAATGAAGGCAAGAAGGTGTGTTTTCTCCCCGACCACTCATGGAAACATAGCATCTCATTCGCCATTAGCCCGTAAGACGTTCGTCGAGGAGGCTTTCAAAGACCCCAGCTGTTGAAGAACAGGCTGATGCGGAGGCAAGCGCTCCTGTGGGTTCTCTAGTATCTGTGGCTACTATTCATGTTAATGATGGAACAACTTTCCCGCCTGGTTAGCCTAAGCGCCGCCGTTCCTCCGCCGAGCCTTCGTTGGGCGGGCCCTCCAAGAAGAGGTCTGTGAAGCCTGTAGAACCTGCAGTCCTCGAGGAGAGCGAACCAGAAGATGTGCCGGTCGTCCGCAAGGTTGGCAGGCCGAGGAAGACGGTACGCGATATAAGACACTCGCCCGCGATTCTCATATATTGATAGCGTACTAGGCAACCGACGCAGTCACGCAAGCCCGGCGCGCATCCCGCCCTATCACAGAAGATCCCGAATCCGGCTGGGAGGACAACAATATCTTTCAATCTGGTGCTGAATCGTCCTCTCCTATCCGACCATCGCCTACCCGTGCCAGGGCGCGCAAGTCTATCGTGACTACGCGCCCACCTCCCAAGTCACGTAAATCGATGTCAGCACCCCCGCAGATGTCTTCGCCTTCTCCGCCGAAGAGCAAAGGCAAAGAACGCGACCGGTTTCCCTCGGTCAAGCCCCCGGAGAGCACATTCGCACCTGAGTTGCCTCCGGAGGTCCTTAGACAAAGCGAGGAGACCGAACGTAGGTCCCCCTTCCGAGACAGGTTCTTGAAACATCAGTTGTCGATGGTACCTGACACGCAAGAGGAAGAGGAACCCATCTTTGAGGACCGTCCTCTGGACCAACCTGACTTTGGCGAGGCAACATCGGGGGCTGAGTACGATCAGCCCGTGCAATCCGAGATCGAAGAGGCGGACTCTCAGAAGGACGAGCAGCTCGACGAGGAGGTCCTCGCGGTATCCAAGCGGATTGCGGACGGTGGCCACCTCATCAATCGCAGTTCAGAGGGCGAGGAGCACCACCCCAGCTGGCTCCTTCGTTTCTTCGTGTCCGCACTAGCTCTTGCCACGTTACCCGCTCTTTACCAGCACAAGCAAGAATCGTCGGACGTCGGCTTTTGCGACGCGGGATCGAACACCAACAGTGTTCTGCAAAGCCTCCGGGTTCACAGGGCTGCGGTCGAAAGCTGCAACCGAGAGAATCGGACGACGTTATGGCCGCTTCCTGGTCCGGATGGGACTACCTCTGTCCTCAGCCCCGTTCCTACCGCTTCTGCAGTGGACGCCGCTAGCGATTCCGACCTGCCCGATCGTTCGACCTCGGCAGTCGTACTTTGTCCGGCGCCGCCCTTGCTTCCTTTCATCCAACCTGACGAATGCACACCCTGCCCCAAGCATGCAACGTGTACGCCATCATCCGTGACTTGCGAAAATGGCTTCATTCTGCGACCACACCCGCTTCTAGCCGCATTCCCCGTCCCCGTCAAGCAGAAGGGCGCACTGCAGAGCTACGAGCGCCCCTCAAGCATCTCACCTGATTCCGACGTCTCGCATATCGTCTACTCTGTGCTATCAAGCGTCTTTGATGGCTTACCTTACTTTGGTCCGGTTGCTTTCCCACCTCGTTGCGTCGAAGACCCCCGTCGTAAACGCCATATCGGCGTTCTCGGCAAGGCCATTGAATCGATCCTTGCCAATGAACGTGGTCGTAGGCTATGCGAAGGCGTAGGCGTCGGTGTCCCAGAAGGCGACGAGGCGACCGAGGCACAACGCTGGGGGATCGAAGTGGAGAAGTTGCGAGAGCACATCAAGGAGAAGACAGCTGTAAGTCATTGACTCGCTGCGTTGTAGTGCAGAGCGCTGACTGTCTGGTGTTCTTAGCCTAGTATGTTGGCCACGCTAGATGATACCTTCAACGAGGCTGTACAGCAGTTGCTACAGTGGGGTGGTGTGTTCATGGGCGAGGACTCTACGTCAGTGGCTTTGGATCCTCTATCTCGGATCTTGCAGACTGAACCAAAATGACTATAGTGGGAAGCGCTACTTGGCCCACAAGACTCCCACTATGGGATGGGAGTGCGCGCTTAGAGTTAAGGCCAGGGATTCATGGGCGGAGTGGCGGCGCTCGATCATAGGTGCGTCGGGCGTATCGGCCACAGTCCGATCATCTCATAATTCGCCACATGCTGACTTGCCTGCTCTAGGTACTGTGCTATCTGTGCTGACCGTGCTCTACGCCCGGCACCGTCAGGCACGCAAATCTGTCGAGGACGAACGCGTCGCATCCCTCGTCACCGTCGCGCTCGAATGCTTGCGTAACCAGGAGCTTGCGCACCACACGGATCCCGTGATGGCCCCCCGCCCCTACCTGTCATCGCTGCAGCTTCGCGATCTCGTCTTGCAAGACGTGCATGCCGTTAGCGAGCGCAAGCGGCTGTGGTCACGCGTCGAGCGTATTGTGGAAGGGAACGCCAACGTTCGAACGAACCTCGAAGAAGTAGAGGGCGGAGATGAACAACGGGTATGGAGGTGGGTCGGTAGTGCGGGAAGAACCCTGCCTCCCGGAACCCCCGGCGTGAATAGACTCGAGTATGAGGAGAGAGGGGAGGGTGGGCGGATTGTTGCCTGAACGCTGTCGTCTCCACTTCCGCTGTACTGATGTTTTCCAGGTTGAGTATGTTCTACAGTTTTCTTCCGTATAGTCGTCCGTACCTCCATTGATGTTGCTGAGTGTCTAGCATGTGCTCTCTTCCGTCGCTTGTCCCTTCTGCCACCGAAGCTCCTATCGGTCGTGCTCCTCTTCGCGCTGTTTTATGACAATATCTATCGGTGTACTTCTATATGGTGATATGCTTAGTCAATCCACACTCTATCGCCCATCTTACCCCGACTTCTCGAAGATCACAGGGTGGATTAGTCGCGATTGTGCCCGGATAACGATGCAGCTCGCCATCAGATACTACTCTCGTACCTCTCGCTGCCCGCAGGAGCTTCGCTATGACTCTCGTTATGACCGGCTTCCCGCGTCATCTACGGTGTCAAGAGGGTAGAACGACAGCCGCGTTCACATAGCACTCGCTGGCCGACGTTACTTCGGCCGCGAAGTGCACGCGCATCCCCGGCACTCAGAGTTCAATATGCGAAGCTCCAAAGGAGGTTCGGAGAAGCACCTCCGCGGCAGGTGGTTGCCCTATACCCTCTTTCTTAGCTTCAGACCCAAGCATACGGGCCCCACGGACGCGCACGGCACGTCGAAACTTGAGTCCGAATCAGAGCCATCAAGGAGGCGAGCCGTCGCAGACTCGCCGAGACGCTCGGTGTATCGTAGCCATGTGTTCGCCGGGAGCCCCTTGGCACGCGCGTACGTACACACCCTCTAAGAACGAGGTGGTGCGGGCCTCGACGCGTACCGTGTCCGCCCAGCGGGGTATGGTGCAGGTGCACCTGCCACCGGTCGCCGGTGGGCCGCTAAATGCGAGGGTGCAGCTGCGAATCCGTCCGACGGGCCACTTGTGATCTTGATTCTTGACTGCCGCGAGCGTTCGGAGGCGGGCAGAGGGCGCCGCCCATTGGCACGGTGCGGTGCGTCTGAGCAAACTGAGTCCGACGGCGCGTACGAAGACGAATTGACCTCCACAAAGCCCCTGGCCTAAGTTAGTCATAGTTAGCACCAGCCCCTTGGGAGGCTAAAGTCCCTCTCTCGCTGTGTCAGTCAGTCGTTCTCCACGTCTTGCCGCCCACAGTTGGCGCCACATGTCCGCCAGAGCGCTGGCGGGAGACGGTCCCGACCATTGGTCGGGATTCAGATGGCGTTGAGTACCAGGACACACTTACGGTCGTCGAGGTACAAGTGCACGGCCGTTGGGCCGACTGCAACGTTAATCTTTACTGTCATCGCTTGCTGGCGGATTGGTGCACATCTCAGATATCGATTGCAGCGCCCTAAGAGCTCGAGATTTAGCAGCAACACCCGCGCCCCGCGCCCTAGAAGCCACCCCTTCTCTGCAATCGTCGCATCGCGAGCAGTCAGGACGGCATCGGTGGTGGCGCCCCCTCAACTCCGCGATATGGCGCGCGCTGTCTAGGACGGGCGGCCAGCCCCAACCGCGGCCCAGGAGCAGGAGAGGCTCTATACTCGAGGTGCGCGTGGCTCGCCGCTAGCGAGTGCTAGCCGTCGGCGCACAGTGAGAACGGGTGGTACGGCCAAGGGAAGGTGCGATCTCGCGACAGGGCGCTAGGCGACGGGGCAAAGAGTCTTAGTTAGGGCTCAGGGAGGGAGGGGCGACTCTGGCCAGCTGGACATGAATGATGAGCGCGAAGCGCGCTCGCCGTATGTGTCGTAGTCGCGCAGCGCTACCGTGGTGCACAGGGGTCGCGCTACGGGCCCAAACTGCTCCCGCATGCCGTCTCAAGGCACCCTTGGCACCCCTCCTGCACCCCTCCTTCGCCTCAGAAAACCTCGCGAATGCCGAGGGCATATCGGCGTGTCAGAGGCGCGCGCGCGCGCGCGTTCGATATTCGAACGATGCATACTGCGCGTGCACGAACAGAACCGGGAACCCCGACCTCGCTCGGAGGCAGCGCTAGTCTAAGTCAGCGCGGGATAACGGGTCGCGAGCTCGTCGCAGTGGTGCCCCATCCATCCATCCATACCACGCAAGCGCAAGGCCAGACCGACGATATTGATTTCGGAATTGGGACAGGAAGTCTCATTGGACGACGCGGCGCATGCACCCCTACGGCCCGCCGTGACCCAGTGACCACTAAGATGGAGGAGCTTGATGAGCCCGGGGACAGACCTTCCTTCCCAACGCACCTCCGCGCAAGCGAGCGAACGCCGAACGCATCCCTCCGTCGAGACTCCGCGTCTGGACTCTGGACTCCCCTCCTGTGCCGATGTGCACACATGCGCACCACCGAGCGCATTAGCGCAGGCCCGACGGCACGGACCACGTCGAGTCGCCGAGTGGGATCCCGGCCTGGATCTTCTCGATCAGCGCACGCTTCATGAACTGTTCTTCAGCGAGCATCCGCGTCGTCTATATCGAACGAACACCGAACAAGAAAAACAAAAAAAGGCCACCCAGGGGCAGCAGCGGGGGGTCAGCTTCTCTGGCGAACGGGCGAATAGCGAGAGGGGTGATAGCCATGCAGGCCAAAGAGGGAAATCCCGCCCGTCGCGGGGGGCGTACGGAATGGTGGTGTGACGTACCCGGAGGAACCTCTCGAGGTCGATGCGGCCGGCGTTGAGCGCGCGGTGCAGGTGGTATATCGTATCTTCGATCGCGTTATCCTCAGCCACAAGATTTACGAGCCTGCGGCGTTACGTGATATGGCGCGGAAGCATTGAGCAGCGTTGGCGCGTTGGCGCGCGGGGCGTTGAGCAGCGAGTGAACAAGGGTGCGGGGGGTTAGGGCAAACAGGTTTGGCCGCAATTCCGGAGCGCGGAGGCGGAGGCACGGAGGGGTTCAAGCTCGGATCAGTGAATGTTTACGGCCAAAAAAGTCACAAAAATGCCCCGAGAAATGCTCGGTTCAGCTCGGCTTTTCGCGGGGCACGGCTGCCCAAGGCGGAGTCGCTGAGTAGTCGGGTCGCTGAGTGAATGACTTACTGGTTGTAGACGATGGTCGTGGAGCAGACGAGCTCGTCGACCTCCGGGTCGCCCTTCCGTCTCAGCTCCGCTACATTCCGTTCTCCGGCCGCGACGACCTGTTCCAGGCGGGCAGCCACGCCCCGGCACACGTCCCGGACGGCCTCAAGCCGAGCCATCTCGTCGCGGATGGCAGGCTCGCCTGCGAGCAGGTCGGCCTGGTTCGCGCGGAGGCGCTCCGCGTCGAGCGCCATCGCCTGAGACAGCGACGCAAGCTCCGAGCTGATCTTCGCGTGCACCTGGTCGTGCAGCCGCAAGAGCTCGGGGTTGGGTGGGCGCGGAGGCGCTACCGCTGGCGCAGACGTCGACGGGCCTGCGACGGGATCGTCTTCAGCATCGAGCAAGTCTGGCGGTGGTATTGACGGAGGTGCTGGCGGTGGCGCAGGCGCAGCGGTGGGTGGAGGTGCGAACGTCGGCGGGAAGGGAGGCGGGGGTGGCTGGGCACTTGGTGGCGGTGAAACATATGGGTGGTATGCTGCAGCACGTCCGGTGGTTAATTGCGATGCGACAAACGGCGGCGGTCCATATGGTGGTTGTATCTGATCTGCACGTAGCGAATTCGCCGCCGCTGGATGCACACCTTGCGGTGGTGAGACCGCCCGGACAGCAGAACCCGCCGGATTGGGCACCGGAGGGGAAATAGCGGGTGGCAGCGGTGGCAGAGGCGGGGGAGGCGGGCTTGTCTGTGGGACTGCCCGATATGGTGGTTGTGATCGGGACTGGTTCAGATGGGAAGCCGGGCTCGATGGTCCTCCCGCCGACCAGACCGGCGCATGCGGTGGCAATTCGACAGAGCTGCTACGGCTGTGTGGTGAATATGTCGGTGGCGCCGGCGAATGAGCATAGTGCCCAGCGCCGGCTAACTCCTGAGCAGCATGAGGAGGTAACGGCGGCGGTGGACGCGTTGCGAGAGCAGGCTAGTGGAGGGTCCGCATCGGTGATCGAGTCGAACGATCAGTACGACGCGACGCGACATGGCACGATCACAGAAACGCGTACGCACATTGCTCAAAATGGCCGGATTGTCTGCATGGACGTTGACATTTGCCTGTGGAACGGGCACTGAAGTGCTTCTGGACGGCACAATTGGGCCGGTCGCGGATGAGCCTGGTTTGGCAGGGAGCGGGGGAGGGCCATTTGGCGGTGGAGCAGGCGAGGGCGTATGTTGTGCCGTGGGCTCTGTTGAAGGATGACGTTGAGGAGGGAGAGGTGGCGGCGGTCGTGCAGAGTAGTCGGGTGCCGAGGACGATGGGCGGGAGGGCGGTGGCTGCTGCTGGGGTGCGGTGACGTCTTTAGGCTTCGCGTACACTGGCGGCTGGCGCGAGAAGGCATCTTGCATTGCATCGAAGAGGGCGACGAGGCTGCATCCCTGAGGACGAGGCGAGCAAAATGAATGATTGTCGGTATCACACGAGCGGGACGAGCGTGAAGGAAGGCAGGCAGACGGACCTCGCACTTTCGTTCCCAATTGCGGACATAGTCGATGAGACAGCGCCCGCTAGTGTCCATGTCGGGGCCAGGACGAACGAGCATGTCGCTGGTCGGTACGACATATGCTATAGGCGGACTACGGGGATACTCTCTGGGAACCCAGACCGCGATCGGGATGTTGTAGGATGCTCCACGGAAGACGATGGGAAGGAGGCCGTGAAGGCAGAGCAAGAGCTGCGTGCGGCCGTCATCGTAGGCTATGTTTCACGGCAGAGTTCCGTATGAGTGATCGAAGAGAGAGAGGGAAGAACGGCGGAGGAACTAAACTGTAGACGTCTGTCTTTGGGCGGATGGTAGGATGGCGCGCTAGGACGGCATCGGTGTGTGCGTAGACGAGGTCGCTGTTTGGATAAGTCTGGACGTTCTGCCGGAGCCACTTTTGTGTCAGAGACTCAGACTTTGTCATCGCGGGGGACAGCGAGGATGGATGAATGGGACGAGGAGACTAGGGTCGCAGCAGTAGCTATCGTGATTGGGCGTCGCAGTGGGTGCTAGTACTGTACTCGCAATCAGCTGCAGTGGCCGGTGCGCGTTTCCAGCTGAGCGCTCAGATCTGGCTTTCCGGCGTCACGCCCGTGCCCGGATCACAGAGACGCCCATATGACGCCGGCGTTCCACCACTCGGAGGATCGGACCGCAAGAGAGCGCCGGATTTGACGCCGTGGACCGGTAACAAAAGGTGGGAAAAAGCGGAAATTAGGGAGGGGGGAGGGGTTGTAAATATCAAACTCTACGAGAACTGGGGACGGAGCTTCCGATTGTGCACGTTGGGGGGAGGAGGAGAGTTGGACTTCCAAGTTCCGCGCGTTGTCTAGCCAAGATTTGCTTCCGCTGCGAGTGCGATCTGCCAGACGCGTGGTTGGGGCGTGTCTACTCACCGCCCGCCACTTGCCATCCACCGCCATCAGTCCCGCCCTCGGCTTTTCTCCTCTCCTGCTCTCTTCCAATTGTTCTCGGCCACGGGCACGGGTCATCTCCATCGACCTCATCACTGGACCCGGCCCTTCCGGCTCTCCCTTTTCAGGCCGTTCGCTTTTCCTCTCCCAGGCGGTGCGTGCCCACGATGTCCTGCCCCAATCAGGAAGTCTCAAAGGCTGCACGCTTGCCGGTGTGAACGCCCGTCCGTCCACGCCCCCTCTCCTGGCTCTCCGTGGACGCTCGTTCGGGTTCGATTGGCTTCATTGATTGTTTCCTTGGAGCGGTTCGAAATTCCGGACGCCCTCCGTGAGCAGCTGGCACCCGGTCTGGCTGATCTGAATCGTCCATGCCGTTAGATCTCGGCCGGGCGGGCAAGGGGGTGGACGAAGGTCGCGTTCGAGTTCGAGTTCGGGTTCGAATTCAAGGGGCGCGCCGCAGGATGGTTCGGAGAGGACGACGGAGATTCAGACGTCTGGGGTGCAAATGTCGCTTCGGGCACTATGCTTGAATGGGAGGGCGAGGGTGGTTCCACCGGCGTGTTCTGGATCGCAGCGTCATCTGGCCAATGGGTGGCTGGTCTGGACGGACGGACTGGTATGTTGCCTGCGACTGTGTCTGTGTGTTTGCCTGGCACGGACTTGGACTCGGACTTGGACTCGGACGGAACGCATGCACGGTGAGGGTCAGACCGACTCGGACTGGGGCAGGCTCCGGCGGTTCGGAGGGAGGCCGGTGAGTACATATTCGGGGTTTGCATTCTTGGGAAGGAATAATATTGTTGAAAATACGGCCCGATGCAATCCAGGGTAAAACGGAGTGGACAGGGGTGTGTTGTGTGTTTGACTAACTCCAAAAGAGCGGACCTTGGTTGCCATTCCCGGATCACGAGTGTGCTCGGCTCTGAGCGCTGGACGCTGGACGCTGCGCCGACGTCTTGCTCTAATCTCTCATTTCCTCTTCTTCCTCGGTCCTCCCTGCATATATATTCCCCCTCCGGCTTTATGTCGGCTCGCCTCCCCTCACCGTACCCGTCCCCGTCCTCCGTCCCCTTTGCACCTTCCATATCCTCCCCTCCCCTCCCTCCCATCCCCCCTCACAAGCCACTCGTCTTTCGCAGCCCTTCATGGGGAGGGAAGTCATGTCCGCATACCGCCGCCGCAAGTATACCTCCTCCGTCTCCCCCCCTCCCACCCGCACCTCTTCTGCAACCAACTCCAGTATGGAGTCCCTCGCAGACACCACCGTCAACCTCACCCCCCAGCGCAAGCACCACAAGCTCCTCAAGGACGGCAGCGAGGTCTGGTCAAAGGAGGTCGAAAAGATCTTTGTAGAGGGTTCGTATTCCTTTCCCCCCTCTCGGGCTTTTCACGCGTTCCCCCTTGATTGACGCGACGCGTAGGCCTCCGGCAGTATTGGCAGTCTCCATGGGCTACCTATTCCCGCGGTCGCAGCCGATGGCGGAATCAGTTCCTCGTCGATCACCTCAAGCGCGCCGGCGTCGAGCGCACAAAGAAGCAGGTCGCGAGTCACATCCAAGTCCTCCGCAATATGTGGAGGGGCACCCCAGGTAGGCAAGATGCGTCGGGCCACTCGTGCCTATCACTGATTGACGCGTTCAGAATTCCACCTCGTCGCCGGAGGTGAAGAGCTTTTCCAGGAGAACGGGCTCCTCGCACACACGAACAAGAAGCCCGCCGCTGCTCCTTCAGAAACGCCGTCAGCACTGAAGAACGACCTTCCAGAGATGTCCGCCGGATCTTCGTCTTCATCCTCGACGCCAGAGTTCTCTGCACTAGATTTCCCCCTAGAGCTGCAGGCCGCGACCACATTCCCGACTATCCCCCCGACGGCCCACATGTCTTCCTTCTCTGACCTCGCGCTAGACGACGTCCTGCACACCTCAGTCGCGTCACTAACGGACCCCGCATTCGGCACGCTATCATCGTCACCGCAAGCCGCGCCGCTCGCGCCGATAAATGTGAAGCTAGAGCCGCTCGCGATGGATCCCGCGCTCTTCACGCTTCCCCAGGGCGCGCTCGTCGACCCCGCCCCCGCGCCAGACTTCCAGCTCTCCATGCCAAACCGGATATTGAACCTCCATTTCTGGGCAGAGGGCATGGTCCCCCTCTCCGTCGATGTGGACCGGCTCGTCGGCTCGACGCCCTCCATGCCAAACCGGATTTTCCTCCATTTCAAGGTCTCCATGCCCTCCGTCGCCGACCTCCACTGCCCGCCTGGCCTCCAGGGCGTGAGCGGCGCCGTCTCGTTCGCGTCCCGTTGGGCGAGCCTCGCCAAGTGCCATACCAAGAGCTGGGGCCCGGGCAGGACCGTCGTCTCGCAAGACCTTGGGCTGTTCACTCAGGTGACCACCCCGGAGCTTCAGGCCGGGCTCAACGCAGACGCGTACTCCCCCCAGATGGTCTTCGCGTACCTGCCAGACTCTGCGCTCAGCCGCTGTCACTGGCTCGAGACAGGTGAGTCCGTTGCCGTTGTGCGCGCGCGCGTACGGACGCAACGCGCACGACGCATGTTGCCCGTCGTCGTCGAGCATCTCACGCTGACCACGTGCGCGTCTTTTCTTGCGTCCACGCATCTACAGTGCAGACGATTACGCAACAGGTCGTCGTCGACAACGAGGTGCTCGCCGTGCTCGTTTACCACATCGAACGCGTAGCCGACGCCGCTCGCACGGCGCCCGCGATGGAGCTCATCGGCTTCCAGAAGTACCCCTGGCGGCCCGTCTCCGCGCAGCAACAGCATCAGCACGCTCAGCACCCGCACCTGCACCACCAGCAGTTCGCGTCGCCCCCCGTCTCGCCCACCTCCCCGACGTTCTCGTCCGAGTTCTCGAGCGCACCCGTCTCCCCGACGTCGCCCATGTTCCCCCAGAGCGCGATCCCGACGACGAGCGTCGAGGGCATGATGCCGTATCACTTTCAACACCCCTTTGGCTTTCGGGCCCGGTAACCCAGGCCCCCCTTCGCGCCCCTCCCCTCCCTGCATTCTCCCCTCTGCCCAGCCTCTTCCCCCGCAACTCACCCTGCTAACCGCGCTACCCTCCCGTATTTATATCCCACACTGACCGATGGACACCCGCGCTGCCCGCGCACACGTATTTATTCCCCGGACTACTTCTCTCCCTCTCCTTTTCGTCTCCATCTCTCTCACTCTCTCACTCTCTATCCTGTTGTTTATTCGACGACGCGTCGACTTGACTTATTCACCGGCCTCTCTCGCTGTGTGTCGCTCTCTTTTGACTTTGTAGCATCTCCCAGAGAAGAAGTGAATACCTGTAGATATAGCTTGCTCCCCCTCAGAAGATCACCCGACTGTCATTTGTATCTGCTACCCTGGGACTCTCCCCCCTGACTTCCTCACCCTCTCTCCGCCTGTCGATAGTAACTGTTTGTAATCCCCGCACGTACGTTAGGGGGATGTTGTGTGTAGCTAGGTTATGAAGAAGAATCCAAAAGCTTCCCCGCAGCAACCCGCACCTGTTCCGCCCAGTGCTTCTCCGCGAGCGTGTGCAGTTCGTACAGCGACGTCCCGAACGGATTGCTCAGCTGGGGATCGTCCAGGTCCGGCCGGTACACGCCGTTGCCCGCGCGGTCTTCCGTCGAGAGAAGCGCTTCTAGCTTGGGGTCCCGTTCGACCAGAACCGCAACGAGCTCGATCGCACGCACGGCCGTCGCTGGGGGCCACTGAAGCGCGGCGGAGAGCAGCCGCTTCGCGAAGGCCGCGGAGCGCCAGGGCGGCGGCGCCGCTGCCGACGACCTCGGAGTGAACGCGAGGTGCAGCGCGCGGAAGAGGACGTCGGCGGTCGACGGCGGCGGCGGGCCGCGGACGCTCGTCCTCGCCTGGCTCGGTGGCGGGGCTTCGATGTCAGGCATGAGCGCCAGCTGGGGCAGGATGGCATACAGACGGTTGATGAAGTCGCTGAGATCGATGTCGAGGGCTTCGCCTATCGGTGGTGCCAGCACCGCAGCAGACGTGCGCACGACAGGAGCACGACAGGAAGGGAGACACATCGAGTCAGCTCCGCGTGTAACAGGGCGAGATGGTGGTGGTGAGACGCGCCGCGCGAGCGCGCACGCGTGTGCACACACACCCCCGAACGGAACCGTGCGTACCTTGGCCGGAGAGGAGCTCAAACGCCGTCACCACACAGAGTAGCTGATGCTGTACGGTGGCGATGTTCGACGCGTCATGCGGGCCCGGCGCGGGCGCGTTTGTGTCCCCGTCCGCGTGTTCCCCGTCCGCGTCGCGTGTCATAAGTGTCTTGAGGACCTGCAAGAGATCCTTGGAGAAATCAACGCTCACCAGGTGCGCGAATTTGGCGATGCCGCGCAGCGCCGCAGGGAGGAGCGGCGTCGGCCGTGGGTTCTTGAGGATGCTGAAGTAGAGCACGAAGAGCAGCTTGAGCGTCTCCGTGTGCTGCACCGAACAGAAGCGTGAGCGCAGGCGGTGAGATGATACGATCACAAAAGGCTAGCGGGAAGGCAGAGCGGGATGTCACATACCCTTGTTGCGCGCTCTTCCTTGTCGACTTCGGCCGCCGCTTCGTGCATCTCTTTCTCAATCTCCTTGCGCTCCTTCAGCGCCTTCTTCGCCTTCTTACTCAGATGGGGCTGGTCCGCCGCTTTGCCCTTCGCACGTCGGGCCGCAGCCCGACCTTTAGACATCGCCTTTCCGCTGGGCTCCTTGTCCGCCTTGGACTCAGACGCCCTGACACCAAGTTCCGTCTTCAGGCGGAGATGGAGCAGGCACGAGAGCACCTCTGGATGCACGTTGTACTTCCGCTCTTTGATCATGCGGTTGAGTAGCCTCACGATCTCCAGGGAGGGCTCACCCGTGTTGTCGGCGCGAAAGACCTTGATGAGGGTGTCGAGGCAGAGATCCGAGGTCTGTCACAATCGCGCCTGTCAAAAAGGGACTGGAACGCACCCGAGGGAAAGGAGCCTACCTTATTCCAAGATTTCCGACTCAGCGCGGCCACTATAGAGCTCATGAGGTTGACGCGGAAGTTGAAGTGTGTCACCTCGACCAGGAGTGTACACATGCAGTGTAGTGCGGTCTCGGCAAGCTCGCTCTTTGCTGGCATACGCGCGTCAATACCTTGTTGCACTGAAAGGCATAGGTGGCTTGCCCGGCGTTTCATACCTTTTAGCTCCGCCTCTAGACCGCGCAGGTAGCTTTGGTACACGCTCACAAGACCTTGTTCCCAGTCCCTGGTTCGTTGGACCATCTGGCTCACCTTCTCAGCCTTCTCCTTCTCTGTGAGCGCGCGTATCCGGTAGCCGGGGATTATGTCCTTGTAGACCGCCAATTGTGAGAGCATTGTCAATTTGCGTATAACAGGGTCATTCGGCACGGGTTCCGGATGCGTGGGTGTGGAGACCTGAGGCAGGGAGAATGTGTGCAGGCGGCGCAACAGACCTAACTGGATGAGGCAAGCGCATGAGCTAATGTCGTCCAGACAATAACCATCGGACCTACGCTATTCTCTGGGTCTCCCAAGATCTCTTGACATAGCCCTGCAATTTGTTCCTTTGCACCCTGTATTCGTGCCTTGCGGGACTTCTGGCCAATGACATCCACAACAGCAGGTCGGCCGAATCGTGCGCCGGTTGACACGTCCTCTACTCGGAACCTCTGCGCAGCCTCTTTTGCCTTCTCGTCTCCACTTTCTTCGTCACTGTCTAGACCGCTCTCTTCCTCGCCATCGTCCAGGTATACCTTGTCACCGCTTTTCTGGATCCGGCCGTCCGCGAGCTTGATAGGTAAGCGTTCGATCCCCTTCTCCTTGTCTGATTCAGGTTCCCAAGATGGGCGACGTTTGCGAGGCTGCACTTCGAAGGGCAGCTCTTCCTCGTCCGAGTCCTCTTTTCGCTTCTTCCGCCTCCGTCGTTCCGCCGCACTGGTAGAAGACTCAGCCTCAGATGAGACTTCGTCGTCCGAGATGTCTTCGTCTGCAGACATTTCCTCCAAACCAGAACTCCAAGCATCCGAATCCTCGTCGTGCGAGTGAATGGAAGGGAGATCATCTTCGACGGGTTTGCGGATCGGTTTATTGAGCTGACGAAGTCGCTCGGTCTCCTTTTTACTCCTGTACAACCGGTGAGCTATGTGTGTGCGTATGGAAGGCATGATTCTCGTACCTAGCAATACCCTTCTCGTCCAATGACTTCAAGAAGGACACTGCACCCCCGAACTCTTCCAGAAGTCCGAGGTCGTCCTCTGAGAGCTCCACATCATCATCGTCTGCTTTCGTTGGTATAGGGATGGTGGGCTTGTCGAAGGCATGTTCCTTGCCCTTCCCTTTGGCCTTGGCTGCTTTCCCCTCATCCGTGACCTTGCGCTTCTTGGACGGCCTCTGAGAAGTCCTGTGAGTTTCTGACTTGAGAAGAGCTATGAGAGTCTTACCTGCGCACTTTGTGCGGGCCTCTTTTTGCCGCCTTTGACAGCCATGTTAGCGATTAGGCGCAAAGTGAGATGGAGGAGGGCAGGGACGGCGTAAAGTGATCGACGGTGCAAGTGCGAGAAGCGAGTACAGAAATTATTGGTATGCCGTACATGGAAGGAGGCTCCCACGACGCGTCCTCGCGAGCGCGTCTGCGCGTGACCGTACGCGTTCCTTGTCTCCCGCCACTTGCGAGTCGGCGCTGGGTGGCTGAAAGACTCTACTTGGCCTCTGCACGCGAACGAACTTTGCCTGACACTAGATATCTCATACTGAACACTGCATCATGGCGCCACCACCACCTACGACAACTGACAATGTGCCGTCTGCCACTCGTGCTAGCCATGTACTGAGGCCACACCACATTCTATTGCTATGGATTCTGGTCGCTGGCGTCCACCCTGTAGAGGATAATCATATGCCTCAGAAGTTCGCCTTGGCCTTACACCGTCTCCTTCTTGACGAGATCGCTGAGGTTGGTCCAGTCCGGATTGCTGTGGCTTATGTTACGCTGAGCGCTGCTCCGTAGATCAAACTGCCCCGGTCCTACTGGGATATACTAGGGGAACTGAAGAAAGCATCAATATCGGACCAATCTGGTGCTGCGAAAGGCCTTGTACAGGCGATGAGCAAATTGGTTGGTACCCTCTCCATGTACTGGACAGCCCAATGAACCTGGTAATCTTCAGGCGCAGTCTTTCCGGACGCCTGACGACCTTTCGAACTTCATGCAATGTAAGCAAAGTAGATACCCATACAAACTAAATCAAGCTGACTACCTGAAGCTCTATCCTCATACTATGTCGACAGAGATGACGAAGATGTACGTTCGCATGCGTCAAGCAGCGTGATGCCTACTAAATTGATGAGTGTCTCGACCCCTGCAGAGCGCACGATATGTAAGTCGCAGATCATGGGACCGACGTCCGATTTCTCATGCCATATAATTGGTGATACGCAGAGTCGTCGTTCGCTATTCGGTTATTTCTGTCATAGATGCTACGTTAGCTTTGCAAAGCTGTCCATCGCCGGTGTCGCGAGGCTCCATGGCGACTTCCTAGAATGGCTCAAGTTCAAAGCGGACCCAAGGTTTGTCGCGCCGCCGGGCTATGCTCCCATACGGAAAGATATCATCACGAACGGTAGGCTTCTTAGATAAGCGACAGACTTCTCTTACCTGACGCGCCAGTCAGATTACCAGATTTTCAAAACCAAGTACGACAAACGAGAGTATGCGACCGCGGAAACCTACGCGCTGTGAGTTGATTCTCATGAGTTACGTAGTTGGCAGGCTTTTCTTACGGTCGACACAGCTTCATGAGAGGAGTCATGACCGGAGATAGCAATGTTGCCAACGAAGGCCTGCGCAGATTCTTTGAACAAAAGTTCCACGAAGGCAGTGATTCGTAGGTCACAGCGCTCCGGCATCTGCATACGCTGATTGACCTTTGTATAGCGGATTGCGCCAGCATGCAATGCTCAATCTCGCGCGCATGTACTATCTCCGCCGCGAGACGGATGCTTGCAGAAAGGTACAGATAACAATCCAGATTCAAGAGAGCTCTATTGACGGTCGCGTATCAGACCCTCGAGGAAGCTATCACTACGGCACGCACAGCTGGTGACAACGCAACGCTACAACACTGCACCAGGTAAGGGTCTCCTAGATGTTCACTGGCTCGAGAGATGAACGTCTTCGTGGAGCCTATTGCATCGCCTCCCCTTACTGCCGACGGAACGTGGCAAGAAACCCATCATCAACGAAATACAGCCGCAAATGCACCCACTGGAGATTCTGCATGACGCCAAGAAGTTGCTCATGGTCGAAAACGTCGGTCTTTTCATTCATCGCTTAGCGGTCTTCCACGTCTTATGTTGAGGATTACCACAGCAACAGCCCCTTACCGCAGCATACGAGAAGCTCATACAGGCCGTCGGGCTTTACGATCACTATGTTGATGTGCAGGGCGGCCTATTTGTAGAGTCAGAACAGTACGCACAACACGCGGTCCAGAGCATCATTTGGAACTTCTTTGGTGAGTGGACCCCTAATATCATGATGGAACCAACTCACTGACGTACATTTGAACGCCAGGTTGCTCGAAGCTCGCCCGGATAGAAGAAGATATCGTCACCTCCTTCACCGAATACGGCAGCGAGGACAATACACGGCTCACGGTAACGCTAAATCGGGCTTACTACGTGAGCTGGATGTTGTGCTGTTATCTTACCAACTATCTTGCCTAATGTCCTTATGCCCGCAGAAAGCGCGTCAGGGAAAGTATACCGCTTCCATCGCCACTCTACTGGAGCCCGATGTTTGGCGTGGGCTCGGCCTGGCCGACTACAACCTATGGGCGGGCGAGATTTGGCACATCCTTGCTCTACGAGCCAGCCGCAGGTAAGGATTTCCGTGATCCACTGAATGGCCACGGCCACTGCCCTCCACCGGCCTGATAGAGACTGAAATACACCTCACCAGGGGCCAGCAACGTCAGCTAAAAGAATACCTCGTCCCACGACGCCCTGACGTCGACTATTTCGCACGAGAATATCAGTGGACACCGCAATTCCCTATCGGCTCGCTGATACGCGACCCTCTGCACCACGTTCTAATGTCGCAGGCAAGTTATATCTGGCAACATCCTTGTTTCTTTGACTACAGCATCTTCGCTGACACCCGAATGGCTTACAGAGAGTTAGCCAAGCGCACACCTGCGTCGATGAACTTCTCACTGCGCTCTGGCACGCCGAGTACCAGGGCCGGTATGGGCTTTACCGCACCGCGGTGGTCATGCTCGCCGACGTCGGCCTGGAGTTTGGTATGACGAAGTGGTGCAAGCGCCTCCTCGACGAGGTCATGCCTCAGGTAAACTATTTTCGGCTCGTGTGGATATACAACAGGATGCTCATCTTCACGTACGTACCTCAGATAATGAGCGAAAATGACCTGGAGCAGAAAGGGTTCGCTCTATTCACTCTCGCACGCTGCGTCATCGCTGCAGGGGACTCCTCCCGTACGTCCCCTCATTCTCCCCTCGTTTTTCCGCTCTTCCGACCCGACTGAACTCACGCCGCTCTCTGTTACGCAATAGCGGAATCGCTCCGCGAGGCGATAGGTTATCTCGAGGAGGCCGAGCGTGGGTTCGAGGCCCTCGAGATGTTCACCTCAATCATGGACGTGCAGTTCTTACTTTCAGTCTTGCATCACAACCTTGGAGACGCGGCGAAGCGCGACGAGGCGGCGGAGCGGCACGAGCAGACGCGTCTAAAATTCGAGGAGTCCCAGAAGTGCGTCGTCGAGGATTGGATCGAGGATACTTGGGCGGTCGTTTCGGAGATCGGGGCTGCTATAGCATCACGATAGATTTGAAAGTAGTGTTGGTACGTAGCTCGGGACTTTATGACATTATGTAGGATAACTGTACAGCAGAGAGGACGTGACGGGTATAGCAGAGCGGGGAGAAAAGTAAATACCGTGAGCGTTAGTCGTTATTAAAAGTGTCCGATGGACGTTCATCACCGCATAGTGTCTTGTGCTAGTGGCTGAGGGGCACCAAACCAACGCCTCACTTAGCACCAACCCAGCTTGACGTGCTCCTCTCTGTTCAGCGTTCACGGGTTGCCCAGCCCGCTAATCTGCCAAGCCGCATGCGCCCTCCACCACGTGAAACGGCACATGAAGCCCAGGAAAGTATCCCTCAGCCACGCCGGGTTGTAGGGGATGACGCCGAGCAGCCAGCGCCGCTCGTTCGGGAGCGTCATCGACTTGCCCAGCTGCTTCACGAACCGGATCACGGTCAGCGCGCGCCCACGGCGCTGTTCCGCCCACTGCTGCAGGGGCGCGTCGACGAGCTCTCGCTGCGCGCGCGTCGCGATCGGGCCCGCGGGGGCGGTGCGCAGGAACTCAACGAGGGCGGGCGCGAGCTTGACCGAGTCTCGGATGCCCAGGTTCATGCCCTGACCGCCCATGGGCGGGTGGATGTGCGCGGCATCCCCGATCAAGACGACGGGTCCGCCCTCGCGGAGGGGCTGCCCGTCTTGGCCGGTTCCGGTGGGGAGGCGGGCGAAGAACGTGTCTGCGATGGAGGAGCGCGTGCGGAAGCGGCTCGACCACGCTGTCTGCTTGACGACGATGCGGGGTGAGCCGGGGCCAAGAACGACGTTCGGCCCCCACGCGTCCAGGATTTTCTGGAGGTACTCGCTGTCCGGGGCGTGCGGCGGGGCACCCCAGGAGACGGGGATACCCGTCGCGATGCGATAGACGAGTTGTTCTGCGGAGATGTGGGGATAGGGTTGACCGGGGAGTGCGACGAGCAGGACGATGTTGTCGGTGCTGACTGCGAGATTGATGTTTTCGAGCGGCCAGTCTGGGGGATTCTCGAGGACGACGTCGGCGATGATCATTTGCATAAGCCTGTTGTCCTTTTCGTCAGTGGGCTCGCCATCCGGGTCTGCCCAGCCGATCTTGGCGTTTTCGCGGATCTAGGATATCAAGTCGAGTCAGGACGCGAAACAGTGTGGCGATGAGTAAAAGCACAAACTGACCGTCGAATGCGAACCGTCTGCGCCTACGACAACGCGCGCCCGGACAACATGGCCATCCTCGAAGATGACGTCAGTCAGGCTAGGATTTTCGGCGCTTGGCTGTACGCGGGCAACCCTGTGAGGTCGGTGGACGCGAATGTTGCGATCCTGGACCGCCTTCCCGAGGATCTCTTCGGTGATATGTTGAGGAATAGCAATCATGAACGGAAACTTTGTATGTTTCGCGAGAGGGCCAAAGGTCGCCGTCTCGATTCGGCCCCGTCTCGAGCGCATGGCTGTTGCGGTAATCTTTCTGGCCGCTTGCAAGATGTCTTCAGCACAGCCTATGGTATCGAATGCCTATACCCATAGTGTTAGCGCAGTGTACAAGAAACTTCGCGTAGAGCCTTACCTCGATGGTCGCAGCATGTACTGCGACCGCACGAGAAGTGTTCTCGCCCTGTTCGGCGCCGTCCACAACTAACACATTGGTGCAGTTATGTTTCTGCAGCGCGAGGGCAAGACAGAGCCCAGTGGGCCCTGCGCCGACGATAAGGATGTCGACGCTCTGAGGAAGCGACATGATGGTGGGAGAGAAGAGGTGGGTGAGGATGAGATATCAAGATGCAGCGGTTGCTATAAATGTGTAGCGAATGTGCCTGCGGTCTGAGAAGAGACTCTCTATGTGGTTCTTATACTGAAAGAATGATCGTGAGTCTACGGGGAACCGGGGAACGTTTCCCTGAACTTCCCGATGCCCTGCGGTTGGGAGGCGCACGTTGTGCGGCGGGTGCGAAAGATGGGTACGAGTCAGAACGGCAGGACCTGCCAGTGGCTGGAGCATGTCCATGCTCCGTTGTCCACTAACTGATCAATGCGACTGTAGATCGCAGCGGGAGTTTATTACTTTGGAGCGTTACGGGAGTACGTGAAGGTCGGAGTATTGAAGCCGCAAGCCAACGCAAGCACTGGCAGCAGCAGCACTGCTCCCGCCGGACGTATTGTGCGAATCTCCTTTTTTAGCCGAGCCAAGCCCATCGAGATCCTGCACAGCCTTTCATCACGCGCCCCTCTCAGGCGCCCATTGCAATATTTCCTGTCCTGTCCACCTTTCCCTCCTCCCCCGACATACACAAAACATATCACCATGAGTGCAGTTGCAATCCCTTGCCAGAGCTCGAATTGTCCCAACGGACATCCTCCTTCGCGTTTGGAATGTCCGACATGCAACAAGTTCGTAGATACTATCTCCAAGGATATAGACGGAACATCTCACGGGTGCACTACGCAGGCTCGGGATTAAAGGCTCTTTCTTCTGTGGCCAGGATTGCTTCAAGGCCAACTGTGAGTGGTCGTTGTGGAACAGTTTCACTGTTAGATCTAACGTCGGCCCCAGGGGTAACTAGATGGAACATGAGTACAGCGATGGCTCTCTAGCTCATTGAGATGATTCAGAAAACGCACAAGATCATTCACGACATTGCTACTCCCCGACAACCCTTGCTCGATGACCCAAACATCAACAAAGGTGAGCATTCATCTTATAGCACCAATGAAATTGTTACAAAAGCATAAGTCCAGACGGTACCTTCAACCCATTCGGTACTTTCAAATTCACCGGCACCCTCCGCCCCGTCTACCCTCTCTCCCCCAGGCGCATCGTCCCCGACCACATTCCTCGTCCAGATTATGCACAAGACGGTACGATAAAGCGCATGCTCCGCGCCATTCCCAACACCATGTGAGTATGTCCCCGCTCATGCGCCCCCTCCTCCCCCCAATGCAGGCATCCCCACGTCTGAGAACAGACGCGCCGGCCAGCCCCCGAAGATCCTCACCCCGGAGGAGCAGGACAAAATGCGCAACGTGTGCAAGGTGAGCCGCGCCCCCCGCCTCTGCGAGACGTTCCGCTCTCAAGCGCGCGCCTTCACATCCTCCCTTCAGTCCGCTCCATTATGCGCCGTCTTCTGACCACCACTGTTTCTTTCTTTGCTCCCCTCACCACCCTTCTCCTCATTTGGATGTGATCTGCGTTGCCTATAGCTGGCCCGCGAGGTTTTGGACATCGCTGCCGCAGCGATCCGGCCAGGTATCACGACGGACGAGATTGACGCCATCGTCCACGAGGCGACGATCGAGCGTGGTGCATATCCGTCCCCGCTCAACTACCGGGGTTTCCCAAAATCCGTATGCACGTAAGTTGCGTCTGTGTTCGCAGTCTATCAGTCAGAGTCTCAGCGTGGGGCAATTCAATCAGGTCCGTGAATGAGGTCATCTGTCACGGCATTCCCGACAAGCGCAAGCTGCAAGAGGGCGACATTATCAATATCGGTACTGCGTCTCCCGCCTCACGCTCTCCTGCACAGTTGACGGCTGACAATCAAATCCATAGATGTGACGCTATACAAAGATGGTGAAACACATCCCCGCTATCTAGCATGAGTATATCGGACGCGACATGACTAACTTGACTTGCGGCGCAGGCTACCATGGAGACCTGAACGAGACCTACCCCGTCGGTCGGGTCGACGATGACTCCAAGCGGCTCATGAGCACGGCACGCAAGTGCCTGGATGAGGCCATCAAGCTCTGCAAGCCCGGTGCGCTCTTCCGCGACCTGGGTAAGACCATGTACGTCCTTGCCGGACCCTGCCCACGTCTGCCCGCTTGTAACCATTGGATACTAATGACTTGGGTCTGGATTTGATAACGTAGTGAGCCTATCGCACGCGCTAACGGCTGCTCCGTTGTGCGCACCTACTGCGGGCACGGCATCAACGACCTGTTCCACTGTGCGCCGAACGTACCCCATTACGCGAAGAACAAGGCCGTAGGCACGATGAAGCCCGGGATGTGCTTCACCATCGAGCCCGTGCGTATTTCCACTAGCTGTTCATTCTGTTTGGCCGACGTTAAACATGCCTTCCACCGACTTGTGCCACGCCACAATAGATGATCAACCTCGGTCACTGGGACCTCGAGCACTGGCCAGACGACTGGACGTCCGTCACGATCGACGGCAAGCGCAGTGCGCAATTCGAGGAGACGCTCCTGTACGTCGCTCTATCTGTTTGTCCTCCAGCGTGTGTCCGCTCACTCATGCGTGTTCGGTCCAGAATCACCGAGACAGGAGTCGAGGTGCTCACTGCGGGCAAGCCGCGAGAAGACTTGCAGTAGTCATCTATAGCGTCCTTGGATGGCGTACTGACGCGTCCTGCTGTGATGCTCATATCGAACATCCGACGATCGCGGGGGTTGTCTGAGGGGGTATGTCGCGATAGGTTGCTGTGTAGAGCTGGGTTCGACCCGTGTTGGTATTAGTACTTGGTATCCGTAAGGAAGCACATTGCAGATAGACAACAACATCGCTAAGCTAGAGAAAGGCAGCCATTCCACAGGAGTCCTAAGCTAATCAGAGATGCAGCCGAAGCGAGGTCCAAAACGTGTATGCCACTTCCTTGGAGGTGAAGGAGTCTTTTTGGTTATCTTGGTGGATGTTCTGGTGCCATATCATGCCAACGTCCACCATGCATTGCACGATCACGATCACTGAGTACGGTCTTGGCTCGACCTCCGCTTCCGCATCTCGGAGTTCAAGTCCCTCGTCGCCTCCTGGAACGGCTCCTTCCTGTCCACCTTCCCGATGATCTCCACGGGCACGTCGTCTGACAGGCTCGGTTTCCGTGCCCGCACCTGCCCACGGAAGTGCAGCCCTTCGGCGTCTGACATCGCCTCCTCGCCGGTCGCCGTCGCCGCCGAGCTCGAAATCCCAGTGGCAGTCGGGGAAGTAGGGGTAAACGCGAGCGAGTGCGTGTTCGCAGCGCTCGAGGTACGCCGCAGACGGGTGATGTCGGCGTACGAGCTGCGCTGGCTGCGAGGCCGCGATTGGAGAGAGGAACCATCGGGGACGAGGAGGTTGTCGTAGTCGGGCGCGTCCTCTTCATCGGACACGTCGGGTGTCGCGGCGCGACTGATCTCCTGACTCCGCGTGCCTGCCCATGCACTCGTGCCGCGCGTCGCGCTGCGACTCCAGCCGAAGAGTCGTTCGTCGAGCCAAGTCTGTGTAAAGAAGTCAACCGGCGTTCGGGTCATCAGAGCTGTCAACCCACCATAGGATGCGAAAGAAGATTGCCCTGCGCATCGACACCGCCCGTCGCACTCTTCCGCCGCCAGATCCCAGGCTGTCCAGACGAGGGGGGTGCAGTTGCAGACGGAACGAGGATACGCATCTGCGGAACATCAATGCGTCAGAGCTTGTCATCGTGTGACGCCGTTGGTGAGATTACCTGGTCGAAATCTTCGAACAGCTTGGGTCCGAACTCGTTGATCACTTCGGCAAGCTCATTCGCGACGTCTTCTCTCATCTTCTTGAGCCTATCCAGCGATCGCTGCTGTCCTGGGAAAAGGGCAACGACCAGAGGGCGCAGTGACCTGTGTGCGATGTCGTCAAGATGACATCATGCCCACAGATGTATGTGAACTTACTTCAGAACATCCATTCCCGCTTCACCGAATTTGAGAGCAGCGTATCCGATCAGGGGCAGGATCATGAGGACGATGAATGGCGTCCAAATCCTCCATCTATGCGGTGCACCGGCCTTGGCCGCAACGAATGCTGCGAGCAGGCCATAGAACGTGTACAGCACTGGAGTCACACCAAGAGCGACGAGAATCTTCCATGTCGCGAGTACATCCCTACCAGCGATCTTGACTTCGGACGCCGCAAGGGCCTCTGAATTCCCACCTGTTCAGTATGGTCCTGGTAAGTACCAAGTCGGCATCCTTACCTTTCGCTTTCTTGCGAGATATGATTGAGGCAGTGACGAAGATAGGGCCGTTCAGGATGACTCCGGGCAATGCCAACACGGTCCACACAGTCAAGAGGATAAGACGATATGAGAGCAAGCCAAATGTCTTCCACCCGGCCTTCTGAGCTTTGGGAACCTACGAGAATACTATGGATTTAGTCGAGTGTTAGCACTGAGACCTCTAGCTGTCACTCTACCTGGTGGTCACGCAAGCCGAGATCTCGAAGTAGACGGTTGTACTTCAGCACATCATCTCGAAGTTTCTGTACTTTCGGCTCGTCCTTGAAGTGAAGATAGCCTTGAAGGAAGCGCTTGTTGAGCTCTACTACTTGACCTAGTGTCAAGTGTTGCCCAGGGGTCTTGTATAATCTCCGGGCGGCTTGGATGAGCTGTAGGACGTGAGTCAAGGTTCAGCATGGCATTTCAACCAGGCTACTGACCATCAACGTGTCGTAATCCGGCGCTCTCAAAGTGACCGTCTTCAGGGCGTCATATATGACGTCCAAGAACTTTCCGACCGCCTCCCTCTTCTTCTCCCCGCCTTGCTTGAACATGTCCACGAATTCTGGCGGTACATCCAGTGGGGAACCGAATTCGATAACCGCACGCGACCGGAAGCGATGAGCATGGAAGTAGGACAAGCCAACTGGCACGATCTTGACCCGCAGGTCTGGGTTGTTGGCCATGGCACCCAGCGCCATGAGAGAAACACCGGCTTTCAGAGGGAGCAGGTCTGTCCGGTCATGGCTGCCACCTGCGAGGTGTGAGCAACTTCACAGGCTACTTGCCACGTCTCCTACCTTCAGGGAAGATACAGATGGCGCCACCCTCCGTCAGGGACTGGTACACGTGCTGGTACATTTCATGCTGGTCGACGAAGGGTAACCTCTTGAAAGACACGCCTTGCTGCCCGCCCGCCTGGAGTTCCCTGATCTTCTCGCGCAGTTTGGGTGTGCCCGGGAACTCCTTCCGGATTCTCAGCTGTGTGTCTGAGATGACCTCGACGACCTCGGCAACGCTAGAGCCCACGCTCCTTGACAACATGACTTGCATTTTGGGTGTGAACTCGGTCGTGAAGCGAGTACCATGGCCAATAACCAGATGTGAATCCTCCTCCGAGATGGAGACCTCACCCGTCCCGGGCTTCGCATAGTCAGCAGCACGAGCGACGGGAACTGCGAGAATAGTTGGATACTGTACAGTCGCGATATGATTTGACACTCACTGCTGGCCATCATCCTCGCGAAAAACCCAATGACCTTCCGCTGCATACTCTTCGCCGCAATGAGGGAGCGTACATGCCGGCCCGTCTCACGGTGCACTTGCTGATACAGGAGCAATGGGTCGAGGAACTAGCAGGAACGCGGTCAGCATCTCCTTCGCGCGTGTTCACTGATGCTTGCGCACCTGGTTATTGTGCGGCGCAGCCACGAAGATGACGGGGCCTTCGCGAGGGATGTTGAACGCGCCGCGGGGCCTGATCTCACGGAAGAAGATATTGGTGACTATCTTCCAGAAGACGAGCGCGGCATCGTAGACAAGGTCGGAATTCTGTTTGCTATGTACAACAGCCGTCATGAATGGAGAGATGGTCGTGGCAGAGTCGTGAGCAGGTGGGGAGGTAGCCGGTCGTGGCCGCAGCTTGGGAGGAGGCAGAGCATTAATTACCGGGCGCTTTGGGGTGCTGGCCTCGTTCTGCTCTTCTCTGTCGTCAATCATGTGTCGGTCACCGGGTCCGTCTCTCAGGGTCCTCTTGCCCCAAACATTCCAGAGCGCAGTCTGGCCTGAGCCGCGCTAGAAGTCATCTCAATTACACCTGTATTATCTTGTCTACAGTAGAGAACCGATGCATGCTTGGTATACACATGTGCAGATGCAGTCACAATATAAATCCCATGCTCCTCCCGTCCGGCCAATCAACTCGTCGGGGACCGGAGCGTCGCCAGCCCAGATGGCGTCGAGCGTCCATGCGAAGACCCGTTGCTCGCGGTACTCGACCGGTACTGGAAGATGTCGTGCAGCCTCGACAACTTCTCCTGCTGGTCACCAGGAAGGTCGGAAATACTAGACCGAGGAGGTGAGCGCGGCGACGTCTCCCGAAGGGATCCCGTACGGGACCCAGCAGGAGAGGTCGGCGTTCCTGGCGACATCGTGTCGCGGTCTAGATGGGTAGGTCTGTGAGTGAGAAATAATTGAGAGAAAACACTGTACTGACTGCTCCCCGAGCTCATCGTTCGCTCACGCCCATTGGACTCGAGACCTGTGCAGATTATGAGTGAATGAAGCAGCATGTTTGATTTCAATAGAAACCTACGAGACAGAGTCTGTGCCACTGCAACATTACGCTCCTCGTCCTCGGCTGCACGGCTCGCAAGTGCGCGGGTGATATACTTGCGGAACGCTGTTCCCGTCGACTCCAGGATTTTGTCCACCTTCGCCTTCTTGTGAGGGTATGCTTTGAGGTAGTGGTGTAGCTCTGTGATACCCTCCTTGTGCATAGCTCCGGTGGTCTCACTGGAGATGTGGTCGATGATGACGTTGAGTTGGTCGTCAAGGTCTGGCTCCTGCACTGTCTCTGCTGTTGAGGAGACGCTACGACTACGAGTATGGCTGGAGGAAGATGGGTAACGAGGGTCTGAGGTGACCGATCGTGAGGAGGCCGTCTCTTGTGGCGAAATAGGTCGGCTGAGTGTAGAGGCGGGACGTCTAGCCTCCTCTCGGATGATGTCGGAGTTGCGGAGGGGCACCTCTGCAGCGGTCTTGGTAGAGGAGTTGAGGATGCGGTATACGTAGGGGTAGACGATAGTCGCAGAGGGATCGTCGAAGGCAGAAGAGAGATGATCGTACACGTCGTCGCCGTAGTGAGCTGTGAAACTGTCAATCACGGCTTTTTGAGCCATACGTACATGTGAACTCACCGACTACGTGCTGAATGATGACCTTGATAGTCCTCAGCGGCATATCACCACAAGGCACCTTGTTTGTAGCACGGGCACGCCATTCGTTGGGCGGAACGGATTGTAAGAAGTGCTCAACGGCTGGGAAGAGCTCCACCGGATCGAGCACTCCCTTCTCTAGATCCTGGGGGATATTCCTCGCGAGCTTCCAGACGCACTTCAGGACCAATTCGGCGACCTTGGCCTCTTGAGAGTCCGGACTCGTCCCGTTGGCAGGGAATGGTTTGACGATCCGCAGTAGAAGTGCGAAAAGCGCGCTGTGTACTTGCGTTGAGATCTGCCTGCCATCGAATTGGGGCGTCAGACTCACCGGAAGATCGACATTCTCCTGCCTGTAGCGAATAGCCGCAGGATGATCATGTTGATGAACCGCGACAGGTCTTTGACTTTCGAGTCAGGACTGTTATCCGTTTGAAGGAGACGAAGCGTCAGCTCTTCCAGAAGTGAGGTCAAGATATCGACTGTCAGAGACTCTGCAAGGAAGACATGGTCGCAGAATGCGTTCAACGTCTGGATCAGATGCTTCGCCAAACGGAAGTTCTCCGGCAGTGTGATGTCCTCTGGGTGCTCGAAGACATGCGCCATTTGTAGCGTTATGGTCTCAATCAGTCCCTCGGTGTGCTCCGCCAGCTCCTGGTACGCGGGGGAGGATGGCCCTTGCTCAGGTCCGATCTCGAGCACCTTCTGGATCTTCTTGAGCGCATCCACACTGCGCGACGGATCGTTGCTCAGGATGCTCGATATCGTGACAGTGATATCTTCCGACCCGTGCTCCTGTCGCTCCTCGTGTTCTTCGAGTGCATGGTGACCGAATCCGCCTCTGTGACCGTTGGTTTGGAATACATCGTCAAGAGACGAGCGCGACGACGTGGACGGCGGAGGCAGGGCACTTGAAGCCGTAGTACTGGTCAAGCGAGACCGTGGAGGACCCAGCCGCGATGGAAGGAAAGTCTTCGGCCGTCCCGCGGCCGTGGGTGAGGTTGGCTGAGCGACATGGGAAGGCGCAGGTATCTTGGCGCCTCGGGCAGGGGAACCTGGCCTGGCTATGTGAGAGGGGGCGGGGGAGGAGGAGCGAACAGGCTGTGAAGGGGAGCCTGGGCGTGCGATACGGGAAGGTGCTACAAGCGCAGGACTCGCTGACCGAGGGACAGCACTTGCGAGACGAGACACAGGTCCAGGAGCGGGCGATCCTGATCGGGGGATGCCCGTGGCTATACGCGAGGCGTGCGTTGCGATGGGGGCAGTCTCGACTCTGTCGGGGCTGCTCATGCCTGGTACTCGGCGGAGTCGCTCCTCAAGTTGCGTCTTGTCCTTCGGAGAGAGGGGTCCGACCAACGACCAGATCTTCTCTCCGACCAGTACATACCCCTCGCTATCACCCATAGTTAGGATTACCATCTGCGGCGGGATTGTACATACTGGACTCACCTTAGAACAGCAAGCGCGGACTTCCGCACTTGCGGGTCCTTGTCCGAGATCATGCTGGCGACAACTGGGAATGCTTTCGCGGGCTCACACGCTCCAATCCCGAAGCGTTTCAACACACCCGCGAGCTCATCCAGAGTACCTTGACGAGTCTTCGCGACCTTCGATTTGAGACCGTTCTCCAGCAACAACTGGAATACACGGCTATATGCGTAAACCTTGGGGAGGGTCTGGACGATCTGTGATACACGAGCACGGACGGGTTCTCGGGCATCACCAAGCTACCTATCGTTAGATTCACACCGGGTGTAATGGCAGCTGAGCTCACCTTGTGAACGATGGTGGGGATAAAGCACATAGCCTCCTGGTCGGATAGCTGATAGTCGACGCTCTGTAGGAAGGCCAGAACCGCGTCGACAACATCCAAGCACTTCTGCACGAGATTGGACTGAGGTTCGTGTGCCTTCAGAGAGACGAACTTCAATGCAAGATCAGAGTTCGCGATACAAACAGCTTGCTGCTGATCATCTCCCGACTGTGCACTGGCGTAGAAGTCCTGGATCATGTTCAATCCGGAGACATGGTCGTTCACCGCGTTGTGGTCATGACTGAAAAGAAGTGCGAGGAGCTCCTTCGACGCATGCGGTTCCATCTGGTGTTGCAGGAGTTCCGCGAGATCCTTGCGTGACGGCCCGCTTTCGATGACCCAACGGTTCCCGTCCTTGGCAAGGCGCAATCTCTTCGTGTCTGGGTTGGGACTGGTGAAGATCATAGGGCTTGAGATATCCGTCGGAATATGGGCAGACGGTTTCGAGGGGCCCCCGATAGCTGCGCCCGGCCTCTTCAGGCCCGTACCCAGCTTGGAAGGCAGGCGCGAAGTGGTGGCTTCCACCGGCGTTTCAGCGCGTGACTCGGGACGAGACGCAGTTCCCTGAGGCAGCTTGCGTCGTACCCCAGTAAGCTTGCTTGGAGGGGCGATCTTCGTAGCCGGCTCGGCGGCAGGAGGGGGAGAGGGGGCAGAAGGAGCAGGGCTCACAGAGGGAGCCTTCGCTACCGCAGGTGCGGCCTTCGCGGCGGGGGCAGCTTTGGCAGCCACAGGTGCCGGCGCGCTCTTCGCTACAGCAGGCGCAGATCCACGAGCAGCCTGGATCAGGGGCACAGCGGTGGCCTTGGACGCAGGCTTGAGCGAGTTCGTCTGGTGCATGACATGGTCGTACCCGACGGAGGCGATCAGAGTCGGCAGAAGTGCTTGGGCACCCTTTCGGACGTCCCCATTTCTGTCGTCGAGGCAGCTTACGACATGGCTTGCCCAGCTGCCGAGGTCGAGGCCTGCGGGAAGCTCATGCTCCTTGAAGTAGTCAGCGATCCAATTGAGCAAGGACGCGCGTTGCAAAGGGTTCGGGGATTCGAGCGCAGTTGCGATTCCGGAAACAAGCGGCTCGAAGCCCTCACAGGCATTGACGATAGCAGTCAATGTCTGCAGAGCAGCGGCACGAATAGGGGCTTTCTGGTCAGCCAGCACGGATGCGACAGGTACAATGAAGAACCGAGTGTGCTTCTCGAAGGGCTTCCCCATCCCGGTAGCGATGCGGGCAACTATGTCGAGGGCCAGGCTTTGGACCGCCTTGTTGGCATCCGTGACTCGCGCTTTCAGAACTTGACCGATCTCACCTGCAGTATGCAGAGTCAACGCATACTCCAGTACCTACCTAAGAAACAAGTACGCACCCATATTCGGCTTCAACCGCTTGTTTGCACCTTGGTCCAGAATGGCTTGAAGGGTCTCGAGAGCTTCCTTCTTTGTCTTCCACGCGTCACTTTTTGCGTCCGCCAGGATTGTTGTCCCCTTGAGCAAACTATCGATCTCCACTCGAGGGAACAGATCGTCCAATGGGTCGCCACCAGCCGCGCTAGCTTTACCAGCAGAGCCACCTGCCGGCGCCAGGTTGGCAAGGTCGGCGGACGTGCGAGTCGGCTCCGGCGCGGGGTTGCCTTCAACTTTGTCGAACTCGCTGTGGATCGTGGCGAGCAGTTGAGGGTTTAGGTCCTCGAGAAGATCCTTGATGGCTGTAACAAGTGATTAGAGAAGATCACGTGAACCTCAGAGCAAGCTACATACATGCGCCTGCAAACAGCTTCACAGTGACGAGCGTCTTCGTAGCGTTCGTGCGCACAGCGGCATTAGAGTTCTTCAGGGCGGTCTTGAGGAACTCAATCAGGCTTCGTAGCGAGAGACCTGCTATGCCGAACTCTACAAGTGCCTGCTCCACCCAGGTGAGAGCATCTGCGAGGACTTTCGGCGCCTTCTGCTTCGAGAGGGGCTCGTACGCTACACAGCGGTCAGATAGCAGCCCTGACTAGTAATTGCCGTCGGACGAACCATGGCCGAGTACGAATTGAAGGGAAGTCTTCTCTGCGAATAGCAGAAGCGTTTCGCCGGCTGGCTTCTTCAGCTTCATGTCTCCCAGCTTCTCGCTGAGGTGGGGTACACAGATTGCGACGGAAGCACGGCCAAAGGTAGGGCAGCGATCCGCCAAAATCTGGAGGATGCCATAGAGTTTCGTCGAAACCTAGGAAATGCATTGTATAGCATCAGGTTCGTTCAAATTTGTTGAAGTCGATAGTGTTGGCAATCAAATTGCATACCTGGAAGTTCTTCTCGTTCCAACCTCGCTTGGCCAGGAAGCGCACGACAACCTCAGAATCGAGCTCGCCTGCAGAGCTCTCCACCCAACTCGTCATTCCTTCCAGTGCAGCCAGGCGCACCTTCCAATTAGAGTCACCCAGCTCTGTAGCATAATTGGCTGGTATGAGCTCCGCAGCGAGCGCCTCGGCATCCTCAGCCGTATGTTTGAATTTGACTGTGTCGAGAGCGCCTGGCGCGGGAGCACCACCTTTGGCAGGCTTCGCCGCGGCGGCAGCCGCAGCTGCAGCTGCGGGTGGAGGCTTCTTGACTGCTGGTGCGGCGGCCGCTGCAGGTGCGCTCCCGTCTGCTCCAGCCGCGGCCGGTTTCTTGGCCTAGAACCGATCAGTAAATGCATGCCGCCGTATCACGAAGAACGTACGAGTAGGCGTGCGGGAGGTTTCCGGAGAGGTTTGTTCTCCGTAGGCGCCAGAACTTCCTCCTCAACAGGAGTGGCAGGAAGAGCAGTTGTTGGCGGTTGCTTTGGAGGCGGTGGCTTCTTCTTAGGCGGCTCCTTCGCAGCAGCGGGGGCAGCAGGTTTAGCGGCCTTGGGTGGTGGACCGGAACCGGCTTTCGCTTTGACCTTGGCATTGTCATATGCCTCCTTGACTTTTGCCTTCCGGACGTCCGCCAGGCCGTCCATCAAAGCATTCAGAGGTCGTTCACCGACCATCTTCATCAAAGTTCCCAGACAGACCGCGGCTTCGTTACGGGCGCCTTCGAAAGAGTCCTCTAGGAGGGAGGCTAAAGCTTCAGACAAGGGCTTGATCTGGGGTGGGGGTATGGGAGTGGGCGACGTTGACAGACAACGTGCAATGAACTTGAGTGTCCCCTCCTTCACCTGAGGGTTCTTCGAGTTGAGTGCCGGGAGGGTGTCGGGGAGGATGTCTGTCAAGTTGGTCTGCAGACGTTACGTTAGAGGCAGGCTGGGAAAAATCAGGAGGTCATCCCTACCGTCGTGAAGATCGCATCCAGCGCATTACCGATGGCATCCGTCACGTTGACCTTTCGCTCCTTCAATCTCTCAAGCATCAGTGGTACTGTGCTTTCCCTATACCTAGCGAATGATTCCATCATGCTCTTCGCCAACCCCTCCAGACAGTTTGCTGCGACCATGACGCAGTTGATATTCGCGTCCTTCTGGATGCAGGTCGCCAGCGATCTGGCAACCTCCCCGAGTTCCGGTGCATCCTTTATTCGCGGCGAAGCGTTCACCAGAGCCAGCAGCTCGTCTAACGCTTCTTTCCTCTCCTTCCACTTAGACGACTTTAGTGAAGCCTGCAGGTTTGCTGGTAGCTTTGGAACGATGTCGACCTCTTCCGCGAACATCCTAGGATCCGGAGGCGCCTCTGAATTACGGGTAGCTCTTTCAACAACTGGTGGCCGATGTAGGAACTCGGTTGACGTACCTTCCACTGGTGGTGCGCCTTCTTCGCCCTCATCACCCGCCTCTGCCGCTGCTTCAGCCTCTCTAGCGCCAGCCCTAGTCATCCGCTCGGGCTTGAGGGATCCTCGGCCTTTGCCCTCCTTCTCCAGTTCCTCGAATGCCTCCTTCAACTCTTTGACTTGGACCGGTTTGAGGTCAGCGAGCCACGACTCAATCCCCGCACCAATGTACTGGTACAACACATGTGCAAGCTGCGTCCCTTCCGCTCGGACGGTCTTGTCAGAATGCGCGAATATCTTGGGGAGCGCCTTCAACACCGGCGCAGGTGGCGTGACTGACGTGCCAAATTGCCTGTGGTTTGGTGGTTATGATGGCTCAAGCTCGCCTAGATGCAATACACTTGGAGGATCGGCTCACTTGACAATCTCCCTAAGGGCAACCACACAACCCGCGACTGTCTTGGGCTGCTTCGCACCTAAACCTGGTAGTATGCACTCCTGGTAGCCACGATGAGGTCGAGAAGGACATAAGAATCGAGATACATACCACCACCCCAGCAGCGCCGTTCTCTACCTCCACATACTGCAGCGACAGCTCTATTGCCTGTGCCTTCGTTCCAGCGCGTGCTGACCCGAAGCATTTGTCCACCAAGGCTGGCATGACCACTTCTCGCGTGCGAGCAGCATTCTCTCCAGCGAACTTGACGAAGGCAACCAGACACTCGAGGCCCTTCTCCTGCGCGACGGCATTGGCATCTGTAGCAATCTTCTTGAGGGTATCGGGGTTGTTGATATATGGCTTGAAGGCGGGATCGGAGTCGGAGGCAGTGGTTTGGAACGTCTTAACGAGGGCTTCATAGGCACTGACGCGCGCCTTCCAGTTCTTGTGAGCGAGCCTGTCTGGAATAGGAATAGCATTGAAGTCCTCCTCCGGGGGCGGCGCGCCGTCCGCCATCGCGAGGACAGAAGTAGCAAGAAGGAGTGTGAACGAGCACGAACGAAGAAGTGTTGAGATTACACGGGACTCTGACTGGTACGCGCCGCGCGCGACACACGCGCGTCTGATCGACTCGTGGCTCCGCAACGAACTCAGAGCGTGGGGATTGAAACTCCGCTCGTATGTCACGACCACTTGACCGGTGACGTCCGTTGTCGCGATTTATCTGTCTTGACATTCCCTGAGCCTCTCCAGCTCGTCTCGACACCACGAACGCCAAACAACCCACACTTGGTAACTGCGACGGCGTTACGCCCTACCACTCTCATGCCAGCAGGACTCGCGCAGACGCGTCGTTGGCCACACAAATCTGGATAGAGCTGCTTATGCTTCAGTCTCCTTCGCTTGTAACGCTTCCCAGGCCTTTCTTGCTTCTGTTCCTCTCCGCGGGCCGACGAGCATGGTGAGGCCGCGGACTATACGGCAGCAACGTACTACGCGTCTGTATCCGATAAGATTCTCGTCTTCCGGGCCACCACCAAAATGGATGCCCTTCTCAGACTTTCGCAGATCGCGTCGTCTTCCCCGGAGATGCACCTCCTGCGGTCTAGCCTGGTAAGTGATTAAGCAATACCCGAGTCGTTGTGTACGCCTGTGACCCACCGAGCAGGCGCCATTGTGAGGTGGCGACGAGCAGTCTCCATACCGCTGGTCCTTTGCTGCCCCTTCAATCTTCCAGGAGACAGGCGAGACAATGTAAGCATTCCGCTGCGAGAGCATCTGTCGTCCCGTCTCCACGTGTCGCAGTGCAGATCCTAGCCGTATCATAATGTCTAGGCTTCTTCAATCCATTCGTGTGCTGGTCGGTGCCACCTCTGCGCGGGATTCCACCTGCGTATGGCACTAGGGTGGCCAATGCATCTGATCCACCTTTCTTGCGGCGCCTCATGTCGACCTTGCGTCGTGTTTTCCGCGGCCCTTTGCCCTGCGCGTCGCTGTAGGGAGCCGCTACGAACGCTGAGGCATCCTCTCTTGGCTCGAGCAGCCCTGTAACCATGTCCAACTTTCTTGCCTCGCTGCAAGCTGCGGGTAATGTTGCGGTGCATGAATACCTATCTGGGACGATCGCCTTTCGAAGAGATCCGTTCGATTGTGGTAAACAGGTATCCAGATTCGTAGGGCTGGTGTAGTTCGTATTCATGGGCAGCGCTGCCTGCTTTGTCCAGCAGGACTGGACTGTCGACGCCTGCGCAGCGTTCCGTTGCGCTCGGTCCCGAGCGTTGTAGCTTAGCGACGTTGTTTTGCACTGTGGACACAGTATGACCTCACTCTCGCTTCTGCCCGATCCGTCCTCCGCACGCCAGGAATATGAAATGCCTCCATGGGCGCAAACGGTCGACGTTGCAAAGAGTGATATGAACATGGTAAAGTGTACATATGGGCGTGATTACGGACTATACTGTAGCAGCCTAACTATGATGCATGAGGTGGTGGGGAAGTCTGGAATACATATGGTATGTGCAGTATGAAAGGAGGCAATGCGACGAGAAGGACATTACGGCAAGACAAAACAGCAAAAGGACGAATACGTAGCGAGCGGACCGTAGCCTATTTTGCGACTATGAAGGGCAGTATTCTAACTGACAGCGATGGTCAAAGATGTGAGACGATGAACAATATGCAACGAGCAGCGAAGGAGAAGGAATTATGACGATACCGGACATTAAACATGAGTACCATGCGAGCAATAGGATCGAATAAGATAGAGTCCGACGGAAAGGGGCGCGGCCTCTGAAGGTCCGTGGACGAGGTCGTCATGTCTCGCGGGCATTTTGGTACGTGGCGGCAGTGGAGAACGTGGGAGGACCTCACGCTCGCTCCAGCTTGAACGCGACACGGGTGTCGCTCGCGGCGCGGAAGAGCTGCCGGTAGTGGGAAGGACCGAAGATGTCGACGAGCGCAGCTTCATGGCTCGTCACCCACTCGACAGGCGGCAATCCACGGATGGTCCGGTACACGCCCTCTCCGGGCACTTGCTCCTCCTTGATGAGAACGACCATGCCGGTTAGAAGGCACTGCAGCAGATGGAGGAGGTCCGCGACCGCCGGAACGGTATGCCGCAGTCCGGGGAAGAGCGCGCTGTGGAAAACCATCTCCCACTGGACGCGTCGCTCGCGAGAGAAGAACGAGGAGGCGTTGATGGGGATTTGGAGGCGCATGTTGGGACTGCGTGGGAGGCCCCTCGAAGAACGGTAGGGGGTGGGGCATTCGATGTCGAAGAGTAACCGCGAGTCCAGCGGAGTGACGTCGCGCCAGCCGTGCTCTTGAACGAGGTTCGTCCGAATCGACAATAACCAACGTCGCGCTCTGGCATAATTCGTACCTAGGGCCTCCGCGGTGGTGAGTGGGATGCCTGTCCGCTTCGCCCACTCGTCCATGGTGGCGATGTCATTGCTGAAAAACAACTGTGGCGGAGGGCTCGTGACAGCGGGCATCTTGGGAAACCGGATTGGAGGGTGCGGGGGGTGGTAGGTATCGCGAGGAGAGCGAACTGGTGGAGCACGACGGTGGTAGACTGTGTACATTGAGGAGCAAATTTGTCGGACGGTGAGGGCGACATATATGCGACCGGCACTCACCCCGGATATGGCGGAGAGAAACGCCAGGCTGCCTCCAGCAGTTTGAAGTGTGGATCAGGGAACCGTGTGCCCGAACGAAAACACGTTGGGCACAGCGGATATAGGGGGCAAGTTACGAGGGACGGAGTGTGTCAGAGGGAGATGGAGGAGGAGAAAAACAACATATCGCGTCGGCCTTTTTGAAGGGCGGGCGTTGCGCCGAGGCAACTGAAATTGGGCCTGGCGATCGCAACGGGGAGCGGCCCCCATAGGGTTTGCGCGACATTCCGACGCGGCAAAGACACGAAACGTGTTTCGATGAGCAAAGCATGCGCTTTTTGGACATATCTGCATCGAGATTGGCCTCAATTCCCACCTTCCCACCGCCCGTCCCCTGGCTCATCCGTCCGCCCCATCCGGCCCTGCTCTCTTTTCCTCGCGCTTTCCCTTTCTCGGCACAATTCACTTCCCCCTTCCGTCCACTCTCCGTCCAAATCAGCCCCAGATAGCGCGCGAGATACCCGCCCGCCCTCAGATCGCCGACTCAAACCAATTTCCCGCCCCGGCAGCAACCACCACCACCCTCCGCCGACGGCGACGGGGTACGGTCTCGAGTCGACCCTTCCTCACGACATCTCTCGCGAGCCTCAAGGATCCTGGAAAACCAAGGACCTGAGCGCAGCCTTCTTCCTCTGACGTTGGGTGTGATATATGATCTGTGGGCGCAATTCATGTCTTACACGCTGTTGCAATACGGACGCGGCGTGGCCCACGCCCGAGCTCACTCTTCCTGGGAGATGCTGGCAGACACCGCCAACGTCGTTAGCTCCAGCTTTTCAAGGCCCCGCCCTCCGGCCACCGATTTTCCGAATCCACAAGGGGCGCGGCGCTGCGCCCCCTTGACGACCGATTGCGCCGTGCGGTCTCCCGCGGTCGTTGTGACGCTCCGGGTAACAAGGTCCCGCTCGCGCTGGCTAAACACTAACGTCATCACCACTTCAACCTTTCGGCCCAGATCCCACAAGTGGCGGCTGGAAACGCTCGTGCGACAAACGGTACGAGGAGTGTCTGCGGATCCACATATACATGCGGAAGGTTTGCTAGTAAAATCTCAACGATGAAGTTGACTCATATGTTATGAAGTTGACGTTGCCTAACACCATCGGATCTATACCAAGAAACGCGGATGGTATGGGCAGCCGCAGGGCGGCGACGATACAAGGGCGATTAGATCGGGTACCAGTACCTGGTATATAGCGTGAGTCCTTGTCCGTTCCGCAGTTCAAGGTCGGAAAATGGATCGAGAGGGAGAGCGTCTCGCCGGGCGTGATTGACATTCTGTATTGACGGCTTGTCTTCGCACCATAACACTCGCGGCACAGACCTAAGGCCTAACTAGTAGCTCTTCATTGCTCCCGAGTTTTGGTTCTCGGTCGCCCTCGGTCGCCCTTAATCATGTCCACTTCGTCTTCACTTCAATTGCCTTGTTCAGCAAGTCAATGCCCAATGACTGGCGCAGCGGCGCTGTCGATTAACCAACCCTTCCAAAACACTATCTTCCTGTGCACACTTGCTCTCTCCACTATCATGAACTGTAATCACTCTTGTACTATTGTACTATTGTGCCAATTCCACCGAAAGTCTCACTCGTGAATGTTTCGGCATGCATCTCCGTTGAGTGATCCAAATCCGAGGCGCTCACGATCCATCAAGCACTACTAGGGAACGACTGTGCTATCCCGGTTAGTCCTTCTCAACACCATGCGACCAACAACGTACGCAACCGTAGCACTCTGACGGTGGACATCCGTAGTCATTTCGATGATCATGCCTTCGCCTTCATCCCTGCCGATGGGCACATCATCGCCTACTTCATCTCACAGAGAGTTCCCGTCTTCCCCAAACGGCATGGAACTTGAGTAGCGTTGACGTAGGCTCATCCGGAGCTGACAAGCACGGGATATGGCAGCAACCTAGGTCAAAGTGCGGAGGAAGCCGCACAGCCACAGGTACTGTGTACGTAGCACCGTCGGCATCTTCCTCAAAGTCGGACGGGGATTCCATATCGCCAAGAAATCGTGTCCACGCACTACCGTCCGTGCTCCTCCCCATGTATGATGGTTGTCGAGACAATGCGCAGTAACGCGAACGCTAACTCAGGTAGTCCAAAGTCACCGTGCTTCCCATGTACTAGTCCTAAATATGTTGGTGTCGCACTGTGTACGATGTCCGCTCCTGTCGCGAGCGAATCTGAGATCAACTCACGCCGTCCACTCTAACCGGGCTGACCGTATGGTGGATCGCCACCAAGGGGCAAATGGTTCGCTACTTTAGCGGCGGACACGTTGAACAAAGACTGTCATCCTCCGCATTGTCGCCATCCACAGATAGTCAAGCTTGATACGCCAAGAGTGGAGAACTCTACCGGATGTATCGGAAATGCCAGATGTGGGTATGTAGGTTCTCATGCCTTGTCAAAAGAGGGATCATATCGTCGAGACAAGCGACAATACTGAAAATTGTCCTCGGAAGAAAGCAGGTAGCGATGCGACTAGTGTAGATTGTCCGAGCAAGGCGACTTCTCCGAGACCGCATTATGGCCATCAAGTCATTCCCGGCAGGTGGCATCATACCTCCATACATGTCGGTGGCTTGATGAACAAATGTTTCTATTCCTTCCTGAGCTTGGAATATCACCATATCATGTGATCATAGCAGTTGTATTGTCTTGCAGAGAGTCCGAGCCCAGTGTTACGCAGCCTGGTAGTATACAAGTGCAATGCAGCCACGACGCGATCGATCGAGATCTAACGCGAGCAGAGTAAGATGAGAGTCATGTGACCGCGTTTATTCGCGTGTTTCCACGTGAGAGCCGAGTCACAGCCGCGACACTGCTTGTCTTCTCTCCACTATCTCGCCTACTGTTCTCAGCCACCCTAAGAGCAGGGCCATCCTCTAGCTCCTTGCATCTCATCACAAATTACAGGGACCCAACTCTACTACTCCGAACAAGCGAAAAAATATATCCAACCATGGCACAAGTGACGAGAAGCGGTGACTTTGATATTTATGCGACATTCCAGCAGTTTTTGCAGGATGATCAAGTGTGGATCGCGCCTCTTCTGCCATAGCTTGGTTCGATATAGCTGACCAAATCATAAGATATCACCACCGCTGGCTGCGATACTATCATTGGCGGAAGCGATTGTAATGTCCAATGGTGCGCGTGATTCCATGTTTTGCGACCTTCCCGGCGTTGATGTGGACAGTTTGAAGCCGGAACGATGTTCGAGCTTGTACAGGCGTTGAACGATGGCGCGGAGGAGTTGAAAAGGAGATCCCCAAACCCCATCAGCTTGAACGCTGGCTGCGAGCTGTTCATCGCTTTCGTTACTCTGTTCCCGCACGAATCCGATGTGAGTTCCCCGTTTGCATCATGTCTCACCATATGTTGAGGCGTTACTCCTCGCGAAAAGAACTTCGCGGAGTTGAAGAAGGAATTGGAACAGCAGGGAAGGAAGTATGCGACGGAAGCAATATCCTTCCGTGACAAAATCGCCGAGCTCACTCTCGGCTTCATCAAGGACGACTCCGTCGTGAGTAAGATGTGCGTTGCTTTGCGTGCCGCTGCTGATCACTGATATGAACAGATCCTCACACACTCCTATTCGCGTGTGGTCCTCAAAGCTCTGCTCCATGCTCACAAGACGAAGCGCATATCCGTTTATGTCACGGAATCGCGGCCTCGAGGACTTGGGTGATGTCGGACCCATTGTTCTTTTTTGGCTAGTGCACTGACCGTCTTCGTGTCTTCCTAATACAGATTGAAGACGTATGAAGCGCTCACGGCTGCGGGGATTCCATGCACCGTGGTTCTCGACTCGGCAGTGGCATATGTCATGGATCGGGTTGACTTCGTCCTCGTTGGCTCGGAGGCAGTCGTAGAGAGCGGCGGTCTGATCAACTACGTGGGTAGTAACCAGATGGCCATCATTGCGAAAGCGGCGAACAAGCCGTTTTACGCACTCGCAGAGAGGTAAGCCGAAGGCATATAGTATGATGTAATGTTGGTTCCTGATCCTTCCTTCCTCCTTGCTCAGCTACAAGTTCCACCGGTTGTTCCCACTATCGCAATACGATCTCCCAACCCATAACCCAAACATCCTGTCGTTCACAACTCCGATCACACGGTCAGCTGGTCAGGACGCCGCTAGCTCAGACGCCGCCCAGGAAGCGACTGCGACGAGCCAGGCGAGCCAAGGAACCTCATCGTCGGCGACAGAACGAGCGATGACTCAGGAGCAGATAGCGAAGAACCCCGGGGTAGACTATACTCGGTGGGTCCACTCATCCGTCCGGGAAGGCCGTTTCCTGGTGTACTGACGCTACTTGTACAGCCCGGACTTGATATCTCTGGTATTCTCAGACGTGGGGATCCTGACACCAGAGGGCGTCAGCCAGTATCTGGTGGGGATGTTCGCCGGATGATGTATTTCCGACATTGAGACGAGATCTCGAGGGCGATAAAGTTTGCGATAACCTTTCGAGCCCGAGCATGGGATAAGCACGTTAATGCAGTATTTCTCCGACCACGTGTACGATCGCTGCTTGCCGTTCCGGCGACTGACTTCGAGGACGGCGATTCGAGCGCTGGCGGGTCTGACCAGCCTTATCCTCAATACGCGTGCACTGTGGCCAATGGCCAGGGCTGCCTAAACAGTACTCTCGCAAGCCACGCCTCGTTCTCATCGGTGGCACCGACCGTGCCGTACTCCTGCTGCCTCTCGACGGCCACCCGCTACGCCGTCTCATCCGTATCTGTACCCGAGACACGGTATCGATACCATCTTGATTACGCCTCCAACTTCGTCCTGCTCTGGAGAGAGGCCGTACGGAGCTGGCCAACGGTCAGGACGACACGACTTGACGTACGAATGTTGTCTGTGCGCTTTCCGCGAGGATCTGCACCTGCAGTTTCTGGCATCCTTCGACCAACGGCCGCTTCGAAGCTAAGATCTGCTGATTACTGCCTCGCCCAATTCGGCATCACTCGGGTCCTGTGCTGCCCTGTGAGCGCAAGTTCCTGTCGCGAGGCGCCGCGGGTTCACAGCTATCGCATTCATCGGCGCCGTCACGTTTGGGCCTCTCGCATTTTTCTCAAAAAATACCAGTTCTAAGCCCGTTTAACGTTTTAGCTTTAGCGTACTGCGGGCGAAACCCATGATACCAAACCCCAGGCTTTTTCTCCGTCGGGCCACTACAGACACCGATCGGCTGCCTGTCTGCCTTGCTTTGTTACGCCCTGGCGCTCCTCCGCACTCGTCCTCATGTTTCTCTCTCGACTCCGACGCCCTCATCTTGATACGTCCTGCCCTACCAGGAGTGGCATTGCGCAATCAAGCTCGGCGGCCCGATAGGCTGATGTTATCGTCTCGCTCGTCATTGGGAATAACCCCTTGCCTCGCACTCGTTCAGACTATATTCCGGATCTTTTGCTCGTCTGCTCCCCTGGCCACAGTATAAATGGCATCCCTCCATTCGCTCTCTAACGCTATTTTGCCACACTTCCCTCCACTTCCTCTGTACATAGTCGCCTCCTCTCTCCCCTACACCGGTCAACATGTGCCATTGGCGTCGGTACGTACGATCTCGTGGAGAGCGTTCTACCTTTGGAACCGCCACCCACATTTTGCCACAGCGTCCGTAACAACTACAAGCGCTGCGGTCATTACGTCGACTTGGTACGTCTCTTTTCTTGCCTGCCGCCGTTCGACCTAACGACGTACTTTCAGCCCGACGAGATGGTTCGTCCTTCCTTTGCTTACCTTTCTGAAGATCTCAATTCAGTCGGCACGACGGCGCTTAGATTCAATGTGACGATCGTTACTGCAAGTTCAGCACCTCGCATCCCAGGAACTGCGTTCCACCCCGCTGCACGGAGACTTGCTGGCAGTAGTACGTCAGATGTTGCTCGCGTACTGCACCAGCTGATACCACTTCCTGTTTCGCTCACTTTTCTAGCCGTCAATTCCCCCAACAGTATAGTGAGTGTTCTTCGTGCCGACAAGCCGCGAGCACAGGTTGATTTTGCCACAGACCCCGTGATAGACGCATTTTGCCCAGTCTGCATCCAACTTGGCCGTTCTTAGAGACTAGAAGTGAATCCCCCGCAACGCTACAGTGTTATGCTATCTTCCTCTACGATGCTTTCTCAGCCTCCTTACGTTACTGTACTACCTTTTACTCACCTGCTGTATCGTACCCGACGTCGCCATGCTGTCTCTCAGATAGGGAATTGAAGTGGCTTGATTCTTGCTGATTGTGCTCGAGAAGATGATGGCGTCCTACCGAAGTACGCTGGCTAGATCCGTCATGACGCGAATGCCGACCCGCACGCCGCTCTCAAACATCTTCTGGAACAGAGGAACGCTGCTGCTACCACTGCGGACTGTCGTGCTTGCCTTTTCAGGTCAGAGATATGTACTCGCCGCGTACAGCATCCGTGTGGAGGTGCCCAAGGCTTGGAACAAGCTCCGAAATGTTACTAGGAAGAGGACTTCATCATGGATGATCAGAGAGACGAGCACAGAGATTTCATGAGCAGCAAAGGATGTCCTCTGAACGTCGCTCCGGTTCTCGATTTTGCAAGAACTTCGGTAGTCTGAAGCGCCTGTGAGATGTGCACGTACATGCTGGGGACAAAGGTGAAGGGGGCAGATAACGCGAATTTCATCGGCGGGAGAAATGAAAGAGCTCATAGACTGCTCAATCTCCGAAACACGTGTGTCAGGAGCGGCCTAAGGCGTGAGTTCAGAAGCACACGGTGGTGCCCGGCGCTCTTTCACGCACCGTTGGGAGCCTCTGATCTTATCCGTGATGAGCATGGCTGCATATGCAGCAAGGGAGATTCGCGCCCTCCACAAATTCGAACAAGGCAGTAGCGGGGGAATGACAGCCCGCGGCCCACTACCGTTCAGCAATCCGCATTCCTCAGCGAGGTCGTCCTGGAGTCTTATCGGAACGCTGTCGCAGATTCCCACCTCATTTTGGAGGACGGAACCGTAGGAACTGTGGGTCATCTTCACATCCGCGAAGCTCGCCACGGCCAGGCGGTTCCGGCAGAGGCGCTGCGCAAGTTGGAAGGAGCGAATCGCAAGCGCCTGGCGGGTTTGGGTCAATAGTCAGATGACTGGAGAGATAACGCGAGTCTACGGAATACGGACCTGGTGCGGCACGAAGAGCGGTATCAATGGAAGATTGAGCGGATGGAGCATGTCGCTCAGTCATCAGATCATTGTCGTGTGCAGTATCACGAGCCGGATCGAACGTACCGTCGTTTTTGGAAAGAATTAGATTGTGTACCCCTGACTGAGTCGGGTACGTCGAAGCCGCGAAATGGCGAGGTAACCTGTTACTCTTGATTCATCCGCTGATATGTTAGTAATTGGCAGTTTGTTAGCGGTTCATGAAGCTCACCGCCACGTCCTCCGGTAGAGGCAAAAGCACTGTAACGTCTGACATGTGCACTGGAAGAGAATAAGGCGGCCGTCACAGGAACTTCGTCGGCCGGGACAAGTGCAATTCTCCGGGCGACCTGGATACACGCGCAATGCGTGTGAAGGTTCATCGATTGCGGTGGCGAAATGTACCGCGCGGCGAGGAGCGTTGCGAGCTAGACGGACTTCAGCATTATGGGTTTGGGGCGTACATGCCACATGCGGAAACGATTTTCAAGCCATCGTGGAGGGTCGCAGACGTGTCTCTTCCTGCCGCCAAAGGGAGGTCCGCCGCTCAGCGCTCATCCCGTAGCACGCCTCCGGCTCGCGTGAACAGTGGGCTAGCACATTGACCGCGCGTGCGAAGCTTGAAAATATCGACGTGAGCCCAAAACCGCATTGTGGGCTGCACGATGGATCTCGGCGTGAATATTGTCGGATAAGTTGCTAAAGAAGGAAGAGCAAGTTCGTGCTCTCCGCTCAACGCGCGTGGCACGTGAGTCATCGGCGCTGAGATTCTCTGCGCGTCCTCTAAGCGCGAAGCCTGATCTGCTTCGTTCCTGTTTGGTCCGCACTTGTAGGCACATTCTCATCCTTGTCCCCGACGCCTGTTGCACAGTACGGCGTGTCCTTGATGTCTCACCGCCCAGCTGATAGCGGGCGCAAGGACATATACTCAGAACTACCGCTCATCAACGTGAGTTTCGCGTTTATACACGTATCTGCTACCTTCTGAGCGCAGAGATAGAGTGAACGGCTGAAATTCGACAGCTCAACGCCATTCGTCCCTAGCTACGTCAAGCAGAATGTCTCTCTATCGATGAACCCATCGCAGGCTTATGCGAGCCGAGTGGAAGGCCGGCAGATACTACTCGATAATCCTGCGCGGGATAGCAAGGCAAAGAAGGAACGAGAAGAGAAACGTGCCAAACGTGCAGCTGAGCGTGCGCGCAAAGCGGCGGGCATGATGAGCTTGAAAGAAGGCAGGCGGAAAGGTCTATGGAGGTTACGGAAGGAGGAAACCAGGTGCGTCTCCAGATTCCCGCTTCGATACATGCTAACTGTGTGCTAGGTTCTCTCTGTTCCTGCCTCTGCATTCCCTTTGGTTGGGCTATATGTCTGAACTGTTGGGCTTATCACCACCGCCCTCAACGATGCGGGGTGATCCTGCCGCTACCGTGGGCGGCGCTGCAGGAATGCATGCCAAACTCATCAAGGCAGATTTTCATGGCTCCGTGCTAACTGGTACGGTCGTATATGCCCCTTGAGTAATAGTCTGGATTACTGACTATCTCAGCAGTGCGGAAGAGTAAAAATCCCTGTCTGGTCGGTCTCTCCGGCATTGTTGTGCATGAAACCGAAAACGCTTTCAAGGTGATCACCCAGAAGGATCAGCTCAAGCGTTCGTTTTCTTCTATCGCTGCCGATGGTGCCTGTTCTGACGGCATGTTTTAGTCATACCCAAACAGAACAGCGTCTTTGTGTTGGCTGTACCCCTATATGCCATGAGCGCCGCACCTGCACCGTCTCCGACACAGACAATCATGACAGTGCTTGACGTGCCCCATATAGAATTCGAGTTATACGGCAACCACTTCTGCTTCCGTGCGGCAGAGCGTGCTGGTCGTAAGTTCAAGCACAAGGAAACGATCGAACTGTGACCGTGTAGTCTCACATCCTCCGCTTAGCGCCTGTTCTCAGCCCCAACCCTCTGTATAGAGTACTGTACACTATTGTTGTATTACAAGGTCTGCACGACAGCAAATCGATTAGCACGATACGACAGCTTCCAGGAAAAGTCCAGTCAACAGCATTCCGGTACAGCACAGGAAAGGAAATGCGGTGTCCTCAGGTAGCCGACTCTGTCACGGGCTTCCACCCGCCTGAGGGCAGTTTCCCCGGAGTACTGCTCCCCCCGTGCGAGGGTGTACCACCTTGGCTGATAACATATTCGGGGGTTGACGACGGATTCGCAGATTGAGTGGCCGCTGTCGCAACGTGGGCGAAAGGCTTGTATAACTTCTCCCGGTGAGCCGAGCTATGCGGCGGAGGAATCTGGTTTTGACATCGTTGTCAATACGGATAACGGGTCGATCGGTGGTTCCGAACGTACCGAAGCTACCGAGGCCAGGAATTGGCACGACCCTTGGATATCCTGCGCGCCGTAGTACTCCAGAAGGATGCTCAATGCATCTAGTGACGACATATGCTCAGCAGCAGCGTAAGGCGATTATGTATAGAGCGCTGACCTGCGACGTTGGCTAGCTCCATCTCGTTGAAAGAAAAGAGTTCTATCGCACGGCGAGAAGTGCCGGAGGGTTGCGACTTATGAGACGGCGGTGTGGGAAGGGAAGCCGAAGGAGCGGGCGACGCGATCCGAGCATCCAATGATGACGAATGAGGACCCTCGATTGCGCGCTCGGCAAGAATATAACAAGCCGCCGCGATGACCTTTGGCGAATAGAGGACGCATAGTGGAGTTCTATACCTAAAGAAACAAGGTGTGAGGCAAAGCGTGGCGATTGTACAGCCAAAGGTAGACCCACGAGTCATTCGCAATGGACCATGCACAATCCTCTATCTGGGGGTCATTGGGACACGCCTCGTATAGGTCGACGAGGTCAGCCTGTGGGCTATCTACGACGAAATCGAAGCAAAGGCCTTCTAGCAGAACCTCCTCCGTCAACAGGATGCTAGTCTGACATTCTTCGACCTCCTGGTATGACGTGAGCAAAGTAATCTGAGACCGCGGCGGTCTACCTACCTTGCTATCGTCTGGAATTTTCGTCACGTCTATATGAGCTACCTTTGAACACACGACCTTTGCTACGTCGCGAAGCTTCCGCCCACATTCTTCTGTCTTAGTGGCCAAGAATATACAGGATGCGGCAACGTCCTAGGGGCAGCTGAGTGACGTGCAAGGGACTCATATAATGAGTACCGACCGACCTGCCTGTGGTAGTCTTCCATAGAGTATCGCATATAGAAACGGTGAAACCACGTCGCGGCTGTATACATAGCAGAGGAAGGGCTGCAATGGGCATGTCAGTGACCTTTTCTACAGTATCCGATATCTGTACGAACAGTACTAAGGAAACTCCGAGTCTGTAAAGAAACTCTACTCCTCTGCTGCGGTCGTATAGTTCCTTTTCCAAAGGAATGCCGGAGGTGGCCCGACTCGGAGTGTTGTGTAGCGCTGACAGCGGGAACAACCACTGGGAGCTGGAGGTAGCAGCGAGATTAGTAGCGCCCATCGCAGAGCATATGCTGTATCCTAAGTGGTCAGCTCATTTTCTAGCAGGACTCGTTACTTCAGTTGCTCACTTGGTGGACAACAAGTGCGTCGCGGCCTGATAAAGTCAAGACGGTGGTGGTTTACAGGAAAGACGCGCTGAGACGCGCGACGTCACAGCAATACGCCTGCGTCACGTCGTGGCAAGTCACTGAGACCAGCTGCCAGTGAGACCGGCGGCAAAGATGAATTCCTGGAAGAGACTTGTAGCATCCTGCACACACCATGTAAATTTCTGTGGTTTTTCTCACCGCACACACCTCGTAACGGTCGGTCTGATCATTCGAACACAGTTCAGTCGTCGTGTTCCCCCCACCTCGCTGTGAATTATCACTGGCATTGGTACTTAGTCTTCCCGGATGCTAGATACTTTGTACATTGAAACACATGAAAGCGGTCGAGAGCAATGACAGCAGGTAGGATAGCTAGAAACAGTATAATGTAGACGTCCGTGCCCTCGAATCTCAATCCTACCTCGACTGTGACATCCAATTTCCATCCTTTATCGGCGAATTCGAGTGGTCGCGCACAGTCGACACAGTAGATACTGTGGTGATAGACGTGGCCGACGGAGCAATCGAAGGGGGAGGGGGAGGCTGAGATAGCGAACCAAGGTGTCCACTGGATCGCAGCCGTGTGTACCAGTCATCGAACCTCTCCAGGCTGCGGATCGCGCGGCCTCTTCCCGGCAATGGGCGGTCCATTGGATCGTCGCTGTCGTCAGTGACAAGATGTCGTCGAGAAGGTCCCGCGACAGGGCCGAAGGGTCTATCGGGATGCCAACGTGCAAGCGTATCCAACGGTGCGTCGTATGTCAACTGGAGTTCCACCGTTCGCGCGTCGTCTTCGTCGTCCGAAACAACTCCAGACGGAGTGTGAGATCGTGCTATATTACCGAATCGCCTATTGAGACGCAATGTGTCAAAGATTGCAATCGGGAGAAGATTCTCACCCGTGCTATGTGCGGACCACTCCGACATTAGGTCATCGTCGTCTCTAGCAGGCATGGTGTGGGTGACCTCTTCATCGCAGTTCTTGACGGCCTCGGGCATCTATCAGGTCAAGTATCAGCGGCCGTCGCCGGGAAATTTTCCTCTCGCACATTGTAGGCCAACAAAGCGCCCCCTATGTGCGAGCACTACGGCTGTGTCCAAGCGGACGCTGCCGGATATGAGAACAGGTTACCCACCACAGGCAATGGCCACGTATCTTCACGCCCGACCAGCTTCGCAACAGCGCTAGAAAACCAGAAGAACAGACATTGCACTGTGGTAGGTTCCGACTTGTAATCAGCCATGATCGGAGAAACAGAAGCGTAGGTCCATTCTGGCATCTTTGCATCAATTGCCGCGCTACTTGGTAACCGCAACCTCACGCACCTGGTGTGAAGCACCCGAACACCCAAAACTCGTACGATGTTAGGACGAACCAGTGTGCTCTCTTCTGGTAGCAAAGATCCCAAACCTGTAGGAGGTCAGCATCAAGTGTTCCGCGAAGATCAGGATATATCAAACCTTTCCCCATAATCGTTCACTGCTAGTCATTGGCTTGCGACGTCCGTCCCGATGGTCAAACTTCGGGAACTGTTACTCTGCCATGAGTGATGTCTTGATTCACAAACAGTACGGCGAATATTTACCGTGCCGAGCTGCGCGAAACTCCGCAAGTCTTCCTCCGCTAATACCCATGGGGGCTGGACCATGATCATCACAGAGTCGGCATTGTAGACGTCTTCAGAGTCCATGATGCTTTCATCGTCTCGTGCCCATATAGCCCATCTGAAGATGTCCCCATCGACAAATTCTTCGCCCTCTTGGAGCGTATACGACTCAGTCGGATTGAAGGCGAGATGGATCATGTGGTTCACCGTCCACAGCGGGTATCTCATGACCCACTGAAATACCCTGGGTGGTAGCAGGTGAATATGGTCAGTGGATATAACGAGTCGCAAGTCAAGCAGACAAACTGGACGGTGTTCGATCCTTTGCCGACAGCCGCAAGGGCCGCACAGGGCTCAAAATCCGGAGCATCTATCGTGATGCCACCACCGTTCTCATGGTCGACATCGTCGAATCCACAATTTATGTTGGGTAGGTGAGTGGAACAAACTGCATCGTATGCATTAGGACACTATACACTGAACGTGCGCGACCGTTCACTTACAGCGAGTGACAGATGAGAAGAACTGAGGTTTGGGGATGATTTGCACATACTCCAGCTGCCTCCGGTCTTCGTGCTTGATCGAGAGGTTATTGGCGCGACGATGATATTGGGGTCGAGCTGTGCTCGGGTCCATGCGTGGGAGCACTGCTTTTTCCGCATATTCTCGAAGATTGTCACAGGCTCTTTGGGGCGGCCACCCAACAGTGGAACCCAACACGTCAGCCCGCATAGACGCGATCACAGCAGAGACACGAGCCAGTCGCTCTGCAACCGCGGGTGAGATGCCGTCCTCATTCGGTTCGATGTCGTTCATCTGAGAGTGTCTGTAGAAGTGGTCGCGATAGATGAGAGTTCCGTGGACGAAGTTGTGTGCCAGTGCGGGGGTGCACTTGTAAATCACTCACCTTATGAATGATTCGTAGAGGGTGAGGCCTTTGAGGGAAGATATCCATGGCAACGTTTTATGCACGGACTTGCAAGCGAATCATAATGTCCTTGCAGTCGAACAAGGGCTCAGCCCACGTCGCAGAACAACGTCTGCCAAATACGAGTATGGTCAGAAAAGCGCCCAAAGAAGGGCATCTAGGCTAGCGCGCGGCGTCGCGCTTGGTTCCCGCTTATATTGAGATGCGTTACAAGCTTGACCACAGCTATATCCACAGTAGCTACATATACGCAAGCATCTTCACGGCAAGATCATATATCACAGTCGCACGTCGAAGTACTCGAGTCCCTGGTGTGTACGAGTACGAACGCGATCGTTTTGAAAGGCGCTGTACCATCTATCCCCATATTAAGGACCATCATAAGTTAACGTTGATCAGTGACCTCGCAACTAGTGTTGGAATGGTTTAACATCATAAGCATGTTACTAATACATATTAACTGAGAGCGTGCACAGCGAATAAATGTTACAACATGTCCATGGAGCAGTAAGGCATTATCCAGCGCCAGCGCCGATCATATCGTATGTGCCCGGTGTACGTCGCACGTCGTGAGGGCGTGCCGAGATCGTGAGTCGTGAATGGAAGCCGTAGGCCTTCAGAAAAGAAATCATGAGCACTTCAAAGCCCCTCGACCCTCTCCGCGCATGACACAATCAGCGCAGAGGCTCTCGTGGATCCGGATCGGGTTGCGCTGCGGCGGCTGCATCATCCGGTTACATCCAGAAGACCGGCAGCCTGCGGGGAGCCGATGTCAACACTCATCTGCGACGGACGTGAAACGTGGGCACTCACCGACAGGATGTGCGTGATTCCTGCTGAACAAACAATTGGGTCGAAGGCAGTCTTGCTGGCGCGTCGACATCGGAACGAAGTGCTGGCACAGGAGGTGCAGTTTGCCGTCAATAACCTGGTGAACGGTCGTCAACAACTGCCCCGGATACGTCCCAGACGTACAACTTACGTTATAGCACATGTTGAATACACCTATGGAAGTTGCAGGATCGACCTGGCTCGGGGAAGGGGAAGAGGCTTGGTTTCAGACCTCGGAGGACTGCAGAGGGGTATAAGTACAGCACAGTGCCCATCACTTGACTGGAAGCGAGGCCAATTCGGTTGCACGCTGGCCGCGTTCTCGCACAACCCGGGAGGACCTGCAAGGTGAGGCTTGGGGCCCCTCGCTCATGCCATATGCAAGTGAGCCCACAGAACTGTTGCGGGGCGGCGCCTCTCTAAAGTCGATCAAAAATTGCTGAATAATGTATGGTGATGTCGTCGGTACGCCGGAGGAAGCTGCCTCCAGCCCAGCGGGTGGAAGGTGGAGTCCCTGAGAAGGCGCCAGCATGCCGTCCCAATCAACAGGCCCCTTGAGCGTAGCATCGAAGCGTAGCTCGTTGGCTCCCTGCAGCACTATCTTCACACCGATGCGGCCAGGAAAATTGATAAAAACTCGAGTATCTTCATCGTGCTCACCACGAGGCCTCGTGCGTGGCCACCACATGTTGCGCATTGGTGGCATTGCGAGATCTGGACCCCGACGCATCGCGCCAACCGTATAGGGTCATGTTCCTACCAACACCCGCCGCCTCATCAGCTTCGCATCCGAGTGCTGGGCGATATGAGAGTACCTCTGAAGTGTGCGCAGTCCCCCTAGATCCTTCCGAGGGCAATAACCAGGCCCGAGTGGCGGGTGGTCCCGCCCCGACACGAGCACTATTCCAGCCGCACAGTGAAGTCATGCATCTGAAACTTCGCAGTTTGAGTGCAGCCCCTATCTGCCGACGGTGCTGATTGCTACCCTTGGGCCACCACGTTCACGGGAGGGCCAGGCAGACTAGGGGTGGGTAAACTGATTATCGTCACGACCGACGCACATACTCTATTACAGCCCGCGGCGCCAACGGCGAGCCGCTGTGAAGACAACAAAGGAAATTGATCGCGGACGCTCGTCATGCACCGCGAGCACGAATCTCATTAACAAGTTGCACCTTCTTCCGAACCTGCGAAACCAATTAATATAACCCTCGAGGTGACTTTGGGCCAAGGCATACCTCATGCGCGAAGCGCCTCCGCCAGCGCAGACTCCTGAGACGATTCCGCTTCTCGCCCTTCTTTTCGTGCCTCTCGTCCTGGACGCTGGTTTGACGCACAGCGTTGATCGTGAGGATGCCTTTGAGCTTGGTTAAGGCTATTGACACTTGGTTGTTAGTTACTGGCACGCTGCGCCCTGTTATGCATCGTCAGGTACACTGGCATCCCCACTATGTCAGTAGGTAGACACACCGGAGTATGCATCGTTTGGCCTGGGTAGGTGCGGAATTTCGTTTTTCTCCCGCGACCTCCACACGTCTTCGGGAGTCTGCACCTTGCCTGTCTGCTCTATGGCCGTCTGAGCTACAGAGCGGAGGTGTTGCCAGATGGTCTGGCTGCCATGGACTGTTGGCCGCTTGAACCAAACCGGTTTGATGACGGTGGCATTTAGTGCAGTAGAGCTGGTAGCCAGGGTGCGTGTATGCGAGACCGATGCTTGTTGTACGGCGAGTGCCCTTTGCCGGCATTGACGCGACGCGGTCGCCGCAACACTGCGGAATGTGAGAAACATGAGGGCTACAACGCCGAGGGCGATATGGAGGAGGTCAAGGGTGGCCTGCTCGAGCGTCGGTGTAGCGTCTCCCTCAGGCGCTCATGTTCTGCCATCGTAAGCGCCGTCGAGCAGAGCGGGATCGAAGGAGAGACCCCGGCCACTCCCGTCTACTGCCCCGTCCAGCTTCTGGCTCCGGGCGGAGGTGCTAAACTCTACGACGCTGCTGCTTGGTCTTGCGTGATCAGGACGGAGAGCAATATTCATTCAACCTCCATGTCTATGGAAGTACTAGCCGAGGAGTTTGAGGTGAGTACCAGCCAAGACTTGCTCACGTCCGGCACCTCAGGAACTCACGTCTTGCACAAGGTGCTCGAATCGATCTACCCTACCGAGCTCACAAGTGCGTTGCGTCCTCCTCCTGCCGCGGCGATGTCCAGCTGAGACTCATGCAAAGAAATATCGGAAAGGGAGATCAGCATCACCATCGAGCCCGATGACCCGGTGGAAGGCGTAGAGCCCCGTAGGTGCTGCTGCTGCACTTAATCGTGACCGTGGCTGACAGAGTTCCCAGTCGCCCTGGCACTGAACGTCGAATACACGGACGGATACCCTGACGTCCTGCCCAACTTCTCACTAGAAGCAACCGAAGGCGAGCTCGATCAAAGCGAAGTCGACCACCTTCACGATGAGCTACGGAAAGTCGTATGTACACTCGTTCCCGCGACTGATCGCGCTCGCACCGGACGCCCATAGAGGCTCACCACCCTCCCCCTGTCTAGGGCGAGGAGAACCTTGGGATGGCGATGACGTTCACCCTTGTGACGCATCTACGAGAACGCCTGTCCGCCCTGCAGCGCGACAGAGAAGAGCGGAAACGACAGGAGGAGGCTGAGAAGGAACGGCGAGCGCTCGAGGTACTGCGCCCGTTCCTCAACCTTGGATCGGAACTGATGTCTTTTAGGCTGAGGAGGCGAGGACACGAGGTACTCCCGTCACTGTCGAATCCTTCAAGGCGTGGAAGGCGAAGTTTGACAAGGAGATGGCGGAGAAGCGTGCGCGAGAGGAAGAGGAGAAGATGAAGGGGTTGTCTCCCAAGGAGAGGGAAGAATACAAGAAAATGCATACGCGTTTGAGCGGTCAGTGTTCTCGCTCTTGTGGACGGTCTCCGCGCAATCTCACACAGACATGTAGGTCGTCAGCTATTCGAGCGCGACAGGACGCTTGGTATACAGGACGAAAACCTCAACGACGAAGATGCTGTTTCTGTCGATATCAGCCAGTACGACAGGACGGCCCGGGAAGAGGACGAGGACGAGGAAGATCGGGTCACGTTCAGCGACAGCGATTGATTCGAACTGTAGCACGGTCCCCACTGTAGCATTCTACCGTGTATGCCCATCCACCACATTGTAGTCTAGAATGAATGTCTGTCCATGCTGTATCTATGGGCGGTCCTACAGACCGGCGAAAAGGCCTCTTTCGCCCTCGACACCGACAACGTGGCCACCGCCCTCCACCTCCTTGCAGCCGATGTCATCTCGCCCGACCTCCTTGAGGAAGCCCTCAACCTCATGCATCGGCTGTCCTCTTTCGCGCTCAGGGACGAGATCCTCGCCAACGGCCCGAAGCCATTCGAGCACAGGTTTGCGAATCCATCTCTCCAATTCGCCAAAGCGTTTACCGGCTTCGAACCAGCCGAGATGCCCACCTCCCTGCGTGAGGCCGAGCACGACCCAGCCATTGTCCGCGACGCCGACGGGGAAGCTGCTCACAATCGGGTCGTCTCGGGAATTGAGCGCCAGGAAGGGTACGCGGATGTTGCCTAGAACCTTGTCGCTCGACGCAGCCCGGTAGTATTCGTACGCCGACGGAAACGGGAAGGGCGGAGAGGAGCCCCCACAGACCCGGGTGACGATCTCGTCGAATTCGAGCAACGACATAGACTTCTTCGCAGCCGCCACCTGGACGGCCTTCCACGCAGGACTGTCTGGAAACTTGGACAGCGCGTCCATATGCCTGGCGACGACCTTCTTCAGGTTCTGGGCCATTCCGCGGGAGTACACAGCCCGGTGGAAGGCGTGGCGCTCCAGACTAAATGCCAAACCTTGTCTGCTGCTTGCCGAGCTGGAAATGAGGAAAAAGGGACGTACTGTTCGCTGGACGCCACACAGTCCCACGGCTGCACGGAGCGGGAGCACACGAGGTGAGTATGGAATAGGCGAAGCGACGGGGACGGTACACGCACGCAAGCAAGTGCACAGCCTGCGACGAGCCGGGACTTCTCCCCTTCCTCCGCAAGGTACCGCGTGAGCACATTCGCGCCAAGTGAGAAGCCGATGCCAATGAGAGGGGCCTTGGGGTACGTCTTCGAGATGTACATGACAGCCACCCGGATATCATCGGTATGCAGCGCCGAATACATCTGCGGGCTCGTAACAGGGACGCCGGCACCTATAGCGGAGGCCGAGTCAGCCCATGGAATGAATGAGGAAGCAGTTCGCGCTTAGAGACGAGATCTGCTCACACCCGCGAAAGTTGACTACAATGCCCCGGTACCCCAAGCCGCCTTGCTCAACAGGCGTGCATGCTGGGGCCAGAATAGATCGGACATATGACTCATGGGAGCCTGCCAGGCAAAAAATGAGCACTGGTACGCGCCGAAATCCGGTGGAAATGTCGGACCTCCCGTTAGACCATGCAGCACGACGACGATAGGCGTGTCTTCCTTAAGGGTGCGTTCTTGGGCTGGTGGTGTCAGGTCGATCCCACTGCGACCGCCACGCTCGAGTCATTAATGACGATACGTTATGGCACATGAACTCTTAGCATAACTCACATGGTTCCGCCATCTAAGGTCCGCAGAAGCTTTCTGTGGTTGCATCAGTCAACCGCAATTAGCCACTGTGGTATATGTTCGCCTCACCTATCATATTCTACCTTGTCTACCTTGGAGAAATCTCCTATCACGCAATATGCGGTCTGTAAGTGCCCGCTATTTCGCTTTCGTCAACCACCGATATGAAGGCGACTCCAGGGCTGCGGGCATACCTGCGGAGCCACCATGCCGGTCGGAACTCTTTGAAGAGGGACGGACATCTGTGCCGTATGAAGTCGCGCAACGAGACGCGCTCGATCGCTATTGAGCTTGCCGCGCTTTTTACAGCGACGGTCGCGGGTACAGATGCGAAATACAGCTTGGGCAGATAGTATGCGGCGGAGAGCAAGCTGAGAAGAACGCCCATGCCGGCTGACAGTCTTCGGAAGGCACTAGCAGGTCAGCGGCTGTTAGAGGCGAAGAGGCATTCCAGGGTGAGGCGGCGTCAAGCTAAGCCTAGGATGAGGGCGTAGGGCACGGTCGTTGTGGTGAGCGACGTCGAGGAGTCGGCGTGCAGGATATGAGATGGGCGGCCTACGCTCTCGAGTCGCTCATGTCGGCGAGTGCGAGGCTGCGAGCGCGCCAAGGTCGTGCAAAACCATGCACGCGTCGCCGATCATGATCATGACGCGCCCTCCGTCCCCAGCGCCTACTGCCCGGCTACTCTCATGACGCCGGCTGCCGGTTGGTCTACTCAACATCACCAAACGGCAGGCAAGATCTATGTACATGAGATCGACCGTGCACACGCCAACCCGTTAACCTACGTCCGCCAAGCGGCTAATATCATGCAGTTAACCATTGGCCACAATTCCCAGTGTATGATGAAGCAGCAGCACAAATCACGTATACAATCGACAGCGGGATACAAGACATACACCCGAAATACAACACTGTTACACTTCAGCCGAATCTCCTTGTCTTCCAGGCCTTTCCGTGCCCACAATCCACCACAACCTATAGCACTCACTGCTGCCACGCCTCCAGAGCTCGCTTCGCGGCCGCGACCACCTTCGGGTTGCTCGGGCCCTCGGCGCGGGCCAGCCCCTCGATGAGCTCCCGAGTGCTGTCCTCCATCCGCTGCAGATCGATGGTTCTGCTCTCTGCGACGACGCCCTTCCGGCCCAAGTGTCCGAGCAGTGCGCACACGTTCGAGCGCACCTCGGCCGGCACGTTCGGGTGGTTGTCTCGGAGCACCGTAATGAGCATGTCCAGCGCACGACGGGGGCCCGTGACCGGTGAGGCCTCCGTGGCCGAGACCGCTGACAGAGGTTGGGACGTCGTCCGAATGTTCTCCGCAGGTAGGGGGTTCAGAAGGGAGTCCAATACCAACGTGCCTGCGACATGAGCGTGAGTATCGGCTGCTGCGCGGCGACATGAGTGGCTCGACGCTACCTCCGTTAGGGTGTGTGCTGATCAAAGACAGCGCCACAACGCCTTCGTTGATGAGGGTTGGGTACCGTTTACTCCTGCCGATCAGTCGCGCCAGTGCAGAGACGCACGGCTCCGTCACCACGGCCTTCATAGCGGCTTCACGTTTCTTCACCTTCTCCTCATCTAGGCTCTTCGGATCGGTAGACCACAATGACTTCACCGCATTGACCAAGACGCGGGTGCCCTCGCTTTTGGTTGCTATAGAGTCCGACCGCTTCACGAGCTCCAAGATCTGGCGCAGCGGCGAGTCCTCTGGCGGGAGAACGAGCGAAAACGTGTTCTCGACTGGCACAGCGTGTCTTAGATCAGCGGGTGCCCAGGGTGGCTTTATGACTAGCGTGCACGCTTACTGTCGCCGTTGCACATGTGTTTCGCAACACCAATGGCTGCAACCTGGACGATTTCGACCATGTCCGCCTTCTCGCCCCAGATCTGCGAGGCGGCGAGCTTCTGGATGATTCCTGCCTGGCCGAGTGCAGCCCGGTTGCCTTGCGACTGCGCCAAGTGCTTGAGCAGCCCTATGACACCGTGCTTTACCTTGATGTCCGTATCGGGCTCCAGCAGTGCGGCAAGATCGGGTCCCAGTGAAATTGGCGGCCCCACGATCGCGGTGGAATGAGCGTCTAGGCACCCGACACGGTCAGAGTTTTAGCCTTCGGACCGGCACTTGGGTGCGTGACTTACCTCGCCGGCAGATGTTACCGAGGCTGAGCGTTGCGCAGATGATGAGGTCGTCGCGGTTGGTCTCCTTGAGGCTCTTGTGCGCGCGGATCCATCCCACCATCCTGTTCACGAACTCCCCGCCAGGCTTCTCTGCTTCAGAGTCGTCCCAGAGCATGTCGGTGTTCTTCTCTTCGCCGGCGACCTCGACGATGGCCTTTACGAGGGCACCCTTACCCAAGTCGAAGCCTTTCTCTTTGGCAGAACGCTCTCCGGCAGACTCGGACGACCAGTAAGGGGGGTAGTCCCCCTTTTCCACGAACGTCAAGAGCTCCGACAAGCACGCTACGCCACCGTGCTCTCCATCGGGGAACGTCAACCCTCGGGCGAGAGACAACCTGACATCTTCTACGTCCAGGCAAAGCGACTCTATCAGGCCGCAAATCTGCTCATATATGTCGTAGTCGGTTTGTACGAGAGAGCGACGAGCGCTTGGCGTAGAGAATATCGACGGTGGCTCGGGGTATGGTGGAATGAACGCACGTAGTTGTGAGACCAGCAGCGGGAGCGCATCCGGCCCATAAACTGCGCGTGGCGGTCGTTCTAAGAGCGTCATGATCAGTTGTTCATGCTATCACCGCGTCCGTCAATCAGTTGCACTTACGGCCATCGTCCTCGTCGCCCCCTCTGATTTCCTCAATGGCTCGCCAGGACCATGAAGCTAGTGTACTGCGCAAAGACCACTTCTCTGCAGGGTCTTCTGTGCTGTCCTTCTCCGAAGTAGGGTCGTAGCGCTGCCAGGCGCCTACAGGGTATATAGCTGATGACAGTTTCAAAATCGTCATAGCGGCTTCAAGGGAAACCAGGCGGTCCTTCACAGCGTCTGTTCCAATAAGCGACGGCGTAGACGCGGATGTCTTGCGAAACGTACCATAGCCTACGCTCGCGTTGAGTAGGAATCCTATAGCCGTCTTGACGATCTTGAGATCGGGTATAGATATGGGAAGCGCCTCCTGCTGAGCGGGCTTGACCGGCTCTGCATAGCCCTCAAGCAGACCCACAACGCTCTGCGGGAAGCCAGCATCTAGCAAGACGCCACGGTTGTCGTCTGTGAAGCGAGCGGCCCGGGCGGTCGGTGCGAATGTCCCCCAAAGAGAGTGGTATAACGTACCGTGATCCATACATAGGTTAGCCGCGACCCGCAGCAGCTCAAAGATAGCAGGCTTGCACGTCGAACCAGAGCTTTGCACGTCGCTCGTGGCGCTCTTCAGGAGAGAAGTCAAGGTCTGAGGCAGCAGGGTTTGTCCGAGTGCAGTCTGTTGTTCAGCTGTGTGGTAGCGTGCGTCGGCATGGGGCAAGCAACAGAGCAGACGGGGTCAAGCGAACCGTTCTTGCTCCGTAGGTCATTCGCGAGACTCTGTGCGGTGCGCTCAATGTCAGACCACTGGTTGGCCTGGTTGAGGGGAAGTTGGGCCAGCAGATCGCCGAGCTTGGAGGCCGATTCGAGTGCCGAGTTTCCGGCCATGACAAGCAGGTTCAGATTGTAGGTGGTACCGCCACTCTATTTGGACACGGAGGGGCCTCCGAGGGGTGCTGATGGAGGATGAGGGAAAGAGCGGGGAATGGAAAGCCTCTGCAACTCCTGAACTTGTCCTCCGCGAAAGAGTTCTGTCCTCCGTACCATCTAGATCCAATCACACCAGCCGTCCGATCTGGGCCACGTGCCATGTAGATAACGCCGGCGTCCTGGCACGGCCCGTCAGCATCTTTTACGACGACAGGCCGTCTCTCCTTCCGTCTCGGCCATGATTGAACCACAAGAAGCCCTTGTAGCGCGAACTCCACGAATAGCACATCCTAGATTACATTTGTGCTCCGATTCAACCACCGTCTCACGCTGACACTTTCCGCGGTAGGGCCTTCCAGCCCTTGCGGAGTCCCTTCGACTCAATCAAGCGAGCCGGCATACAATACACTGGGTCGAGGTCTTCTAATCCCGGGTAGCCCAGTAGAGACAGACCTAGGCGGCGATATGAGCTCTATGTCGTGAGAGGGATCATCACATTTGTGGCATACCTGCTACGCCGAAATTTGTATGGAATACGTCAGGTTGATCACCCGGTCGGTCTGCAATCCCACCACCCTCGAGATCCTGTCAAATGATTGCGTCAGTAGCTGCCGATGTTCGCTGCGCGAGGGACGTACTTGTGCCGAGAGAATAAACTCCGTGAGCTTATCTGCATTTATCCAGGGAATCTTGTTCAAAATCGCCATAGCGGATAGAACCCAGAAGCTGTAGCAGACCTTGTAGGACGCGTTAGCCACTACGAGGAACCAGCACGTTCTAAGAACCTCACGTCTTCTAGTTTTTCTGGCCGTCCATTCAACCCACCATTTGGGAGTTGGCGTTCCGCTAGCCACCAACCCAACGTGTCCTGGTCGACTTCGTCGAGTCTATCGAGAATCGCCAGGGCGGCCACACATACAAACACTGACGGCTCCGTCAGTATTGGGGCCGAGAAGCACGGGCGGAGGTTGGTACATACCCATCGCTGCATGGCTCTCAGCACCTGCCCGGGCACCGAACCCGCCATCAAAGTTCCTACACTGTCGGATGTACCCTACAGTTTTCTCCACGTCCAACTCATGCAGGTGGCCGAGCAATGACAGCGCGTTGACCGCACAGAACAAAAATCGCGCGTCAATCTCTCCAAAGGCATCCCCAGCAAAGACCCCCGAAGGCTGCTGGAGAGACAGGATATCTGCAAATGGAATGCCTCGCAGATGAGAACATCACACACGTGTCTTCTAAGAACGGACGTACACTTGACTACGCGAGGGATGTCCAGCCTGTCTAGCGCATCTTGCATCATCAGAATTTGGATCGCGCTAAGCGTGGAAAGGAGATGCGCATCGTGGTCGGGGTGCGCCCCAAACGCGCCTAAGCCCCGGGATGTCAACTTTGTACGCTCTATGCCATAGAGGCAACACCTAGAGGAAACAGACCTGACCTGCTTCGTCGTCCCAGCAGCTCATCACATATGCGATCATATCTTCTCGGTCAAGGGCATCCTTGTGGTTCATCACGCACAGCGCAGTAAGTCCCCAGTAGACAGCGTTCATACGCAGATGGGCAGTCATGTGGTAGACTAGGTCATCTTTGTTCTAGGAAACGAGGTGAGGCAAGCGATGGATGCGTTGAAGAAACCGATTACCTGGCCCAGAGACTGGATGTATTTGACGTGCAAAGGAATATCCAAAGCAGCGACTGATGTCATGGTGTTTTCCGAGTACGCTGCCGACGGTGCACGTTGCACGATTGATTATCCTGTAGAAATATGTAGCGGCTTGGGGAGAGGTCAGTGGGTCTGTGTACGGGTGACCGCCGCCCAGTAGGTTCGCCGTGTGCGAGTAGAAGGTAAGATGGAAAGAGCAGCGACTGCAGCCACCGTGCAAGCTCTTGACGATCGAGCGCAGGAGCAAGGCTCGATCAGGGGCCGGCGGACCGGCTACTGGGCCTCGGGCGTCTGTGGAACCTGGGCGGTTCGCTAGCGTACGCTTCGGTCGCCGCCATCAGCTGAAATCACACACCGTCGCGCCTGTACTTACACGGACAAGTTGCTTCCTACGACCGGTTCCTGGGTGTTCACTTTACCGATATGTTCGCATCGTGTCCTGCTGGGTTATAAGCAGGCCGACCCCACAACAAACGGCCCCTGTCCCCAACAACTTGACTGCCATGTCGTCCAACGTATCTTATGAGGTCTCGGAGCACATTGCGACTATCACCTTCAATTCGCCCAGGACACTGAATGCTATAACTCGAGCGGGTGCGTATTATAAGCTCCATAGCAACCTTACATGTTGGCCGACGTGCGGAGTGTAGACTACGACGCCTTCGCTGTCGCATTGCGAGCAGTGGACGCACGGGACGATGTCCTGGTCACGATCTGGCAAGGTATTTACCGACACCCATAAACGCATATATTTATCATTGAAAGCACTCCTAGCGAACGGAAAGTGGTTCTCTGCGTGAGTGCTCACGATACGGCCGTTGTCATAGCCATAAACATAGATTGCTTCCGCAGCGGGACAAGCGTCACGGGTACAACAGATAGGACCCAACCCAAGACGGCCCGCGACGCCTTTACCAGCACAATCGCGGCGGTGAACACAGATGTCAGCAATGCAGTAAGTGCGACGCACTCGACCTGACGACGGGTCGGCTCATGTACTACTAGCTGTACACACACAGCAAGATCCTTGTTGCTGCTCTCAATGGTCCAACCATGGGTAAGCCCGTCCACGGTGAGGTTAGTTGTGTTGTCACTGACCGGGTATGTTCGCAGGTATCGCGGCCGGTATGTTGCGTTGTCGTATCAGCACGGTTTGAACTCCGTTTTCACGTTCCATCGTGAATAGCGTTCCTGGGTCACGTCGACTTCATCTATGCGCTGCCCAGTGCATGGCTATCTGTGCCATTCACTTTTCTTGGTGAGAACCGCCCGACTGAGCTCGGAGTGTGCATTTTCTAAGAGCGAATGTTGGTAGGCATCATCTCGGAAGCAGGCTCCAGTGTGACCTTCCGAAGCAAGAGTACGTATTCCGCGTTTCAGGACGTCTTCCGTGGCACTCACCCACCCTTTCCCTCTAGTGGGTGCTGCAAAGGCAAACGAAGTCTTGCTATGGGGCAAGAAGAAGGACGCCCAAGAGCTGCTGGAGTGTGGGTTCATCAAGTAAGCAGAAACGCCATCCTTATCGCGCTAAATGTGCTGACCGCTCGCCAAGCAAAATCCTGCCTGAGCAGCCCGTCCCGGAATTCCAAGCCGCAGTCCGCAAGCTCGTTCTTGCGGAGCTTGAGGGCTTGGATCCGACGGCACTGTTGGGGGTCAAGCGGCTGATCAAGGCAGGTATCAACGACCAACACAACCTCGATGCCGTGAATCTCCGTGAGAGTTACGCGCAAGCCGAGCGGTTTGCGTCGGGCATCCCTGGCGAACGCTTTGCAAGGATCGCCAGGAAGGAGCTCAAGCACAAGCTCTGAGTCAGATCGCGATCTCGATTATCTCTCTTCCCCGCCGGTTGGGGGAAGGATGCATAGTATTTCCTTATCTCTGTTGTTTGCTCCGCGTTTCCCGATCTTGTTGTTGTCAACGATGTACACTTACATAGAGACTTGCACGTCTCCAGAACCTCTAGCCACACCTATGACTCCTCCCCAGCGTTTGAACCCGATGGTCAAAGACGGCAATGTGTCACTGATCGCGTAACAGAGGCTGTTCCAGGGCGTTGAAGAACGCTGACCGCCTTTTGAGGCGGATGCGCAGACGGCCGGAGCTTCCGATCAAGTACACCACCCATGACCACCTCAGCTGAACCGTAGCAATTGCCTGTAAAGGCCCGTCGCTGTTGGAGACGACGTGCAGGCCTGTCATCGACGACGCGTACGGTGAGGCGCGCCAGTTTTTCCAAGAGTGGCATTGGCGCGCACCCGCCTTGGCAGGTCCGCGCCGGGTCCGGGGCAGGCTTGGCGGAATCTTCGCGTCTTCTTGCGCGTTTGATGGACGTCGATATCATTTTTCTGCGGGGTCGGCGGGTCCCCGCATATAAGATGCACGCACGATATGTCGGCCCCGCCTGCGCTCCCTCCGCCTTTCCGCCTGACATCTCCGGCTCTGGTCTCTCTGCGGCGCTGCACTTTGGTTAACGTTACAAAAAGCGGCTCTCACGCGAGACGATGTCTTATGACGAGAAAAAGCAGGATGGCACCGTGTCCTCTAGCGATGTTGTGAAAGACGACAGATACTACGCCAATGAGGCTCTGGTCGATCCGGAGGAGAAGGAGAGTCTGCACAGAGACCTCTCTGCGCGGCAAATCTCCATGATTGCGGTGCGTCACAGCTTCATGGAATCACGCAAGCAAGGCCCGCATTGATAAGCAATTCCGTAGCTCGGAGGTGCCATTGGAACCGGTCTGATTATCGGCTCTGGAACTGCGCTCGTGCGCGGAGGCCCTCTGGGTATCTTCCTGGGCTACAGTTTCGTCGGTTTCGTGTGTTACTTGGTCATGGTCGCGCTCGGTGAGATGAGCGCCTATTTGCCTCACAAGAAGGGCTTCCCGGGGTACGCGACGCGCTTCGTCGACCCTGCATTTGGCTTCGCACTAGGTTGGAACTATGTGCTGAAGTACGTGTCACGGATATCTTGAGAGTTTCAGGTTGCCTTACATTTGTTCAGGTATCTCATTGTGACACCGAACAATGTCAACGCCGCCGGCGTAGTCATTCAGTACTGGACGCAGAAGGTGCACATCGCGATCTGGATGGGTGCGTGTACTGTGTGGTGCCATGTTCTGACAATATGCTGACGGTGCTATATCCATAGTCATCTTCATCGCGTTCAGTAAGTCGGTCCGAGACCCATCGTCAACAGTGCAGACGCTTACACTCTCACAGTCTTCTGCATCAACTTGCTCGGTGTCAGAGTATTCGGAGAGCTCGAATTCTGGTTCAGCAGCATAAAAGTCATCAGTCTGATTGGCTTGCTGCTCATGGGTATCATCATCGACCTCGGTGGCAACCCTAAGCATGACCGTCTTGGCTTCAGGTATTGGGACCATCCTTACGGCCCCATGGGCAAGTACCTCCAAAGCCAGGTCCACAACGATCACCTGGCTATTTTCCTCGGTTTCTGGAGCACCCTCACCAACGCGTTGTTCGCCTACATTGGTACCGAGTTGATCGGTGTAACGGTAGGCGAGGCGCAAGCTCCGAGGAAGAACATCCCGATCGCAATTCGTCGGACGTTCTTCCGTATCCTCATCTTCTATGTCGGCGGCGTGTTCGTGATCAGTCTCATCGTGCCCAGCACAGATCAGGTCGGTTTCTCTGCCTCATGCTCTACGTGCGTGTGGCTGACGGAGATTACTTCAGACACTTTTCGTTGCGAACAAGTCAAAGCCCGGCGCTGCGGCGTCGCCATTCGTCGTCGGTGAGTACCGCCTGATCACTGATAGAAGGGTGTGTCCTGAATCCATTACGTCTTATACAGCCACTACCCTCGTCGGGATCAAGGTCCTAAACCACATCATCAACGCAGCGATCCTTCTCTTCGTACTCAGCGCGGCCAACTCGGACTTGTACATCGGCACCCGTACGCTCTACGGCCTTGCTATCCAAGGACAGGCCCCAAAAATCTTCGCACGGGTGAACCGCATGGGTGTACCATATGCTTCCCTTATCTTGTGCACATGCTTCTGTTTCCTCGTCTTCCTCAATGTATCCTCTAGCAGCGCAAAAGGTGCGTTTTTGCCCGATCAGCTTATTAGAGCTACCCGACTGAGCGGCGAGCAGTATTCGGCTGGTTCGTCAACCTGGTGTCGACGTTCGGCGCAATTACCTGGATGTGCATTTGCTATACGCATATGTGAGTATCATCGCCGTTCGCCACCGGTGGGACGTAAAGATACTGACGGGGAGCTCGCAGCCGCTTTATGAAAGCCCTGAAGGCTCAGGGTCTGTCTCGCGACGCTCTGCCGTACAAGGCACCCTTCCAACCATGGGGCTCCTGGTTCGCCCTCGTCGCGACTGCCATCATTACGCTATTCAAAGGTGCGCGACGCGACGCGACACGGCTTCTCCGGGAACCTTACTGACACGTGTGTGGGCAGGCTTCGACACGTTCATACCCTTCACCCAAGATACCTTCGTGACCTCGTACATCGGCCTTCCCGCGTTCTTGTTGTTCTACGTGGGATACAAGGTCTACTACCGCACCACGCTGATCCCGTCCGACAAGGTCGACCTTGTCACGGGCAAGCGGGAGATTGATGAGGAGGAGGAGCGCTTCAACCAGGAACAGGAGGCTCGGGGGCCTCGGTCGCGCTGGCAGAGGATCTGGGAGGATCTGTAACGATTTAGTGAGGGCGTGTAAGGTAGCTGTACGATGTTGATGCCCGGCGAACCGCCACGACTTGAATATACGATTGATGACAACCTGCACCCCTGAGCCTGTCTCCAGCTCCAGCGTGCCACTGAGCAGAAGCTGTACACCACTAGCTGCGTTGTGTTCGGGTGTCATCTTCGCTTGTCAGTGATAATGGTAGAGGGCAGTATCCTGACATACGGAGGATAGACCGCCGTAGGTGTCGGTGGCCGAGAAAGGCGGCGTGCACCGTTTCATCCAAACTGGGTAACAAGATTACAGATCACGCCGTCCACTTCCATGCCGCTGACGCTTTTGGGAGGACTAGCACACTTGTCAATAGGGCAGCTTACGAACTCTGAATAAGTTCGAGGATGTTCCGCGGAACCGGTGCCGGTATAAATTGTGGGGCATGGGCTCGACGTTTTCCCTCCAGCCACCATCTAAAGACGACACCCAGAGCATATACTCGCCTGAATCCCACAACTACTTACTATTCTACCAAACGTTCACATCAGGTCAATACGCACAATCCGACCCGCGACATGTCGACGTCGAGGAAAGTTGTTCAGAAAGTCTTCGCTGCAGAGGTTGATGAGGTATGTCAATGTTGTGTAGATCAGCACTCGCACTATCCTCGCTCAATCCAATCCATCCCCTAGGGCGTCGGTAGCAAAGTCCGGCGGTCGATTGGTTCCCCACAGCTGAGGAACCTCACGCCATTCTTGATGCTAGATCACTTCCATACCCCGACAGGAGCGGTGCGTTGATTCTTTCTTGTATAGCGCTCGATTATTGACTGGTATCATGTATTTCAGGGTTTCCCCGACCATCCACATCGTGGACAAGTGACCGTTACCTATATGCTTGAAGGGTAAGGCGATCATGATATTCAAACAGTCTGCATGCATTCCCGGCTGTAACTGTCCTTTGGTTTAAGCGCGAGCCTTCATGAAGACTCGGCAGGTCACAAAGGGAAGATCAAGGCAGGCGGTGTTCAATGGATGTGCGCCGTGAGTATTCTTCTTTCGGTGCACTCGCCATTATAGACTTAGCTGCGTATTCACTTAGGGTCGAGGCAGTAAGTGACAAGGCTGCCAATCAGGGGTGTCTTCCAATGATAACACTTCACAGTAATCCATGCCGAGATGCCCCAATACGCACCAAACCTGCCAGAGCCTAGGGGCATGCAGCTCTGGGTCGACCTTCCGAAAGAGTACAAGATGGTCGAGCCGTCGTACCAAGAGCTAGACCCTGAAGAGTGAGTCTGTGCTATTCTCAAAGTGCTCGACAGGCTGATCAGAGATGCGAATCGCCCAGAATCCCCGTCGCTTACCCGCAGGGAGAGGACGGCCCCGTAAAGATCAAGGTGATCAGTGGCAAGAGCTACGGCACAGAGTCGCCCGTACGGCCGCTCGGAGGTTGCTGGTACTTCCATGTGATCTTCAGCCGGCCAGGGACTGTGTTCCAAGATCTCCGTGAGTGTGCTATCATCGCCTGTTGCTAGTTGAGAGACTCATGCCAGTGCTTGCGTCTCAGCCGCTGGATGGACGGCATTCATATACAGTACGCATAGTTGGTTTGCTGGCAAACTGCTGTGTCGCTGATGTCCCCGTAGTGTTGAAGGGAGCCGTTCGCGTTGGGTCAGATCCAACTCCTCACGCGGCGTTCCATACGCTCGTCCTGTCCGCCGCGTCAGATGAGACCGGCGTAGAGCTAACAGCAACAGAGGAGAACACTGAACTAGTTCTGGCAAGTGGACCCTATACCGCCATTGGGACCAGAAAGCTTATTCACTGAAACGTAGGTTGCCGGAGAGCCGCTCGACCAGCCCGTCGTCCAGTACGGCCCGTTCGTCATGACATCGCGCGAGGAGATTCAGAAGACACTCATAGACTATCAGTACGGCCGGAATGGGTTCGAAAAGGCTCACACCTGGAAGAGTGAGATAGGGCATATGTGACGTGCACGGACGAGTAGGAATGTGTCGTATGAATGCCGTTGACATTCCGCATGTATTGTACCACTATATGGGCTGCGGCTAAGCAGTTCTGGACTTTTTCTCTTTCTTACGACTCTTCTTGCCTTCGTCCTCCGATTCAGAGTCGGCAGCCTGCATGGCATCCCAGACTTCATCCTCGTTCTCGCCCTCATCTTCGCCCTCGGCTTCAGCTGCACCGACGGAGCTATCTACTATGCCGTCCCACACGACCACAGTCGGCGTGACCTTGACGTATAGCTTGTCGAGAACTTGTCCCTTTTGCTCTTGTTGTTGCCCAGCCTGTGGAGGAGGACTGAACGTGCTATGCAAGCGCACAAAGCGATCTTGTGCTGCCGACGCTAAGAACGAATATGCGGGGGCGACGGAGGTGACTGCGCCAGCGATGCCTGATGCTTCCCTGTCAGTAATATTGATAGGACGTGAATCACAGTGAATGCGAACCGTGGTAGCTGTAGATCGTCTTGCCGTTTCGTAGGTCGAGTGCGGCCAAAGTGGAGCCACGGTCCGCGACAAACACTTCGCTGGGATAGGGATGAGGAAGGAGGATATAATGTCTCATGGAGACAACCTACTGTTCGTGGAATCCCTTTTCAACAGTACTGATGCCACCGGTTTTCCCTACACCCTTCCAGTCGGCGACTGGTCTTCTTGCCGCACGGGTGTCATATCGGCGAACATTACCGTTCGCAGTACCCACGAGGAGGTGTTGATGGGCCACGGTGGCGGAGGGCTGGAGATAAGTCAGCGCTGTATTGTGCACTGGCTGACGCAGGTTAAGATGGTCGTTGGGGAGCTGTAATTCGATGAGAAGCAGTTTGGGACGTCTGAGGTTTCAAGGACCCACATTCTTTGCCCTCCAGATTTCTCCTGGCAGAAGTTGGTCCCCGCGCTTCCTCTTCTTGGATTCGGCGGGCGGCGATTGCTTGGGTGCGGAGCCATTGGAGAAGGCTGCCTCTGTACCCCACAGCGAGAGCTCTACTTCATCTCCGCCATATGCAAATGTAGATGCGTCTTTCGACAGCCTCCACTCGCATAATCGCATGGGCAGCGTTGCGACTGCTGATGAAGATTCGGCGCCATTTTCGCCAGGTTTTGTCAAGCGCAGGGCGCCGTTGGTAGTACATGTGTAGATCCCACTGCAGGCGAATAGGTTCGTTACCATGCCGGACAAACGCAACTGGATGAACGTACTTGGTAGTGGAAGCCACACCAACAAATCTTTGTCCCGCTTTCAACCGTGATTCTGACCACTCATGCACAAGCGAGAGTTCGGTTTCGTTTTGGATCTTGTACAGTGAGGCAGAGCCGTCGGCGCGGACTGCGGAGAGCTGCCCTTAAGCCAGATTACTTTAGCACGTTGCTTTCCCTGTCAATTGCCTAGACCAGTACCAGAGTGTCGGAGTCCTGAGACTGTACCGCGAGTTTTTGGATGCTCTTCGATCGTCCGGACGAGTCACCAGGAACGAGCACCGTGGTAGATGCTTTCCATTCTTTGGGATCAGAGCCCTGCGAGTAAGAGATGGACTTAATAGCCCCGAGTTCGTCGCCAGAGAAGAAGCGCGGCATGGGGTGTAAGTATCTGAAGTGGTCGAGTGCAGCACTGAACAGAAGTTGCAAAAGGCGAATTCTTCGACGAATAAATCAAGCGCCTATGATCGGTGTATACCCGGGAGAACGGCCCGGCCGTATACGGTACTGTAAACGGAAGGTGGCCGAGGTCGTGCGCAGTGGTCCTCCTCCGCCTCCCGCCGTGACGGTCGCCACCAAGTACTAGTAGGCCACTGGAACGCCCTCTGTTCTCATCTCTCAGCCATGGAGGGACCACTCAAGGAGCTAGCTAAACTGGAGAAGCTTGCAGCTGGTACGCCCTCAGCAAAGGGCAAGGCACCGTCTGTAGATCAGTCTCTGGATGCACTGCTCGACTCCTTGCGTAACGTAAAGGAGCGCTTTCAAGCAGGCACTGGCTCCCAGGCAACGCTGGAAGCGTTGGCGAAGACCGTAGAGGAGAAGAAGAAGGAGGTTGATGACCGTCAGAAAGAGGTCTACAATGCCCTTGCGAAGTTTGGGAAGGCTCTGGATAAGGTACGCCATTGCCAGACATCCAAGTCATTAGCCTGGTCCACTGAAGAGCCGGTGCAGAAATTCCCCAACCCACTCCCGTCATACGATCCTTTGTTCACCTCGGCAGAGGCTAAGGCGGCCCTCGAGCGTACCATTGCCGTGCATTTCTTGCGAACAGGGCAATTCGAGACTGCGGAGATGTTCCTCAGTGTTAGCGACGTCCTTTTTCGTTGCTCAAAGCTCATGGGATCTGATGTCTTGCCTTAGGAATCGAGTGTTGATGTCCCTTCAGAAATGCGCGCACATTTCATGGAGTTACATCAGATCATGTTGGCGCTGAAGAATGGCAACATCATTCCCGCCCTGCGGTATGTACTGTGCTGCCGTTGTATACGTCCCAAACAGACTGACGCAACTCAGGTGGGCCTACTACAACGACGAGTTCTTGGAAGATCGCTCTTCGCCCCTCCAGTTCCATCTACACCGCTTTGAATACCTCAGGCAACTCCTGTCGCCAGAGCCTGACGTACAAGCTGCCATCACCTACGCCCGTACCAACTTCCCGCCTTTCTTTGCCCACCATAGCACTGAAATAGGCCGCTTGATGAATTGCCCAACCTATCTGCCGCTCGCTCGGTTTATGAGATCACCATACGCCGATCTGGCCAGCCCATCCATACATGCCGATCTGGAGCGTATGTTTGCCACTGAATATTGCGCCGAACTCGGTATGAGCAGGCAGGCGCCGTTGCGCGTAATAAGCGACATCGGCGGCGGAGGCGCACTCGCACGAATTGAGAAGGGCCGCAAAGTCATGCGAGAGCGCAAGAGCGAGTGGAGTCAAGCAGACGAATTACCTGTAAGTTGTTTCATTGTTGAATGTAGATCAATGTTCATATGATGGTTGTAGATCGAGATACCCCTACCACAAGAGAACAGATACCACTCGGTGTTTGCCTGCCCAGTATCCAAAGAGCAATCCACAGAAGCTAACCCCCCGATGATGATGACATGTGGCCATGTCATCACGAAGGAGAGCCTTCAGAAACTCAGCAAACCCGGAGGGTACGTTCGCCAAACTGTATTTATGCGTAGCGCACGTAATGATTGTACGCACAGCCGAGTGAAGTGTCCATACTGTCCCATGGAGTCTAACATTCAGACCGCTCTGCGCGTATACTTCTGATCGGACGGAGACCGGATGTCATGGATTTTGTACAAGTACCACTTATTGATCTGTCGTCGCACTGTGTACTTCTCTGTAACTTTAGATGTGAAATATCGACTGTATCTCGTTGAATCTGCAACACGAACTTGAATAGGTGAGGCGTGCGTTGGGCTGCGGCGGTAGATTTGTGGCCGTCAGACTCAAGTCTGTGGCTAAGGCAAGTAGACGCCGGCCCAACAGGATCACGTGGCAAACGCGCTCGACGCGAGTTGTCCGCCACAAGCAAAGTGCGTCTTGTCTCGCTCGTCCACTATGCGCTGCAGCTGGTGAGGACTACTCGCTCTACATGTCCTACTTCCGTCCCGCTCGTGCTTCACCACCTCCGCGACCTGTCGCAGGGCCTTCCACGGTCGTCTCTGAGTATACTGATGACTCGCGTGCATCTGGTGTATCCGCGCCGGAACTCGTCGGCCTCACTCCTGAAGAGATCGACTTCATAGACGAGGTTATCAGGCGCGCACCCGCCACTGCATCTACCTTCCTCACAGTCTTCAAAGCATACAACGATGTCTTACAAGAGCGCGGCCTCGATCCTCAGAACGAGGTGGTCTATTATGGCAAATTGCTGAAGATCGGCACGCTCAAGGGGAAGAGTTGGGCGGACAAGTGGAAGATGGTGAAGGACCAGCAAGGGTACGCCTCGACTAATGGTGCGAAAGGCGGGCGCAGAACGCACATCCCGCGCACGACTCCTACGCCAGCGAAGTCTATACCCGCACCCACCTCGAAATATGCTCGCCGCGACGATACTTCCACGCTCAGCTCTCATCAAGACGATACAACTCGCACCGATGATGGCAATGAAGTGCAGCCTACACCGTTCAGACACCGCACAGATACCTACTCCCACAGTGATACCCCACGACCACGACGCCCGTTCATGTCTCCTGCAACGGTTACGTCGAACAATTCTCTTGGCTTGGACACTGGCCCGCCATCCTCAACACTTGACTCCCGCGTTCATCTCCATCAAGATATTGCCCGCAGAGCCGTAGGGGCTCGTACAAATCACCGATGGGACGCCGAGACTACTGCAGCCACGGAAACAACTCAGGCATCCTCCACCATCCCGCCTTCCTACGGGGCAGCTGTTCGAGACACGGGCCTTTCTGCGAAAGAGAAGGTCTCCGCCTTGGTGCAGAGAGCTAGAGATATTCGATCTCCTGCAGTCCCTTCGCCCATAGTGCCGACTGCTCCGCGACCTATCGCCCAACCACCCTCACAGAGAGAACGCAGAGGTAGCGTCATCGATGCCGATGAAGCTTGGAAGAACATCAGGATGGAGCAGGACGAGAAGACTGCAGACGAGTACTACAGAAGCCGCCTAGTCGAGCGGTGCTGGGAAGTCTGGAAGCAAGGCTACCAGTGGATTATCGTGAGTTAGTCGTGACAGTCATGGACAAGCGCTGATTGACTTCTCTAGACGACCGGAGAGCAAATCTCCGAGGCCCGCGACTCCCTGATACTTCGACGCGCACTGCAGCAATGGCGTAGACGGACGGCTGCACGGCAGGAGCTATACATGCGAGTAGCGGCTCTGTCTAATCGACGATGTCTGAAGCGCGCACTGCACATTTGGAAGCTGAAGTTCAAGGATAAGAAGCAGTCTCGTTGGAAAGAGGAAATGCGTGCGCGGATGAAGACACTTCGCGAGCGCGATGAGCTGATTCTCAAGAAGGATATGTGGGCAAAATGGCGCCATGCGTACCACTTACAGACTCTACAAACGCAGTTTGCGCAGAAAGTCCTCGTGCGCTCCTTCAACCGATGGAAGAGCCGGATGCGACGTATGGACGAGTTGGAGGCAGCTGCAGAGCACTTCACGTACGCTAAGGACGAGAAAGCTGTGGAACAGTCCTGGGATATCTGGCGACGGGCGACCCAGTTGCGTCTAGCGGAGAGGGCCTTGCGCGACAGAGTGGACCTCCGTATCATGGCCGGCGCTATAGATACCTGGAGGAGGCACTTGTAAGTCCTATATTTCCTATCTAATGGCTAAAAGCTGAGCTTTGGCAATAGTGAGGATTACCGTGTAGCCGACGAGTTCCACGACAAGCTTGTGGTGAAACAAGCTCTGCGCAAATGGAAAGCAGCCCAGCAGCGGATACGGGTGAGTTTTCTGTGTTGCTGCATACCTCATATCCAGTCTGAACTGTGCGTTTTGTAGGCCCTCGAAAACCGTGCCTCCAAGCACGTCGCGCGACAGGACGAAGTCCTTGTTCGGGCTGTCATGCGTATATGGAAGGCACATGAAAGGGGCAAGCTGCTTACGCGTGTTCGTAACCTTCGGCTCATGAGGCAAGCATGGACCATCTTGAAGCAGCGAATGGATGAGCAGAAGGAGCGAGAAGGTCAGTGGATTCCATGCGACATGACATTGTCGGTGCTGAATAGTTCCTGTCAGAACTGGCCCAGCTGTTTGCTACACGCTCCTCATCAGTACTGGCATCCGCTTCGTTTCAGAAGTGGCGCAATGCCTACAATACACATAAGAACGCGCACATTTTCGCCGTCCACTACCACAAGGCCCAGTTGCAGTACAAGATGCTATTGAACTGGCGCCTGCAGCTCCGTGCTAAGCTGCGCATGGTCAAGCAGGCGAAGGCCGCACAGAAACACTTGCTCCTGCGACGGTCTTTCCATGTCTGGAAGGCGAAGGCTGCCGAGAAACAGCGAGAGCGGAAGCTCAAGGACTTCCAACGGCGTACGGTGGCACAGTACTTCCGCGGTAAGCAGATTGAGTATGGTGGCTTGTTTCGTCGCTTACATCGATGATTAGATTGGCTTGAGCGCGCCAAGCACCAGCGTGAGCTCAGGCTGGCCGAGCAAGTGATCCAACAGAGGGTGGCCACAGTATGTAAACCCAGGCATTCCCCCTCAAATGTATTCTGACTGTATCTTCAGCGAATCATGACGGAGTCATTGACTCATTGGACAAGCCGCGTCGCCGATATCAAGTTCCAAGAGCTTGAAATGACCCAGAAGTATAATCAGGCTCTTGTTCTGTAAGTGGATGTACTCCTGGGCCTCTCTTCAGGACTAACAACGTTCGAACAGGCGGTCGTACAAGAAGTGGAAAGCCCTCTGCAAGCGACATGTTGACGAGCTCAGTCTCATGGAGAGTTATCAAGACGTCAAGCGGGAAGGTGAGTAAAACTCATGCGACTGCCCTGATCTTCTCATGCTAATGTACAACACAGAGAACATGCGCAAGATGTTCTATCGTTGGCTTGCAGCCGCTAGGAAGGCTCGGCACAGGCGGCTGTATCTTCAGGAACGAGAAGACGAGTTCAAACTCACCGTGGTCGCAGCCGCCTGGGACAAGTGGCGGGAGCGTTTCCTGGATATCAGGCTGCAGCCAATGGTAAGCCCCCGTAGTCCATCCTAGTGGGTTAAAGCTAACTTTCCTCAGGCGGATGCATTCATCAAGCAGCGCCAGAAGGGCCTCATGTTCCGCGCCTTTGCCGTATGGCACTCGAAGTCTCGAGTACGTACAGACCCAGTATAGCGTGCGAGCGCATCTCTGACGTCCAGGCACAGTCGCTCCCCGCGGTGCGCTTCCACGCTTCGAATCTCAAGGCGAAGTACTGGCAGAAGTGGCGGGACGCGATGCCCCGCGCGCTGCAGGCGAAGGCCGCCCGGGAGATGGACCGCCGCATCACGCTCTGTACGTCTTCGCTTGCGCACCCGCGACGCATGACTGACTCGCCCCCTAGCGAAAGCGTTCGAGCACTGGAAGAAGGCGTACAAGAACAAGGTCGAGCTCAAGGCCATTGCGTAAGTTCAGTGTCCGTCGTGCTGCTCGCGTGAATGCTAACCATGTCATGCGGCATCGCTCTCTAGCCGCGCTCGTTGGCTCAATCTCACCCCCGCCGTGCCGCGGCAAGTTCAGCAATCTATCCGCCCGCCCACTCTATCTGCACCTCTACGACCGCCACGAACGATCCCCCGCGTCCCACGCCAGCCCTCTCCCATGGAGGACGAGAGCGACGCCCCACCACCACCCGCAGCAGCAGCAAAGTTGTCGCTTTTCCCCAGGCCCACACCCGCCCGCCGGGGACTGACCAGTCTTCTGGAAGGCCGGCCGCGCTCCGGCTCCCCCGAGCACACCCGCCGTTCTCCCGAGCGGCCGAAACTCTCCACCCGTTCTCGGTACACCGCTTCGCGCGCCGCGAGCCCCGAGGCCGCCTCCCCCGAGCCAGAGCCGGAGCCAGAGCCGGAACGACAGCCCGCGGCACGGGCGCCGTCGTCGGTGTACGGGGGCATCGCGCGGTGGCAGCGGGACGTCGTGCGCCCGCTGAAGAGCGCGCCGTCGAGCGTCGCGGGCGACCCGCCGCGGAGCAGCTTGTGGAGCGAGCTGAAGGAGGTGCGGCGGAAGGCGCGCGCGCCGACCGAGCGGGCGTACTCGCCCGAGCCGCTTTGAGGGGATCGTCAGTCGTTGTGCACGGCGTGCGGGCCGCGGTGCGGTCGTGCCCGAGGGAGGGGATGGAGGGGGAGGAAGGTGGGAGGAGAGGACCGTTCTTGGTTTTGCGTAACTTATTCCGTCTTTGCGTGCTTGTTTTCCTCTTCGCCTCGGACGTACGTACTACTCGTGACTGGATATCATGCTGTCTGTCTGTTTGTGCATGTCGTGTTGTTCATCTTCCTCCCCCGTCTTTGTTTCGAGTACTGCACTACCCCATGTCGCTATGTCGTGTATGCCATCGTATGGAGTCTTGAACCGATTCCGTCTTGCGAGTACTGCTCAGACTTTGCTGGCGAACTGTCATGACCGACTGACAGTCATGGAGATTAGTCCACTATGAGGTAACGACAGTATCCAACTTGAATACGTGACGACGTATGCTACGACATCCAGCCACCCCAGGCAAGCTTCACGAATTACGATAGTACTGCCACCCGACCCAGTTCGCGATCACGAACCAAGTGCTCGTCGGGACGAGCGTGATCACCAAGTACTTGTAATGCCTGTCCTCCGCCAGGACGTCAAGCACCTATAATTCCCACATATACATCAAAGCGCAAGGTCAGTCAGCCTCCCGCGCATGCATGTATTCCACGGTAGGACGCACCCATATGCCCGTCTTGGGGAGGAACGCGCTGAAGAACACGGCGTACGACGCCCCGAGGAGGAACAGGAGCGAGCCCGCGAGGATGCCGTACCCGACGGCGGGGCTCGGGCGCGGCGCGGCCTCAGACCTAGATTCGAATTCAACGCCGCACAAGATGGCAGGATTCATCCGCAGCGTCAGTATACTGGAAGACTACTGTCAATGAGTGATACTCGCCGCTCTGGGAGGACGACTTTGGTGATCCAATGTGGCTGGGTCTCCGAGTCTGAGTCGTCTTGTACGGTGTGACGATGACGCATCGACGTTCTGAACAAGTTGTGCCGCGGCGTTTACACGGTACACGCATAGTACATATCCTTGCCACATTCTGGAACAGCAGATTCGTTTGCTGCCATCCTTCCACGTCATGCCCTTCGACGATCAACACGGTAGCATGCTAGAAGCTCATCAGACTAGCTGGGAGATATTCCTCGTGCACGGCGAGCGAATTCGAAAATAAATGCATTACATGTGCGGTACATATTCCTATAGTTCGTATACATATCTGCAAATCACGGGCGAACAGAAGTAAAAAGGCCTAAACGACGAGTGAACTATACCACAAAACAAAATCAAAAGTACGGTCAAAAATCGATAGCAAGGATACATGGTGCGAGGTCGGCAGCAGGAGGATATCTTGACCGTCGCGCGGTAAGTCGTAAGTTAGATGAATAGATAATATGATACGAGTGGGACGCGAGATCGTGATGGATATCATGGTCTACCGATGCTGCGCGTGCGTGTTGGGAATATGAGCAGCGATGGCGGGAGGGAGCAAGGGCGAGTGGCGTAGACATGCCATAGGGGTCATGAACATTGACCAGCCCGGGCTCAGGGTCTATATCGCAATCTCCGCTTCCATCTCGTCCGGAGTGGGAGATGGCAGCGGGATGGCTGCAGGTGGGAGCGTCGCGCTGGGTGAGGGTGACATAGACGATGGGGGCCGGAGGAGTCCGGCCACCCCATTCTCGTACCGGGTGAAAGGGTTGCGGGTCTGCACTCGTGAAACCGGTGACCCTGTGGTATTGTGAGCTGAGAGTAATTATCTTGGCGAAAGAGAGAAACCTACCAAGAGAGTTGCCTATGAACCTAAAGCTGTAAGGCATACCATCGGTTGACTTGTCATCAACGTCAGCAAGGGTCAACCCCAGGCCTTCGGAAGGCAGAGAGGGGCTCAAGCTGCAGGGCGTCTGGCGGCGGTATGCGAAGAAGTGAGCGTTGGTGGGCCGCATGACAGGAGAAGTGGGCTGGAAGCGAAAGGCGGACGGATGCTGGAGGATGGAGAGGAACTCTTCTAGTGCTTCTGCGGGAGTGGATCTGTGAAAGGATAATACATTGAGCCTCGCTGAGACGAATCGGAGGAGAGAGAGGCATTGACACTGCACATAGAGTCCGAGTAGGTCCACTCGATCTTATCGGATAATGAGATTCAGTGAAACGCAGATCGGGACACGTACCGGGGAGATGGACGGGGGGATAGACTGTCTTTTTCGGAAAGCTCTGCGACGCTGTGCTGCTGGTGATCTCCAGTATCCTCTGCGAGCATGAGGCGATCGAGAGCGTCCGTGGCAGCGGAGAGGAGGGCAGCGCGGGAGCGGGGACGATGGGATACGGGAGAAGCGGGGAAATGGAAAGGAGCGGCGCCAGTGGCGATGCGGACGGGGCGAGGGGCGACGAGGACGTGGTTGTCGTTTGAATTAAAGCTCATGTCGTTAGGCGGATGTTTATACAGGAGGGATATATGTTTTTTGTGTTTTGGGCCAAGTCGCGGTTGGGAAACAAGATGGGAGGCTCTGATCGCTCTCTCCCCGCCCTCGGTGCCACCCTCCTGTTTGGTTCTGTTTGCTCGGACCGGGGAAGGGGCGTCTATGAGGAGGGCTAGGCCGGGCCGTGGGGCGCCGTGGGGGTAGAGTCGTCGTCGTCGGCTTAAATGCCGCAAGCTGAGTCCATCGACAGCCACCGCCACCTGCAGACCACACTGAACCCTCGGCCGGGGCAGGAGACGGTCGGCGAGCCAGTGCCCAGTGCTAATCTCGTCAGGCACCCTCCCATACTCGTCCCCTCCCACCCAAACTTATCCCCTCAGTCGCCCCGCCTCGGCGAATCTTACGCCCAAGAACACTAGCGATCGTCGCAAACCCCATCTTGACGTGGTGTTCACTGTTCAGTTCGCCCAGCTTAGTTTCGCGCTTACCCTGCTCAGATTGCCGCGGTGCGGATGAGCAGAATTCGGCGGCAGGAACGCTCTGGAACGGGGGCCCACCTGAGCTCAGTGGAGGGCGGCCGGGCGGTGGAATGTGCGGCAGCTGTTCAGACGACGTAAACAATTTGTCAAGTCCCATTGTTGTGGATCAGACTCTTCTTGCGCTTCACTAGTCTTCTATATCCATATAATCCCTCCTCCCCCTGGGAGTCCCATGCCTTGCCCCCCTTCTTGCCCCCGCTCCCTCCTCTAGAGCTTGACGAGGCGCTATGGCTGCTGACTGCCACACCCCAGCGAGCGGCGCGTCCCAGCGCGAAGAGGCCCGTCGGTTTCTCGACGACTATGATCCCCTCGGCGACGACAGCGCGCTCGAAAAACAAAACTCGGCCGCGCCCAACGCCAGGTCTGACAGCAGGACCACGCCGATCCCCAAGGCGCAGCTAGCGACCTTGTGTGCCGTAAGGCTTGTCGATCCCATTGCGTTCACCCAGATCTTCCCCTACGTGAACGAGATGATGGAACGCCTCCATCTCACCGAGGATCACTCCAAGATTGGCTTTTACAGCGGTCTGGTGGTAAGCCTTTGCTCCTCCCGCGTCACCCAGCGCCAAATCCGGAAGGTGTTGTGGTTGACCGCGTCTTCATCGGCACAAATTCGCAGGAAAGCAGCTTTGCCATCGCTCAGGTCGTCTCTATCTACCAGTGGGCGCGCGTGTCCGGTGTGTCCTCTCGCGCATGAGTGAATGAAGGCAGGTGTATGCTGATGCTTATCGCCGCGAAGATACCATCGGGCGCAGGCCAGTTGTTCTCCTTGGCATCTTCGGTATCGGTCTGGCCACGCTGTTCATGGGTGTCTCCACTACGCTCAGTGGTGTCATATTGGCACGGTGTCTCGGTGCGTAAATGCGGGGTGGTATCACATACCCGCCAATCGCTCGAATTTAACTGTTGAATATCACTCCACAGGTGGCCTGTTTTCGGGCAACATCGCGGTCATCCACTCTGTCCTTGGTGAGATCACTGACTCGACGAACCAGTCAATCGCTTTCCCTCTCTACGGGCTATGCTGGCCTTTGGGGGCAATCATTGGGTGCGTTATGCGATTCACGCGGCCGTGATGTGAACGTAAGTAACGTTTACCGTAGTCCCCTAATGGGCGGATTGCTCTCCAATCCTGCGACAAAATTCCCTCAATGGTTCGACACCGAACTCTTCCGGAGATATCCTTACTTGCTACCATGTCTCGCCGCGGCGGCGATAGCGTTTGCAGGCTGCACGTACGGGTACTTTTACCTGGGCGAAGTGCGTATTCCGTGGAGCATTGCTACGCTTCCGATGCTTATGCTCCTTCGGTAGACACATCCCAACTTGCAGCCACGAAAGAAGGAAAACATCCCCATGTCCGAGCGCCGCGACGGCTCGTTCGAGAAGCCGTCGGAGCCGGCGAGTGTACAACAGTTGCTGAAAATCCCTGTTGTCCGCGCTCTGTGTCTGAGTGGAGCAGGTCTTTCCTTCATGTGAGCATACTATTCACCAATTTAGCCGTGGATTGACGTTAACGCCTGATGTATACAGTGCCACAGGATTTGATGTCACATTTGGTACGAACCGCACAGTCAGGCGAGTATATACCGCGCTAACACTCCAAACCGTCTAGTGTTGTTCTGCTACACCTCCCTCCCGCAAGGAGGCCTCGCGTTCAATGTAACGTCCCCTCTCCTCCCTCCCCCACGCTCATCTCAGCCTTCTAATCACCCATCCCCTCCCTAATCACACAGGCCACGCAAATCGGCTACGCGCTCTCCATCTCCGGCCTCATCTCCATCCTCCTCCAGCTGCTCGTCATGCCCATCGTCCTCCGGCGCGTCGACCACGCGCGCATGTACAACTTCTGCATGGGCCTCTGGCCCTTCTGCTTCGTCCTCCTCCCCGGGCTGAACATCATCGCGCGCTGGGGCGCGCTCGACGAGGCCGTGGGCGTGCTCGCGCCTACGACGCGCGCGCTCGTGTGGCTGGGCATTGGGGTCATCTTGTCGATTTCGCGCACGGCTGCGCTGGCGTTCTCGTGAGTGCCCGTCGTCGTCGTCTTTGTGCCGGCGGACGGACGTGTGAGCGTGCGGATCGGGTGTTGATTCATCCTGCTTGTGTTTGACAGGGTGAGCATGATCCTCGTGAAAGACAGCGCGCCGAACCCGGCCTCGCTCGGTGTCACGAACGGCATCGCGCAATTCGCCATGGTACGTACATCCTTTCTGCGTTTCCGCCTCCATCCCTCCCACCTCCCACTTCCGACCCCCGACTCCTCCCTTCCATCGATGCATGCACGCGCGTACGTCGTCGACATTGACACCGACACTGACTGACACCGGATCCGCGCCGCACAGTGCCTGTCGCGCTCGTTCAGCCCCGCGTTCGCGAGCTCCGTGCTCGCGTTCTCGATCGGGCACGACTTCGTGCTCCTCCGGTACCTCTGGGTGCTCGTCATGACCACGATCTGCTTCCTCGGCACCACGCTCTCCCGCCGGATCGCCGAGGGCATGCGGCAGAGCGCGATCCCCCCGCGATGATCGAGCAAGAGCGAGGATGATGATGATGAAGCACCCTCGGGCTCCTCCGTCTGGTATACTCGATATCTTATTGCAGTCCGTTCCGGGCTATGCCTCAAGCTCGTTAGACGTCGCGCATCCCTCCTATCGCTCCGCACCGTACCTCATCACACCGCATTGCACTTCACTGTTCCCGTCCTTCCATCAATTTCTCAATATGCTACGGCACCTCACTGTCCAACTCACGCAACGCACGAAAAGAAAAGACGCTTGTACCACCCACACTCATACGCTCCGCATCACGAGTCGCACGCCATGGATGTCCTGTAGACTACCAGCCAGCTAGCTAGCCCACGGCCTGCCAGACTTGCCAGAGTACTCACTCACTACATACACCCTCGGGCCTCCGCCGCCGCAGTACCGACGCGCGCAGTACGATTAGAAGAAATTTCCTGTAGACTACTACAACACAGCAGCGTGCCTTTTCCGAGAAGATTACTGTCACTGTCACTGAGACCGGGGTAAGCCGAGGGCGCGACGACAGCGGCCATGACAGCGACGAGAACGACTGCCGCCACGCCGCGTCGTCGGCGTACGGGATGAGATATCCAAGCTCTACAACCTCCGCCACCACCACCATCAACACAGGTTTCCGCCGTCCAAGCGGGAGCAGCCCGCGCGCCGCCTCTATCATTACAACTTGGACGGTTCGCCGAGGGCGTAGAGCCCGTCAAGCGGTGCCTTGAAGTACTCGTACGTCTCCTTGCTGTCACGGCGAACGACGAGACAGAGACAAAGGGACAAAGGGGGGAGCAGGCGCGTCAGTCAGTCAGTCAGTCGGCGATGTGCGAGATGGATGCCTAAGTGACAGCGCGACGTACCGTCGGATCTTCAACGTCGGCGTCAGGCAGCCGTTCTCGGTCGTGAGTGCCTCCAGGGTCAAGTAAATCCGGCGGACCTGCTCGAAGCTAAACGGACAGCGCAAACGGCGCAGCGCAAAGGGGGCGGACAGGCCGGAAAGGGGCGGCAGCGGCGCGTCAGTCCTCTGGCGGGCACGCGGACAGGCGAAACACGAAACGCGAAAGAGGCAGGACGTACCCCTTGAGCCCGTGTTTCTTCGCCTGCTTGGAGAGCTCCGCGAGCACGGCGGCGTTCACCTGCGGGTCCTTCGTGGCCTCGCCGAGCACGGCGAGGTCCGTTGGCGAGACGGGCTTGCCCTTGACGCGGGAGACGAGCGTCGCGAACTGGACCGGGTCGGGCACGACGACGGCGATGAGGTACGACTGGAGCGAGTCGCCGTGCACGTAGAGCTGCGCGACGAGCGGCGAGCCGCTGTACACGTTCTCCACGTTCTCGAGCGCGACGTACTCGCCCTGGGCGAGCTTCATGATGTTCTGCACATGACAGCGCCGTCAGCGTTAGCGTCAGGCAGGCGCGCGTTCGTTCGCGCGAGGGGCGGCGGAGTGCCTACCTTGACCCGGTCGATGATCTTGAGGCGGAGGCAGTCGTCGAGCATGCCGACATCGCCGGTGTGCAGCCAGCCCTCCTCATCAATCGTTTCGGCGGTCTTCTTCGGATCTATCCAGTAACCGTTAGTCCCTTGTCGCCGCCGCCGCTCGGTGCAGAACCGGGGACTAACCCTTGTAGTAGTACGAGAACCGCTGCGCGCCGCGCATGCAGATTTCGCCCCTGGGCCCAGGCTTGTCCTCTGCGGAATAGCCCATCGAGGGAACATCGATGAGTTTGAGCTCAGCGTTGGGCAGGGGGGCACCGACGGTTCCACTAGAGGTCGGATCGTCGGTCCAGGTCCGGACAAAGCTACCACAGTTTTCGGTCATGCCATAGCTAGAGTGCGAAGCTCGGTCAGCACGGGCACTAGTGTGAGTGTAACGGGTGCAGTTACCCTGCAGCGGTCGAGTCAGCACAAAGAACAGTATCCAATAGAATTGACTACGCACCCTCGATCATCGTAGCCAGAAGGCCAATCTTGAGGAACTCCATGACATTTGCGGCGATAGGTGCGGAGCCGCTCGTGATGAGACGGACGCGACCGCCCAGAACGTTGTGAAGCTATTCAATGCCAATAGATTTAAAAATGGGGTCACTGCAGAACATGCGAACCAGAACATACCTTCCTGAACACCAAGCGGTCATAGAGAGCATGTGTGAACTGACCATGCGTGCGGAGGTTGTACAGCTTGGTGGCTACCGCCTTCCTGAACAGAGCACCCTTGATTCCAGGCGCAGACCCCGCGGACATGGCAGACTGGTAGATTCTGTTGAGAACACGCGGGACTGAGGGAACGAAGTGCGGCTTGATGACCCTGAGATCGTCAAGGAGCATAAGCGGATCGCCAGAGGCGTAGCCAATTTGTCCACCCATGGCGATGCAAATCAGCTCCATGACTCGCTGTGATATCCTCGGTTAAGTGAGATCATCATACGACAGAGGACGGAGCGTACGTACCTCGTAAATGTGCGCAAGCGGCAGGAACGACAACATAGTGGTCTCATTGTCTAGTGAGAACTGATGCAAGTACCCATGGACGGCCTGAGCCATGCTGCCGTGCGTAATAACAACACCTGAATGACATAGCGTTTAATTTACGGTGGGATTATGACCGGCGACACCATACCTTTTGGTTGCCCGGTAGTGCCCTGAGAATTCGTCAATATACGATTGGGTCACTGGTAACGCCATTTCACTCACCGAGGTGTAACAGATGGTAGCAATCTGGCTAGCGGTTGGTGGAATCACATCAATAAGGTTGGCACGACCAAACTCCTCCACTGCATATGCGGTCTGCCGTGTCAGCCACACTTCCGGGTTGCACACGGCGAGCCACGACGTACACTCTGAGAGCTCCTTGATCTTCACGTTGACGGACTCGCCCCACGCAGACAACACAGTCTTGGTATCGGGCGATAAGGGCTCCATAGCCACAATCATCTTGAGCGTCGGCGTCTTAGGGGCCAGCTTCAGGAGCGACGGGATATGCGCGGATGTCGCGAAAATGACCGTCAACTCGGCATGGTTGATACTACGCAGCAATGTGAGAGGGTAGCTCAGTTGAGGTTGGATAGAACGCAGCTTACATGAACTCTATATCGCAGTGGTAGCTTCAGTTCAGACAGCCGCATATAGCGCAGTTGTGAAGAAACGTACCTGCAGAATCCTTGCCCAGCGTATCATACAAGCTGACCCCGACCTTGCCGTACGCTTGCAGGGCCAAGTCGATGATCTGCCAGTCTGCGAGGAACGGGGATTGGAACTCGAAGGATGACCACAAGGTGCAAGAAGGCAGGACGTACTAGGGCAGTTCTTGCTCCAAATACCAACAGTGGGTAGGTCGCTGCCTCCAAGCGGACCGTCCTGGAAGAGCTTGTGGAGAGCACTTCCGATAGCCCGTCTGCGCAAGTCCACCTCCGTCCACGACTGCCACTCGAGGTACTCGGCGAGCTTCAAAGGTTGTGCGGAGAGAACAGGGCGGTGTCCCAGGAACGGCCCGCCATTGGCACGACGGTAGCCTTCGTTCCAGATCTCGAGGAGGTTGGTAAAGACATTAGGGGAGTCGAGGGTAACGAAGGGATACGCCGCTGGAATGGCACGCGACAGCGCCTCGTCAGCTCATGTGATAGTGACCAAGGACGCGGTGGAGTCAGTGAACGTACATCCCCGATAGTGTGCTGCGACAAAGAGCGCGAAGTGAGCGTGTCTGTGGGGAATACGCGAGCTGCGAGTGGTAGCGTCATACCGGTCTGTCCTGGGCGCTTCGTGCCGGGTACCTCTATGCACTGCTTCTTGTAGTCTGCGGAGAGGTTCTCGGGGACAGGGAGGTATGCGAATGGAGACTCGGACATGGTGAAGACGGCTACGTGGACTGGGAGGAGAAGATGGAGGAGGAGGTCAAGGAGTGTCCGGGTAAGTGTACCTCGACGGACCCGCGCGACCTGAAAGGGCTTACCCCAACGCACTTAATCACACTGATGCTGGCGTATGCTGATACTCCGCGACTGTTACCGGCGATCTACAAATGTTCTAGTGGGCTGGGGCGGGGAGCTATAAGAGGCCTTAAGCCGACGGTTCAAGGAGATTGTTACATTGACTAACAAGACTTACGTGCGGACTTGGCTTTCCACCCAATTTGATGGCGGGGCGGCAAATGAGCACATTGACCGTCCGGACGCACGTGAAAACGCGATGACGCACTCACCGACGGGCCGGACGCGACGCGCAGCTGGATATAGCAAAGTACAGTGTAGCACAGGGGGCGGGACGAGTCTTGGGCCTCTGGGCGAGTCTAAAACGCTGGCAACGCTGAGGAAACGCGTACGCGGGCTGTCCCTAACGCCTCGAGTCGCCCTGCCAGCAAATGTGGGAACGAACGCGTCCAAGAGAACTCCGGCCACACCGCCCAAGCAGGAAGGCCGTGATGGGGAACCCAAACGCCTTCTTCGAACTCAATCTTCACCAACGCACCCGCCAATTTCAAACCTTCGTGTTCAGACGCGCCTGGACAGGCGACGGGATACATGGCAGATGGAGATACACGACACAGATCTCGTACTAGTGTTACAATTTATCGGCAAGCAGATCGTACGTACATACGGACATATATACAGCCAAAGTCCCGTCCCTCCGAACTTCGACCCAACATACAGGCAACTAGACGCAGCGGTAGCTCTTAGAATAGTATCATGACAGTCGTGGCAGAAAGGGACAGTCGGCGCGAGGCGGTTGATATGCGATCAAGGGGCGCTCAGAACAATCTGCGGTCACGTCGCGTTAACCAGGCACAGCAGCGCGCAATAAAACCTCCGAACGCACCTTCATAAACTGCTCGTAATTCATTTGTACCCAGCCGTCACGATCTGTGTCGACCCTGAGAGCGCAACGTCCGTTAGCACAAATCGGAAGCCCCAAAGAGATGTGAACTTACCGCTGGAATGCTTCCGTCAATGTCTTTACAGCAACGCACGCACGAACGAAGCGGTCGAATGTGATGCCAGGCGGAGGCCCGTATCGGTCGGTTGGGCCAGAGGCTACTTCCGTAATCAACTCTTTCGGGTCCCTGGGGTGCATCGCACAAATGGCAACTTACCATACTTCTGCTCAACAAGGGAAAGGAGTGTCGGAGAGAGGTTGTAGCCAAAGCTCCGCAACGCCTCAGCGAGCTCGCTCCCATCAATTGAGCCAGACCGATCTCGGTCGAAGTGTCTGAAGACGTTCTGCCAGTCCTGGATGTACTTCCAAAGTCCAACAAACTCTGAAAAATGGCATGGAATCCGTCAGCACGCCTCGCTTGCGCTTATTTGCAACAGGGAGAGCTACCGTTGAAGCCGATGGTGCCGCTACGGTCGGTGTCCTGCCAGTAAGGAGGGGCACATTGAGCGCTATTCGCACAAACAGGAAGCAGGGAACATACGAAGATGGACATCAGCATCTTCACTGTATCGAGGTCGAACCCTATGCATCACGGGGTCAATATGGGTGTTCAGGGTGCCATACACGTTCATTTCGAAGGCACGAGGCGGGGGCATACACGGATACACCGCCGCCGCCCCGAATCCAGAAGCCACGCCTCGAAAGAAACGAAACGAAACTCACTCGTCCAGTTTCCTGTGGGGCCAAAGCACGCGATCAGCAACGATCGCAACCCAGGATCAGCCCGTCCTCGCATGGGAGGATCTGCACGCACCATTCACCAACGCCGCCTGTAGCTCCGTTACGCTAATCGCTCCCGAACGATCCGTGTCGACGGCCGAGAACCATTGCCACAGCTGTGGATCGGCTCCGGCAGGAGGCCCCCCTGGAGGAGCGCCGTAAGCCGGCTGCCCATAGTAGGCTCCCTGCGGGGCGCCGTACTGGCTCGGGGCTCGCGCGGGCGGAGCCGGACTCGGACGATATTGCGAGGATTGCGAAGAGTATCTCTGGGGCGGGGGTGCACCGTAGCGGATGGACATGGTGGTAGGTGGGAGAGAAGGAGGGGGCACGACGTGTGCGAAGGTGATGGAGGCAGTCAAGAGAGTAAGTCGCCCTCCGAGGTCCGCGTGGCGCCCTTATGAGTGATCAGGGGGTTGAGGTCTCCAATTGAGGGCGCGGGGCAGTGTAGCTGCGAGCACTGTCGGGCGCACGAACGCGGCCGCAGTGGGTACTGACTCGAATGCGATGCACGTTACTCCATCCGCATACCCAGCTGGGCCGTTGAAGCGGTGGACGGAGTGAGCGCCATCAGAGGCGGTAAGTTGGCTTTATCATTGATAGTCTGGAGCGAAGCGGGCGCGCTTCCAAGAACCAGACCTTGTGCAATAGCTCATCTTTACGCTCAGGTTGTGATTGCATCATAATCCGGAGTGATATTGACCAAGTACTCTCCGAGTACAAGTGATAGCTTTGTTACATACACTGCAACCCCATAGAGGATACCACCCGAGGCCGGCGGTCGAGAGACGATGACGCAGGCTGCGGCTGTAGAGCGGCATTGCGGCCGCAGCCCTGTGCCAAAGTGTCGCCCGAATAGGCAACCTCGGCAGTTCAAGCCACATCCACTTTACGCGCCGCGCACGACCCGCCCGCTGGGTGAGCCCGACGTCCGCACTGTCGCACATTCGCATCTGCTCTGTGTACATGCATCACCTCGGCGCATACACATTCCAAAACACCCATGGGATCAACGCGTGAAGTCGCCCCAAGACTGGGGCCGCTGGTACAAAGCCAATCTGAGATGGATCTCAGTCGACGCCCGCCGCGAAATCATATGACCGTGTCGCCTACGCGCGCAGGCGTGACTACCTCGCTCTCTTGAACACCGACCGCCGAGCCGGTTTGCGGATACCTCGTTGAACGGCTCGGCGGTGGGTTTGTCGCCGACCCTATAGGTAGCGCTGCTTTGAGGGGCAGTGCCTTGACTTCCCGCCGAGCTGTCTAGAGAGGCGCATTGACTCGGAGGCTCACGATTTACGTTGAAGGATCGCAGTGACGAGGCCCTTCGGAAGGACAGCCATGACTTCGCCTCACCTGAAAGCAGTGATTTTCGACGTACGTTCACGGATCGCCTTGGTTCCAGCAGAGTTCAACCCGAGCCCCCTGCTGACCTTCTCCGCGCGCGCAGGTCGGCGGCGTCGTCTGCCGTAGTCCCCTCATTGCCATCGCGGCATACGAACGCGAACACGGCATACCCAACAATTACATCAACTGTGCAATGTGCGTCGGCACCAGTCTCACCTCCGAGACCGTGCATTCATGCTGGCTGCCCGACTCGGCCCACCTTCCATAGAACCGTTCGCGGATCGCATGGAGCCTGGCAGAAGTTTGAACGGGGAGAGATGTCTCTCTTCCCATTTTACGAGCAGTTTGGCCGCGAGCTGTCCGATACCACGGTTAACAACCCGGCCTATGCCCAATACTGCCAGCGCAGAGGATTAGGCAAGCGTCCATCCTTCTCTGCGATCTGCAATTTTTATGCAACGGTGACGTCCCGGCAGCGTGCCCGAAACTGCCAGAAGCGCTGCACATCGATGGGCGTGAGGTGAGCTCCGCGTGCGCCTCCCCTCCGGTGGAAAGCTACGGCGACTGAAAGGAACTGTCAGCTGTTCGGCCGCATGATGCGCGAGAGCGGCGAGTTCGACGAGCGGGTCGTCGAGGCGATCCGGCGCATACGAGGTATGGCCCTTCACCGTCATCGCCGAGCGTGCCCCCTCACCGTTATCCGCCTCCCGATGCAGCGGCGGGCAAGTGGCGGGTCATCGCGCTCACGAACAACTTCTCGAAGAGCGAGACCGACATCATCGGCGATAGCCCTCCCTCTCCGGAGCGATACCCCAATTTTACGGTGCAGTCCGAACTCGAATTTCTCGGCTGGAAAGAGGGCGCGACACCGCCGCGGCTGCGTGCGTTGTTTGACGACTTCTGTGACTCCAGCACGCTGGGAATGCGGTGCGCCATGCTCCGCCACTCGTCCTGCGTCCGTGCTTCTTACTTACCATACTCGGACGCATCCTTCGAGCAGGAAGCCGGAAGCCGGCATATACCTTCTTGCATGTGCCCGTAACGGCATCAAGCCTACCGAAGCCGTCTTCTTAGATGACCTAGGGATGTGAGTACCGCGACGCGAAGTAGCTCGAGTTTCTGCCAATCTTCTATACCACTCCTTGACGTGTTGACGTACGGCCATGCAGGAACCTCAAAGCTGCACAGGCGCTCGGGATGGAGACCATTCGTACGTATCCCTTCTTGTCGTCACATCAGACGTTCTGCCCTGTGCGCATAAACCACGTTCGCGCGCTCACAGCCGCTCTGCAGAAGTGCCCATCGGCGGCTCGCTCGGGGCGCTCACGAAGCTCGAAGCAAAGCTGGGCATCGACCTGACTAGCGGGGCGTTCGAGCCTACCGAGTGGACACCTTCCAAGCTCTAACAGAGTTGATGATCGTAATCTCGCACGGCTGTCGTTCCGCCGCGCTGGCATCTGAGTTTCACCTGCGCGATGCGGCCGCGCTGCGCGCTCTCGACCCGACACCGACGCCGGCGCCGACATGGTAGTGCGTTGTGCATCTGTGGGAGATAGTGGACTGCCAGACGCGCGGGCGGGGAAGCAGAATTCAGGGGCGCAGCGGCGTTCGAGACTTTTTATCCCACACGTTCCCAGTCTAGTCTATTTGGTGCCATGCGATTGCTGCAGCTGCGAATTATCCACAATTACATGTGTCTAGAAGGGCTTGTCCGACGCGGGCGTCTTGTCCTGAAAGTAGTCACCGACCTTCAAGAGACGCAGAGAATGGGAAGTCGGTTGTCAGCGTCGGAGAAGAAGATTGCACCTGGTGGCGGTAGCATGGGACTTACCACGGGCACCTTGGTCAAGAGCTCCCGCTTGACCAAAGGCGTGACAGACAGAAGCTAAAACATCGCCAGGGCGTGCGATGAGATAGGGCGATGTCTAGGAAATAGAGGTGGAACGTACGTAAAGCGCGGCAACACCCGCACCAGCTCCCCAGAGGGCCACGCTAGGGGTCCATGCGCGGAAAAACTGCAGAGAAAACACGGGTGATAGAGATGGCACTTCAGCAAGAGAAGCAGCTCGATATGGTGCTACGACGCACCCGCTGAGCAACTTGCTGGGGAGGGACGGAGTGGTAAACGACGCGAGACATGTCTTGGGACGGCTGAGTGAGCTACGAGAGGGTCGTCGAGGACGTCGAGGACGATGGTTTTGCTGAAGAGTGTCGACGAGCGTGCGGCCGTTGGTCTCCCTGGCAGGCGCGCTCACTCACGGAAACGCCCGAGCCAATCCCGAGCTCGGCTTCAGCCCAAGTTGCCGATCACTTTCCATTTTCTGCTCTCACTGTGCTCTTCCTCACTGTCTTTCACCTCCTAGTGCTCTGCTCACCCCGCTCTAGGTCTCGCTCTCCGTCTACACACCTCACTCTGTGCTCTAGCTCGCCCTACACGCCCTTGCGAGCCTGTCTCTCGACGCTGCCTATCTCCGGTGTATTGTATAACGATCCGGTCTGCCGGTGTTCTCGAGTCTAGCCCCAGAAACTTGCGATGGCGAACCCCCGTCAGAGACGCAAGTTGCGCTCGGGATCTCACAAGCCTGTGCACCATTCACGCCGGGCTAAAAAAATTCTGAAGAAGCAACCGCGTCGGTAATTTCTCTTGTGCTTGGCCTCCCGGTCCCTCAGCCGCATGGACTAAGCGTTGCGTCCTGAATTTAGCCATTCGGGGTCCTCAAGTCCTGCAAGAGGCCTGGGACCCGCGAAAGACGGTTAGACAAAAGTACGTGTTCATCTTTGGCTTCTCGATGCGATTCTCGCCTCGCCCTGGGTCGTTACGGAAACAAGGAGGCTAACGTACGCCTCCGGCGCGGTTCCCCCAGCTATGAAGCTCTAGGGCTCGCGGCCACGCTCAATCCCATAGCGTCCGGCGGCACGGAGCGACCACTTTCCACGCGTCTCGGGCACGAAGAAGGCCCTGACACGCAGCCGGAGGCATCTTCCTCTGCGTCTGCGTCCACTTCCAAACCCTCGGGGGCGAGCGGGGTGCCGAAAGGGTACGGGAAAATCATTCGGGACGCAGATGGCAACATCGTAGACGTCGTGCTCGCTGACGAAGAAGATGAGGAAGGAGAGGAGGCGATGGAGGAGGAGCTGGAGGACGTCCCAGATCCCACCGAGGACGATCAGGCCGCGGGATGGGTGGGATTGGGTTCTGACCCCAGGAAGCGTTCCCCGGAATCAACGGGCACGCATGTGGTGCAAGGTGAGTACATCTGGCTGTCGAGTGGCTAGAACCAGGAGGAGGGGTGATAGCATCACTGCCATCGGATGCTTCTCCTCCTTCTGTGGGACAGCCGGGCTTCGTACCGGACGCAGATTGGCGGACAATCGCGCTCACGCTGTTGGTCTCATAATTGCAGCCTTGGAGCAATTGACAGAAGCCCGCGGAGGCCGTGTGCCGCGCTTCACGTCGAAGGGGGAGCAGACGGTGCTCCGTCGACTGGTGGCCAAGTACGGGGAGGACGTGGAGGCGATGGTTCGGGACAGGAAGTTGAATGCAGACCAACGAACCGCCGGCGAGCTCAAGCGAGCGATTCGAAAGGCGGGAGGGTTCGCGGAGCTGGGCAAGGCGGGCTAGAGTCACGTGCGATGCGGAAGAGGCAGAAGGCCTAGCTCTGGCGGTCGGGGGAACTTGTTCCGAAAGTGGCTGTACTGGTGAGATCGGGCGGAAGGGAAATAGAAGGTGACCGGCAATTGGGAGAGGAGCTGGCCAAGCTGAGAAAACGGATGAATGGGAATCGGAAGGGGGACGTTGTGTGACACCGTGTGCGACTCGCGAGACGGTCGACAGGCGTGCGGGCCAAAAAATGGGCGGACTCAGATGCGTGTCAGATGGGAAGAACTCTGTGCGTGCTTGCGATAATTTCTTGTTTGCAAAAGACTGGGGCGCTCAAGTTGACAACGGGCCATCAGCGGCCTATGGGCGATGGGCGACTTGTGCAGATTAGGTGTGTATTATGGTGATTTAATGCCGCCGAGTGCTACCACTAGTGAGGAACGCGGAGATCAAATGGGCAGTCGCGCGCTTTGCTTTAAGAGGGATTGTATGCGCGGCTAAAGGGCGAGACGGGGGTGCTGAGCAAGGCACGCGTTATGAGCGAGGGAGGTCGCGTGGGGTGGGAGTCCGAGGGCGATAGGTGGGTGGGGGGCGCCGGGGGGCAAAAGAGAGTTAGGGAAGAAGATGGTATGCAGCCTCTGCAGCGTTTGGCTGCGATTGGAGGGCGTGTGCGAGCTGGAGAGCTGGGATGCATGGTATGTTGGGATATGGAGGAGTGGCTGATATTTGCGAGTCATTTTAGGTGCAGTATCATGAAACTGTGACGGGGGATGGCCGTAATTGGCATGAAGAGCCCGGCGGGAGCGGACGGGAGGGATGTGAAGCGGCAGGGAAGCGTTGGAGGAGTGCGAATGGGGAGGACATCTCAGTCACACAGTGCAGTCTCTCGTTGTCTGTGGAGGAGCATCGGCCAAGAATTACGGGCGGATTCCCAGAAATGGGACGTGCACCGCAAAGGCCCGCGTGTCGCCCGAGTCGCGGTGGCCGGAGTGTGGTCTGGAAATGGGAGACACGGGAGGAGGGTAGATTGACATGGACCCATCCCCACAAAGGGTCCTCGCCAGTCCCAGTCCCCTTCTTGAAATCGTTTCCCATCCCTCCCTCCCCCAGTCACGTCGGTCCGTCCCGCCATCGAATTCCCTTATTGACCATATAGCCTGCCTTCCTTCGCCCACTTCCTCTCTCGGCCACCTATATATCCCTCCCCCGCCCCCCCGCCTCGCTTTTCTCCTTCGTCCCCCTCGCTCCCTCTTCCTCCTTCGCGCCCTCCGTCGCCCTTCATGTCGCCCAGGAGCGCCCCCTCCCCAGTCACTCGCACCGACTCCGTTTCCCCATACCCATCCATGTCCGGCCGCAAAGCGCCCGTGCAGCCAAAGTCTACCCGGCAGCAGTACAGTGGTATGATCCCCGATCCGCTCATCCCGTCCCGTCCGCTTACCTCCAGCCATCCCAGCCTGTGGCGCGTGTCGCATGAGAAGGTTCGCGTCCGTCCTCCTTGTCCTCCACGCCTCATCCGACGCGCATATTATAGGGTTAAATGCGACCTCAAGGATCTTCCCACCCTCGCCTCCGGCCAACACCCACCATGCTCAAATTGCAACGAGCGCGGTTTGAATTGCGTGTACGTCCTCGCGCGAACCCCGTTTGCACTGCCGCGGCTCACTCTCGCTCAAGCGATGAGTTCGCAGAGGTCAAGGCCGTCAAACTATTACGACGCGGTCGCCGCCTCCAGAAAGTCGAGTATGTATCCCGGCTTTTCCGGCCTCCGGACTCCCTTTTCACCTTTCGCAGGGCCATGTATGGCAAGACAACGGTCGCCGAAGGCGACCTCCACACTGTCTCGCCCCCGCGCAATGTCATCCCTCAGCTCAAGCCCGAGTTCTTCACCTCCCCTTTCTTCCGCCGTTTCCACATTCAACGTGAGTGGAGTCCCCCGATCGCGTTCCCTACGATCGCTCATCAATCGGGGCGCACCAATCACAGGTCCCCTCCTCGAGCCAACCGAGTATTGTGTCCGCTTCTCCGAATGGTTCAGCGGTAACACCGAATGCCTGCAGATACCAGGTCAACTGATCGCGTTAGCGTTGGCCGTCTGGGCGGCGAGCTATGGGGTCAATGAGGTTGGCGAGGAAGCACCAGAGCACAGCAGTGAAGACATCCAACAGCGCAAGGAACGCGTCAACGACATGCTCGTTGAGCTGCTCTACTTGATCGATATCCATGGGCTCCTCCGGAAGCCCTCTTGGGACGGGGTGCGTGCGTTACTGCTCACGATGCCGCTCACAGAAGGTCAATCAGCTCCACTCAATGCTCGTCTTCACGCTGCTCACACCTTCACCTCCAGAGGTTCAAAGCCCTATGGAGCGACTGGTACGTCCACGTTCGCCAGGAACTATCAAAATCCCGATCCCGATCCTCAACCATCTTGCAGGCCATGTACGACGCGACTATGAGCCAGGTGTATGCGCTGTGCAGTCTTGCGACGACTGTTGATAGTGGTCATGGCGAATATATCGATGCTCTCGTGCGGGCGCGGATATTCTGGTACGCCCACGTCGTCGATGGGGTGACTAGCGGCCTGCGGGGCGGTAGGATCTCATTGTAAGACCTCACTGACCGCATGCTTCCGTCGTCGCGAGGTATTGACAGCTTCGCACCAGGACCGATGAAGACCTCACAGCCTTCGAAGCTACCCTACCACCCTTCGGTAGTGACACGGGACCATCAGCCGGCTATGCATTCGCTTTCCGGTTTGCCACCATTCCCATCCGTATAGCCTCGGTATGTCGAGAAGTGCATGCCGCGCTCACTGGGCCGAAGGCTCGTCAGCGCGAGGACTTGGACGAGGCTAAGCTCGAGGAGGCTTGGAAGACCTTGGAGCGGTGTTGGACTGACTTGGAAGGCCTTCGGCATCTGGGCACGTGTGGCATCATCCAACCTGAAGATATCGAGAGGTTCATCGATGGCTGGCAGGTGAGTCCGAACCACATGTGTCAGACTCTGGCTTCGCTAACTCCATCTATCATGGACTACGCATAGATCTTTCTATTCGAGGCTCGTACGTGTGTTCCCCATATGCCTTAGGCCACTCCACTGACAACCCTGACACAGATAATGTCATCCGCGAGGCGCTGAAACAGCGGCTGGTTGCACTCCCTGTCCAGGATACCGCATTCGTCTCCGACTCTGGGAAGTCTCGAAAGTCCGATACGATCGCGCACTTGCACTCGAAAGCCAACTCAAAGTGCCATACCGTGGTCCGGCATGTGGTCTCCATACTGCGCAGGAATCTCGGCACTCCGTTCTTCCAATTCGACGCTGCCCTTGTCCGCGACGGCTGCTTCTTTGCTGGCTTCCTCCTGGCCAGCGAGAACGGCACACGTGAGGATGTTGAGATCTGCTTGCGGGCATTATCGCAGATGCGCTGGGCATTCTCCAAGAATGACGAACGGGAGCGCACGGTCCGTCTTGTGTGGGACGCGCGTGCTGCACAGGGCCGTAGCCAGTCATCGCGCTCCTTCTCATCCAGTCCTGGAGGCGAGGCCATGCGCGGTCCAGGAAGCTACGAGAGCAGCTATGTCCGGCGAGCCCTCCTGCGGCCCACTAGCGTACCGCCGCTGTCCTTGTCGGCAACCACAATGGGTCCAGGCTACGACTCTTCGTCCGCTCCCAACACCGCTTGCACAGCCGACGGTCGATGGCCGTCAGCCGCGTCTGGCTCTGGCTCGGAATCGGAACAGTACCAAGGATCTTCGCATCGGAGCTCCCCCTCGGTTCCTCACACTTCGACTTCGTACGCATCGACCTCGCACAATCCCCTCTCCATCAGCAACGTCTTGCACAACGATGACGGCGGCGTCGGCCCGTCACCTTTGCTCCTCCCATCCACACGCGTTTCTGCCGGACATCCGAGCGGGCAGAGTGCGTACTATGTGCCATCCTATAATTACATCTCTGTGGGTGATACCGTAGACGCACGCCAAGCTCCCGCACCGTCTGGAAGCATGGAAGCCTTGTCAGCTACGGACCAGACCCCGACGTTCAGCCATCCCACGACCGGCTTCGATTACACCGGCGTGTCGTACTCGTCAACCGCTCTCGGGCAAGGCGAAGCTGGTCCTAGCTATCTGCCGGCAGCGTCCACTGCTCAGGGCGGGAGTCCCCCCTTCGGGAGCGGGAGCTACTACTAATGCCCGGCGGCGGGCAGACGTGGAGTGAAGAATCGCGGACAAGGTTCGGACCGTCTTCTGAGTATTACCGTCGTCATATGTCACCCTCCCCAGCTATGCTCTGTTTGCTGTCGCTCGCACCCTATTGGACTCCTCTGGCTCTCGCGCTCGCCATTCGCTCTCGCATTTCTTGGACCGGCATCTTACCTGTATAGGCTTCCCTCTCCTCTTTCTCGTCGTGACATTAGCGTTCCTCGATGTATCATCTGTGTTTCGTCATCCCCCAACCGCAACCACGTTCTGGAGTCCTGCATCCCGCATAATTAGAGCTTTTGTTAGAGGTTATTACATCATATAATCGTTGTGCGCATCGTCGCATCATGGTAACAAGTACTATATCGCTATTCCTTTCCTGTACCTAGTAATTGTATGTCTAGTACATCTCCGTATATTCTTGCGAGCCGCGCCGCGCGGCCGGTCTAGAGTAGTAAATAGCAGTATTTTCTCGTCCCTGTCAACCCGAAGCCAGGAGAAGCTCGTCCAATCACGCGATGGATGACCATGTATCGGGTGCGCATTCCGACGTTTGGCCACTGTACCTATGATGACAGGATCATGCCGGACGAGACACGCGTACATCAAGAAGGGCCACGGCCGCACGAGTTGCAACAAAATTGAATTCACGAAGGTTCAAGGTTGGCTGATTGCATGCGGGTGAAGAGCAGATGCCATCTCAGCGAGTCTTACTTTCCTTTTCGTCCGGGGAACGCGGCCGTTGCACGGCGCTGGCAGCCTGAGATGAGACGGGTGGGAGGGGGCGCGGAATGCAGGTTCGCCGGATACGGGTATATTGCCAACGTCACTGCTCGCCGTACGCCTTCGCTGGTGGGCCGCTTCGCCGGCCTGCGATGCGTCCTGCAGGATGGCCGGTGGGACGGATTAAGCTCGACGAGTGGCAACAGCGACCCCTGGCACGGTCTGACCTGGCAGCGCGCCGAGGATCTCCGCAGCTGCCACAGGGATGGACCTCGTTCTGTCTGGATGATAGGGTTTGCTGGGACGGGTCGCCGGGGGTGCCATTGCTCAGGGCGCAGAGCGTGCGAGGAGAATGCCGAGGGAGCGGTTCCAATGGCGTGCACCGCGAGGTAAGGGCACGGGTAGAGCCGTTTACGTGGCCGTGAGCGAATCTAGCCGCTGGGCACTTTGCGCGGGGTGCAACAAGGCAGCAGCTGCCTTGATGGCAGCTGCGGATGCCCAACAAAGGTAAGGGACTAGCTGCGCGGAGGTCGGGACCCAAACCCTCTTTACGCTATTGGGGCGCGTTGAGGTGAGGCAGGGTCTCAGCAACGCTTGTGATCGACAATGCGTCTCGACGGGTACACAATGCATGGGGCGATCAGCACGGCATGTCTCGATGGGTGTATCGTCCGCACATGGTGGCTTCCCAGCCCTGCAAGGGCGTGCACAACGTACACGAGACCCCTGCATCGTCGATGGATCGCGGTTCGACGTCGTGTGGGAGGACTTGAGCAGCTTGAGGGTGATGAACGATCAGCTGGGCACATCGATCGGTGTGTTGTGCCCTGCACAGTGCAAAACCCACCCGCGCTCGTGATAGATTGAACTTCCAGCTCTCGCGGAAGCAAATGGAAGTCATGCCAGCAGTCGACGGAGCGCCGGCGCAGAGCGCTGAGGGCGCCACCCGCATATCCAAAGTCGATGGCGAGGTCGCATAGCTTTCCGGGGAGGCTGAAGTGGCGGAACGTTCAGTGGGCTCTGGAGCAGGGGGGGAGAGGTTATTGACAGGACCCGCGGTCCACTCACATGGCTCTCGCGTATCGACAGATCGTCTGGGAAGCTGGTGATACAACAAGCGCGAGAAAACATCATCCCCGCCACACAAGGCCAGCTGAGAAGTTTGTTGCAAGGAAGTCTCCCTAGCGTGCCGCTTGCCGGCACTAGTTGTCTTCTGCAATTATCGAGTTGTAAGGGACCGTCCACCTTCGCACTCGATTTATGCGTGGCAGTGAAGCTTTGCTGCCCTTGGAGCAATTGTATTCAGTCCTGGTAGAAGCCTCGCGTTTGTTACATCATATTCTGCAGCAGACCCCGGAGGCCCTCCTCCGGATACAGCCTCAGTAAATTCTTGGATCAAAGCCACCTTCGCGAAGCACGAAAGAGTTTTACATGACGGAGTGTGGATAGAGCACAGACATAGACCGTCGATACGGAGTATTACGAAGAGTCGGAGTCGGTACGCATGCCGTTCCGACGCTCTTTCCATATCCGGAGCCGGCAGCGCTGCATCAGGGTTAGGTGCACGCTATTACGTAACCTATGCTCGGCGTAGTTGAGCCAAGCTGGTCCGTTCCGCAGCGCAGAGAAGAGCCTGGGATGGCCCAGTTCACGCACGCTCACTGCAACCACCACCACCATCATGTTCTGTAGGTGTCAACCAACGCTGTGTACGATACGTGCTCGATATACTGAACGCTACTGCCAGTCTGTCTACCGCTAGTGTGTACGTACGGCGATTAGCAATCCGGATAGTGTAATCCGGGCTATGAACTCACACTAATCCACGCAGTCGGCTGCACCAACCGCATGAAGCCGGAGGGTGACCAGACCCCGAGACTTTGTCCCAGATGCAACAACCGTATGTCCACCCGCTGCTTTCGCTGCACCGACCTCCGGATGGCGTAGCTCATACTCTCGCAAGCTTCTACTATCCGCATGAAGTCGCGCCAATGGTTTGAGCTGTGCTTCGTGCCGCTCATCCCGATGCGTTCTGAACACATTTGGATCTGCACCATATGCCATTGGAGCGTGCCGCTCCAGCAGGGGTAAGTTTTCTTGCATCTCCTCCATTCACGCTGTTCACCATGGCGTTAGATGGGAGCCGGCTCTTCCTGGATACGGATTCCAGCCAGGGGCGCAGAGTCCATGGCAGGCGCCTCCGTACACACAAATGAGCCCGCCCCCGAATGCAGCGCAGCATGGCTACCAGCCGGGATACCCGGCAGCAACTCAGAAGCCGACCTGAGCGGGTCCACATGGACCAGTCCAGAGGTTCAGAAGCCGACCCGTGCGGGTCCACATAGACGCAGTCGTCTATAGCCGCCATCAACGTTTTTCATGTTACCCTTTTTTGTACCAGTATTTGCGTTGTACTTCGTACGCATGTATCATTGGAAGTGGACACTGCCCTGTAACAAATTGATTCCCAATCTTCATATAACAAGGCACGCGCGAACACCATTCCGGCGCGCCGCGTCAATACTTCCTGCGATACCCAGTGAAGGTGAAGACAAGCACCAAGATCACGACGCCGGCGACGAAGCCACTAGCGGCGGCGACGCCACAGATGCCACCACCTGTGAGAGTGCTTGTGTGATCTGCATGCGCGCGGACCTGAGCGGGACCGCCGGGATCTGCACCACGGTCGTCGGTGAATGCTGCTAGAGCGATTGTCGGATCTGTGAGGCCGCGGAGACCTATCCTGGGCGGCTGACTATCGGTCGCCGCGTGGTGTGTCACGTAGACGTTCTAGGAACAATGACACAAAAACGTCAGGGAGGCCTTCGAACACGCTGTGATGCACCCGTGTAGCGTGATGCTTACCCGCAAGAACGTATCGCCCAGCAACCAATCAGCAGAGAACACCTGCAAAGGAAGTGGAAGTGTCAGCGCACCCGTCACGATGAAACGGTGGATGCATGCGAATGAAGGGATATGAAAGAACAAGCAGCGCAGCCGTACCCCGTCATTGCCTTGTACACCTCCCAGACACCACCCGTCGCCGACAGAACCTTCTTTCCAGCTGATGTCCGCCGGGTCAACCGTATATTCTTTTTGTGTGTCGCCTTCTCCGAGAACCATACCGACAACCACCGCGCGGTTGCAGGGGACTTCCCAACCTCGTGTGGTTTGCCTTGCACCGCCGACAGATTCCCAGAATCGAGCGACATCTTTAGTAGGACCAAGGACCAAAGTAGTGCCAGTATCGAGAACAGCGATGGGAGCTGGTGCGCCATCGACGCGAGACTTCGACAGCGAGAATGAAGTGCCGTTGACGGTCAGGGATCGTAGAGGCAATTTCCAATAGTCGTAGAGCGAGCCGCCAGAAGCATAGACGGGGTTGTACGTCAGGTCGCCGGTTGAGTTCGCATAGGCCGGATCGAGCTGGCCGATGGTGAATGAAGAGCTAGTCTCGTCTCTTCCAAGCTTGAAGGCGAAAAAGCGGCGAGAACTGTCGTTGAACGCCGAGAGCAGATTCTCCACCACGGTGCGGCCCGCGGTGCTGGGGATCGAGGCTTCGGCAGGGAAAGAGAGCCCCATGATTCCGCTATTTCCCGTGCCGTGTAAGCCCAGCCCATTCGTTTGGTTGGCAACGGCTGTGCATTTCTGTTAATATCTACCATCCAGCAGCGAAGAGCAGGATGGCGCAAACCAAATATTTGAGACGAGACCTCGAATCCCCCGAGAGTGACAGTCTCCGAACCCACGGTCCCAGACACATTGCCCATGAGGTAATTCAAGTCAAACCCAACATTCGACGAGTTGTACGTAGGTGTCTCGCGATATTTACGGACACCTGCACAGTCATCGACCGTGCAATCAGACGATACAACCCACTGCAGGCCCATCAGCCGCCGGTCCCGATGTCAGTCCAGTAATTGACGGTTCAATCTCACCAAATCTGACGAGCCAGTGTCCAGGAGGACAGCGAAGTCTTGGCCGCCGATGCTTCTGGCTTATTAGTGGCCGCCTTGTAGCCGAATGGTGAGAGTACGCACCCTACGTGCACAAGGTACGCACTATGCCAACGGAAAGACATGAGTCTGCGAAGGCGTGAACTGGGAAGAATTACTCACAATTGGTTGCTCGTATCTAGAGATAGATCCGTGTGGACATCGAGGTTTTGCCGGTAGGAGCTTCGCGGGCGAGGAACCCTGTACACAGGGATTCTCCCATTGTCTGCCACGATACCAGAAACACACCACGCCAGTGGCGAGACCAGGGACAGGGGCAAGAAGGTGCGCATTCTTGAGCGTGCGGAGTATGTGTGATGTAACAGAGAACGCTTCCAGTCTTCTGCAGCATACACCGTGCATGAGGCTAACATTCACGAGGGCATCGTAAACCGCAGCCTCGATCCAAATTGCGGGCGTATAGGCTGAGAGGCCGGCACATCCCTACCCTCCTCCTTAACTGCGGACGGTATTAGGTTCGGACGATGTCAGAAACAGCTTCCTCGTCGCTGATGGGATTTTCTAGAGCGCCGTGTCCCTCGGGCTGTAGACGGTGCAAGACTCGAAATGTCTTACTCTGGGAAGGAGGCGTCTATTTGCTGACAAGCCCTCCGGCGATACAGGCGCAGCACCTGGCAGCAGCTGGGCTAGCCTAGCATCCCCGCCGTCGCTGTGTGTGGTTTCGGAATAATCTGGGGGTGGATAGCAGTCGGACCGAGGTGAGAAGGTGAAGCGTCGTCGGTCGGCGAGGGGGCCGGGTGGAGAGTCGCGGCTGTGCGGGCGGTGGGAGAGCGCAAAGGGCGTTTGCCGGGCATGCGCTTGCCAAACACAGCGACACGCGTCACAACCACCGCCCGCACCTCTCGCTCTCCTCATTCTCCTCCTCCCTCCACGACCTCCGCTAGACCACCGACAGCGCCCTCGCACCCCTCAAGACTTCCACGAACACCATGCACACCAGCGAGTACGACTACCTCTTCAAGCTCCTCCTCATCGGCGACTCTGGTGTCGGCAAGGTGAGCCGCAGTTGCAATCGCCGCCTTCTGGGTACAAGGCGGCGACGAAGCCAAGCTGGCATACTGACTGCAACGTTCTGGATGTTACCGTAGTCCTGCTTGCTCCTACGGTTCGCAGATGACACGTACACGGAGAGCTACATCAGCACTATTGGTGTCGACTTCAAGATTAGGACTATCGAGTTGGAAGGCAAGACTGTGAAGCTCCAGATTGTCAGTATCATCCCTTCCATCATCCCTCATTCAGCGAACGCGTTCTCTTCCCCGCCACATTACATTATTCGCCGAATAGAGGTGGCTCAGCCACTATAGTGCCAGCACGCAGCGCCGTTGCTGTGCGCTTGCGTCTTCCTGTGTTCCATGAGTTCCTACATGCTCCAGAGGCCCCTTTTGGCCTGCTGCTTCTGTCTCTTCTACTGCTTCATCTGTGGTGGACTTGGTGCTGACTGGAATTCTTATTATCTCCACTATAGTGGGATACGGCAGGTGAGTAATTCCGGGTTCTCGCAAGGCGTGCTATCTGACTCTTCTCGCAGGTCAAGAACGCTTCCGCACTATTACCTCTTCCTACTACCGCGGCGCGCACGGCATCATCGTCGTCTACGACGTTACCGATAACGGTGCGTTCTAAATATTCCCCGATTGGCGCTGATGATTGCTTACCCCTAATGTTCTACCAGACACCTTCACAAATGTCAAGCAGTGGCTCCAGGAGATTGACCGGTACGCGTCGGAGGGTGTGAACAAGCTGCTTGTCGGCAACAAGTCCGACTTGACGAGCAAGAAGGTCGTGGAGTACAGCGTCGCGAAGGTATGTAGCCGCAGCACTGCCGCAAATGAAACCTACTGATGGGGCGTCTTGTGCAGGAATTCGCTGACCAGCTCGGGATTCCCTTCCTCGAAACATCGGCAAAGAATGCGACGAACGTCGAGCAGGCCTTCTTGACCATGGCGAAGCAGATCAAGGACCGGTGAGTCGCCTGTGCGGTGGAATGGCGTAACTGTATTGACGCCTAGAATCCAGGATGGGTTCCACTTCCACTGCCGCTGGCACCGGCAAGTCGTCAACGATTACGCCAGGTCAGACCGTGCAGCAGCAATCTTCGGGCGGGTGCTGCTGAACGGCTCGGCCATCGTGTGTCACGTTGCGACTCGCGCGCATGCGGGTAGCTTACGGAGGGCGATTTCTGGAATGGTTCTCTTTTCACCGTAATCTATGCTTACAGCCTTTGTTGTTGGACTTGTCTCGTTCATTCTTTTTCCTTGTTCGATCTAGCGACCGGCTGGGAGGACATGCACGCTTCCTGGCGCCTTCTACGCATGGCTCGTTGTACCTGTTATGATACACTACCCGTCTCGGAGTAGGGGTAATGACGATGCATGGTGTTTTCCAGACTAGAGAAACTCTGCAATGTTCTCATGCAACGCGTGATAAAGTACAACATGCCGGCACAATGACAGGCGGGCGGCTAACTATGAGGGGTGCGTCGGTGTATTGTCCTCTAGCCACAGACGAACACCCTTCTTGGACACCAAACTAAGGACCCGTGCCTGGTCATCAGGGGTGCGCTCGCGGTAAAGCCGCATGATGTGGCCCGCGACGCTCCATACATCCTCCCAATCAGCGTCGAATAATTCCCACCAGCAACATTCTGGTGAGGATGGAAGCGCGATCCCGAGGTGCCTCGTAGCAAGCAGTATCGCCGCACTAACGATGGTGGGAACGGCATACAACGCATACACTGGCGTCTGCAACCTGTAGAACATTCGGACGTGAACGTGAACGACAGCTCCTCGAGAAAAGAGGGAAAGGTACTCGCGCGTCGTTGAGATAGCCCCATGCTTTACTCGAAACGTCCTCCCGCTCGGTGAGGCCTAGAACACGCAGATAGTTGACAAGGGTGCCGTAGGGCAGCACGACGTGCACGTTGAACCCTAATCGCTTCAGGATTTGCATCTCCGCGACGACTAGCGCATCTTTGAGGTCGTAGAAGGTGTTCCCGAAGTACGACATGGGAACATATTTGAATTCGGGACAAGGTGCGCCCGACGAGGATATACCGGGTGGATGCTTGAGTTTGTGTGTTGTGCGCTGCAGAAGCAGGTCGTATACGTTGATGAGGTCGCGCATCCGAATTGGGCACTCCTCTAGCTTGGATGCGAGGTATAGCGCGCCCATTCCTATGTCCTGAACGCGTACGTGCATGAGCATAGTCTTCGTGAGGTAAGACTGAGTGCACTTACTCCGATGCCAAATTGTTTCATAGAAGTGACATACCAGAACCTCTGGAATAGTATTTGTGCAGTAGCCACAGCTACCTGCTTTCTACCTTCCGTTTGTTAGCCACTATACCACCATGCAAACGGACATGGGCATACTGTCGCAGAAGGACGCCGGCTTCATGGATCAGTTTGCAGCCAAACGCACGAAGATCCAGCTCCAGCTCCTCCGGTATACCATCTTCTCGAGACGGCGTCTTCTCTATTTGCGCCAAAGAGGCCAAAGGGTATAATGAGGTAGACATGAGAAGAACAGTGGCCCGAGGGTCGCTTTCACGGGGAGCAAGGGCCCGTTGTGGCTGAGAATGGTGGATGAAAGGGTCGAAGAGACAGTAAACATGACACAACAGCGGTCTCCGCGTGCAAAGTTTCGCGCTAGCCGATGGGATTCAACTCGTACTTTCACTCGCTGCCACCTCTCACCAGCTCCGCGTCCTCCGGTCTACATTACTCGACATCGAGCTGTTGAGACGGTGAATTACTGCTACGATGTCCCATCTGCCACCAAAGCCAGAGTTTGGTTACCCGCCGCGCTATCCGCCGGATCCTAGAGACTATGCTCGTCTACCGCCACCGCCGCCTGGCTATCCTCCAACGCCCGACCGTTATGCTCGAGAACGACACGCGTATCCACCACCACGTTCGCCACCTCGTGCGCGTCCGCCGCCTCCTATGGATTCGTATGTTCCTGGAAGACCTCCCACCGATACGTACCGCGCACGACCACCTCCGCCACCGGCGGACACGTATGTTGCAGCATACTATGATCGGCGCGAAGATGACAGATACAGAGATAGAGATTGGGACAGGCGGGATGAGTATCGGTCTCGACCACGAGAGGACTGGTCCAGGGACAGAGAAAGGAGTCGGAGGTGGGAAGAGGATTCCCGCAGAGGATACGAGAGGGAGCGAAGCGAGCGTCCGGCGTCAGGCGAGCATGAGTGGACCCGACAGCGAGAGGAAGAACGACGGTACGGGCGTGACCGCCCACGGGAAGTAGAACCGGAGCGGAAGTGGATCCCTCGGCCGTCCAAGTCCCCGCCGAAGCGTGTTGGTACGTGGCCCAGCCTTGCTGCGGTGACTTTGACTGACTTCAACAGCCCCTCCAAAGGCACAGGAGCGCACGTCGCGCTCGCCCCTTAGCAGAGCACGTACTCCGTCGTCGCCCAGACGTCGTCCACCCGTTCAGGCTTCACCTCGTGCAAGTGGTTCGGCTTCTCCGTATAAAGTCGAGCGCTCGCGTCCTATCCGTGCTCCTTCTCCTGGAGAGATTAAATTGGGATCACATTCCGTGTCTCGCGCACGTCGGGAGCGTTCTCCAGCTGAGGACGATCGAAGGTGGGTTTCGACGCGTCGCAGCCCGACCCCGGATAGGAAGCGGCGGTACAGCCCGGGAGGGCGCGCGCGTGCCTCAGAATACAGAGAGCGAGATAGACGGTCTCCGCGACGAAGATCGTATTCTCCAGCCCCGGCTGCGCGCAAGCGGAGCCCTAGGAGGAGTCCAGCACCGACTCGTAGGCGTTCACCTAGTCCTCCTAGCCGGTCACGCTCCCGGACACGGTCTCCTACCCAAACCCCTCCGCCAAAACGACATGTACTCCCTCCTGCGAGGTCTCCTACACGTCCGCCCCCGCCCCCGCCCCCGCCAGCCCCTCCTTCGATCTCCCCTCCACAATCGAAGACCGATGTCGATGGGGATATAGAGATGGATGGTACCTCAGCAGCACCAGTGCCGACACTCTCAGTTGAGCCTGAAGTTGTACCCTCACCCAGCGTCCCGCTAGTGATAGAGGCGACACCTGTCTCCGCTCCTGGCTCCGTAATCTCGCGACTTGCTTCTCCCGCTCAGGCGCCTACAACCGTGTCATCCCCGGTCGCCACCACCCCAACTATCCCGAGCTTGCCGCCCAAGCCAGAAGTTGATCCCGACCAGAAGATCGTACGGCGGCGGCGGACGAGGTCGCCTCCAACAGGCCCCCGACACTATGCTCCAACACCGCCTAATGCAACACCACCACCCGCGATGCAACCAAACGGGCCCAATCTTCCACCGAAGCCTGAGTGGACGCGCCGCAGTACGGCCCCTCAGCCCGCAAAGACGGCAAGTCCTGCTCCTACAGCCGCCCCGGATGCGGCTGCTGGAGGTCCTGTCATTCCTACGTATCAGCCTAAGCCAAGTGTCACTGCTGAGATTGAAGCAGAGGTGTGTAACAGTCCTGTTGAGCGAATGCCGCACGGTCGAGCTGATCAAGTGCTCGCAGATTGCCCGTGTCCATGCACACCGGATGCACTTGGAGACTGAATACATACAGACTGCAGCAGCCGCCCGTAGGGCGTTGCACGAGCTCGAGATTTCGACGCTGGATCTCAAGCTGGCTGAGGCACGCCGGGGCATAGCTGATCGACAACTCGAGAAGGCTCAGATCGGTATGCTGGGCATGGACTATATTGCTTGACGTTCGTACTTCGTGACGGGGGCCTTCATCGCGCTCGGACAGTGATAGGGTTGGCTATGATCTGGTTGTATAATATGCTAAGTGTACATTTGGTGATCCACACCTCGGCGTTGTGCAACTGCCGGGCATCAACAGAAAGTCCCTTAGTTCTTGGGTATCCGCTTGCATTCGATATGCGTTCGTGTAGGGTCCATGGGCAAGGCGCAGAAGAATCCTTGGTTCTGGAGAATGGACGTCAAGGACACTCGCATGGAAGGCTAGGCAGATGGACGGTCATACCTGCATGGCTTGGAACAGCTGCGTTGAGTACATCCGCATCTATTCACGAACCACGCACGTTCAGCCGCGCGTCAAGCAGAGTGCAGTGCTACGGGATAGGAGCGGGACGTACCTCGATGCACTTCCGGCCCTTCTCCTTCCCTTCCCTGCAGAGTTCTGACTTTGGTGAGTCGCGCTCGCTGTCAAAGGTGTACACTGAGTTGGGATCCTCCTGCCGAACGCAATCGCAGTCAGCCTGCGCTTCGCCGAGCCCAGAAATATCTTGGTGGTGGACTGAATGAGACGTACGGCGATGAAGTCCTTCAGGGCCTGTTCTGGATGCTTGGACGACGCGTCCTGAGATTCGTGTGAGAACGTGTTCTGTAGTTTCTGAGCGATGGACATGGCAGTCGTCGTAGAGGTAGAAGCGGAATAGACGCTCGATGGCAACGAAACGCCCATATACGCTGTGGGGATACAATGACGTCACTCGGCAGTGTCACATCGACAGAAGCGTAGTGTCACACAATGGATATGCAAGACAGAAAATACAACACTTTGGCATGAAAGCTACACGCTGATGTTTTGGGCCGATATCTATCTATACTAGCCTCTGGAAAATGTATTTTGTCTTTAGTTTCGAGCATCGAAGCAAGCCAGCAAAGGTAAGGAGGCTCACCCAGACGTCCAGATAGAGATACATCTACCACCCGCGGTTCGCGAGCTTCCCACCCTTGAGGTTATCGTCGCTGCACGACACGTCAAGGTGAATGAGGTGGTTTTGCGTCTGTAACATGTACTCACATCGTCAATCCAACCATTGCCGCGCCGAGGTCCTCAGAGATCTATGCTTTCGGCGTTAGTGGCGCAACGGCAAGCTACCCGCCAGGTTCCATACCTCCGCCAGAATCTTCGGGTTGTTGTAGTGAGTGACCTAATAACGCCGTCAACATCCGTACGAGGATGGGTACAGATAAAGGAAGGACCTACCGCCTGCACGATGGCACGGGCTCTCTTCGCCGGGTCTCCAGACTGAGACGATTATGAGCTGTCAAAGAACAGATTGCAACAGTAAGGCTGTCACACGTACATGGAAGATACCCGAGCCAACGAAGACTGCAACAAAATATGATCTCTAGGAACCATGGAGTATCTGTTATCAAACTCACCACCATCGCAACCAAGTTGCATCATGAGGGCGGCGTCCGCTATGAACGAGAAAATTGAGCAAAAGGCGCTCGACTTCGACACCACCATATGCACACACCGGGCGTAGCGATACCACCGGCGGCGAAGTTGACCACAGGCAAGCGCTTCAGACGTGCCGTCTCCTTCAGCAGATGGAAGGGCGCCTGGATTTCCTTTGCGTAGGCGTAGAGCTCCTCTTCGCTCATGACGCTAGCCTTCCGGATTTCGCTCATAACCGACCGCTGGTGCCGGACGGCCTCGACGACATTGCCGGTTCCAGCCTCACCCTTCGTGCGAATGAACGCAGCACCTTCTGAGATACGACGGAGCGCCTCGCCGAGGTTACGCGCACCACATACAAAAGGCACCTTGAACGCGTGCTTGTTGATGTGGTGCTCATCGTCGGCGGGAGTGAGCACCTCCGACTCATCAATGTAGTCGATTCCGATAGATTGAAGGATCTGTCATAGCCATGCAGCATTAGCAACATTGGACTGTGCAATAATCACATATACACATACCTGTGCCTCGACAAAGTGGCCTATGCGCACCTTCGCCATCACGGGGATCGTGACTGCGTCGACGATCTCCTTAATCATCTTAGGGTCGCTCTACAAACTAATGTCAGGGCTTATCTCATGAAATGCCACATAAAGCTCACCATCCGAGCCACGCCACCAGTAGCGCGGATGTCCGCAGGTACTCGTTCCAGGGCCATTACGGCGCATGCACCCGCCTCTTCAGCTATGCGAGCCTGCTCCGCGTTGACGACGTCCATAATGACACCGCCCTACAGCCGCATCAGTACCGCATGATCTGACTCGGGCGGGAATTGCCTTTGTGCTCACCTTCAACATTTGGGCAAGGCCCGACTTGACCTGCATGCAGGAACACCGCCGATCATTCGCGATTGATCATTACGACCCTATATGAAGTTCTACTCACACCAAAGGTACCCAAACTGCCGCTAGCACCATCCTTGTCCTTCGTGCGCGTCGGCGCGACCACAGGCGTTCCGGAGGGGTTACCGACGCCGTGAGGAACGGGAGGCGTAGCGACGCCGCTGACGGGAGTCTGGCTCTGGCTCTGGGCAGGAGTGGTCATGGTGGTGGACAGCGATTGAAAGCGCGAGTGAGCGAGCGCAGTCACGCGAAGACAGTTAAGCTGAGGCCGGCGGGATTGTGGCTGAGCGGAAGAAAGGCGTTGCGCGACTCCTACAGAGTGACTCCCACCACGCTCGGCTCAGACTCAATAGCCACTGCGGCTCACATCGACGGGTATCTTTTAATCCATTCCGCGCGCCATCCAAAGGCTCTCCGTCGATTCCGTCTTACGAGTTTTTCCTGGCTTCTTGCTTTCGACTGACTTGATCTGACTCGGAGTCGCCCATCGATGGACGACCACTGCTTCGCCTGGGCGGCCCGACGCAGACTATTAAGGACTTTCAATGCAGCGCCAATTGGTCGTCAGAAAGTCCCCAAGGCGCATCAGACGAGTATGCCGTGGATGAACAAGCGGTAGATACTGAGTGTAGAGCCTGCCGGCATGACAGAAGGCTCGAGTGTGCACGCCAATGTGGAGTGTAGACACGCGTGCATCGCCGTGCAAGGTACCCAAAACTGAAGGGCTGAGGATAAATCCGACGTGCAGGTCATGAGACGACTTGTATTCCCTTTCATGCTTGGATAGCAGCCTTCGCGAACAGCCCTCTCACCTAGAACTGTAAGTTGGCCTTCCCAGTGAATCCGATCGTCGTACTTCTATCCCTGCTCACATGCTCTCTTCCACAAGTATAGGTCCAATACAGGAATAAGCACCGAGCGAGACGTACATGTACATGTGCTCTCTCCTACTACTGCATATGAATTGCTTGCCATTCTCCGGGATAGCGGCCCTGAGCAATCCCAGCCCCGATGTCCGTCCTTCAGTATCAACCACACGGACGAGATACGGCCGGCGGCTCGCTGAGGATGCGCTCACATATTCAAATGTGCATGGTGACGTCCTGCTGTCATGGAATCTCGGACGTCTAGCTCCAAGATGAGTCGGCTGATGCGTATGGTGGACTTGGCCAACGTCGTTGCCGGTCTTCCAGTCTCATAATTACCCGCTGCTACACTGTGACTGACAAGGTGGACTTGGCCAACGTCGTTGCCGAAGCTTCCATTGCCACTAGTGCCTGTGCTACTAGTCTACCGGTGACAAGACAGAGGTCAGGCAGCATCAAGTTCTTCAAGTACATTCAGAATGCGAGAGGCTTCCATGACCTGCCGAGGTGCGCCCGATGACCCTGCACGGCCCGCAACTGTGCTGCATCTCACATATATTGCAGCTTTTTCGAAGCAGCTGCTGATCAACCCCCAGCACGATGTTCTCCAAGTTGCTAGCGTGTTCGGTCGTTGCGACTCTTGCGGCTTTACTGGGTGTGAACGGCCAGTCGGTGATTGTGCCGGGTGCACCTTGGAAAGATACTAGCGGGAATCCGATTCAAGCTCACGGTGCCGGGATTCTGAAGGTATGGAGGAGTTCGGGAAGAGCATAGGTTGTGCGCAATGGGCTGAAGCAGCACTTCATAGGTCGGGAGTACCTTTTACTGGTTCGGCGAAGATAAGTCGCACAACAGCGCGCTCTTCAAGGCGGTGTCGTGCTACTCTGTGAGTGGAGTTGGTCTGCCAGGCCGTATAAGATGGTTGATGGCAATTTCACCTAGTCTACGGATCTAGTGAACTGGTCTCGCCACAATGACGCCCTCAGTCCGATTTCTGGGACTATGATCTCGACCAACAACGTCGTTGAAAGGCCCAAGGGTAGGTGTGATTACACACAACGGCTTTGGTTAGGTCCTGAATTATCCGTTGTCCCATGATCCAGTGTTGTTCAACAGCAAGGTACGTCGCCGTTTTCTAACAAACGCCGCCGCCTGCTGAACGTCAACCAGAATTCTGAATATGTCATGTGGTTCCATTCGGATTCCTCGAAGTTAGTCCGCTAGGGATCACAAACCCTACGAGGTTCCCTCGCGTTTCAGTATCTGAGCATTGATACGTATCTTTACAGCTATGGTGCGGCCATGGTTGGCGTCGCTACAGCGACCACTCCATGTGGTCCATATACGTACAAGGGCAGTTGGAAACCCCTCGGCGCTGATTCGCGCGACGAAGGTTTGTTCCAAGATGGTACGCATAGCACTACGCACATTCCGGCATCTTTTCCATAAATTAATCACGCCACTTTCGTACTACAGACAACGGTGCGTCCCGTATCGTTTGCGTAGCGCTTGCGAGCTTCGCTCAATACTGTTGGTGACGGTATAGGCGCGGCATACCTCCTGTATGCATCGGACAACAACCAGAATTTCAAAATCTCGCAGCTCGACACCAACTATTACAACGTCACATCTGTCGTCAGCCAGTTGAATGGTGTGTCAGATCGCAGTTGCCTGGTGGGTTGCATGCTCATCACCATTCTCAGGTGCGACCCTCGAGGCGCCTGGTATTGTCAAGCGCAATGGCGTACGTATTACTGGATTCCGTTCTTCGTTACGAAATCTGTAACGTCGATTTCCAGGTTTACTGGCTCATCGCATCACACACTAGTGGCTGGGACCCGAACCCGAATAAAGCCTTCCAGGCTACGGTGCGTGTTGCTATCTTCCTTGGCTGTCTGATATGTCGCGCAGTCACCCGGATCCGTTCGCTCATGCCATTATTGTTCCAGTCCCTGTCAGGTCCGTGGTCATCACAGGCGGACATCGCGCCGGAGAGCGTACGAACGTACTATTCGCAGAATGCTTACGATCTTCCGCTCGGTTCGAACGCCATCTACATGGGTGATCGCTGGCGTTCGAACATTCTCGGCAGTAGCCAGTACATTTGGTATCCCTTGGAGTTCTCTAGTGGCATGCCACAGATCGTGCCCGCGGACGTCTGGAGCGTGAACCTCGCTGCCGGTACGTCCTTCACGTTTGACGCAAGCAGAGTCATCTCGGCTGGTGGAAATGCCGCTGCGAGCATGCTAACAGGGTTATGCCCTTGATTAGGCACCTACTCGGTTGCATCGGGTACGACGTATGAGGCCGAGAACGGGCAAATGGGTGGTTCTTCTAGGTTGTTGAGCGGCACAGGCTTCTCCGGTGGCAAGGCAGTGGGCTACCTCGGTCCGTCAATCAATCACCCCTCCGCAGAACGTTTGAGCTTGCCTGACAGCGATTGCAGGGAATGGAGGAACTGTGACGATAACCGTGCAGGGTCGCGGGACCGCACAATGGGTCTCGCTCTACATCGCCAACGGCGACTCTACGTGGAGGAACACGACCATCAGGTAAATGGCCCGGGTGCATACAATCGCTGAGACGACCACTCACGCTAGCGTTGCTACCAGCGTGAACGGGGGCTCGAGTGTCGTCCTAGACCAACCCAGCACCGGCGGCGGCAATGTCGTGCTCAGCATTCCCGTGCAGCTCAACCTCCGCTCGGGTTCAAACACAATCACCTTCAGCGCTGGCCAGAGTAGTGCGTGCTTTCCCTCGCGTCCTCCTGCGCACAACCGGCGCGCAGCCGACTGCGTGTGTACCGGTAACGAAGGGACTGACGTATCCCGTTTCCTTCCCGCCAGACTATGCTGCGGACCTGGACAAGATCATCGTCTACTGAACTTCGCCACTCCACCCGTACCTGATGTCTGCGGCCTGAAGACCCGCACGGGCCGCTCTCTCATATGCCTTTCTCCCGCCTTCCCACATGCCGAACCATGTATGCCTCCCGGACCCAATGCGAATCCCAATTCTTCGCCCCGTGTGCAGATTCTCCGCGACCCAACCGTGCGTGCGTCCAATCGGGCAGCAGCCAAGTTAAACAAGCTTCGTCCGCGTGAGCAGCGTGCCTCGTCTCCTCCCACCCGCGGCGTCACGTTCCCCGCGTCCGCGAGATTTTCGCATGCCGCCCTGGGCGAGGTCCCATCGTATCGCCCGTGCAACGTGCTATCGACCTTCAGCACGCGCGCGCGAATGGCCCGAAGATCTGACGTGCTTTCCGTAGTGTGCAATGAGCGGAAATGCACCAGGTTGCACACGGTGCGCCGCATGACCCGCTCAGACGTCCACTGCCGCGAGAGATATCCGTCTTCTCGCGCATGCCTGGGTTGGGCCAGTGTGCTGGTGCTGAGTGCTTATGCGCCGGCTTCCGGTTGAGTACCAGCCACAATCCTCCCCCCTAGCCCACCGTGCGGTACGCGAAGATATCTCGGTGTGTGCGCAGACCCGTGCCTGGCAGACATGCATGGCGTACACTCACAGTCCCACGCCACCGTGAGGTCTTATGCCGCAAACGGTCTGCCTCTTGCTGCCCTCTTGGGACAAGCTTAAGTCGGGCCTAGGGACCTTGGCAATCGCGCCGTCCGTGTCCGCGATCAGCCTTAGACTGCCTTGGTCCTTGGAGGAAAGTTATCTAACGGAGATTCCACAGATCAGTTACGCCGATGGTGGCACGCGATCAGGGCGGTCACACACTGGAAATTACTTGTGGAGGTTCAAGATGGCAGCGAATGAACTATGGATAATATGATGGCTACTTGCACCGGCACCCTTGCGTGACACTTGCCAAGCATCGGGTGCTGCGGGTTTGGCTTTTGCTCGAAGATGCTAGACATTCATTGATTGAGAGCGGGATAACGCAAAGAACGACGACTCAGCTCAGCCGCACCATGCAGTAGTACGCAAATGCGGTGTAGTCGTCGGCCCGAACGTGGTCTAACGTCTCATACACATCGGCATGTCCCCGAGTGTCCTACTGACCGTGTAACGTAATAGGTTGTGCACAATGAAATGTTGGAGGTTCCGAGTCGGCGTTGTTGCAACCAAGAAGACATACAACTGCGTTAAGACTCTGCAGTCATCAAGACTTCAGCTGAGCACATCAATTATCCAGTACCAGTCCTAGAGGCTAGAGTATAGCATCTACAGACCCCAACTTGGAGTACTTAGCACTTCCTCCGATCCGACACAAAGCCTCGCCTCAAGTACACCCCGATCCCCAGGACTCGAGAGCCCTGCATACCTGACGTATCACCAGTACTATATTCAACGACTTTCCTCAGCGTCCCGAGCACACTCTCCGAACCCTGCGCTATTTCATACCGACCCACATCCAGCTGCAGTACGTACCCGCGGAGCGAGCGGCCATGGCGTCAGCGTCAGCGTTCTCTCCGATCCCGATGCCGTCAATGACGGTCATGTTCGTCAGTGGCAAGTCACTCTGTCGTGGTGTGCTAGGCTTATCTTGGCGCGGGGTTCGTCATTGACTCAGTACTGGTGGGACGGACGTGCATGTTTGGGGGTGGTGACAGTGTGCCGCGATGTGATGTGTCGCAGTCGGGCTGAGGCCTTCGAGATGGAGTCAGCGGACTCCTGTAGTCCGAAATTTTTCGGACGAACGTGAGTAATAATTCAGCGAGTACTTGGGAACGGTGCTGTTTCGGATATCCGAGATTCGGAATGCATACAAGCTAAATCAATTCACGGTCTGCTGCTTAGGCTGTCAACCCATGAGCAACGTCCACACCGCGGAACGCACACCGGACTCCTTTGCCCTAGACCTGCGGAGCCGCAGCCGTATATATATGCTCACACCCGCGCCCGTTGGGACCGCGAATCGGCGACAACTGCGCGCGCATGATGATGTTCAGCCCAAACCCCGAGTCGAAGCAGCATGCGGGTATTCGTGCCTAGCTCGTGCCTGAGGCCTGATGGATATTACGGCCACTGAATGTGCGAGCTTTCAGGCCAGGAAACGCCGGATACGGAGAGTACGCTGCGACGCTGAGGGCGAGTCAAGGAGCCATGTGTCCGCAATTGGTTGACTGGGGCTTGGGATTGAGTTTGAGCACAATAGCCCGAGGCTGGGAGAAAACGCGCAGACGAACGCGATCGAAGGAGGTCGATACTGGTACTTAGAATGTGACCGCCCAGGCTTCAGGTCCCAGGGCGTTCTAGGAACGAGCACGAAGCCGTGATGGCTGAGCGGCGATTCCTCAACCTGACGAGCATATGGCAAGAGAGCGGCCAAGCAGTGCTGAGTGATGTGCTTGCCATTTGTTCGTGGGTGACACATGGTGACTTGAGGCCCGTCGTAATATTGAGGGCCAAGAGTCAAGCGTTCAAGAGCCAAGAACAGCTGCCGAATGCGAGTCACAGGTGTTGTGGACACGCTCAGCCTCTCACCTTCTTCATGTAGCTGCGGCCTGTCCAGTGTCCACGTTCGTCCACAACCAGACACAGCACATAGCCCATACTGTATAGCCTGCACGCGCGAGGTGGACCAGGACCGCGTCTGCCGGTATCCGGATATACCGCGGTGCGATCTTCCTTCATGACATGAGCTGACAAACTCGCGCATCGTTCATCCGGCGGCGGCAAAACTCGGTGGCATAAACCGTGGACGTACGTCGGGCGCCCGCCCGGCCGGTGTCCGGTGTGTCACCCATTTACCTCGGGGGCGTTTCATGCGGAGCCGCGAGCGCACCAGGAAACGCCGGATATTGTGTTTGCAATTGGGATTGCGTTCTATGGAGAAGCCCGGTGGATTTTCATGTTCGACGAGCGACCGACATTAGCAGTATCATATTGCGTGTGTATACCAGTACGAGTGTGGATGGGTGGTGATGATGATGAGGTTTGTCGATGGACAGTTGTATGCAAGGACAGATGGGTGGGGGTGGTCGGATGGATAGACGGATGGAAGGGTGAGTGAGCCCTGGGCCTGGGCCTCGAGGATCCCGTATCTAGTCTCCGTCCGGGACGAGTACCGGGTCAGCAGCCTCCCGCAGCGGCGCTCAGCGGCTCAGAACCCTCGGTTGACGAGCCAGCGGATGACGTCGTTCTTCCAGCGGCCACCGCTGAGAACGAGATGCCGTTGCCTGTTCGTGGAGATCTTCATACGCTCCGCCTCGGCCGAGCCTGCAGGAAAGAGCGACGTCTGGAGGTCCTGCACCAAAGACTGCATTTATATCAACATGGCGGTGACGAGATGGCCAGCGAGGAGGGTTTGACGATTGGTTGCATGTGCCGCGTGTCGTAAGACCGAGATGGCGTAGCGAGTTCGGCAGGATCACGCAAGTGTGATTGTGCAGTCGAGTTGTGACGGACGGGTGCGATGCGGGCGGGTGTATCAGGGCGTAATGGAGTTATTGACGGGTGTCAGCGCGCAGCCAGCAACACGCATCGTGACGGTGGTGAGCGTATACGAGTGCAAGCAGGAGGGTTCAGCGAGGGTAATGAAGAGGCAGCATGCAGCATGCAGCAGTAGCAGGAGATGCGGCAAGAACAGAGGAACAATAGGTCAGGTCAGCACGAGTGCACGGAACGCAGGAGAGATCAGAGAAACGGGTCGCACATCGACGCTGCCTTCGACGTTTCGGATCAGGACGAGATAGCGCGTGCCGCCATTGCGGATGTCTGTGTAGACGGGGATGGAGCCGCGGGTGTTGCGGCGGACGCGGTACGGGAGAGAAGATTCTGACTGCGCATGGCTTGGCTGAGAAGTTTGCGCAGGCGGTGGGGGGAGAGGCTCGGAGCCGGAAGCAGTACTAGTTGCAGCGGGCTGAGTGGCGAAGAGACGCGAATGACTCGCGGGGCGGAGGATACGAGGGACGAGTGACCTGAGCATTTGACGGAAGCGGGAGGAGCTGAGCGAGCTGGCGTGGCGTGGCGAGGGGCGCGGTCGCGGTGGCGGCTGCGAAAGCTGAAGAAGAGAAATGGCGCGCGGGACGGGATCAGCGGACGCGCCGTAACGCGGGCGTCACACTCTCATACCCGAATTCGGAGCGATCTCGATCCTCTCCTGCCAGAAACCGGTCACGCACAAGGCGGAAGGAGCCCCTAGGCAGAGAGGAGAAAGAGACAGATGACGCGAACAATCGACAATAAGACATGCTAAGCGTGCGGCTGGGCGTGGAGAGTTTACGCTTTAGTTCGGGGGCGGAGCGCAGTGGCTCGCGATGACGGGCGGGACTCGGGAAAACGGGCGGTTGGCGATCTCGGTGCAGAAACGAGGTCACGACGCACGACGGTCGTCAGCACGCTGCACGGAGCCAGGCGAGAAGGAGCAGATGGAGGAGGATTCGGGTTCGGATGAAGCGAGTGCTACAAAGTAGGCATGTAACAGTCGCGAAGAGGAGGAGCCGACGCAGCTGTTGGCTGGAGTGGACCAGGAAAAACCCTGTGCGCGCGTGGACGCGAACTGCTCGGGACGGAATATTCAGATGCGGCGAATAAGAACTCTCGATGGCGCGGTCGGGGGGCGTGCCTTGGCCGCCGACCATCGCCTCCCCTGCCTCCGCAACGGTATGAATCTGGTACAGCAACTACGGAACATGGATGTTGTAGTATGATGGGGTGTGCGAGTGTGTTACATGGGATCAAGGCGAGAGGGAGAGCTGAGATGGAGGGGGATATGTGGCGGTGGAGGCGGAGGATGTGCGGCGAGGGACGGACGGGCGGCTGACTGGGAGAGGAGTGAATCTGGTGATTGGATCTTGTACTTTCTTGGATGTGACAGAGGACTTTTGAGATCTTCTGCCACCGTCTCCGTCTCCGGCCCAAGCTGCTGTCCAATTCCAGGCTACAGCTAAGCCTTAGCCCTCCTCTCCGTCTTAGATCTCTCCTCCTCCTCTACCGCCCCCGTTTCAATTCATTTATAACTTATCCGATCCTCTCCACATGGCCCCTTATATCCCCCTCCCTCACTCCCTTCCCCTCCCCCCGCCCCGTCCTCTCTCCTCCTCCTTCCCATGAACGACCGTCGTCCTTGCTTCCTTCGCCCAATCACCTCCTCTCACAGCGCACCTTTCATCTTGCCTCCACCACCAGCAATGTATGCCCAAAGCTCAAGCCAGTACCACATGTCATGGCCGCCGCCTCAGGCACCGCAGTCGGCCCTTTTCTCGTCCCCACTCGCGCCCTCAAGCTGGACGAACGCAGGGCCCTCTCACCTGCCCTCTCTCTGGCCCTCTGGCCCGCCTGACTTTCTCCTGCCTTTCCACCGCTACCCTCAGAAGGAATACGATGCGCCCGCCGGTTGTAAGTTCTGATGTCATCGCATATAGTCAACCCAGGCCCTGTACTAACTTGGAGCTCTGGACCCTCCCTTAGACTCAGTGGCGCGCTCAGATACCTCTTCTGCCATCTCACGCGACAGCGACCTTTCGCCCTCCCCGGAGGTTGCGGAAGTTGTTTGTAACGCGCCTCTTGTGGCGCCCATCCCGCTTCCATACCATTCACCCACATTCCTCATGTACGACTTGCCGGACGAGGACGAGGACCTCTCACACCCACCTTACACCCACCGCCCGCACAAGCGCAAGCGGTCCAGGGACGAAGTGGATGATGAATATTCGGATGACAACCAGTACCCTTCGGCGCAGCGGGAGCCACACCCCGTGCCCGCTAAACGCCGCTCGATCGGCGTACCAGGCATGCCGCGCTGGGACTCGACACCGTCTTGGGGGAGCACTATCGCAGGTGCAACCACCGCAGGAGCACTCGGAGCTTCCACAGCGCCCGTAGCCGCTGCGCTGCGCCATCCGGCTGCGGCATTCTCGCGACGCCATCGCGTGCGGTAGACCGCTGATAATCCTGCAATTGCAATCCCATCTATCCTAGGAGTTGGACCGCAGAGTCGGGGAATCTGCCGCGTGATGGGGCATCATCATCATATGGCCGCACCTTCCTCGTTTTGTTTCCACCGTTGCTGTCGCACCCTTTTCGCCTCATCTCTTCTTTTTCTGCCGCGACTTCGCACACAATATCCCGCATTGTACACTACGCATCCGCATTCGCATCTGCATCCGCACGTCGCATCCCTGCCTGATATCGCTCGCTCGCAGTCATTTTGCGTTCTCGCTCCGCACCGCACCTTATCCCACCCACCCTAACTGGACACCATCACCCACGCGCTCTCCCGGCCAGCCCACACATACAGACACGCACGCCCCGGATCTGAGACGAAGCCCGAGAACCGTTCAAATGTGTGTGAGTAGAGCGTTCCAAGTAGACTGCTTCGGCGCGCACGCGGCCGCTTCTCGAGGCTTCTCGCGCTGACGGTTTGGCGCCACAGGCCCGAAGTGCTCACCATGAGCCTCATAGACTCGGGATGGGCTTCCCCTCCCGTTGAACGTTGCCCGACATGTGCCGGACGTCCGAAACGCGAGGACGCTTTCATGGAGTAGCCTTGAGGCGTCGAGGCGCCGCCCGCACCGCCGTGTCTTGCCTCGCTGCGTCAGCCGACCGGGCTCTCTTCGTATCTGGTGAGCTGGTCGCGCGCCCGTCCATCAGCGATACGACGCGGCTTCCCGGAGCACAGGAATAGAGACGAAGGTGGGACGTGTCGCCGTCGTGTCGTATATGCGGCGATTCCGCAGCGCTGTCTCTCCTGAATTCTGTTACTGTCGCTACTGTTGGAGCCTACGCTTGCTGCGCTCTATGCACGATTGGCGCCCCTTGGAACTCCCACTGGGACGTCTCTGGACGTGCACGGTTTCCGCTCCGAGGCACCTCTCCCCTCCACATTTCAATCACGCAGGGTTACACGCGGGGCGCGTGGCAATGCGACGCCCCGATGGGCTGGAGCGCGGCGCCATCGGCGAGGGCGGGCGATCTGCGGCTGGGCGGCTCGCATGGGAGAGTCGAAGACTTGCGCAGGAATGGACGTGTCCTCACTGGCGCGGCGGCTGTATACCGGCGGCGTCCGTTGGTCATGCACGGCCGTGCGCGCGCGCGACCGCTCGCAGCGTAGCAGTCCATCCTCGTTCTTTTGGCGACGCTCACTCACGCGGGATCCCGGTGGTCGTCGCAATGTCCGGTGTTATAATCGGTGCTGGGTGTCGGCATCCCCATCCCAATCCTAATTTCAGGAATGACGAAATCGCTGCGGGCATGACCCGAAGACCGTTGTCACTTTGTCTGCTTCGACGAGAGTGACACACACCCCGGTCTCAGAACCCCACTCCACCTGTCGTACCACCGACGCGCACAAGCCAGGCTAAGCCAGCTAGGCCTGCCGCCGCATTCATCGAAGTGTGGGCGTGCCTTCCGACTTCGAATGGATGACATTGTCACCCCCGACGCGCCATCACCGTGACCGGCTGTCTGTCGCTTAGCCCACCCTCGCTTGTCTGCTCCCGCGTTTCTCGCGCCCCGTCGCGGTGCTGTCCCGCCCTTCCAGCGCTACCCGACGCCAACGCTCTGGGCCGCTCAACCATTCAATACACCCTCGTCCGCCCATCCATCTCAACTGGAACCAGATTCAATCACCACTACAGGAGCTTCGCTGCACATGATAGCGCACAGCACTACCGCATATGTTATCAGCACGCATCTAGTGTCCTTCGCACCGCACCCCAGCGCCCCTCTGTGTCCGCACCTACGTTCGTCCTAATGGCGCCCCGGCCTGGAGGCTGGGTCAGGGCCGCCGCTGTCATGTCTATACAGTATACCATCTTCCGCATACTCTGACCATCTTCCGCCGCCGCTTCCGCCCTGCCGTGGGCGCTGATGGCGTGCACTACGTGTATAGCACATAGCGTGAACCTTGCGAAGCTGCCAAAGCCATCGCGATGAGAAAGAACTCAGAAGACGACTAGAACGGTGAGGCCTGACGTGCGGCCGGCTGCCAGACAGATATCCCCTGCCTGCTATTGTTGTTGTGTTCCCGGCGCTGACCTGATGGTGGCGACGTGACTGGCTTCTATGGGCTAGATATTGATTCAATGATTGAAGGCACGTACTTGTAAGATGCGTACAGGCGCACATATAGGTATGACATGCGGAATGCACATTGGGCGGCGAGCGCACAGTGTATTCATGTGCGACTAGGCTGACCGACTAGCAGCCGCGAGTGGTTCCATCTATCGCTCCGGACTCATATTGTCAGCCCGGATCGCGGCTAGCACCACACGTCGATGAAGTGCACCGGCTGAACATGAACTCTTCGTTGACAGCGCGCGGCCACCAGATATTGTGTGGGACACGTCCACGCGTGTGTCCATCGCCGACGCCAACGTTCCAACGTTACAGGTACGTACCAACGCTCGCAGCGCTAGCAAGGCGTGAGGACCGAGCTTGTTCTGGCAACAAACTCAGATACAGTATTGTATGAATCTCACATTACACAGGCTGAGTGGCAGCGAGGGTCCAGGTGAGCGTTCCACATGCTGTACATCCGGATATAGGCTCACGTGGCTTGTGCTCGTTACATACAGATGGAGGTGGATATAGCTGCGTGTGCGCGCGATGCATGTGCATTACGCGAAGATGAAGGCGGTCATACGCCCAATGCCTCGCCTTGAGGCGATTCCGAGTCTCATGGGCGCGAGCTTGCATTTCGGTCTCTGTGCACCGTGCGGCCTGATTGTGAGTATACAAGACACGACCCTCGTGCGATCCACCCTCGCCGCGTCGCGCAGATGAATGGGAGCCATGGCAGAACTGGCGCTGCGTGACCATACGTATGGTCGTCTAAAGCGTAGGCCATCCCGGAAACTGCGCATATGAAACACAAGGTACCAACGCAGCGCGATTCCTCGCGCCGCGAAGCGCTCCGCATAGCGGACTCATGCCCCAACACGGTAACAAGTCAGCTAGAACGACCGCAGAAGGCGGGCTCGGGTGGTGCGCGCACCACGGACGCAGCGTGGACGGTCTATGTCCGAAAGGAGCCGATGGGGTTCTATGGTATGCAATCGCACCGTCTGATGCAAGTGGACTCAATACGCCACAGCCTATAGGACATACGGATTCTACTGGGAACTCAGCGAAGCCCGATGGGCGGCGGCGGGAGCGGTTCGAAGGCCCTCAATGGGCTCTTCGGCACCACCTGATGCACATACATACCATGGAGGCCGAACATATCCACTGCATGACCACATATTGTACTGTACTTACCAGGCGGCATACATGGCCGGAGGGCACTCATTGGGCGGAGCCGAGAACAGACGGCGGATGTGTGAGATCGACGCACTAGCTGCACTGCCAGCTGCTTCGAGGTATTGCACATTCAAACGTTGGCAATACAGTCTTGTGTATAGACACGCGACGAACGGCGATACTCCATCGCAGTGTGCAATCTAGTGTAATGCAATCATAGGCTTCATAGCAGTGTCCATGAGCAAGGCAGGACTCAGCTCGATGCATCGATGGGGCGGACATCCGAGGTCGCGTCGCAGTCGCTGCATGCATGCACACCGGTACCACGCCTCGCATCACAGGAACGAGATAAAAGAACGCCGGCAAAACACAGGCACACGGGCGCCCTGCCAAGCTGCAGACATGGGACGTGGGGCGCGGACCTGCCGGTGTGCTGTTCTCCGTGGCAGGTGATGCTCACGACGCCATGCTCATAGTAGTACCAGTGATGCAGTTCTTGCGCACATACTTACCTATGCGTGCGATGGCGTGAACGGCGTATCGCAATCACACCGATGTATGTCGGTATGACCGTGCTTCGTGGCCCGCGTGCGCTCGCGATAGGACATGCCGGGCGGAGGTGGACGGTGCCTGAGGATATCTCGGTCTCGGGACTTACACTTAGGTTCAGCTCGGGCTGCGGCCTTGGCGGCAAGGACTTGATGTGGTATCGAATGCGCCGACCCGGGGTGTTTGCCAGCGGCATCGTAGCTGTGACGGCGTACCGGCGAGTACGGGGTTATAAGTGCCCATCGCTCGTATCGCACTGGCAACGGTTATGAGACCGCGCACGATCTGACACAGGAGGTATTTTGTATGCCAGACTTGCCCGGTTGTGCTGCAAAGAACAAGGCGAGACCAAGAGGACAGCCTGTAGCACACGATAGATGGGCGCGCACATCAGTGATCCGCGCTTCTGCTCCGGCATTTTCAACACGAATGGAAAAGTGCCACCGCCGGCTTGTAAAACACATGAACAAAGCGTTGCAGATCAAAGGTGGTGGAGGCATCGGGCGGCGGCTGCAACTGCGACGTCGACGATGTCAGGACTGCAACCCGAGCGTTCTGGTCTGAGTAATCGACAGATTTGCTGCTGTATATGCAGCCTGCGTGATGGAGATGTTGGACGTCCCATTGTCATGCGTGGACAGCGATCGCGGTCGGCGGAGTGATGATGCTGTACCGGCAAATAATGATATACAGCAGCAGTACGGAGATCACTACGCGTTTAGTACATACATGTAGCACATCAGAGAACCAAAGGAATTGATGGGAGCTGGGGTAGAGTTGCTGGCTAGTCACTGAGGATGGCTTGAACAACGTTCCCGACGCGCAGCTGCCTGAGGTCTGTGTAGGTCTAGAAGAACGGAAGTATCAGAGAACAGCTTAAGCATAGCGGTGAAAGATGACGAGATGCCCCGTACCTGACCGCATCCAACGAAAATGATCGGTTGCCCCGTAACATATGTCATGGACAATGCCGCGCCGACCTGCGGGATGAGGCACCCAACGTTAGTGATTGTATCCTCAACGATTCCCATGCCCGCCAACCCCCTGCGCGCGCAGCATGCGCTGCCGTAAAGGCTGGCGACAGCGGCAGATGGATAGGGGGGCGGGGAGCCGGCCGGAGACGCACCTTGTCGTCGACGGTATCCCACTTTGTGACGAGCATGCCGTCAATGCCACGCTCCTGACCACCCGAGGCGGCCGAGAAGTCGCGCAGCGCGCGATCGAACTTGGTAAGTTGGTCAACGGCCTCGTTGCCGACCAACGCCTCTCCGACGAAGATGATTTTGTCTGGATTGTTCGTTGCAACAAGCTGCGGTGGGAAGGAAGGCGTTTATGTCAGCATTCAGCGAAGTCGGACAATACAACGAAGAGAACGGCCAGGAAGTGCAGGGAAGAAGCATAGGATGGCATGCGAATCACAACATACCTTCGCGAGAGCGCGCATCAACGGCTGCAAAAGCACAGACAGGGGACGTCAGATAGCATTCATGAGAATTACAGACCAAGCACACGAACCTCGTTGTCCTGCATACGTCCCGCAGTGTCGATGAGCACGACATCAAAGTCGTTATCGCGCGCTGTTACGGAGAGCATGCGATCAGTTATTGACTGTTGCAAGAACGGAGGAAGAGAACAAAGGAAGGCGTACCGTAGCTGATGGCTTCCTTCGCGATCCCCGCGGCATCTTTACCATACCCGCGCTCATACAGTTCAACTCGACCCTTGCTGTTCGTCGCACCGTCGACTCCGAGCATGCCGAGGTTGCGAACATGCACTCGCAATTGCTCCACTGCGCCGCTCCTATGATATGCGCGGAATGATGTGAGAACTCCGCCTGTCCACGGCGGACGAACCATGCAAGACGTACCGGAAGGTATCACACGCCGCAATGAGCACGCGGAAGCCGTTCTGGATAAGCCAGAAGCAGACCTTGGACAAGTTCGTACTCTTCCCTACTCCATTCACGCCGACGAAGGTGATGCTGTACGGCTGCCGTTGCTGGGAGGCTGCTACCGGCGCCGACAATTTTGTGCGTATCGAAAGGAGCAAGTCTGTTGACGTCTTCGGCGTGAGGATACGTGTGATGGAATTGGCGAGCGCCTGCCGAACCGCGGAGTTCGTTGCTGCAGGAAAAATCACGGGTATTAGCGTCGTTGCAAAATGACTGAGGACGAAGGATACGGACTCTGGAACCCGCCAACTTTCTTGCCCACGAGGCTTTGGCCGACATCTTCGCATATCTTGTCCGATATCTCTTTCGCAACGTTCTTCTTCATGAGATGTTGCTTCATTGCTTCCAGTACGGGTTTCAGGTCCTCCTCTGTGAGCACCTTCGAGCCAGTAAGACGCGCAAAGATCGAGCCCAATGCGCCTAGGGAGCTCGAGGTGGGCTTCGGAGGCTCCTGTCCGCTCTTCTTGAGTACCTCCGCAATGACATCATCCGCGCTCTTGCCACCTTGCGACTGCGCGAACTCCCAGTCGCGGACCTCGTACAGCCCGTCCTGGGTACGCGTACCAAGAGAACCGTTGTCTACGAGCGCAGATAGGTCGACGGGAGGAGCGGTATGCGAATCCGACGTTGAACTGTCATAGCTAAAGTCGAGCGAGGCCATGTCTGACTCGGTAGGTGCCTCGTCGCCCCACTTGCGTTGAGCTTTGGCTTTGGCTTTCCGTTTCGACTTGGACGGAGTCTCGGAGCTGTAAAGCACCCGCTTTAATGGGAATACAACTGAGTGACAGGGATGAAAGTACATACTCTGAACCTGGGAGGCTATCTCTCCCGTTTCCGACATCCGTACGACCCCGTCCGCGTCGACCGGGTGGGCCGCCTCGGCCACGAAGTCTATTCTTCAGCGCCTGGACATTTCGAGCTATTTGTTCTTCGTCAAGCACATTGTCACTCGATTGCGCAGGTACTATCGAGTCGTCACAGGCTGTGAGCGGGGAGGAAGCTCATTATGGTAGACAACTCACCGAGGTTGATGTCTTCTTCCGGAGGAGTCACCTCGACCATGGGGCGGATGACATGTCCGGAACGTGTGCGCCGTTCCTGTATTTGGACGTTAGAGGGAGCATGCTAGCGGAGTTGCAGGTTCGAACCTGAGCGGCCTTGTCCTCGAGGCCGCGCAGCAGCTTGTCGAAGACAGCGTCCCACCCGTCAAACGCCTTCGCAAAGTTCCACGAGGAATGGGTGTCCGCAGAAGCCGAAAGCTTGACCGTGGTCGTGACATGCAGAGAGGCGACGAAAGTAGTGAGGAAGGGTTGGAACAATTTGATGAATAGAGTCTTGAGCGCATTGAGGAGGTCTTCAACATATGTGAGCTGCAATATGCGCTGGTACGCTACCTGCCGCGAAAGTGAGCACAGGACCGGGAGCACGGTACGGCAAAACACGTACGACGAAGATGAGCTCTAGATCGTTGACAAACGTCCATTTGACGGCGTATCCATCCTTCTCATACTTCCCATCGGAGCTACGGCCTTCAATGAGCGCCTCGCGGACGAGCGAATTGACAGGGGAGGCCGAGGACGCTGCGGTATGGGATGCTGCAGGCGTGAAGGAACGTGACCAAAGAACAACGCCGCCTGTGGGAAGAAGGTTGATCCCGGACTCTGACTACACTCATCCCGCCAGAAGACCGAAGACTAACCCTTGTGAGATATCGAACAGTGATCAAGCATGGCAAATACCGTTGGAAGCGAGGTGAGGGCAGGAGGCAGAGAGCTGGGACGCGTGGGGGACGACCGAGTCCGCGAGACGCCCAGCAGGAGCAGCGCCGATCTGGATCTCGTCCCTAAAACGCGTCCTCCGCTAAGCTGCTTCCGAGTCCGACACCGCGACGCGTCCGAGTTGCAGTCCGACGCGTCCTTAAATCCCGCTGCAGCACACCATCACGCGCATACACCCCGCAGGCATCCGCTGGGTCCAAATTCAACATCAACTTCGACCCTCTTCGGTCAGTTCATTTTTCGAAGCATCCGTTTCCCTATTTAAACCTCCTCTCAGGTTCCGGCAGTCACCCCCGCCTCCTTCCTCTGTCCCCCTCTCACCCAAACCACCACACACCCACCCATCAAAGCACATCGTCTTCTAGGAATATTTCCGCGGCTTCCAACGGTACGATTCTGCCTGGGTCAATTCCACAATTTATTAATCCTCCGCACAGAGATGTCCACCATAGAGGTGTACACCAACTCGTTCGAGGTCGTGGAACTCCCCTCGGCAGTATACTTCCACTATGACGGTACGTTCCCGCTTAACTCTCTAAGCAATATAACTATGCTAACATCTCCTCTTAGTCGGTGCGTGCTCACGCCAACATACACCATGATAATCACTGACTAGGGCTCCGTAGAGATCACGCCCGACGTCGTGATTAAGCGTCGGAACTATGAGATAATAGATCGCGTGCAGCTCGAAAACGCGGCCGTCTTCAACCCCCGTGCCGTTTACGACGGCCGCAAGAATTTGTTCTGCAAGCGTGATATTCCCTCGGGGAGTGTGCGTATCAAATGACTGTTCGCCGTCGTAGCTAGACTGAAATCCTGCCCAGTATAATTTGACTTTCGGGCGCAGGCAGCCGAAGACATTCCAAGTCCTCATCAAGCGCGTCAGCGTCATCAGTCCTGAGTACGGAACGTTCCGTCGCATAACTGAACTACCTATATTGACCTGGTTATTAGTGACGTCCGGAAGCTCACTCGGAGGAGGTCTCCGCACGATTTGAGCGACAACGCCATGTCTCTTAACCTGTTGCAATTGATCGTGCGGCAGGCACCAAACATGTGCGCCCCAAGGCGTTTTTTCCGTCTTCCCTCCGTTGACCCATTGACAAACAGGCGCCACAAATTTCCCGCCGACGCGCGATCGTTTTATATCGCACACAACGCGAAGGACTTGCGCAATGGCCTGTCCGCTTGGCGCGGGTTCTTCCAGTGTGTTGCAATTCGACGCTGTTTATTATAAAGAGCTGACACACGTTTGTAGGAGCGTACGCCCCGTCATGGGGAGATTGATAATCAACGTGGACGTTTCGCATGCTGCGGTGTACGTCCATTCGATACGCCGTCGGTGGCAGACTTGCTTACAGCTTTGGCAGATACACGCCTGGGCGGCTGGTCGATACAATGCTGGCGCACCTTCAGCTGCGTGACGTCCGAGCATTATCTGAGCTGTCGAACCCGCAGCTGGCCCAGCTCCGTCTCTTCCTCAAGAATGTCCAAGTAAGACTCACGATATCCCAGATGAAGGCGCGCCCCATCTCAGACCTCGTACGCGAGGCTGGGATGCAAGAATTTGACAAAGACAATGAGCGCTGGACCGTAGCTGTAAGCCTCCGTCGTATCTGCCGCACACACCTTACTAATGCCATGTGATTTCAGCGTCATTTCGAGCAAAAGTATAACGTTCAGGTCCGCTACCCGCGGATGGTGGGGGTTCGTGTCGGGAGGACTGCCATCATTCCTGCGGAATTCCTCGAGATTGTCCCGGGTCAATTGTACAGAAAGAAGATACCCCCGGCCTGTCAGAAGGACTTCCTCCAATTCTCTACGCAGAAGCCCCACGAGCGTTTGCGTGACATCCAGAACGCTGTCGCAGGGCAGGTGTGTTAGGCTGCCCATGCAGCAGTTTGGTGCAAAGCCGTACTGACTAATATGTAGGGACAACTTTTCGACTATGACACGTCCGACTTCATGAAGGAGGCTGGCATGAGGGTCAGCACGAACGCATTGTCGATCACGGGCAGCGTTATCCCGCCTCCTGAGATTGCATACAGGAACGACCAAGTCGTCAGTGACGTCCCGCTCATGCCGGTCCTCCATGCTAGTTCTGATCATGATCATAATAGCGGATCGGATACAGCCAGGGCAAGTGGAACGTCCTCGGCAAACAGTTCATCGAACCGTGCACGCTTCGCTTCTGGGGCGTGGCGGTTTTCGATCGGGCCAGCGACGCTGACGTGAAGAATTTCCTCACCAAACTTGTAGGGAATTTGGAACGCACAGGTTTGTACAATACCCTATCGCATTAGTACCATACTCACTATACTCATATCTACAGGCATCAGTACGTGTCTCACCGATCGTATAAACAGATTTTTGCTCACCGTGCATTTTAGCCGTCGCGAACAGATTCCCGCCCTTCTTGATGGGTAACCCAAACAACCCAGAGCCGGTAAGTAGCGGCCATCTCATTATTCGATAGACACTAATCCTACATAGACCCTGGTCGAAGTCGGCAAACGATCCATGGATCCTCGTTTTGCTGGTCCTGGCGAGAAGCCTCACCCGCAGCTCATTCTGGTCATCCTCCCAGCCAATGCCGCGGACTGTCGCCGTGCGGTAAAGCACTGGGGCGACATCAAGATGCGGGTTTCGACTCAGTGTGTGGTAAGCCCATCCCGTAGCTTGTGTGCAAACTCCCTCATTTACCCCCGGTGTGTTCCCAGCGCAGCCCGAAGTGGCTGACAGCCAATGACCAGTATTGCAATAATGTCGTTCTCAAGTACGTTGACTGGCCCTGTCTCTTGCACCTAACGGCGACGAACCTAACGTCTTTTACACGCAGGATTAACGCACGACTGGGAGGCACCAACTCGGTCATCAACTCGGACGCCGCGGCATTTTTGCGCAACGGCTGTATGGTTGTCGGTGAGTTTTGGACAGAACGAACACTACTGCGCGAGGCTGATATCCCGCCTTTTGCTCACAGGGGCCGATGTCGGTCACCCTGGCCCAGGCGCGGCTGCCCGACCTTCGGTGACGGGCCTCGTAGCGTCCGTCGATGGCGCGGTCAGTAAGTTGACCTCCTACGCGAACGTGCAGCGACCGCGCCAGGAGATCATCGAGGATCTCGAGAACATGATGATCGTAAGTGCACTTACCCTTGAAGAAGACGAAAAGTCCGCTGACTGCGATGATTATGGGAATAGGGCGCCCTGTCGGACTACCTCGCGTATCAGAGGACGGTCACGCCGAACCCACCTCCGCCGCGTAACATCATCTTCTACCGCGACGGTGTGAGCGAGGGCGAATTTGCCCAAGTTGCAGCGCGGGAGATCCCGCTTATCAAGAGTTGGTGCATATTCACCCCTCGCCCAGGTCAAGGAGCTAACAGCCATCCTAGGCGCCTTCGTGAAGTCTAACATTCCGGAGAAGTTCATGCCCAAGTTGCTGTTCATTGTCGTCGGGAAGCGGTATGAATGATGGCTGCCGACCCTTGCACTCTATGCTGACAAACGCAACTTCTACAGCCACCACGTTAGGTTCTTCCCTAAGGAGTACGCATCCCGCCTGCTCTATCCCGGCTGCCGCAGAAGCTAACGCACATGTCCTCAGTCGCTCGCAGGCCGACAATTCCGGGAACTGCCCCGCCGGGTTGCTGATTGATCAGCATATCACCAACCCAAACTATCCCGATTTTTACCTGCAGTCGCACGCTGGTTTGCTCGGGAGTGAGCATACTGTTCATTGCCCTCGGTTGTCATAGACATTAGCTGATCATTCTCACAGCGAGCCGTCCGGGACACTATGTGATCTTGGAGAATGAGACGGGTCTTAACGCGAGGCAGTAAGTCTACAATGGACAACAATATATCGCTGCTATCATCTAATGCGCGGCGATCTATTTGCAGGGTGCAAACGTTGACTTACCATCTTTGCCACACGTACGCGAGTGCGACGCGCTCGGTCTCCATTCCAGCGCCCGTCTACTGTAAGTAGCCTCTTACCACCTGCACTCATTGAGATGCTAACCTGTTCTCCGGCCTCATAGATGCTGATGTAAGGCATTTCTCTCAACCTATCAGATTTGCTTACGTTTTACTTACCGACATTGACCACGAACCTAGCGCATCTGCTCCCGGATGGAGTTCCACTGCGAGGACGGCGCGGGGCTGAGCGACACCGCGTCGAACTTCACCGGCGGAAACGCCGAAGTGGACCTCGACATGTGGAAGCGGGCGTTCAAGCCGACGGCGCTCAACAAGAGGATGTACTTCCTCTGAGCAGATCAGGATTCCCCTTAGAGCGTCGGGCGTCGGGCATGGTTGGTTGTTGGTTTTCCGTCCGGATCGTCATGAGTATCCAAGCGCGGTGATTGCGTTCGGAACAAGAAGAAAACAATAACATTTACGGGTACGTGTATGATAGGCCGTCGTTGTGCCAGAACTGTTTCCGTCTTTGTTCGATGGTGCCCTGTGGTCTGTGCGACTCTGTCCCCGAAGTGCGTCTGTATCTCTTCCCATGTATCCTCCATCTCCTTGTCTCGCTACGTCTCGTCTCTTCTTCCGGTACGCGTCGTCTGTATGCCTCCCAGAATCGTGCGTGGTGCTACGTGTTGTACGTTTTACTCCCCTCAGAATTACTCCCTTCGTGTCACCCCTGCTTGTACTACCATCGAGTCGGATTTCTCCAAGTGCCTCTTTTGTATTCGTTATGCTATATTCCGCGGCTGTCGTCTGAGTGCGCAGTGGTGTTGTGGTGGATGCCCGTCGTCCGTTGTGGATGTACTAGGATTAGTTGTACGAGTATTGATAAGCGGTGAATTAGATCAGAATATGCTTCTGGGAATGATTCATCTGCTGATGGACAGTACCCGGCCAAACACAAGCCAGCTACACACCCAATGCTCAAAGCGACCAGCAGTTGACTGACGTCTGTATTACGTCCCGCAGAGTATTGCAGCCGACAGTGTGCCATATATTCACACGTACAACGGGGCTCATTCAAGTCAGGATGGAAGAGTACATCGGAATACACTGGCAACAAGCAGGCAAGAATGTCATAGTACAATGCGCACAAAGGGCCACGAACGCAGCGTCCATCTATTACGAACTTTACCGGGAAGCGGGTGGCATGTATGTATGTAATCTTATGTAACTCGGATGCTCCGGAGCCCCTGGCACTGGCCCTCGGAGTTTATATAGTACGGCTACAAAGCGGTGGCCCTGGCGCCGCCATACATACACGGACATAACAACAAATATCACACACACACAGGAACTTGCGGGTCGTCCTCAGCTCTAGCCTACGAAGGAGGCCCTATCACGCACCCGCCGCCTCTCAGATATCTGAGGCAACTCCTTCACATCGCCCATGCATACTCCGTTTCCTCGGCACTCGCCTCATGCATTTGCCACCCATGGTCGCTCTCGCTCCCACGCCTATCTAGCCGTGCCGCATCGTCCCTAGCCATTGCCGACAATGACTCGCGCCGCAGATAATGTTCGCGCATCGCTGCCGCAGTGCGCACCTTCTCCAAGACAGGGTCCCTATACGCCCCAGGCGTGAACGCGGGTGGCCGTTCGTCGCTCTCGAGCGAGCTCTTGCGGTCAAGGGGATGCATCAGACCTTCGCTCGAAGCATCCCCGCCCATCGCCTCGGCGGCATTGCTGTAGTAGTGGTGTCCAGGCGTCGTCGTGCGGCCGTCTTGCTTGGTTGGAGAGAGCGCACCGCCGGGTCCCAGTACGCCGCCGTGGCGCATGATGTCCATGAACTCTGCAGAGGGCGCCGTGTGTCGTGCGCGCTTACGGCGACGAAGAAGGAAGATGGCGATGCAGGCGACAAGGAACGCTAAGGCGATCCCACCGATGACCGCGCCGACGATGGGGCCAGTAGGACTGCTTCCCCTTGTCCTTCCGTCATTGCTTCTACCACCTGTATCCTGCCCATTGATGGCCGGCGATGACGTACTCAGTGTCAAGCCGTCGATGGAAGCGCCGGGCGTACTGAATGATGTGACTGTTTCAGATGCAGATGGAGTCCCCCGATGCGAGCCAGACGACGTTACGGTACCCTCAGAGCCGGCTGGTATGGTCGTTGGAATGTCAGTCGACAGCGAAGATCCCGCGTCTACAGACGATGTTGTGGTGTGCCGGGTCCTAGTACCGTTGCCACCAAACGAGCACGTCTCACTCAAGCAATCATTGCCCGCAGATTGGGAGTCCGTTTTGGCCTGCGTTGAAATGACTGTCGTCGTTCCTGGGCTGAGCCCAACCGAAGCTGTTGTATATGGCTGGCCCGTTGGAGTCGGGAGTGGTTGGGGGGGTACAGACGATGACAGAGGACGGGTACTCGAGGGACCCGGGTCAGGGAGTTGTGTAGATGTCGGATGGGGCTGAGTCCAAGGCGGTGGTATGGAGGAATTTGGGTGCGAATGCGAATGGTCCTGCAAGCGAGTGAGAGAGCTATTAGAGTACTTGATTGCATAGGGACTAACAGATCTGGAGCTCTACTAACCATGGTGCGTGGACCCTGAACCAGATTCTCAATATATCGCGGCAAGTTCGCACTCAGCCTGCACCCCAAGACTGAGCAGAAAACATCAGTTCTCAAGTTGTGTGATACTGCAATACTAGTAACCGACATACATTACGGCGCGAATGGCAGCACTGGCAGCCAAGGCTGTTCGAGGAATGAGCAGAAGGGAAAGAGAACGCTGCTGAGGCAGCCCAGATATTAGTAGTATAAGAAGAAATGATATGCTGATGCTGATGATTGTTGTCACTGCCATGGCGTGCCCTGACTAAGAGTCCCACGCTCGCCGTGCACCTTCTTTACCCATACCTCACCCATACCAGTGAGTACAGTACCCCCCTTGTCGTGCCTCATTGGCATGTGTTTGAAAGACACAGGGCCGTTTGCGGCCAGCTCGCCTAAAGTTGCTGAAATCGATTCGCTGGTCGCCGGAGCCCGTGCAGACGTCAATTGATGTACATACGTGACTACAATCACAAATACATTCGGCAAATCCGATCATCTCCGAAGAGTTCGAGCTCAGCCTACAGTGAATCGTGCCAATAGTGTCATCCCTAGGTCCATGCCCATATAGTCCGACTGGCTCATGCGTACCCCCCTTTCTCGATGATGCTTGCTGTATACCCATGCCCCTGTCCATAGCCGCCATTAATCTCGCTCTCGCACCCGCCTAACCCTGCCGCCGCCGCCAGTGCCATCATCTCCACTGGCGAGTCGCGCCGGTTGAAGTAGTGCTCGCGCATCTCCGCCGCAGCGTGTACCTTCTCCAGAACGGGGTCCCTATACGCGCCAGGCGTGAACGGAGGCGGGCGCTCGTCGCTCTCGAGCGAACTCTGGCGGGCACTGTAACTGGCAAGCGGGTGCACCTGGTGTTCGCTCGCTGATCCATCCCCGCTGCTTATCCCGGCCGCATCGCTGTAGTAATGGAGCCCAGGTGTCGTTGAGCGGCCGTCTTGCTTGGCTGGCGACAGCGCGCCACCAGGGCCCAGCATGCGGCAGCGGCGCATGATGTCTATGAACTCCGCAGAAGGCGCTGAGTGTCGTGCACGGATGCGGTGGCGGACCAGGATGGCAGCACAGAGAGCGAGGAGGACAAAGGCGAGCCCGCCAATCACCCCGCCAATGATGTCGCCAGTAGGGCTGTTACGGTTCCCGCTCGCGCTACCGCCTGAGTTGTCGGTAGCTGCGGGAATGTTGAAAGCGGCACTGGCGGAGACGGTGATTGTGGCAGAAGCAGTGATTGCGGCAGAAGCAGTGATTGCGGCTGAGACTGTCGTTGCGAGAGTAGTATTGATCGACGCCGCGTCAGTATTAGTGGTGGTAGCAGTACTGGTGATTGATCGCCCCCCAGCAGGACTAGAACTAGAACCGTGATCACTGCAGCCTTGCTGCGGTGGTTTCATGTCGGCCACGGGGACTATTGCCGGTTTTGCCGTATTCATTCCTCCAAATCCTGGCGTAGCAGTGGGAGGTGATAGTGTCTTCGAAGAGGGGCACGGGAGGGGTAATGTGGGAATACATTTGAAGCCTGAGTCCAGTGAATTTTTGTAGCTGTCGTAGGTTGTGTAGTATTCACAAGGCCATTCCCCTACGATAGAGTTCGATAGTAATGTTAGACCCTTCGTTTGAGTGTATGGTTAGTACGAGCTCACGTGCTGGAACCTACAAAATAGTACTAACTGTGAGCATTTCGGTAAGGCCTTGTCGACTGCTATTCACAGTGGCAGCTAATCATCAAAGACGGTTCAGGCGCGCTATTACACTCAGACTGACTCGTAGGCAACACTGGAGTGTGTGCAGTAGTACAGCGGCATACCGCGCAGGAGTGTTGTAGAAACGAGGCCCGTTCGAGTGGGGAGAATGGGGAGAAGGCTGAGAGACAGAAGAGGCGACGAGACCATTGGGCGAGCAGCTTTAAAATGAGGAGAGACGAAATCAGCAGAGCAGATGCTAATGATTGTTGTCAAAGTGTACTTTACAGTGAACAGCCTTGCGCATCTTGATTGGTCTAAAATTACACCGCCAGTCCTAAAATTCAGGGCACCTCGGCTTTGAAGATGAACTGCCAATTGGAACTCATGTACACAACTACTAATGGTGGGCGATTGGTGGCTACTACAGGTCATCGTGCACACACGAGATCACAATAACAAACACAACCGACCGGAAACAAACGAGGACATTCGATTTGGAGGACCGCAATTCCTCCGCGCACTTGCACCACACTGTTGAGCCAACTCTCTCATATCGCCCAAGCATAGTCAGCTTTCTCGGGATCGATCGTGTAGCCATGGCCATGGCCGCTCTCGCAACCATCCGTACCCATAGTAGGCCCCACTTCAGGTTCCACTCCCACTCCTGCGGCCGCCGCCGTCGCGACCGTCGGTTCGCGTCTGAATCGGAAGTACTCCTCACGCATCTCCGCCGCAGCATGCACCTTCTCAAGGACCGGGTCCTTATAGTACAACCCCGGGGTGAACGCGGGCGGACGTTCGTCGCTCTCGAGCGAGCTCTGGCGCCGGACGGGCGAGAGCATCTGACGTTCGCCCATCCCCGCCACATCGCTGTAGTAGCCGTGCCCGGGCGTTGTCGAGCCTCCGCCGCGCTTGACCGGGGAGAGCGCACCACTGTGGCCGGCGCCGCCTAGCACGCCGCCGTGGCGCATGATGGCCATGAACTCGGCAGAGGGCGCCGTGTGCCGCGCGCGGATGCGACGACGAAGGATGATGACGCCGCAAGCGACGAGGAGGACAAGCGCGAGCCCGCCGATGACGCCGCCGACAATCGCGCCAGTAGCACTGCCAACCCCGCTTGTTTTGTGATTGTTGCTGCGATGACCGTCGGTACCGTGGCCCGTGGGCGTCGCCGACGACGTGCGGGGGCTCGGGATGTCTGCAGTGGTCTCAAGAACGAGCTGGCTACCAGTGCTTGGTGTAGAAGCGGTACCGTATGACGGGTCCTGACCAAGTGGAATAGTACTAGGATTGTCCTCCAACGGTGCGTACCCGGACGACGTGCTAGCCGCGATGATGACGGGTACCGCACTCGCGTCGGAACTCTCGCTGGGCGTTGAAGGGCTCACAGATATTACAGATATTGAAGACGTCGCGGTTTGCACGGAAATGCTGCTCGTCGCCTGAGGAGAACTAAAGCAAGGCTGCTGGCACATTTGGAAAGGTGGTGTGTTTGCAGGCGGAGCGGGCCCGGGATCCGTTGGTGTTCCTGTCGTGCCCACAGGCGTTCCTTTGGGTGCGAGGTTGGGTGCAGTCACTTGTCCCCCACTGGGGCTCGAAGAGCCTCTCTGGTTCCGTGTCACGGAATGACTAGCACTGGCGGAAGATGACATTGTCGACGTGCTCCAGCTGCGCGGCACAGTCGTAGAGAACGAAGGCCGGGGCGTCTTGTATTCTGACATGTGATCCTTTTCGAGGAGTTGAAGGGTTAGAGCGGTAGTGCTGAATCATACAAAGCACTCACCATTCGAAGTCCCGCAGCAAGGCCCGAAATGCACCTGACCAATGGTGAAACTAGCACTGCGGGACAAAGGGTGAGTGCTCAGGTGGGAGAAGGGAGAGAGGGGGGAGGGGAGAGGGATGAATGGACATGTGGGCTGGCAGTGCATAAGTGGAGAGATGAGATCAAGAGAGCAGATGCTGATGATTGCTATCACATTCTACGATGAACATCCTCTCGCCGGCCGTTTCACCTAGAATGGCGCCGCTATAGTTGGAGACAGCTGTTTGAGATCGGACTGGTGGCTGGACCTGCACGATGACTACTGGTAAGCGGCTGCGGCACCATCGTACATACGCGATTACAATAACAAACACAACCGACCAAGAAGGAACTGGGAGATCTCCAAGCTGGGGAACCACGACCCGTACTCGCACTCACGCCCCTCTGCATCAACTCTTCATAGTGCCCAAGCATACTCCACTTTCTCAGGATTCATTGTGTGGCCAAGTCCTTGCCCGCTCTCGCTCTCGCGACGATCCGATCCAATAGGCCCCACCCCCATCCCCGCTCCTAGTCCTGCTCCCGCCATGGTCGCGAGGGATTCGCGTCGGAAGTAGCGTTCGCGCATCTCGGCCGCAGCTTGCACCTTCTCCAGGACGGGGTCCTTGTACGGCCCGGGCGTGAACGCGGGCGGCGGTTCGTCGCTCTCGAGCGAGCTTTGGCGGGCATACGGGAATATAGGACGTTCGCGAGCCGAGCCGAGACCGCCGTTCTCCCCGATGGCATCGCTGTAGTAGTCGTCGAGCCCAGGCGTCGTCGAGCCGCCGTCGTGCTTGACCGGTGAGAGGGCACCACCAGAGCCTCCTGTGCCTAACCCGATACCGCCGTGTCGCATGATGTCCATGAATTCGGCAGAGGGTGCCGTGCGTCGTGCACGCGCGCGGCGGCGTAGCAAAACAGCAATGCAGATGGCGAGGAGCAGTAGAGCGAACCCGCCAATGACCCCGCCCACGATGGCGCCGGTGTCACTGCGACCAGTACCACGACTTCCGACGGCATTGTTATTTGTCCCGCTGTTGCTGCTACTGGATGGATGTGAAGTAGCTGCTATCCCTGGAGATTCGGCTGTGTCCTCAAGGCTTGTTGCAACGGATAGCGAGGTAGTCTCCGATGAAATAATCTTTGTCGGGCGAGTTAGTGAGGGGTTAGGAGAAGAGGTGGTGGTGGTAACAGTGGTAGTATTGGTGTCGGCGTTCGTGGTGGGGGCGGTGGGGGCGATAGAGGTTGAAGTTCCATCTGTGGCGCAGCTGGACGGAATCGATGCACAAGCTGTTGACAGGGTATGGCTGCTAGTATAACTTGGCGAAGTCGAGCTCGAGATTGGCGGCGAGTTGGAGCCACCCGAGCCTGTAGATATTGGTAGGGTAGACGAATTGCTGAGGGTTAATAACGAAGAAGGCAAGGGAGTACGCGAGCTTGCGGAATTCGGGGGGTTGCAGCTAGAGATAGTGGATACACCGGAGGTTGTTGAATTTCTTGAAGATCCGTCTTGACACCCTGGATTTCCGTTGACTCCATCGCCCTTATCGAGTACCTGAAATTTATATCTTCTCATACTCTTAGCAATCTAGCACTGTACAGTCACGATCAGGGTGCATATGGACGTTCGAGCCAAGAGGCCAGAGTAGTGACATACCTCGTACATTCGTACTACGCCGGATGCTTGAGGTAGAGGGAGAGTGGTCAAGGGCGAGGATGACCGAGCGAAAGAAAGCCAGTTATCATAAGAGGACAGAATAGAATCAGAAGGACATTGTGAACGAGGCTGTGAATGGGCGACTAAATGGTAAGACATGTGTGAGTGGACAGTGGACAGTTGGTCAATTCGTCCTTCTGCAGCAGATGCTGATGAACGTTATCAAATTCTGCGCAGGGCCTCCCCACGCCTGCTTCTCATTTGAGCTTTGATCAGATTCTGTGTCATGGTCCAAGGGAGACAACTGTCTGTATATACAGGTATATACTCGTCTGTCTTGAGGCTGACTGGAGGAAGAAAATGGGTTGCTGCAGGATGGTGACACGAGGAAAGGCGCGCGTATAGAGGGCGATGAGACGCGTCATACGCGATCGGGTAGTAGTGATCGAACGCGTCAAGACACGCGACGTCATCGCCTTTGGGACTTGTGGGACACCCGGACCGCCCCTCCGCCTCCTGTTCTACGCAATCTGCCTCCCTCTGACCAAGGCAAAGGACGTGACCGAGGGCGTGTCTCGTCTCTCTCTCTCCTTGATGCTTACCCTCCTTTCCCGCCTCAGTCTCTCCCACCGCCCCTCTCATCTCCCCTCTCTCTCTCGTTCCTTCTCATCCTCCCTGCCTCGCAATATGAAGGTCCTCCCAGTTCCCGTTCGCGACGACAACTACGCCTACCTCCTCATCGACGACGCTTCCAACACTGCCGCTGCCGTGGACCCCTACGATGTCCCTAAGGTCCGCGCCGCCGCTGATAATGCCGGCGTTCAGATCGTCGCCGCTATTACCACCCACCATCACCACGATCATAGTGGCGGTAATCAGGTATGTCCCCGCCCCCCGCGTCCTCAGCTTGCAATTTCATTGCGATCTGTTGGTCGGGCTTCGTTATCATCACCACGTATTGACACACGAGACCCTCTATAGGCATTCGTATGTAGCCTTCTGCTGTTCACCTGTCTCCGCGCTTGACCTCCGAACTCCGTCGGCCCGCGACAGGCCAAGGACTTCCCGGATGCTCCCATCTACGGTGGCAGCAACAAGATCCCAGCACTTACGAACCAAGTCAAGGACAAAGATGAGTTCACTATCGGCAACATTCACGTCAGGTACGCCATCCCCGCATGCCCCTCTTCCCAACAGGCTCTCATCGGCATACCTGCCCTTCCCGCAACCACATCAATTCCTCAAACTTAAACACACGCCTTCTCCAACCCAATCTCGGTTCCTCAACACCCCGCGCGGCGCCGCACGCGTGCTCCCACCTCACCCCAGATGTCTCGCGACGCCGTGCCACACGCAGGACTCCATCTGCTACTACGTGACGTCCAGCAGCGGCGCCGCGCACCCAGGCGGCGTATTCACCGGCGACACGCTTTTTGTCGCTGGCTGTGGCCGCTTCTTCGAGGGCACCGGCGCGGAGATGCACGCCGCGCTCTCCTACCTCGCCACCCTCCCGCCCGCGACAGTCGTCTACGACGGGCACGAGTACACCAAGGGCAACCTCGCCTTTGCGCGGCACGTCGACCCGGAGAACCCGGCGATCGCTCGCCTTGCCCGCTTGATTGAGGACGGCACCCTCCCGGGGACGCGCACGACGATCGGCGACGAGAAGGAGTGGAACCCGTTCATGCGGCTCGACTCTGCCCCGATATTGTACGTTTGACGTCTGTTTAGTGGCACTACGAGATGGGCTCGGCTCACATGCGTTTGTTCGTTTGCAGGAAAGCGACGGGCGGCGGAGAGCCGAGTGCGGTCATGGACGCGCTGCGCACGCTCAAGAACAACTTCAGGGGGTGAGCAAAACTCGACTAGTGCGTCCCCCATCTGTCGATGTGCATTGCGAGAAGGGCTTGGCTGATTGCGTTCCGCGATGAAATCACCATGGCACGCCGGGGAACAGCCGTTTGTAGCCCGTGTCTGTTCTTCTATGGGTTGATGATCTATCGGGTTAGAGGATGGGGAGTGAAAGTGGAAATTATTGCTGAAGATGAAGATGAAGAGGAAGAGGGAAAGGCACCGGATCGAAGAAGCACACTCTTGTACGTATATCATCACCATCTCATCTTGTGTCGCGAGCGCGAGCGCCATACAGTCATTGCATCCTGCGTATCCGCTCAACTAGGCTGGGGAAGGTCGCACTAGACTTTGCTCAGCTGTTCGCAGCACGCTGCGCTACCTACAGCGGCAGTTGGCTGATGCGTTAGCGACCACCGTCGCGGTTGAGATGTCCGAGAACACCCAACTCTTCCAGTTACTTAGATCGCAGCTGGAGCAGCTTGCGAACGGTAGCATAAATAGAGAGACTGGAACCACGGCCACACAACGGGGCGCAGACTGTCGCCAAACCCGTGCTCGGACCCTGTCTAGCCTGAGCGTAAGGTGCTAGTATAGTTTTACACATGAATTCGAGCCCGAGTCCCATGTATTCGTACCGTAGTAGAGCTAGAGAGTAACACATCCTATGGAGGAGGAGACAGTAGCAGGTAATGGAAACAGCAGCGAAAGGGACATATCCTGATAGGAGACGGAGAGAGCCACCTGGGGGGAACCGCGAGGGAACGCGATCACATCCCAAACACTTTGAGGACGGCGGTGCGCGCGTAGGGGATGTACGAGAGGTTGTACCACGCGTACGCAAGGTATTCGATGATGACGAAGACTGTGATAGGCACCATAAGGTTAGTATGGCAGCAGGCACGCAGGCAACAAGGCAGAGGGATGGTTTCGTGAGAGAAAGGATGCGTACTTATGCATATAAGCTACGAGAGGCGCGACGGACGAGCGGAGAGTGGGTCAGCGGTCATGAGCGTGCAACATAATGACGGCAAGAGCCTAGGGGGTGGGTGGGTGGATATGGTACACGCACATCGTTTCGGATGACGAACGCGCCGACGAAGATGAGGACTATCGAGGCCAGGAAGAAGATCGTCGCCACGATCCGGACGGGCTTGAACATCTGCGCAGAACGATCCCGGCATCAGCGCTCAGCCCCGGGGTCCCCATGGCATGTACGTTCCGTGGCCCTGGCCAGGACGCGGCGGGGAAGAACGCACCAGTTTAAGCTGCTTCGTAAACTACGTACAAGCCCGTCAGTCAGCCGAAGTCCGCGGGAGTCGCATGGAGATTCTGGCGTGAGGAGCGGACGCGGACGTACCCCAATCAAGAAGCCGGTGCCTATGAGCGAGACGATCGTGCCGAGCGCGTAGAGGACTGCACGGTGAGAGAGGCGTCAGACTAGGGAGGTACGTATTGCTGGTGCAGGGTATGAGACGTACGTGCAAAGGTACCCAGACCCAGCGGGACGAGGAGGATCGTGCCGAGCAGACTCAGCACAAAGCCGGCTATGAGACTGTATATGACAGACCGAGCGCCGCGCGTGCAAGGTCCCGGGTCGCATGAGTACACCGCCATATGCGAAGCCACATACAAACGAGCGGAGAAGAGGAGGGGGGGAGGGGCGCACCATCCTATGAAGCCGTACAGCCGCTGCGTGCGCGTGAGGCCGAGGAACTTGAACGCAGAGTCGCCCTCGAAGAACTGCGTCTCCGGGATCGCGCCGCCCGCGGCCTCGAGGTTGAACCAGCCCTTGGAGGTGGACATCGTCGTCGGTCTTTACTGCACTATTCAATCAAGCCTTTCAGGTTGCAAGGTGTCGAGTATGGTGGTTCGTTCAGCAAGTTCCAAGCGGGGCCTTCAAGGGACGCAGAACGGGAGGGAAGACGAGGAAGACGAAAAGGAGGAGGTAAGTAGAGGGAAAGATGGAGGGTGCACACAGGAGGGCCAGCGAGCTCCTGGCGGTGTTGCTGAGGACGGGAACGGCGGGGGGCGCCAAGCGCGACTGTGCATCGGCGTGGCGGCGCAACGCGCAGCACGTGGCAGAAGCGCGTACGGCGCGACGCGTTCTTGGGACGCGTCCACGACGATGGTGAACGCGTTGCACACTACGTCCATCTCAGCTTCGTTGTGGATGACTATTTGCTTGCTTTGAGGCTGCTCTCAGAAATCTCAGCAACTACAAACACGCAATGCATGACTGACTCGGGGTTCTTCGTGATCTGGATATGCAAGCCTGACAACGGCCTCGGTAGTCTCGAGACTTTCCAGCTTCGATCGTCCTGGAGCTCTACGGATCGAGGATGTATCACGTACTTCAGTCTGCTTCTGCTGCCTCCGTCCAAGCAGGATTCTACATATCTCTGTTGTCAGCCTGTGGTCATAGCCATGATGACATTGGAAGATGGTCGCGCAGTGCCCGCACCGAAGTCTCCATCGGTTGATGCCCTCCTATGCGCGTAGATGGCAATATGACCTCCATGCCTCCGCACTTCTGCACATTGTTGTACAGTATGGGTTCTAGTTCGTAACTTCGGTAAATCAGAAGCGGCGTAGGTCGAGCTGACCTCCCATTCATAAGCAGTTGCCAATATGACAAAGTCACCTAGCTCCACCATACACTTCTCCTGCTAGCCTGTGCGTTCGTAGCATGCGATTCGGGCCCCGCCTCTAGTCTACCCACACTCGTCGTGGAAGCCCCGCCCTCATATTTGGTCAACGCCTGGGCTATTGCTGAAGGGCGCGCACGGCTCTCCCGGCTCAAGGATCTCGAGCGCACACATGACCATCTATATCAGGGAATCGGGCACTCACAGGGTGCGAGCAGGCGTTGTCAGACGTGCGCCTCCGTCCCATCTCTTGCGAGAACCGCACCCCGGACTGCAAGGGCGACGCTGCAGGCTTGCGATATATAAGGCTGCTGATTGGAAGCTCTGTTTTGTGTGATCGACGACGGGTTCTGCGTCGACTTGCAACGGTCTGTGGTGCCAACTAACTCCTTTTCCAACGCTCCTGCTTCCCATTCCCGTACGACATCGATATGGGCGAACCTGAAGGCAAGGCCGTTTCCAATGGGCTCCCGCCACTTCCCTTCCAGCTACCGGTACGTGATCATATTGGCAGCGTGGTGCGCAGTTGGTACTGACGATTACCTTCGAATAGTACCCTGATAGCCCCGACGTGATCACGAGCAACCTCCTGAAGATAGCGGAGCTCACTCCGAACGAGTACGTCGTACGACTCCAATCCACACTCAGCGGAGATTAAGACTGTTTCGCATGCAGCCGTAAACGCTTCCTCGCAAAGAATCTCATCACCCACTTGCACCAGTTCGTCCGTGAAACAAGGTATGCGCCTCATGGTCACCTGGACCTCTCTGGGAGCAGAGTACTGAGGCCCTACCCAGCCTAACCACGAAGGAATGGGAAGAAGCGATCCAGTTCTTGACGGCCGTCGGCCAGACGTGCACGCCCCTCCGTCAAGAATTCATCTTGCTTTCAGATGTCCTGGGCGTATCGGCCCTGGTAGACGCACTGAACAACCCTCCGGTCCAAGGCGGGACGGAAAGTAGCGTTCTCGGACCGTTCTTTACGGAGGATTCGCCTGACCGTGAGTGATTCGACGTCCGCGCCCTTAATCTCCAGCGCATCGAGGCTGATTCGGACGCCACGCGCCCAGTCGAGAACGGGGACTCGATTGCTTCTGACGGAAAGGGCGAGTACATGTATGTTGAGGGTCGGGTGCTCAGCACCGACGGGACGCCTATACCCAATGCTACAATCGAGACCTGGGAAACGGATGGCCACGGTGAGTGTTCGCTCGCCTCGAGTCCCGTCCTATCCGGCGGTTCGCTGACGGATCTTGTCCGCGGCGCAGGCTTCTACGATACGCAGTATTCGAACCGCGAGAAGCCCGAGTGTAGGGGTCGCCTGCACTCAGACAAGGATGGCCACTTTGGCTATCGTGCTGTGGTCCCGGTCGCGTATCCGATCCCGGGAGACGTAAGTCGGCCCCTACGATAGAGTTGTGATATCTAAATGACGTCGTGATTAGGGCCCAGTCGGCGATTTGCTCCTCGGAATGGGCAGACACAACATGCGCCCGAACCACTTGCACCTCATGATCGAGGCGCCTGGGTACACGAAGCTGGTCACGGCGTTCTACCCGGAGGGCGACGAGTGGCTGGAGAGTGACGCCGTGTTCGGGGTAAAGAAGTCGCTGGTCGTGGTGAGTGTCGCCAAGCGATCCTCCGACACGAGTGGGGAATTAAGCTTGGATTGTTCTGCAGAAACTGCAAGAGATAAACGACGAGGCCGAGGCGCGCAAGCGGGGCTTCCCGAAGGGCAACTCGTTCAAACTGCTGCAACGCGACATCATTCTTGTCCCCGAAGAGAAGTCGAGGGAGGTGTTTGAGCGAAACGCGAGGGAGGCGGCGAAGAATGCGCCTGCGGCGGTCTGAGGAATGGGGCGTTGTTTGTGCACAATCTGGTGTATTTGTGTCCCGTGAGCGCTGTAATTGTATCGTGTGTACCTGCCCGGCGACGCAGGGCGATTGTGCTGTGCGAGATTGCGAGACCATTGAGTCTAGCTCGAGGATGCAATCAGAGAATTGGTGATAGAACGGGGCATGGGACTGAGCTGGAGGAGCATGGCTGCCTGATGGGATGGGAGAGGATGAGGCCCATTGGGTCTGGCGGAGTTGGCCGAGGACGCGTGTTTACCTCGTTGCGTGCGGCGCATATACTCGCCCTCGCCTTCTCCAGCATCGCGCTCGTCCTCCGCGTTCTCTATCTCCCCCTTTCTCCTCCCTCTTCCACGCACATCAGAGCCTGAGCTCTCTGGACGCTGCGATCGCTGGCATGGATCCCATTCCTAACAGAGATAACGTCTTCTCGCGCGGTCCCTCGCCTCCGCCCCCCTCCCAGCTTTTCCAGGTCCCTCAGGCCCAGCAGAACGAGCCCCATGCATCCCCCGCACCCTCCCACCGCGAGGTCGCTCAGACGACCGCGCAAAGCCACCTTGATTCCCTGCTTCACAATCTGAGCGGTGCATCCGCCTCTCACGTTAGCCCGCAGCCCAGCATCGCGAGCGCAAGTATCTATCATGGTCCGCCAGAGCCAGCGCACTCCGGACCTGCTACCCCAGCGTCTGGAAACGCTGGATCTGTTTCTTCTAACATCTCTGGCCCTGGAAGCCAGTCGAGCGAAAGGCAGAATGCTCTCCTCAGTCTTTTGGGCGCCGTCTCGTCCCCGTCCTCGAACCCTCAGCCCATGCCCCCCATGGGCCCGCCCCCTCCTCAGCAAGTGCCCACGCCACCAGGGTCCGCACCGAGGCCAGGAATGTCGAGCAATGAGTCCCAAGGAAAGTTTTTGTTGGAGCAGTTGATGTCTGGGTGAGTACCGTCGATTTTCGCGCGATCTTGGTAAATATGTCGCGCGCGGATATGCGGCTGCTCCCAAGCGTGCTTCTCCGTATCGACGATACTGATAACCGACTTGCTTACTCTATAACATACTTGTAGTGCCCCGAAGTTCACGCAGCAAGAGCCCCAGCAAGCGGGTCCCCTACCGCTTCCGTCCTCAGGGCCGTCACCACCTTACGTTCCGCTGCCTCCTGACCAAGGACACTCCGACGAGTATTCCATCCCTCCTGAGGCTACCTACTCGCACGAGCGCGAAGGGTCTGGCATGCACGTACCGCAACCCGCTCAGGAGCCACGCGCTCCCTCACCCGCTCGCCGGTCGATGTTCGATTTTGTTTCTCCCTTTGATGCGTTGGCAAGCACCAACACGGGCGCAAAGAGGAAGCCACCTCCGCCCGAAGAACCGTCCTCCTGGAACCAAATGTCCCTAGACCCTAAGCGCAAATCTGTCGAAAACCTCATGGACCAAATCACGCGGGGACAAGCCATCCAGTCTGCGTCATCCCAGCCCTCTGTCGCTCCTTTCGACCCGTACAGCCCGCTGCCGACGGACGAGCACATCTCTCCTGAGCCTATGCAGACAAGAGCATCCCGCCCGCTCCCGCCCCAGCCGGTCCACCCTACCGGTTCTCCCCGTTCGTCGCCGCCCAAGCAAGCCACCCAGGCTGTCCGTCAACAGCGCCGTGCTGCGGACTCGCCAGTTGGACCGCCCGGGGCGCCTCAGGGACCTTTTGCGAACTACGGTAACAGGGACAAAGAGAGCTCGCCGCTACCTCAGCGCAGCGTGCCGGTTGAGAACAGGAGAGGGAACGGCGCTGGTAAGGGTAAGGGCCCAAGCCCTAGGTACGCCCGTTTTACGAGTAACTTTGTAAGCCTCGCGACTCATCTAGCTCATTGTTTACTAGCTCCCCTCAGCAAGCGATCGTGTTCGATGTGTCCCAACCCCTCGACGAGATTCAAGCACCTCAAGATGCCGTCAAGTCGACTGCAATCGCCCTCGTAAAGGTCGACTCGACGTTCCTGCCCGGTACGACCATCGGAGCGACTCAGTGGGTAGCGTACGCTATGACGAAAGGTAATGCCACAAATTTTGTCCGCTATCCGGGATGTCAACTCATGCCGATCTCAGGTCGTGTGCGTGTCATTTCCCGCTCGAGCGGCGACAGGACGTTGTTGCAGCTGCCGCCTCATTTCCACCCGTCCATTGCCGTAAGCGACATGTCCGTGCACGGGGACCGCTTGGCAGGAGTCACTTCCGACGGTGGTTTTGTCGTTTGGGAGCTTCCACCTGTGATCACTGACGACGTTCCGTGCGTATGCATAGCATGTATACCCGACAAGCCGCTGACCGTATTTGCAGGGGAATGATCATGCTCTGCGTCCTGCCCAGGGCCATGCCTCAGGACAACGTGGACCCATTGCATGCTGTCAAGTGGCACCCCCAGCAGCCAGATCTGGTCGCGGTCGCGTCCAGCACGAATTTGTACCTCATCAACATCACCGACGCAGCGGCCGCTTTCGGAGGCAAGCCCATTCCCCAGTCGGAATTGCACCGTGTCGGGCAGATCTTCTCCGTCCCCTCGGTGAGTATTCACTTTCCACCCGAGTATGACTTCCTATCTCACATGTACCACAGCCTATCGTGGCGTTTGACTTCGATGTTCCGCGGAATGCGCTTGCGACGATCTCCGAGGATTCGACTCTGACGATGTGGAACATCCGTGACAAACTGCCCTTCTGGTCGCACAAGATTCGCGGTGACGATCTGCCGTCGTCGCTCACGTTCGTCGATGGCGGCGTCATCATCGGCCGCAAGAAGGGGACGGTCTTCCAGCTGCTTCCGGTCATGGGCCGTCAGGTCCTTTCGACCATCAAGTTCGTGAACGGCGACCAGGAAGATCCGAACATGTTCGGCCACGCGAACTACGACTCTCGCATTCAGACGCTCTGGATCGCGAACAACCGTCGGGAGAGTATGATCGCATTCAAGCTCAACTTTGATAGCGCTGCGCCCTCACCGGGCGGCGAAGATGGTGGCCGCGGTGCCTACTTCGAACAGGTCGTCGAGTTCGGTGGTCCGAAGCCCACTATCCATTTCGTGATCTTGACCGCCGACGCTGACCCGCATGGCGACGAGGCACACGCCGCCTGTGTCGCTGCGAAGGTCCCACCTGGCGAGCTCGCTCTTGTCGCTTTCTCCGTGCACTCTTCGGGGGTGGATCAAGTGCTCATCAGGAAGGAGTGGTACAATGCCGCTCTTGCAAACGCTCCCGCGCGCTTCCCCTCCTACTATGGTCCTCCGATCGAGGCGAGGCAGCAGCGTCAGCAGCCGCTCCCCATGGGCAACCAGTTCAACCAGCCACCCGCCAACCCGTCGCCCATATCTGTGCCGATGCCTCGGGCAAAGACGCCGCCCTCTGAAGAGGTTGACGTCGAGGCGTCCGGCCAAGAAGGTGGCCGTGGTGGCAAGGGCAAGAACAACAAAGGGAAGAACGTTGGCTGGAAGGACAAGGAAGAGCGGGAGAAGGCCGAGAAGAAGGCCGAGGTGGACTACAACTCCGACCTTGGTGCGACTTTGTCCAAAGAGATCAAGAAGTCCGAGGAGAGCCTCCACACTCGTCTTGGCCGTCTGATCTCGAAGGAGCTCGACAAGCAACGTACGTATTCGGCGTTTGTATCGGTAGGTGTTTGCAGCTGATATGTGCTTCGCAGATCAACGTCTCGAAGAGGTCCGCCAGAGCGAACAGGCGGCCGACTTTGCTCGCCAGGAGAAAATCCTGAAATTGATCTCGACGGAGCTGACCAAGAACACGACCCGCGTCGTTGAGATGGCCGTCAAGGCCGAGGTGCAGAACTCCGTCCTGCCGTCGCTCGAGAACATCACGAAGACGGAGGTCAAGGCGGCGCTCAGCAACCAGATCGCGAAGGGTGTCACCGATGCGATGAAGATGGTAAGCTACTTTCGCATCTAACCTGCTAATGACAAACACTGACGGCGCTACGCAGAACCTGCCGAGCGAGATCGAGCGTGTCCTGGTCCGTCCGGAGATGGTCACCCAAGTTGCGCGTGCGTTCACGACGACGGTCACCCCTGCCATTGAGAGGCAGGTGAAGGAGACCATCTCGAAGAACATGGTCCCGTCGTCCGCAATGCATCAAGAGCTCTCGCGGGAGATTCGTTCCGAGATTCTCAGCCTGAAGAAGGAGGTGCTGACATGGCAAAATGAAGCCCTGCGTGGGCAGGAGGTACGTTTTTCATCTAGTCAACCATCGTTACATGGCTCACCTTCAATGGTAGTCGGTCATCCGTGAACTCGAGCAATCGGTCCGCGTGCTCTCGGAACAAGTCAAATTCCTCACTATGAATGCCTCTTCCTCCAGTTTCGGCCACAACATGCCTAGCCGCAGTTCTCCTGGTCCCTCAAATAGCAATATGCTTCCTCCGACCCAGCTGTCGCAGCTCCTGCGTCAACCAAATCTCGCACCACCTATGTCCCAGCCTTCGTCTTACCAGCCTCATGCATACCAGCAACCTCCCCCACAACCGCAGCAGCCTCCTCCTATGCACGGCCCGTGGTTCGGCCCGAACATCGCGGCCCCGCAGGCATCCCACCCTACCGCCCCTCCTCCTCTCCCCCAGCAGCAGCCGATGTCGCGAGCGACCCCTCCGGCCTCTGGGCAACCAGAGGAATGGGATGACGCGTATCTGGCAGTGCTCGGATCGCAGGATACCCGGCAGCTCCGTGAGCTGCTCGCTCGGTCGAACCCGGAGATCATCATGCCATTGAACGGCCCCAGCCCGCTGTCACAAGCTGTCATGCTCACCCTCGTGCACAGGGTACGTCCATTTTTCTGATTGCATGTGTATTGAGCGGTCCTGACTACTGTCATAGCTCTCGACGATCATCGGTGAGACGTCGCCTGCCGACGAGTCTTTCAAAGTCTCGATGTGGTGGCTGCAGCGCGCGGCAACTACGCTCAACACGACTGTGAGTCATTTTTGCGTTCACGCTCACGTCACTTCCGTAACTGAAGCGTTTGCTTTGACCGTTCAGGACCCTCTAATCTCCCCCTATGTTGCCCGTGTCATGCCGAACGTCCAGCAGATGTTGAACACGACTAAGCAGCGTTTGTCCATCCTCCCCGGTCCCCCCATCGAGGCCACTCGCACTATCTCGGAGATCCAGGACATCCTCAACCGCAAGCCGATCTGAGTGATGTGCGCTCCGTTGATATGATTCTCGACTACGCTACGTATTACGCTTCCTTGGGTATCTTCTTGATGCAGTGCAGAAAGTACATTATATTTGATCAGTTACAAGTAGGGTTGCACCCTCTCCCCCTTCTCGCGTCCCTCCCTACCGCTACTTCCTACGTTGAACGACTTCTTCACGCTCTCGAATGACCTTACGATGCTATGATGCCCGGATTGACTCTCGGTCGGCTTGTTGTCTTGCCATTACTGTCGAAAAGTTGTACTGTCGTGTTACTCTACATGTAGGCGCAGTGAATATACATTCTCCTCTACTTCTCATGGTCTTTCAGAATGTGGAGCGAAGTGCCTGGTTCGGTGACATTGATTTGAACGATGTGCCGCTCCATTGTGGTCCAGGTGATCGCTTGAGTAGTCAGCGGAGGCCAGAGAACTCGAGAACGCGCGGGCTCTATTGACCCCATTGTTGCCATGCTGAGAAAGCCGGCGCGCTCCTGTTGAAAGGGTCCCCCAGTGTGCGCGCCCGCTGTATGCCCTGCCAAGGGACGTGTACTCATGGGGCACGGAGCTCATCCGTACATCGCTGGCTAGGAAGCGTACCTTGGTTGACATATCTTGATGAGCCATTCACTTAGGCGGAGACCAAACCGTCCGAAGCTCCTTCACGATACGATTGGGGGCTGAGTTCGTCCGTGAAGGGTTCGCACAGTGGGCCGACGTCTTTTCTGGTGGCGTGTGTCATCATGTGAGCGACTTGCGATCAGTGCGGCGAGGCGTGGCTTTGTGAACCCTAGTACCCTGGTCCATCAAATCCCTCAAACCGCCGTGGTGTCAGGAGGAGGGGCGTGAGCTGAGTCTTCAATGAAAATAGAACGGCATGTAGGTTTTCGGAGGCCGATCGTCGCCACCGCCTTGAGTGCTATGGGATGGTGTATGCCGTCCGTGAGTGCCTGAATGACTGCATTAGTGATCCAGTCTGATAAGATAACACGGAGTAAAAGACCTTGTGTGCGAAGCACAGCGGTTCTGTGAGGAGTTCAGGAGAGACGTATGCTCTAGTCCAATAGAAGCTCCTTGTGCTGTCGTAACAGGGTAGCATCTGGTCTACGTCGAAGCGCTAGATACGCCACATGGTGCCCAGTGGTCTGTAGGTGCCTTTGGGGTGCCCTTCTCGTGATGAAAGTTACGGCAAGGGTGATGCGCTGAAGGACGGGAGCCCGGCATGCGCATGCAGATTTCAATCACGGTGCCACAAGTGTCCAGAAAGTCACTCACCCTGGGAACTGCGCAAACTTACTTGATTTCCTTTTGCGGCGGGTTGCGCGGAGGCGCAGCGCACGTGTAGCGCCCGATCAGATCTACGTGATAGATATAAGAGAGGAGCTCGACGACAAGAGCTACCCCAGACAACCAACCCCAAACCACAATCGCACACATCTACTCACCTATTCCCAAAGACTTCATCATGTACTCCGTGCGTGCTACCACTCTTCGCCATCATAATGGCTCGTGCTGACCACGATCATCCCCCCACAGACCACCGATGCCCCCAAGAACGCCGCCTGCGGCTCCAGCACCTGCAACTGCGGCGAGAGGTAAGCACACAAAGAGGTCTCATGAGACAAACACTCACATCCTACTCCAGCTGCGGCTGCAAGGCTGGCGAGTGCAAGTGCTAAACAACCATAGTCACCGCTACCACCATCGTCGCCCCCTGTTGATGATCATATAACATTGCCTTCGCTACCAAGCTCTGCGTGGGATTGGCTAGGGGCGGTTTGTAGGATTGGTCGGACGGTCAATCTTGTATTGTATGCTTGAAAGCCGTAACTTGTTAAATATGTCATTTGCTATCCTGCCCTCTCACCACATTGGTGACTATCGGCGGCCTTGAGTGATGAGATAGCATTTGAAGAGACGAATCATATATTTTGCATTATACATGCGCACCGGCGTTAGCTTCGGAGAGTCCGGCGTTAGTTACGATGCGTTAAGAGGAAAACACAGACGACGTACACAGATCAATGTAGCGCTGCCTTCGATCTGGGTCTACCTTCTCGAGCTTCTTCAGCAGCTCCAGGCACTCACCCTCCAACTGACGCCGAGTCTCGTCAGACAGCAAACTCTCATGTCGCCGCATAAGTGTTCTCTTGTAAAACACTAGCGACTCCATGCACCCTACGTAACAACGTGCGTATTAATCTTTGCGATAGCATGACACTAGGTACAGACTTACATTTACTATCGGGTTGTTCGTCAAGCAGCTCCTGGATGGCCTCAATCTCCCTTTCTAGTATGTCCTTGTTGTCGCCTGCGGGACCCCTCAGTGATTGGCACGTACCGCGTCATGGCAAGTACGCACCCGAACCGATCAACCATCGGTGGTATATCCATACGCTCTGATCGTTAGGGTCGGTATACATTGCGTTCTTGACTAGGTCAAATTCTGTGCGAGGATGAGGGACACCGTGATAAAGGTTTGCTACGTCCCATACCTTCTTCCAGCGACTTCGCCTTGTCAAGCTTTCCCGATGCCCACATAGAACTGAGGGCCTTGGAACGTTGATGCCAGGCGCTGAAGTTAGAGAAGTTCGCCTCGATTTTACGCTTGGTGTACGCCAATTCCGACTGCTCGGACCGTTTGATTGGCATCTCCTCCAACACGTAGCGCCGATAGTTCCATGCATGGACTAAGGAGACAAATCAGCCGTAGCACAGCCTTTCATCCGCTACCCTTACAGTTACGCGGGTCCGCGTCGAGCATCTTCTCGACAACGAAAAGCTCCTTGTTCCAATAGGTCTGACGCCAGCCGTTAAGGTCTGCTTCAGTTGGGCCATCAGGGACCTGCCGCAAACACCAAGAACGGTGGTTCCATATCCAGTACACCTTGGGGTGCTGCTTGAGGAGGACGGTGGTCAAGGACAGGTCATCGGCTAGTAAGTCATTAATCTGAGTGGGCGTGCTATAAGAGATCATCGCGCATATAGTGAGCTCTCGTGTGAGATGGCGTAGAGGATACGATGTACCGCTGAGGAAATATGGCATCAGTAAGTATATTCCTACGGTAGTTCCAGATGGTATAGAACTCGGGATTGATGTGTAGCAGCTTCGTAGTCAATTCGAAGGCCTCCTGAGTAGTGTCTCGGGCTTTCCTCTGCTCAAGAGTAAGGCATATAAGTGCGAGGTTGAGGTACCATCGCGGTCAAGACCTACTCTCGCGAGGACCTCCGCGGTCAAGCTCTGGTACTCCTTGAGCTTCGCTTGCTCCCGCTCTTTCTTCGCTGCAAGCGCTTCGCGAGTATACTTGACACGTTTGACTCCGTGCTACAAGGAAGTCAGAGAGAGGAAGAAGACGTAGCTTTAATACTACTACCATGGTGAAGACGAGGGATAGATAAGGAGTGGGACTGAGCGATCAGGCAAGACGGGAGAGAGATGGTGCAATGGTCAAGCGCTCACGACGCGTTCTACATACGCGCCTGCGGCACGTGAGTACATTCTCGCGGCGCGAGTGACGCTCGCTCGCTCGACGTTGTTGAGCACAGCGAGGTCTCCCTGTGCTCGCCTCCACCACCCTCTACACGCTCGCCTCCGTCATGCCTTCTGCTGTGTCACAAAATCCGACCCTCGAGTCTTTGACGTCGAATTTCCCTCTCACTTTCCCTACGCCCACGCCTACGACCCATCCAGACTTGGTCTCTACTAAGGACCTACACCGCGAAGAAGATCTTCTCAGAAACCCGTTCTCTTTCAGGCACTGGTGGACGGCGATACAGAATGTGAAGGAGGCATCTGCAGCAGAACAAAAGGCTGAAGGCCCTTCGGACTTGATACCTGAAGTTGCTGCTCTCTTGGGTCCTCTCTCCTCGCCTGCCGCGCGCAAGTCGTTCCAGCGACAGGTGTATCTATACGAGGCAGCACTTGCGCAATTCCCAACTTCGTTCAAGCTATGGAAGTCATATCTCCAGACGCGCATGTCGTTTGTCCTTGGCAGGCCTGTAATGAAGAAGAAGGCCGGCGGCAGGAAGAAATTCCCTGAGATGAGGGAAGCTTTGGAGGACGAGCAGGAAGATCTTGAGAAATGGGAAGGCGGTCTTGACGGCATAGTGGGCTGGGAAGAGTGGCGACTGCTCATAGCGACCTTTGAGCGTGCCCTCATGTGGCTCCCAAGAGTGCGTTGTTCTTCCTCATCAATGGGATTCACCTAACACAGCGTCGCAGATGCCTCGTTTGTGGCTGCTGTATCTCTCCATATTCAACCACCCCTTCTGCCCTGCCCAAATCTCCCATACACACGCTCGCCGCACCCATGACCGTGCATTGCGCACCCTCCCCCCATCCCTCCACGGCAGGATCTGGGCACGCTACCTGTTATGGGCCGAGGCGAAAGGCGGCGCGACGACAGTCGCTATTTACCGTCGCTATCTCGCCGTTGACCCGACCGTCACAGAACGCTACACCGCCATTCTCCTTGCACCAAGTAACCCCGACCCTAGACCACTCGAAGCAGCCAAACTGTTGCTATCACTCGCACGGAAGGCTGCTCGCGGAGAGTACACAAGTCCTGAAGGCAAAAGCCCTTACCAGCTCTTAACCGAGTTCCTGGACGTCGTTGAGCAGCATGCAGAGGAGGTTGGCATGGACGTACCCGACACAATTGACTCCAATGCGAAGATTGCGAAAGCTGCAGCCGAGGAAGAAGCTGCTTCGCAGCAGCCCGCTGAACAGGCATCACTGGACGGAAAGCTCATCCGTTTTGCAGGGCCAGCCGTCACAACTTCTAACGGGAACCTCGTCGCGCCCTATGACGAAGACGAGGATGCAAGGAGTCCGCGCAAGCTCAACGTAGAAGACATAGTCCGCAAGGACGGTCTGGAGGTTTACAAAGACCAAGCAGGCCGTCTATGGACCGGTCTTGCTACATACTGGATCAAGCGGGGCGAGTTCGACCGCGCGAAACACACCTTCGAACGTGGTCTGGCGTCCGTGCTCACCATCCGAGACTTCACGCAGATCTTCGACGCGTACGCAGAATTCTCCGAGAGCTTGATCAGTGCCTTGATGGAGAGTCTCGCTAACCCCGATGAGGACGAAGACGAAGAGGACGTCAAGGAAACGGAGCAAGAGCTTGACGCGAAGATGAAGGAGTTCGAAGAATTGATGGATCGACGACCATTCCTCGTCAATGACGTACTCCTGCGGCGGAATCCGAACGACGTTCAGGAATGGGAGAAGCGGGTCGCATTGTGGGGCGACAACGACGAGAAGGTAGGAATTTGTTCTCTGGCAACATGAAACAGCGTACAAACGCATCGTGTTTTCTAGGTCGCGGAGACATATACGCAGGCCCTCGCGACCGTCAACCCACGTCGAGCTACGGCGAACTTCCACCGGCTATACATCAACTTTGCCAAGTTCTACGAGGAAGGAGGAACGAAAGGAGAAGCCGAAGCCGACCTTGACAGCGCACGGAAGATCCTTGACAAGGCTACCAAGGTCAACTTCAAGACGGTCGATGAGCTGGCGGAGGTTTGGTGCGAGTGGGCGGAGATGGAGATTCGTCAGGAGTATGTGGCTTGAGAGTAAACTTGTCTATCTCAGACTGACGTATATGCGCAGGAACTATGATGAGGCCATCCGCGTCATGCAGCGCGCCGCAGTCGTTCCGAAGAACACCAAGGTCAACTACTTCGACCACGTCAGTATTCAATCCCAAAATAAGCGCGATGTATGCTAACCAATTCTCTCCAGGCCCTCCCGGTGCAGGCACGTTTGTTCAAGTCTCTCAAGCTTTGGTCTTTCTACGTGGATCTCGAGGAGTCTCTGGGCACGGTAGAATCAACGAAAGCCGTATACGACAAGATCTTGGACTTGCGTATCGCAAACGCCCAGATCATCGTCAACTACGCTTCTTTCCTAGAGGAAAACAAGTACTATGAAGAGAGCTTCAAGGTGCGTGCCATTGACCGATTCCCAGATTCAACTCTGACTAACGTTCGGGCTTCAGGTATACGAACGTGGTACTGAATTGTTCACATACCCCGTCTCGTTCGAAATCTGGAACATTTACCTCGCCAAGTTTGTGAAACGCTACGTATGTCGCTAGCCTATCCATGCCGCAATATCTTCTGACAAAGCATCGCAGGGCGGATCAAAGATCGAACGTACCAGGGATCTCTTCGAGCAAGCCTTGGAGAAATGTCCGCCAAAACACTGCAAACCTATCTTTCTTATGTATGCAACGTTCGAAGAGGAGCATGGTTTGGCCAAACGGGCTATGTCCATCTATGACCGTGCCACGAACGCGGTTGCGGATGAAGACAAGTTCGAGGTGTGTGGAAGTGATACTATTCGAGTAAGCGTCGCTCATTCTCTTACAGATCTTCACTATCTACATTGCCAAAGCTACGTCGAACTACGGTCTCCCCGCGACTCGTCCCATCTACGAGCGTGCACTGGAGGTCCTACCAGACCGCCAGACCGCAGAGATGTGCTTGCGCTTTGCAGCGATGGAGCGGAAGCTGGGAGAAATCGACCGCGCGCGTGCTATCTATGCTCATGCGTCACAGTTCTGCGACCCCCGCGTGCACCCGAAGTTCTGGCAAGAGTGGAACAACTTCGAGATCGAGACCGGTTCCGAGGATACGTTCCGCGAGATGCTCAGGATCAAGCGGAGTGTTCAGGCGCAATTCAACACCGAGGCGTCGTATCTCGCCGCGCAGATGGCGACGAAGCAGAACGGCCAGGAGGCGGAGGCGGAGGCGGCCCCCGCGGACCCGATGGCGGCGGCGGAGCGGCAGGCACAGGCAGCTGGCGGTGGCAAGGCACCAGCGTTCGTGACGGCGAAGCAAAGCACGAACGTCAGGGTTGAGGCGGCGGAGGAACGGCCAGCAGGGGCGCAGGGCAACGAGGACGAGATCCACATATCGGACGACGAGATCTGATTGCTGGCCTATGCTTATACTTGTTGATGTGTTCTGTACGTTTGTATGAGTTACTTGCTTGTAATGTTTCTTTCCACCCTGCCCAAAGGCTTACACCGTGCAATACCCGCAATACGACACTTGCCTAATCAGAGTGTGTCGGAAGCGCTTGGCGCTTAGACGCTGAAATTACCGCAGCGTGCAATTGAAGAAGTTGTGGCCGTGAGTTAGTCTCTCGCTCCTCTTTGACCGACGCTCCTATTACGCGCCGAATGGAGAAACACCCGTCTGTAAGTCTTCATGTAGCGAAGATTGCAGAATCTGTCAAACATTCGTTTTCAGTACGGCGCCCTGTCGCCATACTTGCCAAAATATCCCAAAGCGGCCGGGGCCCTTTTCCAAACCTACAACGACCTGAAGCTAGGTAGAACAGCTCCTGCGCCTTTTCGTATATCTGTACTGACGATAACCCAGCCCAACAATGGACAGATCTCGAAATCGTAGAACTTCCGGGATGCTCTCGATGCGCCCTGTGTGGACGTAGACCCAACACCGTGAGCACCGCGCATAAGTGCTATAACCACAAGCTAATTCCACAAAAAAAGACTGAGCTACTGAGCGTGGTTCCCTGCTCATTGGCGGAATCGTTGTCCACTGATTGGTGCGTACCCGACCTCGTGCCGCGTCAGTTTTGCTGACCTCTGTTGGTTCAGGATCCGCACCACCTTTCAGGAACTCGGTGGCCCTCCTCACGTATATCTGGCCATTAACACCGAGGATTCTTCCATTGTGTACTATAAAATCAGCCCCGGAATCGTCAAACCGCCCCTCTGACTTACGTGTACATTGTTTCCTGGTGTGCATGGCTGCCTCCGTCCGACCCAAAGGCACGATGGACCTCTGTACACACTATGCATTGAACGATTCAACGAACGACAGCAGATGGACAGCAACGAGCGCAAGGGTATACAGCTGTGGGTACAATATGGAACGAAGGGCGACATGCATTGCGACATGTCTCCAGTGCCGGAGTGACTACGTGCAGCGTAACAGTACAAGTCTACAATGTCCGATGAGTGGGCTGCGAATGTCCATCCGGTCTACCGGGGTGAGTTCCAACGATCCACCTCGACAGCACAGATATCCTCCCACACAGCATCCCAACCACCCTGTGCTAGCTGAGGCTGGGCCTGCCATTGCGCGATAATCTGGCGCGACTCCTCGAACGTAACATCGTGGGGTCGGAGCTGCTCAACAAGGTCTATGTGCATTTCCAGCGACCTTCGATAGGGTTTCAGAATATATGGGAGTTTTGTCACTGACATAGCAGTCAGTCACCACACGATACTCACGAGAGACAGATGACGCACCAAACTTCTCGAGGGACCAGGTGACCCATAGAGGATCCTCCACAAACTTCCAGCCCTTCGTCTTGTGGACTTCGTGCAGGAGAATCTCAAGGCTTTTGATTATTTTCACCATCTTCTGAAAGAGCTTGTCCTGGTAGTAGACAGCGTCAGGGACGAGAACTCGCGTCCATGAATGGCAACCTACTAGTCTTCGGATGACGTCGTGGAGGTCTTCTATGCAATTCTCCATGAAGTGGAGCTTTTCGAGGACGATGGGATACGCTGGTTGTCTCCCGACGGAAAGCATAGCAAGCTCATTGCTTGTACCCACGTCAGAGACATGATACTATACTGTCTGCGAGAACTTACTCTAGCTCCGTGCGAGCGTCTACCAGACTGGACGCGGCTTTGAGGCCCTGTCCAGAGACACGCTCATCCCATTCGTACGCAATGTTCCGCAGCTCTAGTAGCTGGGATCTGAGCGTGCGATGGTGAGGGAATTCGGAAAGTCTCGAAGGCGAGGCAGGTCCGCTTGGCTGGCGCGCAGCCACCGGAGACGAAGTAGGGGTCGACGGACCCCTGAAGGAAGCAAGTCGGGAACTCATGGTACAGAAGCGACTGTCCAAAAACGAGCGTGAGTGTACTGAAGGTAAGGAGTGGAATAGCAAGGGCAGCAGGGACAAGAAGGGGACACTTCAGTGCGTCGCACGAAGTCCGAGTCGCTATACGCGCTGGCTGGCAAGGAATGGATGGAGGTCGAGAGACAACACGCCTGGTCCTCGGGACCCGAGTTTGGGACTCACGCTCAAGAAGCCGATAGAGCGGTGCAACCCTGAAGGCTGACGGAAGTTATTCACTTGCGGCAATCTCGCCTAGAACTACAGATCTTCGAGCGATTCGACTTAGACGACGGGGAAAACGTTCGTTTGTCTTCGGTGTCGGCACTACGAGACCCCGTGTAATCGTATGAGCTGCTTGGCATGCTTGAGCGTCCGTGGTTCATGAAAGAGCGCATACAACCTACTCTCGTACTCGGCTCGCAGCGTATGAGAACGTATGCACGTAACTCGAATAGACTTGGATATGGATATGTTTGCGCGTCCGATGAGAAACGCCACAATCGCGGTAAGGAAGCTAAGCGCCTGCACCGCAAAACTCGCGGTGATCCCAAGAAGGTAAGCCTTCGTGCCCGGTAATTTGAGAGATGCGCTCTTCCCCGACCATCAATTGAGCACAAACATCCGGACAACCGCGCGAGCATCTCGGCGCGCGAACATAAGCACGACTGACAACTACTTGGCAGTTTCACATATCAATATGCAGCCGGCAGACAAGTCGAATCTCTTGCGCTCCGAGGCGGAGCTGCAGCTCGAGAAGGTACGCCAACGCCCAATCTGCCGAGCCACAGCTTAGCTCCAAAATCCATCTCTCACACGCTGCCACCCTCTCACAGGCTCGTAAGGACAAAGCGGAACGGACAAAGGATGTCGGGTCGCCCATCGAGATCGCCGGGAAGGCGTTGGCGATCCAGGTCCGCGGGAACGTCGCGTGGATCGCGGAGAACACGACCGTGATCAGGAAGCTCGACCTGGAGGTGGGTGCCCCCCGCCGTTCCCCGCAGGCGCGGCTTCGTGCGATTGCGTGCATCGGGCTGAACGCGATAGGCAGACGGGGAAGACGCTCCAGCTGTTCAAGGGCCATACCGCGCCGGTCACGTCGCTGGCCTTCGTCGACCGGACGCCGGGCTCGGGCAAGGAAGATCTCCTCATTACGGGCTCGTGGGATCAGGTGGGTAACTTTTGCTAGATGGACTATGCGCTACGCGTGCTAACGGACGTACCATAGACGATCAGAGTTTGGGATGTAGAGGCAAGTGTCGTGATGACTGTTGGCTGAATGTCTATTCACCGCTTGCTTCGATAGACAAAAGAGCTCATCTCGACAACATCTGCGCACTCTGACTTTGTCAAAGCACTCCTTGTAATACCTTCTCTGCGTCTCCTGGTTTCCAGTGGGTCTGACAAGATCGTGCGATTCTGGTAGTATTTCTTTCTCAGTTTCTTGAGGGCGTTACGCTCACACGCTCGCGCCGCAGGGACCTCTCCACGGTCGCAGACGGCCAGCCACTAACCTCCGTAGGCTCACTAACGGACCACACGCGGCCCGTAGAGTCGCTCGACGCCCGCGCGACGTCCGCCACCTCCGCGGTGCTCTACACGGCGGACACGATGGGCGTCATCAAGGTGTGGGACGTCAAGAAGGACGACGGCACGCCGCCGCGCTGGCAGAGCACGCTCGTCGAGGAGCTGAAGCACCACCGGACGCGGGTGAACGATATGGTGCACGGGAACGGGCAGCTGTGGACGGCGTCGACGGACGAGACTGTGCAGGTCGTTCCGCACCTGGCTCCTACACCTCCTGCAGCGCCGGCGCAAGCATCGACAACCCTTTCTGGCAGCGCAGGGTCGAGTTCTGCTGCAACGAAGCCCCCGCCGCCTATCCAACACCCCGCGCCCGTGCGCGCGCTGCTCCCGCTCGGGCTCACCCCGCTCGCGGAGCCGTACCTGCTAACCGGCGCAGGCGACGTCATCCGCGTGTTCGACGTGTCCTCCCCAGAAGAGCCAGAGCTGCTCGCGGAGGTGGACGCGCACTGGCACGACGTGACCGCGCTGCGGCTCTGGATGCGTCGGTCCGCTGTAGAGGGCGCCCCAGGGGCGGTCAAGGTCGAGCCGTGGGTCGTCAGTGCGAGTCTGGATGGGACGATCAGGAGGTGGCGGTTGAGCGGTGAGTGTTTGTTGGGCAATTTCCAGGCTATGGGTGAGCTGCGGGCTGACTGGTGACTATGTCGTAGAGCTATTGCAGCCGCCACCGCCGCCTGCTAAGAAGGTCGAGGAGGAGAAGCCTCCGCAGGCTCAAGAGGCTCTTGAAGCGACTACGTCGTCCGGTATGACCGAAGAGGAGGAACGCGAGCTGGCGGAACTCATGGATGAAGATTGAAAAATAGTAAGCCAAGAGAAGTGTCGATATATGTATACCTGTGCTAGTGTTACATCCGTACAAACACGCATACCCGAGTACAAACTAGCAAACTTGAAGGTATGCAAGCTGCGATTGTCCGATCCGACCCAACCCTCAGAGTTTGGACTTGACGATCATCAAGCTGGAGGCGCTTTGCAGGCTGGCTGCAGCGGTGTTTACCAGCTCGTCGACGCTGAGCGTGCTGTCAGAGGAAATTATAGAGAAATCAAGGCAATAATACTCACATCTCTCTCGCAGGTTTGATTTCCTACAATACTCGTCAGCGTACATTCCGTGAGTTGCGACATTCCGTGTAGCTTACCTTGATGGAACCCGCAACTTTGCCCATAAGCCCTACAGAGCCATCGGTGAGCATACAACGTTATCATACGGGCAACAGAAAACATACACATGCGACCCTCCATGGACTTCTCGGGGTGCTTCTCAAGCTCGACCTCGTGAGGGATCTTGCCCTGCGAGGTAAGCTCTGCGATCTCCTGCGGCCTCCGCTCCCTGCATTCGCGGCATGGCTCGTTTAGCATGCGATGAGCATCAGTTTATTATCAACATCAACCAACTGACCAGTCCGCAACGTAAGGCGTCTTTCGAACGTGCATTGGCCGACCGGAGTAAATGAGCGTCCGCGTCACGTCGTCGTACCCGGCGCTCAGGACCAGCTCCTTGTGGACCTTGGGAGCGCCGGCCTCCACGCTCGCCACGAAGCGCGTGCCGACCCATACACCAGACGCGCCATACCTAGCTCGGGGAACAGCGGTCATTAAGCAGGACCTACACCATGGAGGGTTCACCTACGAGAGCGCGGCAGCAAGGCCACGGCCGTCCGCAATACCGCCTGCAGCGACGACGACGACAGGCTCGCCCGTCAGCGGGCTCTTCGCGTTCTTGCACAGGTCGACCACGGCGGGGATGAGGATCGAGAAGGGCGTGTCGCCGGTGTGGCCGCCACCTTCTCCACCTTGGGCGCATATCACGTCGACGCCTGTCACCAGGGAAATTCTCAGTCTTTCCGCAGTCTAGCGCGAGATTAGGACGTGGTGCGATTACCTTGCGCGAGGGCCTTGCTGACGTGCTGTACAAACTGTCAGCGATCCGTGAGACACGCTCAGATCATCTGCTCTACCTTGGGGTGGCCAACCATGCTGGAAGGAGAAGCAACGCGTGAGACCGGATTTTGGCAGGCAACTTGGAGCGAAGCGGAACGTACTTCATAACAACGATACCGGCGGCGTGCAACTTGTCGACGATTTCCTTCGGAGGGACACCGACGGCGCACACGAACAGCTTGGCGCCGCTCTTGATGATGATGTCCGTCAGCTGGGGCAGCTGCCCGTTCGTGTAGTCATACTATGGGAAAGGTGATTAGTCCCGGGCAATATTAGGATTACAAACCGCTCACGTTCGTCTTCCTCGCGTTGCCGCCGACTTGGGGGATCAGCAAGTCAACGCCGAAGGGCGCGTTGGGGTCCTCGAGATGGCTCTTGAGCTCGTCGATGTTGTCCTGGAGTATCTTGGGGCTCTGGCGTACACCGCCAATGACGCCGATACCGCCTAACATTGGTTGTGTGTCAGACCGTGGGTTTCGGAACGCGAGGTAGATACGAGTGCACTAACCCGCGTTAGTGACGGCGGCGGCCAACTTGGGGCCTGCCGCGACGTTCATGCCTGCGAATACGTCGTAAGTATGGCACCAAGCGAAGAGTATCGTAGCGTTGACCTGCAAGCATGACGGGGTGGGTAATGTTGAAGAGCCTGGTAAGGGGGGTCGAGAAGACGGGTGGCGAAGACGGCATGGTTGTCGCTGAGGTTTGGGGTGAAGGTGGGGATGAATGAGTGGGGGTGTAGGGGTGTGCTGCGAGTCTGGAGAGGTATGTAGTTATATAGCCGGAGCCGGACACGGATGCGGGGCAGAGCTTGAGGCCGCCGCAGAGAGTTACGCCAGGAGTTGGGCCATTCCGGTTACGGCTCTGCGATCGAGTGCCGGTTCCCCGGTCGACCCGTTCCTGGTCCAGCTGAGAGCGCTAACCGCCAGAGGACACTCCGGACGGACCGGCCTCTCCCGGCGTCTGCCAACTCTCCTTCCACTCTCAGCTGAGCAGCTTCAAGTTTAACAGCAGGCGTCATAATGGCCTCCAGCTCTAGCTCTTCAGCGGACAAGTGTCCCGTCGACCACTCTTCCTTCACCGCCTCCAGCAGCGACAAATGTCCTGTTGATCATACCACCCGCTCATCCTGGTCCTCTATCCTCGGCAGACACTCTGATGCAGCAGAGCTCCCCGAGACCGCTGCCCCACCCTCTACACTCCCCCTTGAGCGCGAGACGTCGTCCATACCCCGTGTCGATGGCGGGAACTGGGTGTACCCTTCCCAGGCACAGTTCTTCGCCGCTATGGCGCGCAAGAACCACAATCCACAAGAGTCCGACATGAAGGTCATCGTCCCCATACACAACGCCGTGAACGAGCGCGCATGGCAGGAGATCCTCAAGTGGGAAGCAGGGCAGGGCGGCGACAAGTGCGGCGGCGTGAAGCTCGTCAGCTTCAAGGGCAGGCCAACGGAGAGGACGCCGCGGGCACGGTGGTACTCGCTCCTCGGGTACGCATATTTCTTCGTCATCCAATCACGTCTTCCTCATTTCCCTCCTTGTCCTCAGGTACTCTCCGCCCTTCGATCGCCATGACTGGGTCGTGGACCGTTGCGGGACCCGCATGCGATATGTCATCGACTTCTACACTGGCAACGGTGGAGGCCCATCCTCCAAGAACATCTCGTTCTTCCTCGACGTGCGACCAGCACTCGATAACTGGGAAGGTGTTCGTCTCCGGACAGAACGGTTCTGGAAGCGGTGGGTCGGGAACATGTTTGGAGAGGGGGCGAAGCAGGACAGCCCACAACCAAAACACTGAGCGAGAATTGCTCTCGCTTCGCATCCGTGTACCCTATGTAATATTGCTAATACCATGTAGATGCTCGCTCTCAACTTAGACCAGTAATCGACAAGATTCACGCTCGTTTAGACAATAGATGCGACGAAAACATAGTGCAGATACATGGAACAACAGTAGAAGTACAAGAAGTACAATCTACCGCTTGCTCTTCGTCTTGAGCTTTTTCGGCGGTGGTCGCGGGGCCTCATCCTCGCTCTCACTGCCGCTCTCTTCATCTGACTCCTCACCCTCGCTGATCATCTCGTCTTCGTCCCACGCACCCTCATCGGCATCGCCCTCGCCTTCGCTATACTCTTCCTCATCTCCAGGACCCATCTCTTCATCGAGATCTGAAACCTCCTCCCCCTCGTCTTCGCTGACCTCGTCTTCGTCCCCCTCTTCGCCAGTCTTCTTGCCTTTCTTCTTGGCTTCCTGGGCCATCTTCTTCCGCTGTACATTCTTCTCCTGCTCCTCTCTCCGCTGTTGCCGGAGCTTCTCCTTGGCGGCGTGTTCCGCCTTTTGTGCTTTGATCTCCGCCTTCGTCTTCTTGACTGTAGAACAACGTAGTCAGCACCATTGGCCATCGTTCCAACATAGCAGAATACTCACCGAATTCGTGATAGAGCACACCGCCCTCCTTGCCGGGCACACCCTCAACAACCTTGATCAGCCTCAGCTCCATACGCGGCCCAATCTCGTCAAGCTTGACAGCCCGCTTCGTTCCCTTCTTGTTGTTCCTCCCAACGTAATCGTCCGCAAGGGAGACCGCATCCGCATCGTCGCCCGCCACGCTCGACGCAGACGACGCCGCGCTCTCGTACCCATCGCTCGACGGGCCCGGCTCGCCCTTCTTCCTCAGCAAGAAGTCCGCAACGTCCTTCTCGTTCCCCAGGTCGAGCGTCGCCGTGTGCGAGTGCGCGTGCGCGGCGGACTTGGCGGCGGGCGCGCCCTCGAGGATGCGGCGGATGCGCTTCGAGACGCCGTACGGCTTGACGGTGATGAGGTAGTGCCGGAAGTCGACCGTGCCGCGGTCGGCGTTGTAGTGGATGAGCACGACGCGCCGTGCGGAGGAGAGCGAGAGGGAGTGCGGGGACAGGGGCGGGAACATGGATTGGAAGGTCTTCATCATGAGCGTGAGGTGCGGAGGGGTTGTTGGGGAGGGCGGAGGGAAGGAAGCGAGCACGAGCTGTAGGATGATGATTATTGAGTACTAGTATTACGGCGGCGATGGTATAATAGACACTCACCAAAGGGGGAGAGAGGTACTCGACGGTGCTCATGCTGCGCGCCCTCCGAGAAGCGTTGATGATGTCCTTCGTCAGGCTATACCGCTCCACCCTAAAGCTGAGCGTCGGGCCCGCAGACAGACGCACAATACGCAGCGACGGCGCAACGTCCGTCAGCGTGAACGCGAGGAGGTGCGTCACCCCGAGCGCGGGGGCCATCGTGAGGAAGTCCCGCAGCTTGTTCCTTGCACGTTCCTTCACTTGCAGCCCACGTAAGCCGACGCATTCTACGCACAGAGCAGCCGAGGTATGGGATGTAGAAGAGGGTACTGACCCTGAGCCGGCTGGCGGTGTTGGGCTCCATGACTTTGCGGACGTCCCGCACGAGCTGTGCGAGGGACGAGCCGACCTGCCCGTGCTTGATCACGAAGGACTTGGGGACGCCCTCAGCAGAGCCAGGGTTGGATGCGACGCCGCCCTTGAGGTGCGTGCGGTGCTTGCGTCTCCGAGCCATTATGAGTGTTCAGTGATATAAGAGAGGAGAAGGAGAGAAGGAAGCTGGAGAGACGGTAAACAGCAGCTTTGAGTCCACTTGCCCAAGTAGATGACAGGCGCCCGTAGCTGGAGAAATTTGGACACAGCGATCGAGATCTGGTTTATACTGAACGCCGGACACAAAATACCTCACGTCATCCTCAGACTCCATTTTTCCTTCCCTTCTCCTTCCGCCACCCCCCCTCATAAATCATACTTGCAGACCTTCAATATTGACACGGAGGCTCCGCAAGGATTTCTGTCACAACTACGGTTTCTCCCAACGCTGTCGCAACATTGTCACATTCAGTACTAGTGCAGCTTGTTGTCTCAGTATGTGTTATTGGTATTCACCGGATGCGCCTGGCGCAGCCTGAGATGCAGGTGCAATGCGGAGGGAAGCTCAACTCTTTGTATTTTCCTTAGGTACCACTCTGAACAGAGGTCTCAAAGGTGTGCAACATCCAAAAGCTCCAGGGATTGACCGCCGTGTTGCTTGAACGCTTGAACGATTCCGCTGCTTCTCTCGACCGCGCCCCTGTATGCCTGCGCCCTTGACATCATTGATCAGCACTGATTCCTTCTCATATCGTAGGATAATTCGAAGCTTCGCTATTCAACTGCTGCTGCCCAACGGATCCACAACAACGCAGCCACCTGCACCCCAAACCCATTCAGAATGGCACCCTCGCGCGAATATATCGTCAGACGGCCTTTTACATAGAAACCTGTGTGAGTTTACGGCTTTCCTGTGCATAGTAGCCCGCGACGCACCTCATCGTGTAAGCCAGGGATTCACCGGCATCGCACGTAGAAGACAGGTTGCCAAGATCCATGCGAGACCCGTTGTAGCGCTGCCAAGTATATGTCCTCGAAGCCATACGTGTTCCCGTCGATAATGAACTCCTGTCCCTTCTACATTACGTGAATACTCAAGACATGCGTAGTAACGGCAGGAGACACGCACAAGGTACGTTTTGGTCCTCTTCGCCACATTCTTCGCCATCGCCTTAAGGCTGATCGGCGGTGCCTTGGAAGTGGAACGATGGGACGCCACTTGGCCGAAATATTCTCCAAAGCGGGCCGATTCAAACTAGAAACGAGTCCATGAGTTGAAGCGCGAGGGGAATCGGAGTAGTTTGGATACGTACGTCAAGTCTGATCAATATCTTTGTTCCAATGCTACCATGGCTGGAGTCATTGTCTGGGTGCCATGGATTGTCCGCACCGATCAAGCCGGTTAATCCGCCTTCCAAGGCTTCAGTCAGAAGAATCCCGTCGCCGCCATGCTGCTTGAAGTAGATGGTATAGCAAGGGTAGGACGATGGGTTGTTCGCTCGAATGTCTGACCCGTACTGACGTTGAGGAACCATGACATAGGATGGCGGCTCGGGTGAGCGCTGTAAATCATTGCATCAATACCCGCATTGTAATGGGCCGGTGACAATACGACGTACCCTGCTGGAACATGCAGGCAGTGCCGGAGGTGGCGCACCACCCAAGGCTAATCCCAAATCGCTTGGCAAGACATGCTCGGGTTCCGATGGGGAGATCGTATATTGGCACTGCCGCCAATACTCGTCTGCTGAGTTCCGGAAGTTGAACTGGACATCGGAGAAGGGTAGCCCGCTCTCGGGCGCTTGGGTGCCGTACGGATGGAAGATATCCGCACTCCTGAAGGGCTGGGATGACAAAGTATTCGCAGGTGAGCGAGCCAAAGTGCTGCCTGTTTGAACATGAGTGAACCTCACCTTCCTTGCAGGCTGCGTTGGCTCCCCTCGAAGATACAGATGGTTCATGTTGTAGAGGGTTTCGGGGTGGGACATGGCGTTCAGTCGGCTGCTGCCAGGTGAGTAGTCAAGCCCACGTTATATGCCAAAGTTCAATGTGTCTGTCGCGCGGCCGGCGATATGCTAAACAGATTATAGGGGACTGGATAAGCCCGGATCACATGCATTGCCTCGCTGAAGACTCACTGAAGGGGCGTGTTATGTGATAAGAAACCTTGAGCTTGTTACTGCGGTTGCACCTACTGTGACTAATTATGATGCGAAGGCAGCCTGTCATGTGCTAGCCGCTGGTGTATTAGGCTATGTGGACGAAACATTGAGTTGTGCAGACACAGTCGGGCAGTGCGTGACGCCCTGAGTATCATATTTGGTGGATCGTCGGAATTGTGTGAATTTGCGACGGCGCATGACCCCAAGCTGTAACTGGGAGTGATGTCTAGATCCAGTACACGGCTGTTCAGTACTAGTGGAAGTACTACAGGGGACCATCAGGCACATGGTCTTGTATGCAGCAGATGTTACTCTGTCGTTTGGACGTACTATCAGCGCCGAAAGAAATCTCCATGAGATGATCAAATGTAGTCAACAAGACTCCCAGCTTTTCTACGGCGGATCGGTACCACTCGATATAAGTGATCAGTGTTCACTGACGTCCAAGTAGTACTACTGTCTCCATGTATACTCTCGGTGGAAGATTTACATGGACGACGGATGACATGTTTATACGGTGAAGTTGCAGTACCATGAAGGGTGGCTCCGGAGTCCGAGTTCTGAGGCTGTTAGTAAGACGTCGGCATTGATGGCAGTTCAGACCGGACAACTTGCCGGAGGCGGGTCAAGGCCTGAAGCGTGCTGCGGCCACCTCCGACTGCCAACATACGTACATAGTATGCGAAGGCACGGATATTCTATCGAGAGCTTTTATGGAGCGCAAGCGCTGCTCAGTACCAAGATAAAATACAGTAATAAGCCCGAATACAGTAGCGACAGCGCAGAACGAAGACCCGAACCCAAGGGAGGGGGAGGCAGATATACACAAAATAATTAACGAACCGGACGACGGGACTATAGCGAGCGTGGGACGAGGGAAGCGGCCGCAACCAGCGGCAGTGCGGGAGCGACGCGTTCGACCTCATAAGATGAGAAATCATACAGGTGGAGGCAGCAAGACGGGCCCTGAGGCGGGACGAAACGAAATGATACAATTCGAGGGAGCGGGGTATGCGGTGTGCTGCGATTATTATATGACGGTCCGATGGCAAGTCGAGAGAGGCGAGCGGATGGCGCGAGGGAGATGCATATTACGAGGGCAAACAAGCAAAAGATGCGGTGGGCGAACGAACGAATGAAGCAGAAGAAGGGTGTCCGAAAGCGGTGACGGCGAGGAGTAGCCAGATTGGCAGAACGAAGGGCGCGCCGAGTGGACCGCACACTAACGGGACGGACTGGACGTCCGCAGCTGGTTTAGCCCGCTAGAACTCTAAAAATTGGTATGCAACCGAGTCGAATCGTTGCTGTAGCGACGGTGGACGTTCCTCGCGAATGAGACCGGGGATCTCCTCAGCAGGGGGCAGAGGCAGGTGGGAGAAGTTGCGGGTGTCGTCGACAGTTGCGACGTGCGGGATGATCGGTGCCTACGCAGAAGAACAGCAGGTAAGTTGCGGTCAATATCCGTCCTGTGATCAGTCAACATACCCGTATTTCGCGACGCTCAAGGGAGTCCCAGTCCACGCCACGGAACCATGGGTGGTCGAGGACGTCCTGGGTGCCCCCGATCAGGTTTCCGAGCCGTTTACTACGGTCCGGGTGCAAAAACGCCTTGATGATATCCTTGGAGAGCGGATCTACGTGGCTTGGCCAATGAATTCGCCCCTTCAAGATCTTCTCGTAGATCCCGTATGGGGTTTCATCGAAGAAAGGAGGGTATCCGACCAACATTTCGTAACACAAGATCCCGCATGCCCACCAATCTGCAGCCTTCCCGTGACCGTCAGACTGGATGATTTCGGGCGCGAGATACTCTGGGGTGCCGCACAGGGTCCATGTACGGTCGTCTACAATTTTCGCGAACCCGAAGTCGGTCAGTCGGAGGTATCCACGGGAGTCTAAGAGGAGGTTTTCCGGCTTGAGGTCGCGGTAAATGATATTGAACGAGTGGAGATATTTGAGCGCGAGGATGATAGTCGCGAGGTAGAAGCGAGTGACGTCGGCGGTGAACCGCTTCGCACGCCGGAGGTGGGTGAAGAGCTCGCCGCCGGGTACGTAAGACATCAGCATGTAGACGTTGAGACTGTCCTGGAAGGTCGCGTAGAGGTCGACAATGAATGGGTGCCGGACACGTGACAGAATATATCGTTCCGCGTTCACATGCTCGACTTGTCGAAGTCGCACGATCTCGGTCTTGCGCAACACCTTCAGTGCGAAACAATTGGAGGCGGATTGAGACGAGGAGCCGCGTAGTCGCACCAGTAACACGCGACCAAAGGTTCCGGTTCCTGCACTCACGCGGTCAATCAGGCTCGCAGGAGAAAGCGGACGGCCGGAGACGTACCGAGCGTGCCCTTCACCTCGAAATCCGTCAGCTTCAAAGTCCCTTTCTCCAGATGTGACTGCTCGTCTTCTAGATGCCTCTGAGGTGGTCGGGGGGAGCTGGCCAATGGGCGTGGGTCGACTTCCATACTGTCGTTCTGCTGATGGCTCCGACGTGCGTGTCTTGCTTCCAAGTGCTGATTGCGGGACACCGACGCCTCTACTTGACGTCCTGGACCACTGTAGCGAGGTTCAGCGTCCACGATGATCCCTGATTCTCCGTCGTCACTTCTTGCCGGGGAGAGCGGTGGGGTGATCGGACCCTCGCTGAGCATGCAATCCGAGTCGCGGCGGAAGACACCCGAGTCGGGGGTAGTAGAAAGGGCGAGAGCGGTGTGGCTGGGCAGGGAGGCTGACCGAAACGCGGGGTACACAGAATGGTCCATATTTGCGGTAGACATTAATGAGGAGGATGGGGTAAACGCCTGTTCGCCTGGCGATCTGGCGGCTGCAACAGGGAGCTGTCAGCCGCGGCGGAAGGCAGAATCTCCGCTGCGACACGTGCGGTGAAACGTTCTTACCTTGTCAATAATTAGGGGGTGAGCAAGGATACACGGTGACGGCTCAATACATCGGATACTGAGGCAAGAAATGACCGAGATGGGCGACCGGGAAGATTCACAAGTCCGTTCAAAAACGATGGGATCAAATGGCTATGAGGCGTTCTGCGACGCCGGTTGTGATGAGCAAAGAGGCGATGGCCGCGCTGGCTGCAAGTGGTTGGACTTTCGAGCGTCGCTGTGCTGGACTGTGCGCGCTGCGCAAGGCTATGAGATCGCGGAGTAGAATACAGAGCAGGAGAGAAAGCGGAGAGATCAGTCGGGACGTGGTACGGTAGCTGAAACTCAAAGTGTGCGATCGCCAGATTCAACTCCGCCACGTGGCGGAGTATATTCACCAAACACGTGGCTTGATCGCACGCAATCCCGCCGGTAACTTCAAGCAACCCAAGCCCGCTGCCCGGTGCTTCATGCTACACCGCATGGACAGCCATTGGGTTCAGAATATTGCGCGCTCGTCTGGGCTTGGGCTAAACCCATCTGGGTGTCGTATCCTTGTCCTGTATATGTACATATGTATCTTCCAGTTTCCTAACTTACAAGTCGAACGCAAACGTCGGAGCCCCGTAGATAGCAGAAACCACTTTGACATCGGAGTTGTTGCCCCCCGCACCAGCGGCAACGTACAAAGGGACGAAGTGATCGGCCCTTGGGTGTGCCGCACGGAAACCCTTGTGGTTGGTCAAATCGAGCAGGGCTTGCTTCCTTGTGACGGGCTGCGTTCATCACATAAATCAATATGGTCCCTCCTCCAGTACTGGACTGATGGACACGCACGTCTGTGATAGTGATGGCATCCAGGATCGCCTGGTTGAACCCCTTTACGAGGCTGTTGGCGTGTGCCTCCGAGAACGATGACATATCGCGGAGGTTATGTACCAACAAGCCGCCCGAGAGAACAAGGATGCCTTCCCGTCTGTACCGGAAGGCATCAGCCAACAGGCCTGCAGAGCGGCTGTCTGTCAACTCACCGTAATGGGGCCACCACTTCGCCTATCGCCCAATTCTTTTGAGGGTCCAAAGTGCCATCAATTGACACCTCGACGATAGGAATGTCCATGAACTCCTCTCCGAACATCAATCGGAATGGCACGAAGACGCCATGATCGAGTCCAGGACCGCTGAATCCCCGTCCGTCTGAGCCCCGAGCCTCAAGCTTCGTGGTCGTCCTCGCCAAATACCCAGCCTTCAGAGCAGAGTGTCAAGCGTTGAGCAAGATGGATACTGCCGTGCGGTCAGACTCCAGAGTCAGACTCACATCCTTGTACAGTTGTACTACTCGCTGCGACAGGGCCGAGTCGCCCCGAGATTTGAACTTCAGCTGATAGAGCGCGGGCTGGAAGCCATAGTAATCCATCAATAGGGGATTCTCATCGCCATAGTCCGTCACTGTAACGAGCGCCATCTCAGAGTTCAATTAGCGGACGCGTCCGACGAAGAAGACGTACCAAGCCGCTCTCCAAGCGTCTCCCAGTGAGCGCTGAAGACCACGATGCCCTTGGGTTTATACTTAGATAGGAGGGCAGGCCCGAAATCCTTGAGGAAGGTTGCCAGGGGGCCCTTGGGCCCGTTACTTTCCATGACGTCTCCCATCCTCTCCGCGTCCCGCTCAGGGAAAGCGAGCATAGGGGATCCATGCCCAAAGAAGAAAGCAGGGATATTCTGAGGAGTGGAAGGTAGCTCTTCCAGCGCTGCGCGCCATTCTTCCGGTGCTTTGGGTAGCTTCACATCTGAGCCATTCGTAGAAGACATGAGACGAGGCGCTGTGGACGAGAAGACGCGAGAGAACAAGCTCTGGAAGCGCAGCAGGATTGCGGCGAGGAGAATTGGAAGTACAACGAAAAAGAGACGGTTGATCGCGGCCACTTTTGCGGAATTGTCTCGAGATCTTCGTCCGAGGATGCAACTGAGGGAATTTGCGTTTGCCTGTGCTTTAAATGCGGGTACGCAGCGTAGCAGCAAGAACTCACAAATGTCAAGCATACTAACGCTTACGTGACTGCGTTTACGCGGCTTACTATGCCGCTGACAAGCATACAACCCATGCCGTTATGCAACGTACACGCAACTTGAGAATACGAGAAGCGAGATTCGCAGGTCTGACGTGAGGGCATGTAGTCTAGACAGAGCCGAGCGTAACCTGCTTGACTATGGTCATGGACTTCAACTTCGGACATCCTAGACGCGTCCGCGTGCTAGCGGGCGCTACATACTATACGTTGAATACGTCAGGCACGTGCGCATCAGTATGAGCGTCTAATACGCATATTGCAGCCACACTGTCCTTGGACTCAACCGTGTCTCAACGTACTCCGAGTTTGTGCACCTCACTTCGGCCCTGTTTGTCTATCGAGACCTATAAAGCCTTAAATCCAATCACTTTGGAGGAAGAGAGCTCTTACCATGGCGCAACGCAATTCATGGTTACGCGGGACAATCATCCGCAAGTCGGGTCCGTCTACGAGCACAAGCACACGGACCAGTACGCCCCAGGTGCAAAGTACTTCGACTACAATATATGGTGGAGGTGTGAAAGACCCCTCGGGGAGGACTACAGAGTACTTTGTACGTCACACAATGCACATAATCTCAGGGCACATCTCATAGGAGAGAGCAGTCAATGGATGACGAGTGTCCGGTGTGTAAGTCGGACAGATACCTGAATCCCAAACTACGACTTTTGGTCAGTGCATGTTATCATAAAATGTACGTGGAACCAACTGTATGCGGTACGTAAGCCGCTTATGAGGGCTTGGTAGGTGCGAATCGTGTATAGACCGCTTGTTCACGCTGGGACCTGCACCATGCCCCATTTGCGGCAAGATCCTCCGTAAATTAGCGTTTACCCCTCAAACATTCGAAGACCTTGGGGTTGAGAAGGAGGTGGCTGTTCGGCGTAGAATCGCAAAAGAGTACGTACATCAACCAAGGCCAAACGTCTCGTGTCTTACTGTCCATAGGTTCAATAAGCGGCGAGAAGACTTCCCTGACTTACGCTCATATAATGACTACCTCGAAATGGTTGAAGACATCAGTAAGTGATTCCTGGCAAACACGAGTGCCTTAACTCTCAAATATGCGTCCGTATATCATGCTCATTCTCTACTCGCAGCCTTCAACCTCATAAACGATATAGATGTCCCAGAAACGGAAGAACGGATCGCGAAGTACCGAAGGGAGAATGCAGCACTCATTGAGATGAATGCCAAGCGAGAAGAGGAGTACGCTCGCTATCTCCAGGAGCAGGAGGAGATGGAGCGGCAAGAGCGCGAGCTGCGTGCACAAGAACTCCGGCGCCTCGAGGAGGAAGAGCGGCAGGAGCGCGAGAAAGGCAAGCAGGCGATCATCGACGAGCTCGAAACGAGCGACAAAGACGCTGCGCGGCTCGTTGCCAAGTCTCGCCTGGAAGCGCAACGTCGTGCCTCTGCGCGTGCGTCGTCCTCGTCCGGGTTCAGCACGTTCCAGAGCAGTGCCAGCCTCCTTCGCTCCCGCGCTGCGCAAAGCACCGTCGTTCCTGACGTGCCACACGTCCCGCTACAAGACAACTGGTACACCTACGACGACATGTTTAAGATGCGTTCGACGTACCATGACCCGGTCAGTGACGCCGTCCGCCGTGATAGGGATGGCATCATGCGTGCTGGTGGTTATATGGTCGAGCAAGCCTGGGAACGCGCTTTGCGCTTTGCCGTAGCAGGCTTAGAGATCATGCCGGTGTCCGACAACCCTTCGCCAGCCCCGGAGCCTATGGCCATCGACAATGAAGGTCCTGCTGATGTGGCGACGGCCGTTGCATGAGGACGGAGCAGGTACGTCGCGGTCTGCTTCGATGACCAGCTGCAGCTGACCGATTCCGCAAGATGTCCGTACCGTACCTCATCGCCCCACACATACATTTGTCACTTGAGTCTCGAACATGTAGCAATTTGTAGCAATAGATGTCTATCTCTTATCATCGCGGTTGTCCCCCAGCATCTGGCAGTCCGCGAGTCGGCGCGTCATAACACAATAAGGTGCGTAGTAAACGTAGGTATTAGACTAGCAGTAGTATACTAGGATGTACTCATGAGGTATCGTAGGTCCCTGCCTATGCCACCTCCTCGCTCGTCACTATGCGCCTTCTGCGCTTCTCATGCTCTGTAAGTGGTTCGCTGAGAGGGAAGTACAATATCTGGTAATTGTCTTTCCTCCTGTTCAGGATCCATGATCAGTCGTCGTGCCGGTGTTAGAGCTCAAGATTCCATTCACTTACTTGAGCCACTTCGGCTGTATTCGAAACAACTTGAGCACGTCGTTCGGGTTCAGCTCGTCAGGCTGCGCAGCCTTAGCCCGCGACGCGGCTGCCGACATCTTCTCTTCTTCAGAGCCTGAGTCAATAACGATGATTTCCCCCGCGCCTCGTTCTCCAGGGTCGCTCGATCGTTGTCGCTTAGAACCACCTGGAGGGGGTTCCAGGCTCTTCCGCTTCTTCGACCTGATCGTCTCCACTGGGTGCATCATCTTGTGGAGGACCTTCGATGGGCCTGATTGAGCTTGAGGCGCTTGGCCGTGGTAATGCAAACCAGCCCCCCTGATGCTCAGCGGTATCCTCCTGAAAAATTATAGGGAATGTTGAGTGAGGGATAGTGGTGGATAGCCGGTTGAACATACTTGGCAGGATCGAATGTCAGGAGGTTGATTTCCCCGTTCCTGACGCGCTCGCAGCCCACGATAGTTCGCGAATGACCTTCATGCTGCAGAATTATCGGTAGCTTGTCCGTCACGATCACCGCACGTGCGCCGCGCAGGGCTTCGCCAACGGTAGTCGTCTTAGATTGTGGGTCTCCTCCGGAGAAGTAGTTGTATATCCACTGTAAGAGTGGATCTACACCTGATGGCACTCGGTTTAGTCGATGTCCCAGCAAGGGCTGAATTGAGCCGTACGAACCGTTCTTCAGGTCGTTGAAGTCTACCAGCTGCGCCCTGTGATATAGCACCAATAAGAACGATGCACATGGTATGTCGCCTTCAGCAACTTGAAATACTCACGGTATACCTCTGTACGTGAACGCGACATAGATATCTGCGCCGCAATGGATCAGTACAACAATCGGTTTGTTCTTGTACGATGTCCGAACCTGCCGTTCCTATCCATTTCTTCGTGTCAACGAGCCGATGCTTCAACTGTTCAGCACCCTCCTCATCATAACCTGTTACAATTCTGAGCTCGAGAACTGTGTCAATATGTATTGGTTCACCTCACCTTTCTGCCAAGCTTCTTCAAGAGTCTTCTGGAGGTTACGCACGCCGGGTGCAAGAGGTGCATCCAGTAACGGGAAATACATAGGTTGCACTTGTTGGTCTATGAGAGCGGCACAAGCCATCAGGTAGTTGCGGTAGCTAGCCAAATCGGGCTGTCAGCACTCGTACGCGAACGCAGGGTGTAATGGCATATAGTATTACCCGCATCCCCAATATCTATCCCATGCTTCTCCCTGAATGTGTACGGCGCGGTCGAACGCAAGCCATGCTTTCTGCGTCGTACCCTTCTCATGGGACCTAGTGAGCGCCTTTCTCAAGACGGGAATCAAACCTGCGGAAGGCGGGTTGATACACCGATGGTCCGCTACAAGATTTCGCCTCAAGACGTACCAGGGCTGAAGTTCCGCGGCGGAGATGACTCCTGGGAAGCATGCCAGAAAATATCCTGCTCTTCAGCTGTTACAGCGCTTGAGAAGATGCCTGAAGGCGGCTTGAATCCCGCCTTTGAAGGGGGTTTGCTAGGTGCCCTGTGAACCTGGGCCTTGTCTATTGCCATGGGTTGTTTGGGCTGTCCAGATTCTGATAGTAATATCACTGTCAATAGACCGATGCAGCAGGTGGCCTACACTAGAAAATGCGCACTGACCGCGAGGCTGTTCAGAAAAATGGTGATCATAGTGAAGTTGTCTGTTGTGCACGGAAAAAGATGTCAGGTCGCAAGAACAAATCTGGCAAAGTGTCTTGTTTCTGAGCAGAGAAAGTATTAGTTACCCACAGCGTCCCGAGTGGGAAGGAGGTGGAGTAGCTACGGATGATCGTGTGCTAAGAATTGAATATCATCGTCAGCATGGCCTCTCTTCATTTGTTTCCTCGGAAAGCCAGAAGTTTTCGCTTTGACAGTCTCTGGAAGGTGATGTAGAGTGTAGCCGTCGGGCTCTCTGGAGCAGCAGTGTGGAGGAAACGGAGTACTCAAGCGCCCATGTATGCGCCGCGTCGCGTCTACATGAAGCTACATGAGCGTGATCCCATCACGTGCTCAGCGTCACAGGGCGACGCAAGCTCGGACGCGCGTCGTGCACAAAGTCGAAAGTCCATCTCTACTTTACGACCTCCCAACTCTCCACCCACCCCACGAATCACCATGTCCAGGTCTTACGATCGCGGTACGTGTCAAATACTCACGAACGAACGTTTCTCATTAGTGTTATGCAGCCCTTACCGTCTTCTCTCCCGATGGGCATCTATTCCAAGTGCGTATTTATTAGGTATGGTCGCGGATTATATGTACTGACCGCGTATCATCATGAAGGTCGAGTATGCATTGGAAGCAGTGCGGAAGGGAACGTGCGCGGTATGTACAACTCTGGATTGCGTTTGAGTGGCGGCTGATACAGGGACGTCCCTCACAGGTGGGTGTACGCGGCAAGGATGTGGTGGTGCTTGGCGTCGAGAAGAAGTCGGTCCTACAACTGCAAGACCCCCGTACCGTCCGTAAGGTGGCCATGTTGGACGATCACGTTTGCCTCGCGTTTGCAGGTGCGCCTGAAGGATATGTTGTGGAAACGCCTACTGATCGTGACTTCAGGTCTTACCGCTGATGGCCGTGTCCTTATCGACAAGGCGCGGATAGAATGCCAGAGCCATCGTCTAACCGTGGAGGACCCCGTCACTGTAGAGTATATCACCAGACACATTGCTGGTATCCAACAGGTGAGTAGCACTCTGTCCAAGATGTCAATATATCCTTAACTGCGCGCCCAGAAATATACCCAATCTGGAGGTGTCCGTCCATTCGGTATCTCTACACTCATTGTCGGCTTTGACCCCCATGACACGCGGCCGCGGCTCTACCAAACTGAACCCGGAGGTATTTACAGCGAGTGGAAGGTGAGGATTATGAAACCTGCTTACTATATTTTGGTCTGACCTATTTCGCAGGCGAACGCCATTGGCCGCTCGTCAAAGACTGTCCGTGAGTTCTTGGAGAAGAACCACAAGGACGAGATGTCTCGGGAGGAGACGATCAAGTTGACGGTGAAGAGCTTGCTGGAAGTGGTTCAGACGGGTGCCAAGAACATCGAGATCACTGTCATGGAGAGCTATGGGAAGATCACGGTACGTCTTGCCATGTTGTCGGATATTCTGGAAGCTGAGCCGTTTACAGAGCCTCGACCTTGCACAAATCGAAGCTATTGTGGCAGAGATCGAGCGCGAGAAGGAGGCAGGTAAGTCGGCGATGTTATACGAGGTGACTAGTGTGCCTCACGATACACTGCAGAGGCGGAGCGCAAGCGTTCAAGGTTGGCGGCGACCGCTGCAGGCCAGGCAGCGATGTCGCAGGCGGCCAGTGGTTCTGGACAGTGAAGATGTTTCTTACCTACATTGTATTGTATCGTGCATTATCGATAGCGTGTCTGGACTTTTTCCACTGCATAGTGTGACCTCCTTGAGCATGAGTAAGCGCTGCAACACGCAAGATGTGGGATGAAGACAACCTGCGTCGACATTGCGCAAGTAAGCTAGTGATAGTATTGGCGATTTGATCGGTGACGTTCTTTGTGAATTAAACAGCCGCCATCCAAAAGCGGTAGTAGCTGCTACTACGTACCGACACGTCTCGCGTACGTGCATACAACTCTCATCTTTCCCCGCACACACCCTCTCTCTCTCTCCGTGCGCGTCGCATTCGCACTGGGCAGACATGGATTCATCAAGTCCCGGCACCTCCTTTGCTTTCTCGGTTTCTCCGAAGCATATTCTGCTTTCCGAGATACTCTCAGTCACATCGGTTATGCGCAAGAATTCTAGATGGGCTCTGTCCATCCCTTCGGTCACCTCACGCGACTCTACGTTAGCTAGTAGTCTTGGGCTCAGAGTGACCAAAACCGCTCACAGTGCATACGCGTTAGGCCGCGCAAGCACAGAGCAGGAGCTTATGGCAGGCTTCCAAGACCTCAAGCGGCTGGTGAAGGATGTCGAAGGTACGCATACCACTTCCTGTTTGGGTCTTTGCTTTAGAACTTAACAAGCCACGCAGACATACATTCTCTGCCTCTAAATACGCTCCTTTCTCCTTTCCTCGCCATCATCCGTTCTCCACTCTCCACTGGTCCCATCACCTCTGCTGCACTCACAGCTCTCCACAACTTCTTCCTATGCGGTCTCGTCTACCCAGACGCTATCTCCTTGCAAGTCGCGCTGGCTGAATTGAGCAGCGCGTTGTCAAGCTGCAAGTTCGAAGCTAGCGATTCCTCTGGCGATGAGGTCACCCTGCTCAAGATTATGACTGTGATTCAGGACGCTATGCACGGGAGCGTTGGGCGAACACTTGGTGATATCGAGGTTTGTGAGATGCTGGAGACTGTTCTTACTACATCCTGTCAAATGCGCCTTAGCGGTAGGTCCACTACGGCCCTTCTGAGGGCTGCCAATATTAATACTCGTCGTCAGAGATCCTCAGGCGATCTGCGGAAAGTACCCTTCACCAGCTGGTAAGGACAGTATTTGCCCGCCTATACGACCTCGACCCAGAGCTGGAGGAGCGCAAGCTTGCGGACAACGGTGCCTCAGAAGGAGGCGAGATGAAGATGAGCGTATCCACCACTGAACCGCTCCCGGAAGAGCCTGCACCTACCGATGAGCATAGTGTCGAGGGTGAACCCCAGCCGCCACAGGCGAACGCCCCATCCGTAGATGGCCAACTTCCTGAGACACCCAGTGTTCCTCGCCCTGCGTGTACGTTGTGCTAGATTGCTTGAGAGTGGATAACGCTAAAGCATGTACGCTAGATGGTTTGCCGTCCATCCTGGAACTGTTGCGGGTCCTCATCAACATACTTGATCCCAACGACAAGGCACACACGGACTCTACGCGTCTGACCGCATTGCGCACCCTCAATGTTGCTATAGAGGTGTCCGGCTCGCGGATATGCGCTTTCCCATCACTGTCCACGCTCATACTGGATCATGGCTGCAAGTACCTATTCCAACTGGCTCGCGCAGATCACCCCGTAATCTTGCAGACTGCCTTGCGGACGATTGCGACCATGTTCGAAACCATGCGGCCGGAGCTGAAACTGCAGCAAGAACTTTTCCTTGCATTCACAATCGATAGACTCGCACCACCCTCCGCGCCAAGTGCTAAGAACGTCCCGTTGGCCCAGAAAGCACTATCGAACTCGCCCAGACCTGGGAGCTCCGTTCCTTCGACGCCTCAGCTCGGGCCTGTACCTGCAGAGTTTGAGTCAGAGAAACCTCCCCCAACCCCGCGCCTTCTCGTTCAGCCTGCACGAGGGGATACGCGGGAGCTCTTACTGGAAACGCTGTGCCACATCTCACGTCATCCCAGTTTCATGGTCGACTTGTACGTCAACTATGACTGCGACATGAACTGTGAGAACATGTTTGAACGCGTCGTAGAATTCTCGGCAAAGGTCAGTCTCTCATGTGCCGTTCCAGGCAGGTGTTGATCGTCCATTCGCGCTCATACAGGGCATCTATCCTCTTCAAACCATCGGAGGACAGGATTACCACTTACAAAACTCTCAGTACTTGTGTCTCGATCTAGTCCTTGCCTTTGTCGGTCACATGGCCTCAAGGGCGGAAGGTGTCGGTATATCCTGTGCTTCTTGCGTCGAACACTGCTAATCATCCCTATTTCAGGCTTTTGAGAAGTGGCCCGCGGTAAGGGATACAGTGTCGCAGTAGGACGTGTATAGCTGACCGTGATCTAGCACTCCCGAGCTCCAGAAGACCTGCAACTCGCGAAGTCGAAGAAGAAGCTGATGCTTACTGGAACGTCGCTCTTCAACACGAAGCCCAAGAATGGTCTCGCGTTCCTTGAGGAGCATAAGCTCATCTATAATGATCCCAATGAGCCTCGCCCTCTCAGTCTTGCCAAGTTCCTGAAGAGCTCTGCGCGGATCGACAAACGCCTTCTTGGAGACTTCATATCGAAACCCGAGAACATTGACGTACTGAAAGCGTTCATGACCTTGTTCGACTACAAGGGCGTAAGTCGGTTTCTGAAAACTATACCCACCCTTATCTGACTGTCCACAGAAACCAGTTGCAGATGCCCTGCGAGAACTCCTAGAAACATTCCGTCTACCAGGAGAATCACAGCAGATCAATCGCATCACGGAAACCTTTGCTGAGGTATACTTTGCAACTGGACCTGGTAAGTGCGTTGCCTATTGGATCGACGCCTGCTCATAAACTCCCCAGACGAGATCAAATCGCAGGATGCTGTATACGTACTGACATACTCCATCATCATGCTCAACACGGATCAGCACAGTCCGCAAATCCGGGTAAGGTCTCATGACGTAGAGAAGTGAGCAGCCACTGATCACTTCGAACAGAAACGTATGACTTTGGAGGACTATATGCGCAACTTGAAGGGCGTCAACGACGGCTCAGACTTCTCCACGGAGTTTTTGGTGCGTCCGTTGTTGATACCAGACTTAAAGCAAACCTCATCGTTTGGTCCAGGTCAACATCTACGAATCCATACGGAAGCGGGAGATTGTCATGCCTGAAGAACACACAGGACAACTCGGCTTCGAGTACGCTTGGAAAGAACTCTTAGCTCGTACGCGACAAGCTGGTACGTGCGTATCTCATTGCTAAGTTCCCGCCCTATTGACGCTGCTTGAAGGCAAATACGTCATGTGCAACACCTCCCTCTTTGACGCAGACATGTTCAAAGCTGTCTGGAGGCCGGTGGTGTCCGCCATTGCATACGCATTCATCACGTTCGACGATGACTACATCATCGAAAGAGCTATCGCTGGCTTCCGGCAATGTGCCACATTGGCGCGCCATTTCGATATGCCAGATGTCTTCGACTTCGTTGTTGTCTCTCTGTCCCAAGCCACATCGCTGCTATCCGACGCCCAGCCAAGTCAAGTGCCCAACTACCCTGTCGTCGATGTCGATGGGCAACCTGTCACTGTATCGTCGCTTTCCGTGAAGTTCGGAACGAACTTCAAAGGTCAACTCGCTGCCGTCGTGCTCTTCAATATTGTCAATGGCAATGCGAATGCACTACGCGAAGGCTGGACTCAGGTATGTCCAAGTCATTACACCGGGATGACCTGATATTGACCCAGGCGAAGATTTTCGAGATGTTCCAGACGCTTTTCCTGCATTCCCTCTTGCCGTCACGGATGCTGCAAATGGAAGACTTCCTTGGTGGAACATCTACTATTCCCCTGCGTCGCAGCCAACCGGCTCGTGCACCACCAAGATCGGACGGTCTCCTATCCGCGTTGTCTTCCTACTTGATGACACCATACGCCTCAAGCACAGATGCGCTTGTCCCAGATGCCACGGATTCCGACGTTGAGAACACGCTGTGCACCATCGACTGTATCTCGACATGTCGTCTAGACGAGCTATACTCTCAAATCATGTGAGTGCTGAGGTTCTAAGCGTTGGGCGTATGAACATTCGTTGATATCAAACATAGGCAACTTGAGCATGAGGCGCTAGTCGCAGCGGTCCGTGCTTTGGAAGCACTCGCGCATGAAAGGACGGTGGCAAGGCTCAAGCTCGAGTTTGAGGATGTATCGTCTACTCCTGGCCAAGCCCAATCGTCGGCGTATACATTACCCTACGACCCTGCGTCTGTCTTTTTGCTGGAGATGATGGTCAGCATCGCGCGCCAGACTCCCCAACATATCGAAGAAGTCTGGTGAGTTCGCTTGAGCACCCACTTATCCATGCAACGCGACTCTTATATCTAATTACTCAAGGCCCATTGTATTTGAGCATCTTTCCGCGCTGCTCGCCACACCTACACAGTACAGCATCCTGCTCATTGAGCGTGCCGTCGTAGCACTTCTGCGGTTATGCCTCATTCTCGCCGAACGCGTGAGTGAGACGTTCGGTCCGAGCTCCACCAAACTAACATGCTTGATAGCATACCCTCCGAGACCAGATATACCTTGCGTTTGACCTGCTTGCACGGCTTCCTCCAACAGTCGCAGGTTCTGTGGCAGAGCAAGTCGTCGCTGGCCTGATGCTGATCCTACAGCAACATCCGGACATTGTTCGTTCTCAAACGGAATGGAACGTCGTATTTGCGCTTCTGCGCTCGACGATATCCCACCCGGAAGCTTCGAGACAGTCGTTCGACATCCTCTCCGGTATCGCGAACGATGGCCCTCAACAGCTTGTGACTCCGGACAATTTCACAGGCTTGATCAATGCGTTGGACGAGTTTGCGACCGTTGCTGGGATCGCCGTTGACGCACAGCAGCAGGGACGTCGGACGCAGTCGTTGAACGCCTCCAAGTGAGCTTCCTTGACCGTAATCGTTTCCTACTGGCGCTGACAGCACACTAGCTCTCCGATCGTTGATCGTGGCCGCAAGGCAATTGACATGATCGCAGATCTCAAGAGGTATTGGTCCCGTTTCGCGGAATCGGGCCTCCAGAAGAACCATGGTACGGGTTGTCGTCCCAAGATCGTTTCTGGGTGCTCACTTTTCCATAGTTTTGCGTCACTTCGGAATTCCTCTGCTCTCTGCACTTGGGCGCCAAGCATCCAACACCTCTCGAGAGATTCGTCATGCTGCAATTGTCCATCTTCAGCGCATCCTGCTCGGACCGCAACTCCCTATAGACGATGACAACCACGGGCAAATCGAGGATATATTCAACCGGGTCATCTTCCCGCTCCTCGACGAGCTATTGAAGCCGCAGACGCTCTTGCGCGATCCCATGGGCTTCCCAGAGACGCGCCTGCGCGCTTCGGCGCTGCTGTGCAAGGCGTTCATGCAATTCGAGGCGCGCGAGGGCCAGAAGGCCGATATTCGGGTCCTGTGGATCCAGGTCCTTGATCTTCTGGATCGGCTCATGCATGTGGATCGTCGTGACCAATTGGTAAGAGGATCTCCACCCGTGCAGCGCCACTCGAAGCTGACCCTGCGGTGCAGTACGAAGCGGTGCCCGAGTCCCTCAAGAACGTCCTCTTGGTGATGAACGCTACCGGCTTGCTGGTCCCCCCTACCTCGCCTGAGGATACACGTGATGAACGGCAAATCTCCCTTTGGGCAGCCACGCATGAGAGGATAGAACGGTTCCTTCCAGGCTTCCTTGACGAGATTATCCCTACCCCTCCACCCCAGCCTGCTCCTGTGCCTCCCGCGCAGGCCACACAAGCTCCCACGTCATAACCATCCGGTACACTTGGTAGTTGTCGTTGCAGATTCGTATTTATGTTTATCGTCGGCCGGAATTACATGAAAGTTCGTGATGAGGTTATGCCCGCCAAGTGGTTGAGTGGATGACGAGCAATGCTGAGAACCGTGGGGGGTAGAAGAGCGAAACCAGCGTTGAGAACCAATCCTGGAATTGAAACAACAGGGAGGGGACAGCATTATGCAAGGGCATTAGCGCGCCGGGGAGCGGGAAGACCAAATCCAACGCGAGCAAATTATGGGTATGAGACAAAGTGTGTACGTAGACGAGGTGAGGGGACGGTACGAGGGATAACAAGGGAAAGAACGGAACAGCTGTAGCACATAACTCATCCATAACACATCATTAGGCGATCCAAGTTTTACATTCCATCCTTGCGTACCCGCCGGTACGCCCGTCAAGGGTCGATAATCGGCCAGCTGTGTTCGGCTTTGAGCTTCTCGACCATTTCGCCGATGGTCTCGTGGTTGAAGTACGGTCGTTTGAGCTTGTAGCCGATGACGTTCTTGATCTTGTCTGCGCTGAATGCGACGACGTGCTTCTTGAGGTTATAAACGTCCATGTAGGAAGAGAACTGTGTGTGGGGAACGGGTGGGTTCGAAGTGGTGATCATCTTCGTCCATGTGCTGACGTGGACCTCGTTGATGTCCTCGATCACATCTTCTAGTCGGAACTAGAGCAAAAAAGGGTCGGTTGAATGGCCAGCGACCTGGAATTTGCTCCCGGGAAAACGCACCTTGGCCGCCATATTCGTGACAAAGTTGTGGAAGTCAAATGTTGTCCCGAAATAGGATGCAATGACGTTGCCGAGCTCAACCAGCGTCACCTTCGAGTCATCCTCCTGTTCCATGCGTCAGTGGCCGGTCTCGGTTTCACAGATACAGTCAAATACTCACGATGTTGAAGAGAGGCGCAATGACCTTTTGATTGTGCGGGACCATGCCCTCGACCTGGTCTACCTTGCTCTTCTCGTTCTTAAACGGGATCTCCTCCCCGGCGATAGCATTTGCCTCCGTGCGTCCGATCTTCGCCATCCATTCTGCACACGCCCACATTGCGCCGGCGATATCATCTACATGCACAGTATGCGAGGGGTATTTGCCAGGCGAGTTGCTGAGGTGGAGAGTTCAGCTGACTGCCTAATCAGATGCCTGTAAAAGAGGAGCTTACACAGCTTTCATAGGCTGCTTGAGGTATCCATAGCATGCGGCAACGGCGGTGAAGGGGATGACAGCTGTGTGGGCGACATCAACCTCATGATTCCCAATAAACTCGCGGGTGACGCACCGAGGTAATTTACGTAAGGTCCGTAGGGCAGGGCTGTCCGCACAATGACAAGGTTGAGGCTACACGAGGGCCACGGGTAAGCTTCTTGACGCATGTCTGGCCATGACGTTACTCACTCCGGGATAGCACCCAGCGCACGAAGGGCTTCGTGCCACCATGTCCCCATGACACCGTCGGGCTTGACGTCCTCCTTCTCGTCATGCGAGCCACTGTCCTTGCAGTTGTAGAACGGATGTTGTATGCGAACGTACGCTGCGACTTTCCGCCGCGCAGCCTCCAGACCGATCAGACGAGCGATCTTGAACGTGTGGGTGATTTGAACCTGCAGGACAACATGCAACTCGCTTAGCGGGCCTCGCGACGTCAGCGAGCCGACGACCACACTTACCGCTTCCGGCCGATCCCACTGAATCTCCCCAGTGAAATCGAACACGTAGTCGTAGGGATCCTGCCCTGCTGGTGGCTCGAAACAAGATGCGACGGTCGCTGGACAGCGGGTCAGGGGGGTGATTCGTGTGAGACACTGGGCGACTCACTGGCGACGGTGAGGTTGGCCTGGCGGTATTCTACCTTGGGCTGCTTGAGTACCTCCGGGAAGACAGAGCCGAGGTAGCTAAGGAGGAGGACGGCGGTCCGAGTGAGCTTGGGCGGCGAAGAGGAGCTGAAGGATCGAGGCCTTACGTAGTGGCGGGCGCGACAGAGTACTTGTCCACGATACGGAGGTTCTGGGTATCCGAATAACGGTCTACGACCCGGGGACTAACACATATCGAGTAAGACGCACCTCTACAAGTCGTTCGCTGCCGTCGGCGGGAACGAGTAGCCCCGCAAGAGCGCGCGAACAGGTGTTCAGGCCGCCTGGAGGGAGACGGGGCAAGGTTGGCGTCTACGATCAGCAGGCGAGCGAAGAACAGGTGTACGGCTCGGAAGCGCACCAAAGATGATTGCGTTGGGTTTCTTGGACATCGAGAGCGCGGGAGTAGCAGGAAGGGGTGTGCGGTCGAGAAGACGAAGAGGAGAGGGGGGAACGGGGTGATCAAGAGCGATTTAGAAGGACCTGGGTGATGTTAACAGAGTCGGTCCCAGCGTGCACTAAGCGAGCGGCCTGGAGTGTGTGGCTATACCAGATCAGGAAGGATGGTAGCTGGTTCTCGGTCAACGAGAGGTGCTGCTCGTTGAGTGCGACAGCGAGGAGGAGGGGGAGGACGGTGAGGGTAGAGATGATGGACGAGGAGATGCGAGAGAGTGTGTTTTCAAGTCGCGCAATTTCGTTGATCAACGCCGCGGGCCCTCGTTCAGCCTCTCTGCAACAGACGCCCATGTACGCTGCAACGGCCCGAACTATTGCTCAATCTGCTCCTCGTACATACTGATCCACATCCACGTTTCCAACATTGCGGCCACACCGTGAGTATTGTACATGGTTGGTTATGTGTCCCAGTTTCCCCTACAGATGTTTCGGGTACGCAGACACCCGCAGATATCGGTACACCGACGAAAAGTCCTTGTTTGACAGCTCCGGGTCCTCGCTCACCACGTCCGCGTAGATCTTCTCCGCCGCATGCCCCATCGGCAGCGGGATGCCCGTAGATTCCGCCAGATCCGTCGCCAAGCCCATGTCCTACAACACGTCGAGTCCGCGTGAGCGCTGCTGGAGCACACCCACACTGCACGCTCACCTTCAGCATCAAACTCGTCGCGAAGCCACCCTCGTAGTCGCGCTCGCACGGAGGCGACTTGTCGGGTAGCGCGGACGGCGCCGGGTTGTTCACGGCAGAGGCCCAGCACGCTCCAGTCGAGCTGTTGATGACACTCGCCAGCACCTTCGGGTCGAGCCCCAGCTTCTGGCCCAGTAGCATCGCCTCGGCCACGACGATCTGCTGCACCCCCAGTATGAGGTTGTTGCAAATCTTCGCAACGAGACCGGCTCCCGAGTCTCCGCAGTAGATGACGTTCTTGCCCATGTGCAAGAGGTGGGGGTGGGCGCGTTGGAACGCGTGTTCGGGGCCTCCCACAAGGAAGCTGAGCGTAGCCGCCTTCGCGCCTGCAACGCCGCCGGAGACGGGCGCGTCCACTATCGCCGCACCTGCCTTCTCGACCTCCGACGCAACGGTACGAGCTACCTCTACATCGAGCGTGGTGGAATCAATGCACAGTGTTGACCGCGCCGTTTCGGGAGGCAAAGACCGCAGGGCTGAAACGATGCCGTCCTCCTCGACGTACACGTTCCGGACATGTGGAGAGGAAGGAAGCATGGTGACGACCGTGCGGGACGCAAGCAGGGCCCTGTAGATACCCGTTGATGTCGTTCAGAAGCGGTACAACAGTTTAACGGGGGGAAAGACGCACTCCGCTGGGGTAGTTGCGACCTCGACATGAGCACCCGGGAATTGCGTGGCAAAGTTCTTCACAAAAGCATGGGAGGTCTCTTCTCGTGCATCACAGACGACGAAACGCGCCGCGCCATTGCTTTCCACGAGTGTCCTGGAGAAGAGGTTGTAGGCCATCTCAGAGCCCATTCGGCCGAGGCCGATGAAACTGACACTGTTCTGCCGTTGTGCGGCTGATGCAACCGCACGTAGAAGGCGCGGTGTGGGTCTCATCCTTGCGGCTACTAGTGAGTGATGTCGTGCAGGACGCTCGCACGGTGGTATAGAGTGTGAGTGAACGTCGAGGTCCGAGACGAAGGAGGATAGGACTCGGACGCGCTCAAGCTCTCTGGGGATCCCGGTTCCCCGCGGGGAAGCATCCGGGGTCCTGCTGAGCCGGATCTCCGGTCAGGAGGGACCTAGACTTTAGGACCCCGAGCCACCGCAAACAGACGCAGGTTCGCACGCTAGACGCGGTTCCCTGAGGAGGCCTGCGATTGCAGAGTTCGTGCACAGGGCCACAGGCGCGTTCGCATCGCGCAGCATGGCCCGACGTTCGCAGCACTCTATTCCCTCTCTCCAGTGCTGCGGGAACTACATATCATGCTTTGACACGTACTCCTTCTCTCTCACCGCTATTTCACAAGCATTAGGACGCCAATCAAAGCCTTCGCATCTCAGACGTACTCATGGCAATCGACCCGTCTTCACCTCCTCCTGGCGTCCCGCGTTCAAACGCTGACTACGAACCCCTCCAAGTGGACTCAGGCGCGCGTTCTCCGCAAAGCACAATGGGCTATGATGAGCAGTTCGTGAAACCGGAAGGCAGGAGGGGCGACGTTCCCGCAATGGGGGCCGCACTGGTGCGTGGGCCATTCTCCTGCGTGTCGAGCTCTGGCACTCATGCGGGACCGTAGATCTCGGTTGCGGTACGTTTAGGACCCTTACTTGAACCCCCGCCGTAATTGACCGACGGGTCGCAAAGATCTTTGTAGTGTCGACTTGGGCGATTACTTTCGCGAACCACCCTACGTCACTCGGCCTGTTTTTCTTCCATCCGTTGCTTCAAAGCTTCGCGATTGCGGTCTTCGCATATGGTACAGCACTCGTCCTGCCTGAACACATTACGCCGATCATTCCCCGCTAATTCATATGCAGGCATCTTGACTCTGCAGCCCACATCCCAAGCCAAGACCAAGGCTGCCGGCTTAACAAGGCACCAGCTCGCCATATTGGCTCTCGGTGTGCCGGCGATCAGTGTGGGCACGCTCGCCATCGTATACCGCAAGTACCTGCACGAGTCGCCCCACTTCACCACATGGCACGGAGTGAGTCACCTTTGAGATCGACACTCGACGCCACATTGGATACCCGTACTGACCTCGGCCCGGTAGACCATAGGCATCGTGTCCGTTGCGTGGATGGTCGTGCAGATCATCGTCGGTGGCGGCAGTGTCTGGTTCGGCGGACGGCTGTTCGGCGGCAACCCCAAGGCCAAGCTGATGTGGAAGTACCATCGGTGAGTCACCTCTCGATTAGATGGGCTGGATGATGATGACCTTGTACCCTCCGACGGGCCTCCAGGCTGTCGGGCTATTTCCTCTTCCCGTTGTTTCTGTTCGCCGCGCACCTCGGGGGTGCCTGGTCTAGCTGGACGACGGGGAATAGTCTTTACGTCGTCCGACTGCTCGCATTCACGATCAGTCCCATCGTCCTGTTCGCAGCAATTTTGGTGAGAATGAGGTGAGTTCGTCATTTGCTTTCTTGTCTTGTTGGCGCGTACTTATTATCCCCGCGCTTCCTCCAGAACTTCGAAAATGCAATTCTTTTGAGTAGAGCGCTGTGTTTGACGACATGTCTTGGCTCGGGCGTCTATATAGTGGGTTTTCCTCGTAGCGCGACAAATCCTGCTGCTTCGCGCACACTGAGCCATGACGTAACAAGCTGGCGTAAGTTCACACAATATCTAGCGCAACCGTGCAGCGGCATCCATGTAATGCAGCGGGGGCTAGCCTTTAAGATGGATCAAAACGCAACAACAGCCGCCGCCAACGTTTACCTGTCACGTGGATCGCTCCGGCCAATCGCACAGGGGCGTCTCGTGGACGGAGTCCCGACAGGAGCCCAAACAGGTTCGTACCTCGCTTAGTAAGGAAAGGGTCTTACAGCTTAGTGGTACAGAGTATGAAGGCGCCTCCGCGTCTGCGGTCGTCGGTCAGGTCTAGCGCCTCGAGAAAGCCAAGGTTACATTTGTCAGCGCACTTCTCGAGTCACAACAGCGGCCATTACGTCCTTGGAACGCGCCTTCGAACCCGCGCTCAGGCTCAGGCTCAGATAGCGTTCCATCATGCGGACCCTATATTAGCAGTCGACGCGGCTATAGATCTCGTCAAACTGCCCATCATTCCTACGCTCCCTTCCCTGTCCGCCCTGAACTTAAGCCCTATGATCTGACCCCCTTCAATTTCCCCGCCCATCCTCGACTCATCATGGAGCCCGCCGAGCAACCCCCTGCCTATTGCTGGTTCTCCTCGAACAGCCCCGCGCCCCTCTACTCCGAGTGCCCAGGAGCACTTGAACGCGTCCTTCAGACCGGTCCTTGTGTCACTGGAGCGTCACCTGCGCAAGACGCGCAGAAGTTCGTTTACAAGTCTGATAATCTTGAGGTTCGACTGCACCCCCCGCGATGGGGATCAACGCTCCCCGCGTATGGACTCGCTGGGACAGTTGAGGGTTGTCTTGTGTTCCGCAAGACCTGCTCGCACGTACTGGAGGTGTCGGTATCGGTAAGTGGATCGCGCTCCTGGGTCCCACCGCCATTGACCGTCGGCATGGGTAGCTACAAGGCTACCTCACGACGTCCGCGAGCCAGCACGCGAGTATAGCAGTTCCAGGCATCAGCAAAGTAACGCTGCTCAACTCCAAGACGACCCTGTTCTCTGCGCCGGCGGGAAGTGCTGCGTCGGTCGACGGAGAACATTCGTTCGCGCTGCAGTTCCCACACTACATCGAACGTGGGATGGAGCCGCTTCCACCGTCATACACGGTGTTCCAGCCCGGGGTTACGACGGAGATCACTTACCAGCTGCGCGTCGACGTCGTCCGCAAGGGACTCAGGCGGCACGAGAAGTACGCACGCCGCGCTCACGTCTTCGCAGCGCTCAGCAGGGTTGACCGTGGCTCGCGTGTAGGTTGGCGGTCCCGATCCTCTACCTGCCCAAATCGCGACCGTTCATGCCACCCCTGGAAAACATACCCTGGTCAGCACGCGTCGGCAGCGAGGACGACGAGCGTGTGTGCACCATGACCGTTCGCCCCGTCTGGCCCAATCGCCATGACGCGAACTCATACGACCGTGAGGACCTTCCGGTCATCTCTGTGAGTGAGACCGGTCGGAACATTCGCGACGACGCACTGACGTTTTGTCCGATGCTTGTGCAGCTCACTATGCCCGCATCAAAGCACTTTGCGTCCGGAGACATGATCCCGTTGTCGCTCAAAATCGAATCTCCGCGATCCCCTGCACTGGCAAAGCTCCTGTCATATAATGCTCACCTGTCGCTGCTCAAGCGGCAAAAGACGTGGATCTCTCTAGGTCGCCAGGTCAGCATACGTGAGATTCTGCTGTCGCGCGCGGACGTCTACCTCGCGGACGATTCGCAGGAGGGCATCGCGTACCTCCGGATGGAACTGCAAGCAGGTGAGGCGGGGCGAGAATGTTCGTGGCGCGTAGAGGACTCCGTGGCGGTTGAGGTATGTTCCCGGCGCCTCGCGCATTGTCGCGCGTTATGAGGGCGCCGTGCTGATCTTTGCGCCATCCGCGGTAGCACGTCATCCGTTTGGTAATCACCCCGCCGGAGCACGTCAAGAACTTCCCCATGTACCGATGCGAGGTGCCCGTCACCCTCACGACGGATCCGTACGGGACCCTGCAAAGCGAGCTGCTCGCGATGCACGGTATCCCCTTCCCGGCACTTGGACTCAGCGATCCCGGCCGGCATTTGCGCCTGCAGCGTGCTACTTGACGACATGCATCCTCGACACCTAGAAATGTCCCCTGGACTCCCCCCTGCCATCCGTCTTTCTTGCGATATCTCTCATCCTTCTTCTCCTCTGTACGCGCGCCAAGGCTTCCATTAGGATCACGGTCTTGTTCTGGATCTCTGCGGCTCTGTAGGCTTAGTGTATTCTAGTCCCTTGATGACCTCTGATGACCCCACATCCCGTTACTCCACTTTCAATCACGATTATACCGTCCGAGTAGTAGTAGGCCTAGTCTCCTTAAGAGGCGCCGTAGAGCTGTATAATGACTCGGACCGGAATGTATGCATTGACTGTCTCATGCATCCATGCAACCGCCATCAACTTTCGCATGGGACAGAAAAGGCTAATCTTGCGCAACCGGTATTCAAAGCAGCACCGGTAGTGGCACAACTCCGCCTTTGACGCCCATGTAGTATTATTGCTCGTGGCTGAAAGCGCTCATAAGAATGTCCAAGACGTGGCAAATACGAGGTTGTACACAGAAAGCCACCAAGGTGCCCACTCCACGGTCCAACCTGGGATAGACGATTCGCTCAGGATGAGCGACATATTATGGTTCGAGTTGAGTCTACTACTAACTTCTTACTATCCACTGTTGGGAAAGTCTGACATCAGATGTAACCCTGCCAGAATTTCCTACGCCGCTACTGAAGCGTTTCGACAGTTTGTTCCTCGCTATAACGAACGGGATCAGCTGGGATGGTCCAACTTTCCTCAAGCCTTCCTTTACTTGATTCCATACTTCTTCATGGCCTACCTTGTACGGAGACAAGGCACCTACTTGATGCGTTTGCTCCTACTGCCGACCGTGGTTGCCATGGCTCTACGGTGCACGTTCCGTTACAAAAATGACGACCCCCGGATGGCCTGGTACGAGTGGGACAGAGGTATCACCATCCAATGCTCGTGATCTTGCGCAGGGAAACTGACATCATTGGCTTTAAGGGCTCCTGGCGATGTTCATCATAGCAAAGTCTATCGATTTCGCCTTTGCTAGGGAAGGAAGGCTGAAGTTGGGCGAGAAGGAACTTCGATGCAGCCACGAGAACGACCCAACATCCCGCCACCTGGGCAGCGAGCGAGCAGACGAATTGCTCGGCCGCAGCCCTGCCGCCCGCGTACTACCTCGGTGTCTCTTCGATGCCTTCGAGGTCGGTCTAACCATGCGCGGGATAGGCTGGGACTTTGGAAGACACATCCCCGTGCCACGCAGCACGCAGCCTTTGGAGCGGCGCGCATTCATCTGGGCGACAGTCAAGAGCATCATCGGCACGCAGTTGCTCATCGACGTCGTAGACACCGTAACCAAGTATCTTCCAGGTATCACCGCGACTGGCGGTACGATCTTCTACGAGAGCCTGCCGCCTCTGCAACGATACGCCATTTCGACGGCAATACACATCGGACAGGGCGTCCTCATTCTCGCCGGTGTCGCGCTCGTGTATGCCTATGTCTCTCTCATCGGGGTCATGTTACTCCATCAGTCTCCGTCCCTTTGGCCTCCCATGGTCGGGAATCTGTTGCAAGTCCGGTCTCTGCACGACTTCTGGGCGACCGCGTGGCATCAAGCATTACGCTATACCTTCCTCACCCTGGGAGGATTCCCTGGCCAGTGGCTGGCCGGCAGATTCGGGATGGTAGTCGGCTGTTTCCTCGCATCCGGTGTTTTCCACGAAGTCGGGCTGCTTGTCGCCGGCAAAGAATTTGATATGAACGTTATCGCATTCTTCCTCCTCCAGGCCATCGGCATCATGTTGGAGAGGGCGTTCAAGGCGATTACTGGGAAGAAGGTTGGAGGGGTACTAGGGACGCTATGGGCGGCCATCTTCATTGTTGGGTTCGGTCAAATCTGCAGTACGCCACCGTCGTTTTCCTGTTCCGAGGATGACTATCTAACATGAAGAACTTCCGTCAGCCGAATCGTGGATTTCTAGAGGGATTGGCGGGGCGTTCTCAATTCCTCCGTTCTTGAGTGTAGTTCGACTTGCGCTGCTGCCATTAGTTCGGCTCTGCATTCGACATCTCTCTTGAACTGTGCGCGATTGTATCCTCACTCTCTATCTAATCTACTCCTGCCTAATAGCTGCACCGTGACTTTTCTTTTGGGTATTATGTGCGAATACGGACCGTATGATGGGTACCATTCTCCGGGTCGGACTCTAGGACTCCGTAAGATGTGCGGCTTCCAAGTTGATGTACTGTATGCACGTAGGTCTCAGTCTTAACTTGGCGCCTTTGCAATACATCGAGGCTACGCTCAACGCCCATGGATCATCGCGATGTGTTTCCACTTGACTTCCATGCGTTCCTGGTTCGTTGGTCCTCGTGTCGCTGTGTGAGACACCCTCCGGTCAGCGCGGGCGGTAAGGGCGTCAGCCGCCTTGCCCCTAACGTTTATTACTACGCTTGCCTTTTTGGTCTGCGACACCGTGTCACTCGCACCACGACGGCGGGAACACCACTGCACCTGAGACCGATGAGCTTCAGCCCTTTTCCCTTCTTCCGCCGGTTCGAGTTGAGTTCCTCTTCAGCCATTCTTTGATCCATCTTTCTCACGCCTTGTGTTGCTCACAGCTGGAATAGCTTTGCGCATATCGATGGGACGGACTGGATCCGTGCGACCTTCCAGCCCACAGATTACACGCCGCTCACATGGAGAACCATCCCGCGTGCCAATATATGGCTCGTAGCATACTTTGTGATGGCATACCTCACTCGTAGACCTGGGACATACCTCTTGCGTCTCCTGTTACTCCCTCTGACGATCCTCTTGATCATACAATGCACAACCCATTACCGGATCGAAAACCCCGTCTTTGGCTGGTACAATTGGATCAGAGGCAAGCGTATCTTCCGAGCTCCCCAAGTCGATTTGTCTATTGATGATGGCTCTAGGGCTTATGGCACTTGCTGCGGTAGCCAAGGCTACGCATTTTGCTGTAGTGCCGCAAGGCACCCTCAAGATTGGAGAAGAACGTCTAGGATGCTCCGACAAGACCTCTGGCTCTGTGGCTAGTCCTGGTGAGATCCCAAACGACCGATGGCTCCCGGCCGGTATCCGTGACGCGCTCGAAGTCGGCATCGCTGCTCGAGGTATAGGTTGGAAGTTTGCAGAAGGCGTCCACATCCCTATGCCCCGCCGCCCTTTGGAGCGTAACGCATACCTCAAGCGCACCTCCATCTCGGTCGTCAGGACTTACCTGCTAGTCGATTTCTTCGACTCGTTCCTCGAGACACTGCCCGGGATCACTGTGAACAGCGGAACCATTTTCTTTCCCAGCCTTCCTGTCGCGACTCGCTACCTGGTTTCCACTGCATTGCATCTAGGTACTGGTATTGTCGTGATCCTCGGCCTCGAGATGTGGTACGACATCGCCTCTCTGGTCGGGGTCGGCCTACTGCGACAACCACCTGCGATATGGCCCCCAATGCACGACGAGCCTTGGCATATGAAGTCCCTACACGAGTTCTGGTCGCGACAGTGGCACCAGCTCCTACGGGACACCTTCCTGGTCATGGGTGGTTACCCGGGAAGATGGATTGCAGGCGATCTCGGGCTGCTCTTTGGGACGTTCCTTGCATCTGGGCTCTTCCACGAGGTTGGGCTGTACCTCGGGGGCGCGCCAATAGGCCCCAGAGTGCTGATCTTCTTCGTGGCTCAGGCGTTCGGGGTACTCATAGAGAAGCTCTACAAGTCTCTTACCGGAAGGAGGGTAGAAGGGTGGATCGGAGCGGCCTGGGTCGCCATATTTGTGTTGGGCCTCGGGCAGTTATGCAGTAAGTCGGTGCCTTGTTGCATGTATACTATTGCTCACTTAAAGACAGCTGATTCGTGGGTTTCACGAGGAGCGGGTGGTCGAGCTCTTGTCCCTCCGACGCTCAGTCCGGCCAGACGCATCCTGTTCCCTGGAATATGGTACATCTGGCTACTTTTGTCGAGTAGATAGCGACTTGATTGATGTATCACTTATTTCACCATGTGTGGGTAATAAAACACAAGCCTAGCCGTGCAGTAGTGCAGCAGGCGCCCATGATTGTGCGAATACAGGAGCGCCGAGGATTGCAAGTAGCACTGACGCGCTGCGCACATAACACATAATCAATCTACCGTTCTTCAGCCACTTCACCTTGGCATTCATCCACGAAGGCCTTGTACTTGGACCGGCGTAGCCTGGCAGACGGTTCGCTATGTTCGCGGCAGCCTCCTCTTTCTTCGCGCGCACGAACATCTCGCAGTCATACAACATCGGAACCTCGTCTTCCGGCAGCAGGACGTCTACACCCGCGCCAGCAGGAACGCCGAACGCCGCGCTACCTTCTGCAGCCCTACCGCCCCCTTTCAATGTTGGACCATGGCGGGTCCAGTCTGCGACCCACAAGGTTACTGGCAAGCGCGTGTCGGTATGGAGTACGGACAAGAGGAGCCCAGATATGGAGCGTATGGGTCCAGCTTCCAAGGAGAGGACGCTGGAAGTACTCAAGGCAGAGGTACGCATTATCACTCTCGCCCAGAGGAAACGAGTCGCGAATGAATACGCGCCGTAACAGGCATCTGCTCTCAGCAGACTGAGACATCCCTCCGTCCTTGGTGAGTACTATGGCTTCTTCTGAATCATTCACGCAGTCTGACCAGGACTGCAATTGAAGAAATGGTAGAGCCGCTTGAAGAGACCCGTAACGAGCTCATCTTTGCTACCGAACCTATCCTTTCCTCGCTCCAGCTCTCAATACCGGGATCGTTACAGTACGCGCCTCTCGTAGAGCTTGATGAAGTCGAGGTAAGTCTAACATTGTGCCTGACGCCCTGAGTTGAAACAGTTGACGCGTGCCTCCTAGATCCAGAAGGGCATCCTGCAATTGTGCAAAGGACTCTCATTCCTGCACACGTCTGCTCGTCTCATCCACTCAAATATTAACCCAGAGAGCGTGGTGATCAACAGTTCCGTGAGTAGAGCCTACGATTGCTGCGCCTCTTGTGACCTCACTGCTTGAGCAGGGCGACTGGAAACTCTCCGGACTCGGGTTGACCATACCGCTGTCCAAAGCTGACGGTGGTCCTACTCGCTGGGAATTTCCCACTTTTGATGGGCGGGCCCTGTCATATACACAGCGCTCCTTCGATTACATTGGTATGCCATTTCCTCTACCGACTCCCCTGTTCTAGAATATGCTCATCTTTCGTTGTCAGCCCCGGAGTACGCGCTGGATGAAGTACTCGACCCCGCGTCAGATATGTATTCTTTGGGATGTTTGATCTACGCGGTGCACTGCAAGGGCAACCCGCCCTTCAAGAATCACGGTAGCCTGAGCTCCTTACGCACGAACGCAGGCAAGCCATTGACGGGCATGGAGCGCCTGGACCAGGACCTAAGAGGCAGGTCTACAGTATCGACTTTTCTGCGAGAGACTAACTCGTGCCTTGCCGACAGCCTTGCTCAACGCTCTCATTACACGACAGCCGCACAGCCGTCCGAGTCCCTCTGACCTCCCTTTACACCCTTTCTTCTCCTCACTCCCTGTGTCTACCCTGAACTTCCTTGACCGGTCAAACTTCGCTGCAAAGACACGCGAGGAGAAGATCTCATTCATGAAGGGCCTAACCAGTGTCCTAGACCGTTTTACTGAAGGCCTGCGCACACGGAAGATACTACCGTCGCTTCTCGAAGAGGTTCGGCAATTGCATTCCCTAGTCAACATCAAGCTGACGTGTGACCTCTATAGATGAAAGATACCCATCTGTTACCATATATCCTGCCGAACATCTTTGCTATCTCGCAGATTCTGTCATCAACGCAATTCGCCACGCTTGTACTCCCTAGTCTCAAACCGCTCTTTGCTATCAAGGAACCGCCGCAGAATATGCTAACCCTCTTGGACAACCTTCAAATGCTCCAGGACAAGACGGAGAAGCCGGTCTTCAGAGAACGTACGTTTTTCTCGGAGCATATGCAGACGGTAGTTTGACCCCAGACTCCAGACGTACTGCCTTTGGTGTACAATGCTCTCGAATCCGAACATGCGATTGTAAGCGCGGTGTGGATACCTTGAAGTGATTGCTGATTGGGTGCTAGGTACAAGAACGCGCGCTGAAGACTGTACCAAACCTGTGTGAAACTATCGACTACGCGGAAGTACAAGGGGTATTGTTCCCGCGCGTAGCAGTGAGTCGATCATTCCGTTTGTCAAAGTAGCGTGTATTGAAGCCCCGTAGCTTGTATTCACAAAAACGCGCATCCTCTCCGTCAAAGTGGCGACGCTTGAGACATTCCTCTCGATGGTTAGAACACTCGACCAGGTAGGCATCCCCAACAAAACAGATCAGGCCCCGCGAGTTCACCCGAGACGCGTAGTCGAGCTTGACGCAGAAGCTGGTCCCCTTACTATCGAAAATAAGGACGAAGGAACCCGCCGTCACGGTCAGTACTAGTGGAATGGCAGTGTGGAAGTACGATACTCACTCACCTCGTAGATGGCGACGTTAAATGTGCAAGAGGCGATGGGAATGAAGGTCGACCGAGAAGCTGTTGCGACGCTTGTACTCCCTCAGCTGTGGGCGATGTCTATGGGGCCTTGTAAGTGCTTCCGATTTATCTTCATCTATGTTCTTTCTGGTAGCATCCCAGCTCACAAGTGCCACAATGCAGTACTCACGGTCAACCAGTTCAAGCGCTTCATGGAAGTCATTAAGAAGCTGGGAGATAGGGTTGAGAAAGAGCACGACCAGTATCTCCGTGACTCGCAGAGAGTGGAGGACCGCTCGACGACAGTCACGAACGGAATGGCTATGAGCACGACATCTGCTGGTGGTGCAGTCGACTTCGAAAGCCTTGTTGCTGGGGGCTCTGGATCCGCACCCAAGACGGAGGCTGCCGCCCCCGGTACCAGTAGTTGGGAAGACGATGTCTGGGGAAGTATCCTTACAAGCGGTCCTTCGGTTAGTCCCTTCTATGCTCTGCGAAGGTGCATTTAATCGTCAACTGATTGCCTGTCGCCCATAGACTCCTGCTGTGCAGAGTCCGACACTGTCGCCTCCCGTACCTCAGCAGGTGCCACGCCCAAGTCCGTTCCCGATGCCTTCCATGCAGCAACAGACGCAATCCCTACCCTCTTCGCCCAAGATCTCCAGCGCACTCAACCCCAATGCCAATCGGCCATCGCTCAGTAGGCCCCCGCAAGGGCCAGGGCTTGGTGCTACACGAGTTCCGTCGAACTCGTTCAACTCGTCCATGTTTCCTCCGGACCCACGGCCTGCGTTTGCAGCCGCCTCGCCGCCCCTTACATCGACGCCCGTGATGGGCACCGCCCAACCATCTTTCTCCTCCATCGCCCCGACCAACGCGCCACCTGCACCGAACTACAACATCACGCTACCACCTGTACAACCCGTTCCACCTGCATCCTCCGCCTCTCCACCTCCACCCTTCTTCGCTGCACAATTGTCCATGAACAGTGTCCTCGCGCCGTCAAAGCCAGCGCAGCCACAGTGGACAGGCACTCATACCACTAAACAGCTCTCAAAGGATGACTGGGGCGACTTCGATCCTCTAGCGTAAATTATGATCTTGCGGAATCAACAGGTATTATCGGTTATTAATGTAGACGGTTGTGGGTGGTCGTGCGCGGGTGTTGCTCTATGCGGATTCTACCTCTACGCCCTCAGCGGCGCGCACGCTGGTCGCTTCGACAACAGTGTCGTATACATCGACGGTATCGCTCGGTTCGTGCTGCAAGAGGTCGACGTCGATCGGGCGGCCGAGAAGGGCCTTAAGAACGATTAGTGCGCCAGCCTTGGATGCCACGACGTTCCCTTCTTTACAAGAGGGACTGTCAACGCCTGTAGAGGCAGATCAGTCGTGAGAGCATACGGCGTACGCGAAGAGAACCATACATTCAGAACACCCTTCTTCGCATTCACACGACTCGACGCGGTCATGCGCGTCACGTAAGATGTCGTTCACTGCAAGCCTGTGAGCCACGCCATCGTGCCAGTGAGTGAGAGTGGACCCACCGTGGTCAAAAGCTTTGACGGCAACGCCTCCAGTCTTACCTGACGGCTCATAGAATATGAGCCTAACAGACTCGTCAAACTTTGTGAAGAGCAGATAGTCACATCTACACACGTACCTTGCAGGTCGTTTTCTTTGCGAAGCCGTAGCTTTGTACTCCTTCTCTGGGACCTTGCATTCTGTCCTGAGGTCTACTGCCAGTGCGAATCTATTCAAAAAGGCATGTTGCGCTGAGTGGATAGCTTCTGCAGGGTTCATCCCGGATGCACGCATGATTTCAAGAGCCGACTTAGGGACGTCGAGCCACATCCCCGTGGTCTCGCGCTGCCAGGGCGGGGTGTCCAGATCGACGGCGTCGATTATTGCCTTGTTTCTGCAGCTTTGTTAGTCACGAACCGGTACCCACCTCGCCCGCCGACTGACCTGATCTTGAAGTAGCCTATTCGGGCATCATATCAGAGCCTGGATAACGACATATGCCATCCCGTACGCACCGTAAACCACAGTAAGCAGCTCGACACCTATAAGACCAACGCTCAATGCCAAGAAACCCCGCATCTCAGGCGCAGTTCTGAACTTACGGCCGTAGAATGCGCGGTGAGGAGAGTCCTTGATTTCTCGGATCCTATATGTTTGCATGGCGTCCACGTTCGTGAAGTCTCTGCAGCAATAGGTTTTGACGCTGCCAAGGCTCAGGCACAGGGGAAGAAACATACCTAGGCTCCGTGATCCAGTTGACGTCGGAGCGCACAAGCTTCGCCATCTTGGTATCATGGCTGACCTCTTGGACCTACACGAATGTAACGTTAGCTGAGGCACGTAGAAGATCGGTGCGGAGATGAACTGACGAGGAAGGTTAGACCCTGGTGAATGAACTATACACTTCAAGATCAGCGGCCATTCGTGCGCAGTCCAGGGTCCAGATCTTGCCACGCACCACAGCGCCCTCGTAAATCTCGAACAGAGCACGCGATAGCTCGACTTCCTCGAGGATAGTGGCAGAGCCGCCAGGTTTGCCTACTCGTGTGATATCCACCACACTGTATTTCTCTTCCTCAACGCCCCTGATAGAGACGTGTCGAGAAGGATATGGGAGATACTTGGGGTTGGTGTGATACCTGCGACGTGTTCATCAAGACTCTCGCCTGGGGAACTCTGCGTGAAAGGCTCACCAGCCCTCTGTGTCCTTCAACAATCGGGTTTCACATATCTCCTTCATCAATGGCCCAAAGTAAGCCTCGTCTTCGTCCATCAACGGCATTTCGTGCGCTGCACACTGCAGGTGAGCTTCCAGGATGACTTTGCTATCGAGGTCAACGATCAGATCGTTTGTTGCTCTTTCAAAGAGCTCTTCAGGGTAGTTAACGAAGTGTTGGTCTACCGGTAGTGCATCGGCGACGAAGACGGCCAGGGCGTCGCGTGCACGACGGCCAGCACGACCCGCTTGTTGTCGCTTGTCATTCACTGTCAGCTACTGATCATTCGAAGGCACCGGGAGAAGGACCTACGAAGCTGGCCAAGCCCCCGATGGGGAAGCCTAACATAATGACCGCATCAAGGACCCCGATATCCACGCCCAACTCCAGGGCATTGGTAGCGACGATCCCAAGGAGATTCCCAGAGAACGCTTCTCGTTCGATCTTGCGTCGGTCCTGGATGCGACAGAGAAACAATGAGCACGCTTTTGTTTCAGCACTATGGCCCAACTCACTTCCTGCGAATATCCACCTCGGTAAGACATCACCCTCTCCAAAATGTCGAGGCGTCCATCAGCAGTCAATTCTTGTCTCAGCGTTTTCATTGCCTACGGGATGTATCAGTGGATCACTCGTCACACGTAGATCGGAGAGTTACTCACCAGTTCGCACGACTTCCGAATCTGAGCGGGCGATCGGAACACGCGTCAGACGAGACGGGGATTAGGGTAATATGGATGCGCACTTTGCAGAATAGGATGACTCTGACACCGCGTGCCATCAAGAAGCGCATTAGCTTCGTGGCCTCAGTCATTGAACTTAGACGGCCGAGAGTGGGATCCATAGGATCTTTGAGCGGCGGGTTCCATACCAAGAAATCCTTGCGGCCTGACGGGGCGCCATCTTCTGTGACCTCAACTATATCCTATGGTACCAGGATGTACGTCAACGACGAAACGCACGAGCGAGATAAATGCAGGCATACGTCAATGCCAAATATGTTCTTCATGTGCTCCCCTGGCTTTGTGATGGTTGCGCTGCAGGATACGAAGCGGGCACGTCGATCTATCGAAGGCACTCAGCTCACGATATGGAAGTCAATGTCAGGGACACACACTTCCGACTGCGGCGCAGACTCTCCTCAGTCGCCTCACCACTTGTGCAACATGACTGTGCAGATATATCAGCGCGTATTGAATAGCTGCCGCAGAGCATTTCTCACCTTCCAAAGATTCCGTGGTAGTAATGTAACTCATCGACCGCCACAATCTTCAGGTTCTTCAAGAATCTGGAGGACCATTGGCGGGTTGCGCCGGGGGAAGATGTAACACAAGTGCATACCTTCTCCAAGTGTCCTCGTGGGGAAGAATGGACGCATGTATCATATCCTATATCAAACATGCGCCCATGAGCACATCCAAACACCCACATACTGCGAGGTGGCTCACAAAATTAGTAAAGATGACGGAAGCGCTCTCGCGTATGCCTGTTCACGCATATGAGCGGACATGTACCGAACAGAAGACGCAGCGCGCTGGACTGACCAGCACGGAGGTCTTGCGGGGTATCTCCGTCGTACGTTGACACCTTGATATGTTCCAAGCCTGGACATGCAAACAGCAATTGCTCCAGAGCGGCTCGCTGATCCTGCGCCAATGCCTAAAAGCGTGTCAGTGTCGCATGCGGCTGTGAGAAAGCCGGACCACGACCACCTTGGTCGGATAGATGAAGATCGCGGTCGACTGCGGATCCGTCTCTAAAAATTGCAACAAGGGAACCTAGGGAACGTATGAATGGTACGAATGTCGTAAGGCGACCTGAGTGACCCGCGCCAACCTGGTATATGACACTTTTGCCGGACGCGGTACTGGTTGACACGATTACATTCTTGCCTTGTCGGAGGGCGTGAATTGCGGCGACTTGGTGGGTATATAGCGATGTGATCTTCCGGGAGTCGCGCAAAGCCTGGGAGATTGCCTCCGACAGGGGCGGATCGAGCGTAGCTAGGTCCGTATGCTCGTGAGAGTACGTCACAGAAGGATTAGCATCGCGACAGATTACCTGTTTGACCCCGCTTCGCATCGGATATTCGTCTATGGGTAATCTGCTCCATGTACCAATCCTGTCGCTCGATCTCCTCTATCACTTCCTCGATGGCGGGCCTGCTATCAGGCTCGGGGACAGCTCTGTGCTTGCCTTTCGTGTCCTGGCTGGCTATGATACGAGAATGACCGTGGCCTGGGTGTACAGGTATGTGATCTCGGGCGGCGGCCTTCAGTAAATTCACAGGGTCCTCGTCTACTGGTGTCGCGCTCAGAAGCCTATACGACAGCTTTGAATATATTCAGCGGGACCGTCAGTTCAAGTGAACTTACTCGTTTACTGCTTCAACGAAGCGCTCGTTCCGGCGTTCCACAAGCTTCTTGGTGGCGGCCGGGGTTAAAGCGGGCGGAAGCGCGTAAGCCAAGCTGTACTCCGTGAGTACGCACTACCATCGAGTAATTAGTCAAACCCACCCTGTCCCGGCGTTCTTCTTTCCACGAGAGTTATCGAGGAAATCCAGGACGAGCACATGCTCATCTCCATCGACGTCGTTGACTCGCAAGTTTGAAGCACCAGCGGTCTGGAATGCGGCATAGTCGGGAGAACGCTCACGGCGACCGGCACCAATGTGCTGGTCACTGTGTATACGGAGTTCGGTCCGAGGCGTGTATGCGAACTTCACGACTTCCGGGAGAAGCGCCCTGGATATCCTTCAGGGACTTGTTACGCACGAGGGCTCGCATTGGATAGCTTACTCGAGCTCCGCGACCTTCTCCAGTTCCAGAGGGCTGTGTTTGAGCGGCATGTGAAGAGATTATCCAGATACGATGTTGCACGGAGCTTACGCATGCAGCAGTGCCTCTACAGAAGAACGTACGACGGGAAACGTAATGGCAAAGTTCTTGCGAGAAGAACAGAACGCGAGGACTGTGTTCAGTGCCTATGCGCAGGCTCAGCCGGATATCCGTCAACAAACATCGGTACTATGCGTACCTTGAAGACCTGGAACACATGCAGTGCGCCTCAGTTGGGCGGCCTGGGACAGGGAGTTATCTGGATAAGGTGTATGCGACGCGCACCTTGTACAACTGTCATGGCGTGTATGAATGATCCGTTTTCATGCGTTGGGTGTGAACCAAACTGACCTCATTGAAGTACTCGGGCCAGACAGGCGCAGCCTCGGGCGACACGGCCTTCTTGCCTTTCTTCTGTCGGGACACTCGAGGTTTCTTGGGGCCCCCAGTATCATTGCCTTGCGCGGGGCTATCTTTCCGCTTGCGAGACGTATTTGGCATATGTATGCTGTTACCAGTTAACGAGTACCAGGTACTGTAGCCAGAGGTGGCGATGTGGATTGTAATATCCCGGAGGGTCAAGGAGCCAGAAGCTGAAGGAGATTTCCCCGCATAAGCGTCACCCACGCGCTAGTGTGACAGACGCGAACGCGTTTTGATCACGTTCTCCTGTGACCTGCGTGATGTGACACACTTGACCCCGATCTCTGCTTTCCTGGACTGTCTGGTAGGTGTGTGCTGTTTTGTCTTCCGCGGCGGCGCTGTCCTAAACATCCTCCTCATCTGATTGCTGTGGTCTTCAATTGTTGCTCCGAGCCGACAGCATGCGCCCTACTCTTGCACGCCTGGTCCGCGTCCTACCCCGTTCGCAGGTCGACCCCGCCCTCCGGCCTGTGCCAGCTCCCATACGCTCCGACACCCCCAAGGCGTCCCTCATCGAGATCCTCCAAAAGCGTCAGGAGGAAGCCGGCGCCGACTACCCTAGCAACATTCGGATAGAGGCGTTGGAGGCGAAGACCGCCCTCAGGGGCCTCCCCAGGGAGGCGAGGAAAACGCTCGCTGCCATGCTGAAGGAGCATTGATCCACGGTGCGTCTAGTCTAGTCATGTTTCTTTTCATTGGCACTGAGACTTCTACCTGCAGGCCATTGTGCGGGATCCGCGACCCATGATCCATGTCGAGCATAGCGCGATATCGGCCTGGTTCCATTACATTACTACCCGTGTACTCTAGTAATCCAGCCTCCTACGCCAAGCACGCCTACTACTGTTTCTGCGCCTTCTCTCGCCCCTCCTTGAAGACCCTCTCGAGAACTTCATTGAACCATGACTTGTACTGGATGTGAACGCCATGACCTGCCCCTTCCCGCACGATCAATTCGGCTTCCGGCATGTGCTTCTTCAGGAGACGACTGTTGCTAGGATCAACCAGATTATCTGTGTCGCCCGTGACAATGACGACCTTGGGTATAGAAGAAGAGATGTGCCGCAGTCGGTCAGGGGACACGTGATGGGTCAATGCCGCTGCCATTTGCGACACCGCGCCGATGAAGGTCTGAGGGCGTGTATACTGGACCCGTTTCCGGTATGCCTAGTATCGTGGAATATGAGCGCCGCGCAAGTCGACCGCGGTAAGTCTTCTGCTTACCTCTGCTTCCGCCTCCCTGTTAGTCCGACCTTCAGCATCGTCCTCCCGTTTGCTATCAAGCCAGTTCTTTGGAAATAGCATCTCCAGGACTATGGGTATCTTCTTCTCGGGTTCGGATATCATCATGGTCCTGCAAAGTTCGCAGTCAGCATGACTTCGGGTCCAGCACTGATGCTACAGTTCCTCATAATCACCTTGCAAGCCCCTTGAGCCCGGTGTACTAGCAGTCGATGAGCATCGCTGAGATTAACCTCATCTGTTTGGACACTTACTGGGGGTAACTCAAAGAAACGTCGACCGCCTGGTTTGGTTACAACCAAAGTCAAAGAAGCGAGGCGCTCTGGAATTTTGTATGCGAGTTCTGCAGGAAGGCTTTCAGTCGCGGGTCCGCATGGCGCGTTACTGTGGCACCTCGTGTTCACCTTGAGCAATCATACCACCCAGTGACACGCCGACGACGTGTATTTGCCGGGAGTCCTTCCAACCGACATAGTCCAGTAGTGTAACAACATCGTCTGCCATGCCGCTCGTACTGTACCACGACCACGGGCCGGTATTCAATACAACAACCGTAACACCACACACCGGTATGAGAGCACGCACGTATATGGACCTCGGGGTGCTCCACTGTTCCCGACACCTCTGTTGTCGAACACAAGCACGGAATACTCCGGTTTACGACCAAAGTGTTGTACCTGGGGGAGCCAACCCGCCGAGCTTGAGTTCAGCCTGACCCGGCGAATCTGCGTTAGTGCCGAGGCTCCGTACGAGCACTGGCGCGAGCCCAAGTTGCCAGAACGTACCCCATGATGAACACGACCTTCTCCGGGCCCGAACCGTGGATCTCAAAGTACAGCGAGTGGCTTTCGAAGGGATCGCCTTTGTTCCGGATCTGCGTGACGGGACAGAGGCCTTTGCGCACACATGTTGTGGGATCGAAGATGGTTGGCGTTGGCTGGTAGTCCGAGGACGAAGCCGCGGGCATCAACTCGTCGGACATGATGTGTGTATATGGTGCGTGTGCGGATATGGTGGTAGAGCAGAGAACAAGGAGAAGTCAAAACACATGTGTTAACGCTTGAGCTTGATTGCGATGGAGTCCGGACTCCGGGACCTCTTGCGGAAACGGCTGATGTCACTTTCGCGTTGATAGTGTTTCTCCGGTCTGAGACGATCTGCCTCTTGTCTGCGCAGCACCCCGGCGATAGTTACGGTGTGATCAAAAGCAGAGATACCGGTCTCAAGCTAGGTATACTTAAGTTCGATACTTTGTCTGCTAAGTGAGCAAACGAATGACGGTTGCAGATCGGCGCTCAGCGTCAACTTGCTCAGAGTCCGCAACTCCGCGTGTTGCGGGGTCTGTAGATGAGCGCTGAGCGGTGGCGGAGTCGCGGAGGCCCCTGGAGGCCCCGCCGCCCCCGCCCAGCCCCGCCCTCGCCCCTTACCCCGCCAGGGCGGTCAGGCCGAACGATGTTGTCCCGGATCATCGGCGGCATGTAACCGAGCTGGATTTGAAAAGCAGCTCAGAGTGTACATCATGATGTCAAGGACCTACACAACACCACAAATACGCGTGTTCTTCCTGACATAGTATCCATCCATCCGTCGTTGCAAGTCGCTAGAACGACCACCAGCCGACCTGTTACATAAGTTCCAACGCGGCAAGCACAAGAACAGCCATGGTTCCAACGCTCTAGATGAGACTCCTCCCCAGAGTTGAGGCCAGCACTACTGAATTCACGTGCCTCCTGCTTCGACTCGATGGGCGCGGGGAGGAACATGGTTCCGGATGCGTTATTGACACAGCACGTAATTAGTAGAGGCTAAGGAGGGTAAGTGCAACATTCAGTGACTTCACGGCCCCGCTTGTGCCTGATGCAACACTAGTAGCATGTGTCTGGTAGCCTGCAACTGAACCTATGTACGGACTGCCTAAGCATCCTCAGCCAGCTAAATGGGAGCCTCAGGTTATGGCCTGCCACACTCATTCGAGGCCGCGATATGCGATGGATCGCGCTACTCTGTCTCTGGACTACCGTCAAGCTCTCGTCTGGGAGGAGGGCCTACGTGACCTTTCTCCCGCTCCGAAGTACAGTAACCCACCTGAACGAATATCATCGGCGGATAGTACGTCAATCCATCCGAGTTTGCACGTCGCCTGTGAGTCTGTTGTCGAAAATTGCAGCCTTCAACCGAGCAAGTATAAATGCATGCTGCATCAATATTATGGACAGTTTGGATTTCTTCGTCTGCACACTGAGCAGGGGTGCGATTTCATGGCACGGTCAATCAGCTGGTAGCCAAAACCGCCGATGTGGTCGATCTATCATGCCACCGGTAGGTTACTTGGCAGATAGATAAAGCCCGATCACGGCCATGACGCCGAATGCATGATGCGAAGTCGTTCGCGCGTGTATCTCAGGCTTCGAACAGCGCACACTAGCAAAACTCTCTACTGACCCATGGCCCCTCCGAGTCCGCACAAAGATGTCGAACAGAGGCTGGGGCGCAGAAACCAAGGAAAGCGCGGCGCAACATAGGCATAGGACGTTGGACACAGATGGCCGTCATGTCCATTGGCTGTCCTCGACAGTTGCACTGAAGCTTGAACAGCGTTACATGATGTCGACGGTGCAGCGCGCATCGAATTGTGGTCTTACAGTCGGTACAGCAGACCACAATCTGGTCCTTGGAAGCTACCTGCAGGTACGTTCTGATGACAAGTCATGCAATTTTTCTCACATTGACGCGGCCACCCTCCTAGGATATAGCCCTGGGTTTCGGATATCCTCATCAATATCCTCATCTCGTGAGCCATCCCGTCCCTTTCCCCTGGATCCCTCCCCTCACTCCCCTCCCCTCCGCTGTCCCCTCTTCACCTGGGCCTTCCTTACCGCTCAGCTTATCTCAAACGCCTGTCTGTATAGCGCATTAACAACGTGGTCACGACAGGCTCGTGATCGTCGACTGATGATGCTCCCGAATGCCGTCCTCGGTCTTGGGAGGTAGCGCTCGATACATCAAATCATATTCTCCGTGGCCATGAACGTACTCTACTGTGAGACGATGTGTGAGTTTATGACTTTCCTTCGCATAGTCGCCTGCGACACACCTCATCGTATAAATCAGGTATTTACCGGCATTGCACGTGGAAGACAGGTTGCCAAGATCCGTGCGAGACCCGTTGTAGCGCTGCCAAGTATATGTCCTCGAAGCCATACGTGTTCCCGTCGACAATGAACTCCTGTCCCTTCTACATGGCGTGAATACTCAAGACATGCGTAGTAACGGCAGGAGATACACACAAGGTACGTTTTGGTGCTCTTCGCCACATTCTTCGCCATCGCCTTAAGGCTGATCGGTGGTGCTTTGGGAGTGGAACGAAGGGACATCACTTGGCGGAAATATTCTACAAAGCCGGCCGATTCAAACTAGGAACGAGTCCATGAGTTGAAGCGCTAGGGGAATCGGAGTAGTTTGGATACGTACGTGAAATCTGATCGATATCTTTGTTCCAATGCTATCATGGTCGGAGTCATTGTCTGGGTACCATGGATTGTCCCCACCGATCAAGTCGGTTGATCCACCTTTAAAGGCTTCAGTCAGAAGAATCCCGATCTCGTCGCCGCCATGCTGCTTGAAGTGGATGGTATAGCAAGGGTAGGACGATAGGTTGTTCGCTCGAGTATCTAACCCGTATTGACGTTGAGGAACCGTGACATAGGATGGCGACTCGGGTAAACGCTGTAAATCATTGCATCAATACCCGCATTGTAATGGGCCGGTGACAATACGACGTACCCTGCGGGAACATGCAGGCAGTGCCGGAGGTGGCGCACCACCCAAGGCTAATCCCAAATCGCTTGGCAAGACATGCTCGGGTTCCGATGGGGAGATCGTATGTTGGCACTGCCGCCAATACTCGTCTGCTGAGTTCTGGAAGTTGAACTGGACATGGGAGAAGGGCAGCCCGCCTTCGGGCACAATGTATTCTCCAGACCATGCTTGGGTGTGGTACGGATGGAAGAAATCCGCACTCCCGAAGGGCTAGGATGACAAAGTATTCGCAGGTGAGCGAGCCAAAGTGCTGCCTGTTTGAACATGAGTGAGCCTCACCTTCCTTGCAGGCTGCGTTGGCTCCCCTCGAAGATACAGATGGTTCATGTTGTAGAGGGTTTCGGGGTGGGACATGGCGTTCAGTCGGCTGCTTGCTGGGTGAGTAGTCGAGTCCATGTTATATGCCGTGGGCTAACGTGGATATGTCGCACAGCCAACCATTGCGGAACAAGATACAGGTAGCGGCGGCATAGCCCACATGTCCCGCTTGCCTCGCCGAAGAGGTGTACGGCGAGCATTGTGTAGCGGCGACGCGGCGAGAATCATCGCTCCGGATATCCTGATTCCAGTGGATGGCGGAGGAATATCCTCCTCACAACTGCACACAGAAGAGTGTGTCATGGTTGTCAGAGTGCTTCTCGGATAGACCAGAGTCCCTAGTACCGCCCGTCATTACTTTGGCTCATTCGAAGCCGCAGTGATGGCGGCCTTGCATGAGCAGGGAACGTACCTGCCCTGGCAATATCCTGGCGCTTTTCGAGCGGGCGGCGACACCGGTAAGCAATGGAGCTTCGTTGGCACATCGCCAGAAGCAGGTCGGTACAGCCCATAGAGAACACACGATCATCGTTCTGCAGTGGCGCGAGGGCGCCGGCCTGCAGATTCACGATCAGAAATTTGACTTGGCATCGGTCCTCGTTTGGCACGACTATCCGGATGCGCTGCTGTGCCTCGAGAAGTAGGACGCTTTGGAATAGAACACTAGTATGGTCAGTGTATAAAGTTTGACACTCCCGGATATCCTGTGTCGCGACATACAGCAGTTAACTTGTGTGTGCAGGGTCATCCTACTGGAATCAGCGGAACTCTCAGACAGAGTAGAACAATCACACCATACTGGGATCACCGACTCATGCGCCGCGCACAGGGTGAAGGGTTACTTGGGCAAGGCATACACCTGGGACGAATCCCCGCCTTCGGCGGAGAAATGTGCCGTCGACGCCGTCGCTTCGATTTCGTAGTTCTGGGACGCCTAACATCACGATTCTCGAGTGACGACATCAGAAGGACACACGGATGAGCGTGTCCTCTTGTACATCCGCGCATGAGCGCGAGGCTGTGAATGAGGAACAAGTCAGATCCAACCAAACAAAACGATTATGTACTTTACCCTATGTTGATTGCATGGAGCCCCGCGGGCATGCTGACCCCAGTGCAAGACGACGGAAAGAGCGTGACACTGAGCAACAGCGCAGGTTGGTTGCAAGTGTGTAAGCTTCACAAAGACGATTACCGCGCGCGGGGCCGCGCGTAAGGACAGAAACTCTTTGCGAGTATTGGCGCGACACGAGTCTCTGGCTGGGTGGGTTTCGCCCGCGCAAGCGGTGTAAATGGGCTTTATCCCGTCTCACATGGCCCGCGCAGCTGCGTCGGACGTATGAACTCGCATGCATCCGGAGGCAAGGCCGATTACGTGTTCTGAACGGAGCGCGCTGCGACTGGCCTGCTTCGACAAGGTTGTGTATGAGCAGGTGTCGATTCGTCAAGGCGAGGTTGAGTAGCGACCAGCAACCTATGAGAGCCGAGCGCTGGGTTCTCCTGCGCGCCATACAAAGGCAGACACATGGTGCACCATCCGGTAACGTCATAGCCAGTCGCTGGCATCGGCTCGGAGGTAAGACCAGGGGATTCAAGTGTTGACGTTCGGTTGTGTCCAAGGATTCAGCGAAGCCGAGCACACCAAGACATTGCTATCTCCGCCAACTTGAGCCTCAGGCTCACGACAAGCAACGAAGCCAAGCTTCAAATAGTGGGAACGTGCATCTCGTCATTACGCTGTCGGGCTGAATCATAGAACATGGTAGATCAGAAAGAAATCTGAGAGTCACAAGGACATAAAAAAAATCCTACTGTTACAGCTGAATGAGTCGTCGTCGACGATCACGCGCGGTGCGCCGCTACTGGCGCAGTGCTAGTGTTTACGAAGTAGTAGCGACTCGCAAGCGCCTATGCCAGGAGGAGATGCCCTCGATCTCAAGCGCCCGTCAAGCATGCCAAGCGAGACTAAGTTACCGGCACCGAGTATGGTCATCTCGAACACCCATCGGTACTGATGCATCTACTTAAATCAACAAATACGAAGTTGCCATGAAGAAACGTTGACAGCTGGGGGATCTATGTTCTAATCTGCTTCGCTACGTTCATCATAACCGTTTCTTTCAGGCGCAAGCACTGGCACTTCGGATCTTAGCAGGTGGGCACTCCCCGTCGACGCGGAACGTATTGATAGGTTTGCGGGCCCGGATATGAGATACGCAGGAGTTGTGTACTACCACTGGAGCGGCTCTAACTCCCAAGACCGTGTTGGTGATGAAGATTTGATAAATCTCGCTACTCGAAAAATGCTACCGCTGAAATGGCGCTACACCGCGCATGGACTGTCTCTGGATAAATTACGAGCACCTTGCGACTGTCAACCGGGTCCAGCACGGACAACTTCCCGGCCTGCGAATCGCGATGCCGGTGTTATCTATCACGCATCACTTCGCGCCTTGGGCTCGGGTCTCTGGTTGTAGGCACTATGAGGCACCCTCTTCCAATGACGACTTGCGATTGAATAATTATTACCAAGAAATTAAGATCATGCGCATGAATACAAGAACTGAATCCCTGGTTGCGCGAACTTCCCGAACTTCAAGAATGAGTGGATCTCAGTCTGTGCGAAAGAAGGGCCTCGCGCACACATTTACGCCTCGATAATGGTCGACCATACCTCAAGTTGACCGTAGCACGCCAAGAATTGGCTGCCAACTAGACTTCGATACGTGGTGCAATTCCAAGAGAATGATCTTCTCGAAACCTCTTGCGCCCGGTCCCAACAAAGGCGACCCAAGGGGATCAGCTTGATGGCGCTACAGAGCTGTGAGTATACCGGCGCACGTATATGACCCCACATGGACGTACGTTGAAATAGTCGAAGATCTCGCGTGCAATCTTCTCCGCTAAACGCCCCTTCGTGATTGAATGGGAGCTGTGGGCAGGGTTCCTCACGTTGATTTGCCGTTCATATGATCTGCAGTTAACGAGCTATACGAGTTGCGGTTTAGCAGGGAGTTCGAACCGCGCAAACCGAGATACGACCCCACCTCTAGGCGGAGCGACTGCTTCTGAGTGAGGTGATCTTGTGCGCCTGATGATTCGTCCGGCCCTTGAAGAGTTCCGGTGTTGTATGAGTTGCAGTTCACGATCTGGACGAATTGCAGGTCAGTACAAGGTTAGAACTGCGCAAGCCAAAATGCGCCCCCACCTCCAGGTGGGAAGGCTGTTGCTGGGGTAGATGATCTTGCGAGAACACTGGCTCATCTCGCCCTTGGAGGCTTCGGACGTCCCCGGCCAGCGCATCTGCCAATCTGATGAACGGCTCAGATGCAGTCCCAAAGGTGATCGGTGGTCGAGGTTCGAATCGACGCTTTGCGATGTATTGTCGCTGCGGGAGTATTTCGTACCCCGCCCCATCTCGCCTCTAAACAGACCGCTGGTTAGCATCTAAATTTGGGGATCGAGCTTGTAAGGAGCATGGCTCACAGCCCGATAGGTGCCAGGGACGGCTGCCAAAGCGACATTTGAGGATTGCCCATTTGTCAAAGAAGAATGGGTCATCGTCAGGCGATTCTCTCGCCAGTACTGGTCGTTCGCGGCTTGGTACTCCCGTAGATAGGCTTCAGCAGTCCAAGCGGTCTCGTTGGATCCGCCATCCATTGGGTCGAGTTGGTGCGGTGTAGGATGGTTTGTCGTAGGGACCTAGGAGTGAGCACTGGATCCAGAGGAATCAGGGAGACAGGTTGCAAGCATAGCACTCCACGGCACCAAGTAATATACTGCCTGAACCATGGCGAGATCCTATCCTGAAACTCGCTGTACTGTGAGCGTTGCGTGCCGGAGCCAGAGGACCCTTGCCTGTCCTGAGGTGCTATACAGACACGACAGCTCAAATGAACTGTCGTGCGTAGTCAGGAACAACAACGAGGTGCGTAGGTTCTCGAGTGCGCTGGATGGATGACACCTGTTAGCCTTGATGGTCGTGCGCAAGGCCGCATGTCCTACTGGTCCCACCTTGCCGGTGAAACGCCGTCCTTTTTTTGCAGTTGGAGGGCCACATGGATGCTGCCGATGTATAGTGTTACATGTCCTATCACAGGGAATGTGTTCATTGATAACCGGACAAGCGGTGCGGTTCGTGCGGGTAACTTCGGTCGATGCAAATGGAATATAGTCATGAGCGACGAAAATAATATACACGAAGGCCTGGAGATACTCGAAGACGAGATGGTGCAGTGGACATGGCAGTCCATAAGACTCTCAGCGCTTGCCATTAGCCTTAGGCTTGGGCTTGGGCTTCGCCGATTTCTTCGGGCGGTCCGAGTCATCGGATTCGTGACCTCGACCAGCCTCGGCGCGTTTCTTGTCAGCTGTAACGTTAAATGTAAGCATATGCCCTGAATTAATGACGTCGTGAGCGCACCCTTAGCTGCCTTGCGCTCCAGCTCATCCCAGTCATCACCTGCAAGATGATTGTTATGAACCACGTGCATGATACAGTAGTACGACATGAACGAACCTTCACTCTCCTCGGATCCAAAGTCAGAGCCGCTGCCTTCATCGTCGCTGGCATCTGAGCCGTCGTAGTAGTCGCTCTCATCCTCACTACTCTCGGAGCTCTCTGACTCGTCGGATTCGACGGCGAACTCGGACTCGGTGTCAGAGTCATCATCGGCTTCGCTCTGCGCAGCATGAGGACATCACGGCGATATTGAATGGCAATCGAACACATACCTCCTCTCCGGCCGCAGTACCGCCAAGGAAGCTCCATCCGCCTTGCTGGAAGAACTCGTATGGGTCCTCGTTGATGGTCTTCATGATGGGACCCCAGTTGAGATTAACAGGGCCCTCGCTCAAAGGGATGTCCACGGAACTAAGCGAGGCGATCAGTGGAAAATCTGGATAAGGGCAATGATTACTCACTCTAGCCAGTTCTTAACGTCATCGAGCTGTGAGCTGGGAATGGAGTTGATATGAAGAGGTGGTTTCGTGAAGTCTTTGAATATGAGCACCATGTCGAACTGCTTCAAGCCGAATTGCACCCGCTCGAGAGACGCTATCTCGATGTCGGAGAGTGTCACAACGAGGAATGGGGGATCTGAAAGATGCACGAGGCATTCCGTCGTGGGTTGCAAACGCACATTCGTGCGGAACGGCACGCCCTCGAACGAAAGCTCCCGGAAGGGAATGTCAACCTCGAGCGGTTCGCCAATCTGTTTTGAAACAGGTTCAGCAGTGATGATCAACACGTTATACGGAGGATGATACCGAAGCAGTTGCCGCCTCTGCAATCTTCTCGGAGAACAGCTTGAATTCTTTGTTGAGCATCTGGCGACGCTTGCGCTCTTGCTGCTCGAGCTCAAGTTCATCCTCATCGCCGTAGCGGTACTTCCGTTTCCGGTTCCCCGTCTCGTCGAACTGCACGTCGGACGCTTCCCGGTAGAATTGAACGTCCTACATGATGTATTAGCATATCCCAGCACGCGGGTAAAGCAACGTCACCAGAGCGGGGAAGACTGACATGAGCTTTCTTTTTCCCGATCATGATGGGCGCTCTGAGATGGATGTGGATAATGACTAGAAGCTCGTGATCACAAGGCTGGAAGAACAGATGCTTGACGTTGCTAAACAAAATATCTGCACATGCATCAGTATCCAATGCACACCGCAAGATTTCGAATGGACATACCAATCTTTTGCGAGCCCATGGGCGACTGATAGCGTAAGCCGTTCTGATGTATCTCAACTTCGCCAGGAAGACGTTTGCCGTCCAACGCGGGTCTGACGAAGACCTCGGGCAGCTTGGTTGGGCGCCGCCCCTTGATCTCAACGAGCGTGTCTTGCTCGATGACATCGGCCATCTCCTTCTTCTGCTGCTCGCGCTTGTTCACTTCCTTTTTCAAGTCGGTGATTTGTTTCGAAATCGCGTCGAAGCGATGTCCATCTGCCGACCGGTACGTGATGGATCGGATGAAGGTCGCATCCGGGTCTTCAAAAGGCTGACGCGTCCTGGTTAGTAAGTGTGTCACTACCATGAGACGGAGATGAACGCACCGTATCCTCTTTGCGTCCAGCGAGCTGGCCAGGTGTCTGGAAATTGACACGGAGGTATGTGAACTCGCCCTCGTCGTTCTTGCTGACATTCTTAATGGTGTTAATGTGGAAAGGGACAGCGAATCCATGAATAGGGAGAACCACGGTCTGTGCCTTCCTATCAACGAAGATCTAAGCGCATAGTTAGCATGTTATGCTGCACTCTATCCCTAATAGCTCAACTTAGACCTACCCGGAGATTCTCGACTTCGCGCGGAAGACCGGCCTCGCCCTTGTAACTCTGGAATCGCTTCCATCCTTTCCCCTCCTTCCCGCCAATACCCCCGCCCCCTTCGGAGAATCGCGCAAGACCTTCCTGATGCAACCTAGCATGCAGTTCCCGCTGGTGCTCGGCGATCTTGGCTGCCATCGACTGGATGAGCTCCTGCTGAGCCGCACTCCTCGTCTTGTTGCGGAGCACCTTGCCGCCCGCTGTCTTGTTCTTCACAGGCGAAGGGTTGCCATTTGCGCCGTTCTTCTGAGCAGGTGCTTTCTTGGCAGGAGCCTTGGAAGCCTGCCCATCGCCTTCGTCCTGGTTCAAGAAGAACAAAGTGTCCTTGATTGACTTTACACCGGTGGTCAGGCATGTCGATTTGTCCGCCCCCACAAGCACTGTATCAACAAGCTGCAAGGCGTATCTAAGGATACCATACGTCAGTTAGCGGGCCGATACATGAGTTAGGATGACCAAGCGATGATGGCGCACAGCCTGCACGTCGTAGGGCATGCGGCGAGTGGGTTACGATGGGTGAGGATACTCACTTCTTGCCGTCTTCTTCCAGACCTGTGAATCCGAGCACGAGGTTGAATACCATGTTTGTGCGCAGCTTCCGGCTATTCTTAGGGGACAGAAGGTACGAGGCGTCGCGGAACTCCATGCCCATCTGCGAAACAGAGACGGTAAGCCCATGCTTGATGAGTCCACAAGAACAACGTACGCCGTGGCCGATGTTCTTGACAAAATGAGACTCTAACTCGGGCTTCTTCTCCTTTATGTATGAGAGGGCAGACTGGTACAACTCCTTGGAGACAGCCCCATCCTTCATGCGCGACAAGATCTCAGTTTGAAGAGCAATGAGCAGAGCATAGATTGCCTCTTGTTCCTAGTGGTCGAGAGCAGGTTTAGAATTGGTGAGCCGAGAGTGTTCAGATCACCGTCGCACCTTAGAAGGATCAACGATGAAGCTCCGACCCAAGTTCGCACAGTAACTTCGGTACCGCATGCCCACGGAGACAAGCAAGACACCCTTATGCGATATGTCATCTTGTGAAGACTCCGCAATGGGGCTAATATCGTAACCCGTGCTCGTGGATTGCGACTGGATGATGGGTGGATAGCAGAATTCGGTTGATGCCCAATCCACCTGGGGCGTACATCCAGCATTAAAATGCGTGTGGGAGCTCCGAAGGGTGATATACTCACATCGTTCAGTGCGCGGCCCTTGCTCCACACCTTCATGTCTGGTCCTTTCGCCTTGTCACCCTCTCCAAATCCAATTCTCGCTTCAATCTGGGTCGAAAATGTCTCATGAGTGATCTTGGCCTCCCTGTCCAAGATAGTCTCGAGTTTGGGCGCTATGTAATGAGCGAGTAGAGTGGAGGTCAGGTTGGCCGCAGTGCGAATGGATTTCTGGGGCACGGGTAAGTGCCACGGCCAAACTGACTACAAGACTAACTCACCAGTTCTTCGTCGTCTTTGGCAGCGAGGAGGGAGGCGACAGCCGGCGCCATATCCACCACCGTGGGCTTTTGCGCAGCATCGCTGACTGCCTTCTTCCAATCGTCCACCAGTTTCCCTGCATGCTGCTCCTTGGCCAGGGTAGCTACCCGATCAAGAGAAGTGTACGCCTCGACGAAGCGCGGCAGGGCATCGGTTGGGGGTTCCTTGGCCTTAGCCTGCACGAAGAACTCGATCGGCACCGGCGAGTCAGAGTTCTGCAGCTGTGATAGGATCTTAGCTAGCGAGGAGACACCTATATCAGAGACGTAGAGAGACGTGCGTTGCATCCCCCTCACCTTTAGAAGCCGAGCAAAGGATGGATAGTCGGTTCTTCTGGAACATGAGGAAGGTAGAAGGAAATTCGAAGCCAAGTAGCCATGTCTGCATGAACGGTGTAAGGTAACTACATATGCGAGACTGAAGCCGGCATGAAACATACCTGAAACGCAGTCCCCTTGCGTATCGGCTCATCCTCCCCAGCAGGGTCTCCGGCAACTAGTAGCAGCGCGTCAACATCAGCTATTGAGCTGTAGTCGTCATCGTTTTGAGCCCTCTGCGACGGATAACGGATAGGTTAGGTATTCTGTCCATGTACGCTGCGGGGATGCAAGTTGACTTACGTTCCACGCATCATATACTAGGCGAAGACGTTTTGAGAACAGAGTTACGTTCAGCTCAATCTTGGACATGGCGGTGAGCTCAAGAACGTGTGGGGGTTTCAACTAGCCACAGCAAGATGGATAGCAGGATGGACGTCCGCAAGAGAGAAGGCGCGTTCGTGTGGCGCGTCTGTTACACGCTCTGAGCGGAGTCTCAACTAACATGTGACATGCACGTGAGGACGTCACAAATGCTGTCACACCGCGACTTGACGCGTTTCGACGATTGGAGGGTACAAGTTGTGGCTTGAAGGTAGAGCATCGAAGGCTGGATCACGAAGAGTTTCCGGTGCTTGTCAAATTGCTAATAGACCACGAAGAGGCTAGTTATAGCATAATGTACGTGTGGAGGTCCTGAAGACGCGATGACGGTACGCGAAGTTGATGAGGCATGATGTATGACCGGTGAGAACGGCCGGAGTAGCAGCGTCTATCGGTTTCAGCACCAGGCCGCTGTTGTGTACTCTGAGCTTACCCCCACCCTCCTTCTTTCGTTCTCCCACAACGTCGTACGTTCATCTATCAGCCATTTGCGAAAGACGGGAATCTAGCCGCCAACACTTCAATCACCGTCGCCAGCCATGGCTTTGTCGGATTACCTCGTCACGGATGACTTGACCATCATCCTGGCACTCGTTGCTGCCGGTCTCTTCCTCCTCCACAACCTCTACAAGCCCCAAGCGCTCGTTCATCCTATATTGCTCGGTAGGCAAAGCGACGTCGCTCGTGTGAGGAACCCGTCGGAGAGTGCGGTATATCGCAACTATGGCACTGGCATGTTGGGACGTGTATGTTAGACATCACACTTGTTCTGCATGGTACTCATCATCAGGTCCAGTTCCCCTTGCGGCCTACCAAGGATCAACAGCTTCTTCTGGACCTAGTAAATCCGGATGCTGACGCCCCCCGAACGCTCTGGTCTAGCAAGGTAGTTGGCAGCCTATCACGTTGGAATGCGTTTCCTAAACATCCTTCAGATCACCAACCCTGAGCTCAGGTCTCGTGTCACCAACGTTGGCGCTGGGCTGATGCAGTTGGCAGGGCTCTCGCCGCAGGAGTCGAATGTTCTTCTATTGCTCAATGATGGATTGGGTAGGTTGTTCCACACAATCTGGTTAAATCCTATCGCTCACGATTCCGCAGAGTTTGTCATCGCCGATCTAGCGCTTGCTTCACACTCTATCCCATCGTTCACGCTCTCCTCGCTCTCGTTGCTCTCCCTGGTATTGGAAAGTCATCCCCCCTCAGCTATCATCACTCAGGCAGACTTCCTGCGGCAACTCCTTGAACATATCTATGATTCGCACGAGAGCAACCATCATACAATTGTGGTCGTCGGTGACATAGATAGCCTCAAGCTGCCCCGCCTCAATAACGTCAAGATTGTGAGATGGGAAGACATTGAGCACCACGGTGCCTCGGTCGACAAGCCCACCTTACCAGTGCCTGGTTTGTACCGGCCACTACTCTAAGTGTACCCCAGGTTCTGACATCTGCTTAGACCCCAATGACGTGTTCACCGTCGCATTCTTTGCAACTCCCTCGGGCGGGTTGGAAGGTGTACAACTCACACACCAAAACCTGACCGCAGGTGTAGCTGCCACTCGCGCGTTGATGCCGCCTTCCAGCCCTATCTCACCTTTGGATACTATCGTCTCCGCGTACCCCCTGAGCTCTCCTTACGGCCGTGCTATTGCTTACACTGCGCTCTTTGAGGGCACGAGCTTTGCCACCGTGGACAGCACAAAACTCATCAGACAAGAGGATGGTCAGGACGTTCTGTGCATGTTCGTGTGACACCATACTTACGTCGCCTCTAGCCCCAGCTCTGACTGGCCTAAAGGATCTTAGCACGACTGCTGCCTACCGCATCTCTTCGCCCACTATTCTGTTCGTCCGCCCGGATCACCTCACCAGCCTCAGCGACAGTATCCTACGTCAGGCGAAGAAATCGTCCTGGTTCTTGACCAACCTGGCGTGGCGCCACAAGCTCTCTGGCATCCTTGAAGGCTACATCACTAAACAGAGCCTCTGGGACCGCCTCGTCTATGACGGCGCCCGCGTCAAGGTCATGGGCAAAGGGGCTGGCACCGTACGTGCCATAATCGTCAGCGGAGGTGCGTTCCACGGCCCTGCGGGCTCTCCAGGGAGGCGCAGTGGGCGATATCATCGCACAGGCCGGAACTGACTTTCCCCCTCATCTAGGTCCCCTCGAAGCGCAAGCCCTCACCCCAGCTCGCATCGCCCTCTCTGTCCCAATCATCAATGCGCATGTGCACCCGCTGGTCGCGGGCCCCGTGTTCGCCTCACACGCGCTCGATCTGCAGACGTTCCCTATTGCCAGCCCGGGTGCCGCTTCCACCTCCGCGTCCGATGCATACGCGTTCACGTATCTTGCGCCGGTTGGGCCTCCCTCTGTTAATGTCGAGGCAAAGCTTACTGGGGTTGATGACACTGCCGTCGAAGCCGGGTCTGACCCGGTCGGAGCGCTGCACGTCCGTGGGCCGAGCGTGGGCCGGCCCTTGTCCGTTGAGGTAGAGCCTGAGGAAGAGGAGCTGCGTGGATGGAGGTCAACAGGCGAAAGAGCAAAAGTGGCTCCCAACGGCAGTTTCAAGGTTGCTATAGGGTCCAAAGTTTAATTTACTCGCCCTAGAAGTGCTGGATAGGTGAATTGGTCATTCCGCTTTCGTTCCAGAATCATTAGTATTTGCTGTGCGCGCAGTGTAAGGAGTGACTCATACGTAGCAATATACGCTGTGCTGCAATGTAACTCAGGTTCGCACCGGAATGGGTGGATTATGACTAGTATTGTAGGGTAAATGTACAGAACGCGCGGCGCGTCGGAGCGTTTTTTTATACATCTTCAACTACCCTCGTAAAAACCCCGTGGTAGCATACGCACAATTGGCCATAAGGGCAACCATACTCATCCTGCTACTCCATCGCAAGCCTTTGGGCACCCTTACGATGCGTTGACCGCGACCTGTAAAGGTCAGTATTCACAGAAGGGTAGAACAGAACGCTATCGACGGGGACAAAACTTCTGTTGCAAGAAAATTTACCCTGAAGGCTTGCTTGTACCTTGAACTCTTGACGCATCTCCTGCACATGCCCGCCCTCGATAGAATCGTGGAAGCCGTGGGAAAGGGGGCTGGGGACACCCGAACGCTCCGCGGACGAACGCAAGACCCGGCAGAAAGACATTTCAGCAGGATCCACGCTCACTGCGGAGGGCCCGACCGGACCTCGTTATAATCAACGGACGCGCGCCCGCAACCGCAATGAGATTACTGAGTCCTCAGCCGCTTGTTGTCTAGAACGAAGGGTGTCAGGCATTGTTCAAGGAGGAGAACGCCACATCTACATCGACGAACCTGGAGAACTAGCAGCCTCGGGTAGACTGGGCGAATCGTCGAAGTCTTCGAGCTCAACTTCGTCATACGTGCGCTTGGACGTCTTGCTCGCAAGAGTCGCTGTAGAGCTTTTGCGGGAAATGGCATCTTCCTGCGTCGACAGTTGGTCTGGGGTATTCTTGCCGGCCTTAACATTATGCTCGTCCCAGTCATCCAGTAGGCCATCTTCGTCATCGCTGGGTAAGGTATTGCTTTCTTGGGTGGCTTGTTCGTGTACTGAAAGTGTATCAGTAAGGAGGAATGGCACGCACAACCAGAAACTTACCGTCCAGGGTATCGTCCAGATCTGACGGCGGACGAGCGGTAGCGCCTAATAACCCCGAGGATGTGGTCTCAGCCCGCTGGTATTGGTCTTCTGTTTCATCTGCAGACAGAGAAATGAGATAAAGTACGATTGAGACATGACGTACAAACTCACCGTTGTTACTGTTGGCTTCTGGGAAGAGATCAGTAGACCCATGCGGGTTCAAACCATGGTTGTGTAGTAATCTATCATTGTCTGGCAACTCTATGAGCATTTGGGCAGGGGGGGCGTCAGATAACATACCTTCATCATCTACCCCCGACGTAGAGCTGTGAGCACTGAGCTTCTCGAGCACGTCCTCAGACGACACGCTAGGGATGGCTGCTGCCTGGACGTTCGCGGCCAAATCCTCCGAGTCGTCCTCAGCAACGCCAGGATGCGTATATGATACGTCCGCAACCTGTCCTCCAAGCTCCTCGGGGAGGTCCTCTCCAAACTCGTCCTCATCATCCGGAAACTGCTCGTGCTCGAAGTAGTCACCGCCTTCTCCTTCATCCACCTGTGCATGGATATCGTCTGCATCGAGGTGATCCTCCTCGTCGCCTGCACCACTGACGGCACCATCGTCTAGATGATCTCCCTCGACGACATGCTCCTCCACAGCGTTCGACGCATACGCCTCGGCCTCCTCGGGGTCGCCGTGGACGCCGGCTGATTCGTCGTCGTCATCGTTGAACTGATAGGGCTCGCCGACTGAGTCCTCGGGCTGTTGTACCTCACCCTTGTCCCTCGGTTCTTGGTGCTGAGAGCCCGGGATGCCTGGTTCGAGATCTTCCTGTACCTCCTCAATATCCTCGTGAGCTGCCTCAGACGCGACGTTGTCATCTAGCGGATGTTGTACCCCTGCATCAGCTTCCTGCGCTGTCCCATCTGGTTTCAATGAATTAGCCATTGTTATCTCCTCGCCCAATAAAGGAAGGCTCACCATAGGACGTGTGCTCGACAACCACTTCCAAATGGTACTCATCTCCTTCGGAAAGATTAAGGCGAGAGATCTGGTCTCGTAGGTGGTGATAGCGCGTGACAAAACGCGGCGAATTCATCTTCAACTTCAGCCTCAGGGGCCCTTGCAAGTCAGAGCCGTCATGAATGACGTTCAGCTCGTGCAATGTGACTTCATGAGCGTATACATTATCCTGACAACGGACCATCAGGCAATTTCATTGGAAGTCAGACCGAAACACTGCGTACCTCAGAGATAGCAAGCTGAAGTTCGTATGCGTCTAAGATGAACTCGGCCTCGGCAGATCCTGGGATATTCAAGACGCAGTCTTGGTGGCGCAGAGCATCGAATACGGAAGACAAAGGCTCATAGTATAGGGTTGGACGATCGTGCAGCAGGAGACAGAGCGACTCTGAAGCGGATTGAGCTGCACCTTCGCCCGGGAGACTTACCGGCGAAGGGACAGCAGGATGGTTGAACAGGCAACATTCCGTCAGCTCAGCAGTGGGCGGCAACGTCACCAGGACGGCGGGTGGCGGGTCTATGTAGACACCTTCCGAGATTTCATGAGGATCGCCGCCCTCAGTTGCGAGGCCATCTGTGCCTTCGTCGGCATCAGCTTGAGTATCGTTGGTACCACAGTGGTCGTCAATGTTGACATGTCTCCCGGCCTCGGCCTGATCTGTCGTGCTCTCCACAATCTCTCTGGAAGAGGCGTTGTCTGCATCAGGGTGAACAACGATTTCAACTTCGTCGGCCGGACGCTCCACGCGATGCGTATCGGCAGAATCCGCTGCATGGAGAGTTGGGGATCGCTGGGCTTGCTCGGGTGGGTGAGCCGTCGACGACTGTACCTCGGTACCGGTCGAATCAGCGGAGACAGCCACTTCTTGCTGTCTCTCCAACGATTCCGATTGAAGCGGTAGGGATGAATGATCCGGTGAAGCAGTCGACACTATGTGTGGTTGGGTCACAGACGGACTTGCGTCGACCTCGGGTGGATGTTGAGGATATAGAGACGTATGTATGTCACCGTCAGAAGAAGGGATGTGCATGAATTCGACGTCTTCCGGAGGAGCATCGTCTGCCAGTTCCCTTGATTCGACCATTGGAGGCGTCGCTGCCCTCGACGCATCGTGCACCTCGACGTCCTGAAGCTCGTGGTAGGTGTCGCCATCGTCCGCCATGTCGTATTCGGTGATGGGCTCGTCGTCGTCGAGCATCTCGATCTCAATATCTTCCTGGACGTAGTCGAACGTTGCAGTCTCTGAAGAGAAAGCGACGTCGCCCATACTTGCCTCAGCAGAGAGCCAGGAATCTGCTGTCGCCATGCCTCCGGAGAACATTGAGACGTCGATGTCGCCGGAGTCAGTCATCGGAGCATCGAGCGGCTCAGCCATTGCCATCGTCGTACAGAGCCCGCGTAGTAGAACTAGTAAACCTTGGCGCGTGTAAGATGAGAAATGCGGAGGGGATGGATAGAAGCCAGAGCCAAAGTCGCGTTGCGCAGGGTGGTAGAGGTGCAGACTTGCTGCAGCAGACCCTTGCCACAGCTGCGGGGTTTAGGGCAGGCTCCTGCAGACTTGCCTCAGCTTGTGTTTTGCCACTGCTTCCCCCTGATTGGCTCGCCACCAACGAAGTGGCTGCACGCTCGACGAACCCTCTACGCCGCTGTATACACTTACGCTCTTGGTGGCATTCAAACCTCGCCTGGGCTGCACTGGGGCTTTGGCAATCAAATACTATACGACGTCAATCCTCACTCAATGTTCTGCTAGTTTCCACGGATGGCGGACGCAGACACTGCACGGCTTTGCACAGAGATTGTGCGCACCGTTTTCGGTCCTCTCACCGCGGTCAGTGCGACATCGCCTTCTTACCTCGGCGCGTTACCAACTAACTGAACGTATGTAGAGTGTTGCGTCAGTACTACTCACCCATGGACGTCTGGGACTTGCGCAACTGCTTCGCTTCACAAAACTCAAGCCTCGGACCGTTCGCGCTGCGCTGCTAATCCTAGTTCAACATAATTTATTGTGGCATGCTCAATCTGACGAAGAGGGCGAGGTGTTCGAGATCAACATTGACGAGTGTCTGACGAGATTGCGCTACGGTCGATATGTTTGGTTGGCAGAACAATTATACGGCAAATCTGTGAGTGGTGGCCTTGACCGGAACCAATGGCATTCAACTCACGGCGTAGACTGCAGGGTGCCGAGATTGTGCAGCTAGTATTGGATCATGGAAAGCTCCGCCCGCCAGACATCATATCACACTTGTCAATATACGATCCTGTGAAAGGTAGTCCTTGTTCACATATGACCTTGCGATCCTCTAAATGTGTTCCACTGTAGCCCCCGCCGTGCTAGCACAAACCTTGCATAAGCTGGTCGAAGAAGCCTACCTGAAACCTTCCACACTCCTATCCCATTTGTCCCCTCGCGACAAGCTGATCCGTTACGAGGCTGAAGAGAAGCGAAAAATCAATGGTTTCCCCACTGCCCGCGAACTGCGGGAGGCAAAGGAGGTAGCCGAGGCGCGGCTGAGACGCGAAGAGGAGGAAGCGGAGCAGGTCGGCATGGTAAGGCAATCTATACCACCTTCTGTCATGGATGCCGATATGCATAGAGTGCAGAAACGCAAAGCCAAGGATCATATGCACAAGTCGTCTAAGGTACGTAGCTTTCACTCGCGACATGGCGCCTCCTCACCATGATGTGCAGCGTAAGGCTGTCGAAGAGGACCTCGAGGTAGACGTGAGTGATCACTGCGGACGCAGTGTATCAATGAACTGAACAATCACAGGACGCAGTGTACTTCCGCGTCAACTGTGAACGTTTCAACATACATATCAGGAACAAGGTAAGACGGTGGTAGTATTAGTGGTTGGCCATATTGAGATCCACATTCTCGAAGCTCATCGTTGATGCGGCGTCCGAACGCTTCAACGAATGTGCTGGCGCAGTCCTTCGAGCAGCGCTCAAGGCTACCGAACCGAAGCAAAGGAAACTGTCTGATGTTCGGTCTGGTGCGTGCCATTAAAGTATCGGGAATATCTGTGTTCATGCCCTACATCATAGATCCCACATCGTTTGCGAGCATATCAATGCATCTTCCTGAGGAGGTCGATCTGGCGTCGGGGCTTGTATTGCAATCGTCTAAGAAGCCCCCGACAATGACGCTCATAAAGGAGTATCTTGGCATCCTCGCATCCGCCGACAATCCCACCGCGGCTGGCCGAGCGGCTTCGTTCGTTTCCCTAGGCGGATCGAAAATACAGGTCGAGTTTGAGATCATCGCAAAGCGACTCCAACGGCGTGTCCTAGAAGCCGTTGCGCGGGAACGTCATGGCGATGAAGGCGTTCGAGTCTTTCGTTTGCTCCTAGACGTAGGTATGATGGACGAGAAACAGGTCAGTCAATAGGTTTTCTTTTGGCACGCTTTTGTTGACGTTCGAATCGTCAGATCTCGAAAATCGGGATGATGGCCCCGAAGGATGTCCGACCGCTTCTGTCTGCGATGTCAGCCGAGTCATTGGTCAGCCTGCAGGAGGTACCGAAGAGCGCGGATCGTAATCCCACTAGGATGTTCTATCTCTGGTGTGTCTTTTAACCTACGCTGGAGAAGAAACTCAGTAACTAACAAAATGCCTCCAGGTACGTCGACTTGCAAAAAGCGTCCGCTGTACAGCTCCGCAATTTGTACAAGACCCTGTACAACATTGCGGCCCGGCGACAAGCCGAACAGGACGAACCTCTCCTCAAGGCCGTTCTCGAGAAACGACAGCGGAGTGACGTGAGTCAGGACGAGGAGAGACTCCTTACTCGGAACGAGAGGGAGCTACTCGCGCAGTGGGAGAAGAAGAGAGAGAAACTGACTGTGCTGGAGACAAGGGTAGAAGAAGCTGTCTTTATCCTACATGACTTGGGTGCTTTCAAAATAAATGATGACTGAAGGTCCTCAGGGCAGAAGTACTGTTCAGTATCGTGTAACCTATATTATAATGCGAGGAACCAGTACGCCGGCACGTTGGGCGGTAAAGACAATTACAGACAATTGCGTCAGCCAAAGTGCGCCGATTCTCTTCTAGTTCTATGCATCCAGCTTATGGAAGTCGCCAATGCGTCTAAAATGAGAGAACAATCGCACTGGTTCTGACCTCGGTTGTCGCAAGCCATTGGGCGCCTATAATGTGGCTAAGACCCCGCGCGCGACGACGCAAAATAAGGTTTGCGTTCAACAAAGCGCGTCGAGGCCCCACGTGACACGCGACGCGCGCGTCAGTATAAAGTCCGCCGTCTGGTCGCCTGGCCGCAACTCCTCCCCTCCCACCATATCCCTTCCCCTGACTCCGCACCTGCCCGTTCTCACCTTTCGTGAACTCGCATCCCTTACTCTAATGGCTACTGCACCCAAGTCTACTGCTTCTGAGAAGCCCAAGTCTTCCGCCACAGACAAGCCTAAGTCTGCCGCGGCCTCTGAGAAACCCAAGTCTACGTCCGATAAGCCCAAGTCGGCCAGGGCTACGAAGGAGAAAGCCCCGAAGGAGAAGGTTGTTAAGGCTAAGGCCCCTGCCGTCAAGAAGCCTAAGGTGGCTAGCACCGCTAAGAAGTCCAAGCCCGACAAGGCCGCTCCTCATGAGGAGGGCAAGTCTCATCCAACGTGGAAGGAGATGATCAAGGTATGACTCCATGCACTCGTTGGAATAACTCTAGGTTCACAACGATTACAGGAGTGCATCGTTGCTCACAAGGACGAGTCTCGCTCTGGTGTTTCTCGTGCCACCATCAAGAAGGTACGTAGTGGAGACTCATGTGTCCTATCACGTATTAACAGCGGCTGCAGTTTGTTGGCGAGAAGTACGGCGTCGACGCAACGACCGCCCTTAACTTGTCCCATCTCAACCGTGCCATCATGAACGGTGCCGAAGAGGGCATCTTTGCGTTGCCCAAGGGGCCCTCGGGCAAGGTCAAGTTGGCTCCGAAGACGAAGCCTGCCCCTGCGAACGAAGTACGCCCAACCTCTGCACCCTCTGTAGAGCCTTCAGTGTAGACTGACCTTGGTATCAGAACGTTGAGCCTGTCCCCGTGAAGAAGGCCGCGCCAGCGAAGAAGGTTGACACTGTGAAGAAGACGCCAGCTGTTAAGAAGGCACCAGTAAAGGCGGTCAAGTCTGCCAAGGCGCCCGCGAAGAAGGCGAGCAGTGTGAAAGCTGTAGAGAAGAAGGTTGGTTCACTCGATCTCAGCCGATGGCTGCAAGGTGTGACTGAGATTGATTTACTCACAGAAGACCGCCGTGAAGGCTGCCGCCGCGAAGGCTACGAAGGGCAAATCCGCTACGAAGTCTGCTAAGCCTCGAGCGAAGAAGGTGAGATTTCCTCACAGGCATCAATGTTGCAGTCGCTCACGCACGGTCATTAGGCTGCGGCATGATCTCTCGTTTCCCTGGTTCTTCTGGTATCTATCTTATTGTCTGTCTCGCTCGCGTTCGTTCGTCTCGCAGTGTGCCCCGATTGTGTACTAGTATATACCTACGCTACTGTGTCTGTGTTATATCTCTTGGAATCGACGGACTTGACGGTCATGACTATCTGGACGCTGTGTAACCATTTGTCGGCCATTCGGCCGGCCACTTCTGAAGAGCCTTGCCCGCAGTGGTTCAGCCACAGACGCGTTCTGTGGACGCGTCTCGGTCACATGATTACGGTTACAAGTCGCAGGCGCCGGTTCCCGAGCTCCGCGCCTGTGGCTATTTGTACCTTCAGAATCTGAGATGTCATTCTCGACAGTCGCTGTCCAAATCATTGACATAGTACAACCAGCTCGCCTATTCGTAAGTTCAGAACTTTCAAGGTGGTCGCAGCGTATGAGCCTCGATTTTCAAGCGAAACTGACACTGCACTGCGTGGATTTTTGCTGCATTTTGACTTATCTGACGAATAATAGTGGGAATTTGGCGACATTTCGCACTCGCCGCAGCCCCTTGATTCCGACTTGCACCAGTCCACCTCGATTCCGCTTCGTCTTCTCTGGCTACCTTCGATGCATCGCTACCGATACAACCAGCAAAATCATCAAGCGTATGGCCAGGAAACGTTGCTTACCTACTTGCCTAATTCCACCTATGCAGTCTAGTTCCTAGTAGTGGGAGGATCCCGTCGACGCTGTCATGTCACCGATGGGTTCCTAGAGGTCAGTAGCCCTCATCTGTCGCATCGATTTGCTCTGCGATGGAATGGCTGAACACCTTGTTCACCTTTCTGCAGTAGATCACAGTCGAGACTATGATTTCCTCAAACGACCATGAGCTTGAGGATGAAATTTGGACATCAGTCCGAGCATCTTACCCTCTATGCGCACCACAGCAGAGTATACTCTGGAATCCATCACAAACGCATCAGGGCGACCGATCCGTACTCGTGCTGTCCGACATCCAACGGCTCTGTTAGGTACGCCGGCAGCCTCCTCATTTTGGCTATAATCTCGTCTGAAGCGCTCCAAGTTCAACACAAGCAACTACCTGTGCGTAGACACGGATTACGGTGCATTCGGGCATCCAATATCGTGGTTAGCCCAAATGAGCCTGGATGAAGCGAAGACAGCGTTATGGGGGCGAAGCCCAGGCTAGTTTCTGTTGGTCTGCAGAGCAAGCTGTAAGTCGGTGGCCAGGTACGCCCAAAGCGTCCACGTATTCAACATTCATTGACAAAGTCTGAAAAGCTTCCAATGGGCCAAGAGAACTCGGATGTCCACTCAAAACATTTGCGAACGTGGTACTGAGAGGTTGTAGACGTGCAGCAGCCTTAGCCCTCATACTCGCGAAAGCGGACCGGTCAGCCATGGGCGCCCCGAGTCCATGGATATCATGGATTTTCCCTCATCGAGACGCAATCGAAGTCGTAAGATGGCGGCGGAGCCCGAAGTCGGAAAGTAGCGAAAAATGGAGAGTAGCCTGAGGAGCAAGGCACGCCAAGTGAGTAGTCCTCCGCGTCTCTGTGCTACGTATCTATAACTATGACAGGTCGACAATGAGTTTGTAGGGTCCACCACGTGGAAGGGACAAATGGTCGAGATGGATACACGGTCGCGGCCACGAAGGGCCTCCAAACCGCCGGGACGGGCGAAAGGGGTTCATTCCCGTTATCATTGTCTTGGAAGCCCAAAAGGTAAGCTTCCGAGGGGCGGCTACGCAACGTGGAGACGGCAAGGGAAATGCTTTGTTCGCAGCGACGCGCTGGGCTACGGATTCTCATCAGGCGAGTGGGGAGCCAGGAGGGCCGGAGCGAGGTGAGTGGTGTGTGGAAACTCAGGGCCCGAAAGGGTGACATAAAAGATGTTGATGTTGCTTCTAGAAGTGACGGCGCGTAACAAGGTGGTCGCAGCCAATGGTGTCGACAGCCAAGTCCTTCACACTGCACACCGACCCGCCGTCGTTGTACGATGGCCGACGACGCGCGAATATGGGGACCGCCCGAGGGCGGTGGCGCGCGGACGGTCTGGGCGGGGAAGACGCGTCGGGAGAGGGCGGGATGATGGGCGCTTAAGAGATTAGGCGGACGTTTTAGGTTGCGTCATCTAGATCGGAGCTGCGGCCATCAAGGCTAGCTCGAATTAGGCACGCCTGGGACGGTTACCGCCAGGGTCTCAGAAGCGCGTGCTCTTCCTTTCTCTCAACTTCCTCCCTCCCCACCACCTCCCCGCCCACGCCCCTCCTCCTCCTCCTCTTCCTCCTCCCTCCTAATCCCCCCTCCCCTTCCGTTCTATCGCTGGTCGACCTTCACTTCCACCACACCTTAATGGTCCCCACCCATACCTCATGTTCACGCCCATCCTCCCCGCTCCTACGAAGCACGCGTCAGGTCAACACCAGTATGGCACCAGAACTCGGTCAAACTCGGTCATCAAGCCTTCAGCTCGTTTGCGCCAGTCTCCAGACGCGCCACAGGCGCAACGGCGCATCAAGCCTTCCGTGGCTCGCAAGAACAGAGAGTCCAGTGTAGCGGGCCCGTCCTCCTGTCCGTCCTCTAGCCCATCCGACGCCTCTCCCTTTCCACCCCCACACGTCGTCTTGCATCCCGAGGACGCTAGCAATAAGGTCTTTCTTGCACTGGGACGTGCGCTCATGTCCATCGTAAGTTGTATAGTTCAGACTCTGCCTGCATGTACCCACCGCGTGTGTCTCAGAGCAATCGCGCCACTACAGTCAAGGACCTCGCCGAACTCGCCATGCAGCACGGATTGATGTGCCAAAAGTATGTCGCATTCTCTACATGTCGCTCTGAATACCCCCTCACAGTACCGCCTTTCCAAGTGTCTCCGCCGCTGGCCAAGCCATTACGACGTTCATCAGAAACCACTATACTCGTTGCGAAGAGCAGGACGATCAGCCTTTACTCCTCAAACACCATATGTCAGGGACCGTATACGATGATGACCTTGTACCTGCCCTGCACTCTCGCTCGGGTGGCGCGCACTGCACCAACGGCGGCGATTCTCAAAGTCGATTGACCAACTTCCGTCGTGGCACACAGGTCTGGTATCTCAGCAAGGCCGCCGGTGCTCCTTGTCCATTCGCTACCGCAGGCATCCGTATATGCGACTATAGTGAAGACGGGAAGGTCGGCACTGTGCCCAATCCTGGCCGGGAGAGGAAGCGCGAGCGGGATCGACTGCGCAAGGCGGCACAAGCGTGCGGCCAGAAGCGGAAACGTCTTCCGCGCTCGTGCGCTGATAAAGAGCCGCTTACTTCTGATTCTTCGGATGCCGAAGATGAGAGGCCGCCCAAGGTCAAACTCACCCTACGACTCAAGCCTTGTCTCACATCTCCTGGGGGCGAATACTCGGCCTGCTCAGTACGCTCCCTCTCTCGTTCAACGAGCCCTCAAACAGGCGGAGACGTGGACCTCGACGACTCCGAGGATGAGTCCGAGAGTGATTCCATGTCCGTGCAAGACGACGAGTCTACCGGAACCCATCCTTTCGATACCCTTGCCCAGGACCTTACTGCTCAGAGGTTCTCCCTCCCCGACGACTTGCCGCCTCCAGGATACCCTCGACCCTCCGGCCCTTATCAGCGCTCTGCGTCCCTCCCATACAGTGAAGTGTCTGGATCTCCCCCGCCTGATTCGGAGGTGGAAGATGATGACTATCACATTACTATGACGGATTCTAGGCGACTCTACGCTCGTTCCTCCATCTCTACTGACGACGAGGACTCCGCATGGGATGGCGACTTCTTCGCTGACCTGGATGCTGATGCCGAGACGCAATGGGACAGCCCTGGCCCCCGTTCCCCTTCGGTACAGATTGAGGACGAGGTCGTGGTCAAGGAGGAGCCCACCGACGTCCGAGGTCTGCTAGATGCCTGGGAGAACCTCGAGAGCCGAGCAACAGACCTGAAGGTCATTGACGTTGTGGCGCAAGCCGCTGCGGCCGAGCGCGAATTCGAAGAGCAAGCTGGATCAGATGATCTCCTGAAATGGACTTGGCCAGGCATGCAATCGGGAAACACCGAGCATATCAAAGAAGAAGAATTCGAGCCGGATCTGTTGCTCTTCGACAACGAATTCTCCCAGCCAAACGATGCGACTTCGCCCCTCATTTCCTACGACCCGTATGACTCCCCTGTTGAGGAGTGCCCACGCGGGCTTGATAGTGGCCTGTCCTTCGAGCCCCAGTGGAGGGATGTTGAGATCCTTGGGCCCGACAGTGTCAAGCCCAGGGACCTAGAGGATGGCGTCTGGCACGAATACCGCGCCCGACCCTCAACACCAGAGGAGCAAACGCGGCCGTTCTCTTCTGAACCATTTACAGGTGCCGCCATCTCTCTACCCACGTCTCCCAGGGTCCCACGCGTACCGCTTCCGCCACTGGACGTGAAGTCGACGGATATAGGCGTAGGTTCTACCCAGGAGAGACATCCGTCAATTACCTCGCCCTCGCTCATTGCGTCATTGACATCGTTGACCCTTCGAACTCCTTCGACCTCCGCGCCATCGCCATGCCCAACTAGTCAGCCCTCACCAGCGGACATGTCGACTGTTCCGGGGAACGAAGACACGGCGGAAGCTTTCGTTGTTCACACGGTGGAACCGCTTGACCCAGCTATTTCTGCGACCCAATTCGAAGGTACGGGTTTTGCTGCACATCACAGGGCGTGGAAACTGATGTGTCGTACCATTTACCGACAGGCGTCCCCGTATATCAAATGAGCTTGGGCACATCAACCTTCCTCCGCCGCGTCGACACGGATTTCGTCAACATCACTCCCATTGCGCAGTATCTCGGCACACAATGCCCACTGGTACCCAATGCTGTGATCGTCTCGGGTGGTTCTCCGAGCATCTGCGGCAGTTGGGTCCCATTGCGTATTGCGCGAAGCACAGCCGAGGACGCATCGAACCTCCGAACGTTCCTGTCGGAAGACTTACAAACTCTGTTCCCCGCGTCCATTCACGTCTTGTGTTCAGGTGTTGCCTCGAAGGCTCCTTGTACCGGGTTTGGTCACCAGTTCAAATCGGCATCTGATGCGAGACGCCGGTCCATGGCTTCTCACCGGCTGGAGCTACCTCCGCGCGAATTCGAGGCCTCATGGGAAGATCACCTCTCCACGCATCCACCCTTCATCCTCGCGACTTCTGCGATTGATGGCCACCACTCCATACCTGAGGAGGAGCCGCCGGTGGTCGAGGCTCTGAGTCCCACCGAGGAGGAGATGTTCCATGTGCTGTGCGCCGATCCGGAGTGGGATTCTGTCAATTCTACGATGGACGGGCGCGTACCGGATACGGACGAGACAGACGTAGCGCAGTCTCGTCCCGCCGACGGCATAGATGGAGTACAAGAGAGACCGCTTCGACGCTCGAAGCGGGTCGCGGCAAGTGCTGTTGCTACGAGGTCGCGCACGCGCTCGAGCAAGAGAGGTTCCCGCACGTCACTTTCCTGATTGTCGTCGCCCTTCATCTCATCATCATTCACGTTCGTCACGACCCCTTGTGCCTGCTGCTTCAACTTCTAAGTTTATTCCCTTCCTGTTCAAACCCGACGTTACTGCCACCTTTTTTCTCTCGGTAGAGTATGTGTATCGATTATCCCCGCTCCATTCCGCTATAAGTGCTCCGTCTATTCTTTTGTTATGCACCTGGCGACAGGCCCTGGCCCACCTGTTGTGCGCACCGCATTGCCGCTGAGGCGCGGTCTCGGCCCCTCTTTCTCCGTTCCGTTCTGGGGAGGCGCGTCTGCTTCGTGTTGATTCCGAGGCAGCACCCGAGCATCAGATCATTTGCGTTTCTTCCTGACGGCGATGGAAGTGATGGACTACCAATCGCCGCCGGGGGGAAGCGGCGGAGGGGAGTGGGCAGGGAGGATATTGTTGTGTATCGATGGGGGGAGCCAGTGCCGGCTAGTAGTTAGTAGTATGCCTAGTAGTAGTGCTGTCAATGCGTGTAAGCCTTGCGACGAACAATACGAAACGTTTAGTATGTCGAGGGAGGTGTGGGAAGAGCGGAATGGAGAACACATGGGCGTGGGCAGGCTAAGCCTCTGGCCATGGCCTTGGGGTCGTCTGCGTCGGATGGGGCCCGGAGGCGGCAGGGGAGGCCAGAGGGAGCGGCAGAGGGACGGGCGGCTATTGGAAGAGAGCGGAGTTCCAAGAGGCTTGCTGGCTTGGACCTCGAGTCCGCTCCTCTCTCGAGCGACTTGCTCCCAACCATCTTCATCCTACTTAGTCCTACTATTTACTGGAGTCCACCCTACTGTAGTAGTCCTGGGCAGTCCCCTTCTCTATCTTCACCTCAAAAACTTGGTTTCTCGCCCTCAGAGCCCTATTACGACCATTAACCCGCCTGCTCTACTCCTGCTCATAGTTACCCATCATCGGACTCCTCCTGCTACTTTTACCCCTCCACGCTTCTTGCTTGCTCTCGCGCAATCCCGCTCTGGCTGTCCCCCCACAAACATCAAGTAATTCCTAATCCTCCCATCTTACAGCCTCATGTCTCTTTCCGCCAACGACAACTCCTTTTCCCGCGTCTCCTCGGGCAAGACGCCTCCCCCAGCTCCCTCCGCGGCATACGCCAAACGGTGTGTCCTTTTTTCTTCCCCGATTCCCCGTGCGATCCCACGATCAGTCCCATCTGACCTCGCCAACGATCTGCAGCGCGAGGGAGCTCGAGGCTGAGCAGAACATTGGCGCTAGATACAGGCCTCCTGCGCTGCGCGCCCTCGCCTCTGGTGGCTCCCCTCCGAACGAACACCCGCCCTCCGCGAACACTCCTACCGATTCTTCCGCTTTACCCCCCACCAACTACCCGGCGGGCTTCAGGAGGGCTAGGGCCGGAACCTTACCTTCCAACGTGCAGCTCGCAGCGCAGCGCTACGCCGCAGCCGCCACCCTGGGTAGCCCCGCTCAGTCCACCGAGTCCTTCGCAGAGCAGCTCAGGCAGCGCGCCGACTTGAGCACCCCGACGTCCACGTCAGCGAACGCGGCCCCCGTGCGCCCCGGCTTACGTCACTCGGCCTCTGTTGCCTCGTCAGTCGCTTCGTCTGCTCTAACCGAGCGTAACAGCCGTCTTCGATCGGGCTCGCTCACCCTGCCCACTGGCGGTCTTTCAAACGCTTTCGGTCCGTCGATTTTCTCGTCTTCGTGGCTTTCGTCGAGGAACGGAGGAAACGGGCTGCCAGTCCTGGATGATCTACGCTCAGTAGCGTCAATGGACTCTGGTGCCGATGACTTTGACGTCCATACTTTGGACTACCTTGGTTTGGACGACGGCTTGCGCCACCCGCCCGCAGCGACGATCACGGACTTGCGCAACCAGGCGCAGGCGGCGATTACGGCGAACTTGAACAACAGTCACTCCCGTATGCGGGCTAGCACCGTTTCTAACCCATACCACCTCAGGCCGTCTGCTGCCTCGCTACTTTCGACCCCGAACCCGGAGGAAGAGGAGGATCTCTACGAGAACGACGTTTATCGCCGCGGTGGTCAGGGCATCGGCCCATACGGCGATGCCGACGGCAGCAACTATCTTGCCGCCGACTACGTCGCTCAGGGCTTCAAGCAGTCCGACCATCTTGGTGTCGGTCTCAGCACCAGGCCGCGCGCTATTTCCGTTGGCACTCTGGACGACTCGAGTTCTCGGCTCCACCGTCGTGCGGGCATGGGAGAGCTGCAGTCCAGCTACGGCGGAGATGTCTCGTTGCATTCCGGCCTGGGCACTTCCACCTTGAACCCGGCTGGGATCCTGCGCTCCGACAAGGCGGCCACCCCACGAAACGGCATCTCCGCTAGTGTCCACTTCCCGAACCAGGAGCCCCCTGCGAGCCGCGCATCGGCGTACCTTGCTGCCCCGTCCACGAACCAGAACCGTGCCGTTTCTCCGAAGACGGAGAATCCATCCACTCAGATGCAGACTCCTACGCGCTCCCTCTGGATCGGCAATCTGGACAGTTCATTCACCAGCGAGCAGCTCATTCACGTGTTCGCCCCTTACGGTGCGATTGAGTCGCTCAGGTTGCTCCCCGAGAAGGTCAGTCACGGGTCAATTCATATGTATTGTCAGAGGCTGACATCACCCGATTCATGGTTTCATAGGAGTGCGGCTTCGTCAACTTTGTTGACCAGGCGGATGCCATCCGTGCGAAGGATGACGTCCTGAACCGCCTTGGCGGGGACATCGGTATGCCGAACGGCCAGACCGTTCGCATTGGGTTCGGTAAAGCCGATAGTGCGCCTGTAGCCCCTGCGAAGGGTGCCAATCTGAACAGTCCCATCGCAACCTCCCCTGGCGGTGTCCTGGGCAAGGCTGGCGGCAATAATGCCGGCCTGTCGGGTATGGACGCTCAGCTGCAGTCGACCCCCACTCGTGCCCTGTGGATTGGGTCGATTCCGTCTACGACGACGCCTGCTACGATTTTGAGCGTCTTCAGCCCGTACGGTCCGATCGAGTCTGCGCGTGTCCTCACTCACAAGAACTGCGGCTTCAGTGCGTAGATTCTTTGTTGATTTGGTGCGCATGTGCTGATGATCTGTCTAGTCAACTTCGAACGTCTTGATGATGCCGTGAGGGCACGCAAGGCCCTGAACGGCCGCGATGTTCTGGGCAGTGATGTTGGTGCCATCCGTATCGGCTTCGCCAAAGTCCCGGTCAAGAATGGCCAAGATGGCAGTGGTGGCCAGGACGAGGGTTCCAACGTCAACGTCCAAGGCGTGGGCGATCTCAGTGTCGGCGCTACCATTCATGCCCTGCGCAACATCAAGGGCGCATCGACCATCGCCGTCGACCAGCAAGTGCTCAGTGGTTCGCTCGAGAACTACCGCTCGAACCTGCTCCTTAGCATGATCGCTTCCGGGGCGCACACTGGATATGACGGCTCTGGCAAGCCCGGCTGGAGTGCCTCGGTCACTGAGCAACAGATGATTATGAAAGAGCTCAGTGGCGGTAGCCCTGACGCAGAGGCTGACATACAGGCTCTGTCGGGTACGTACATCCATCTCATTGAACAAGGTCTGTACTCATAGCATCACAGAGTTCCGTCCCCCGACCATGTACTACACCACCATTCCGTTGGTCTCTGAGCGTCCTCACAACAGGCGTTGGGACGCCTCGAAGCTGCGTGAGCTCCGCAAGAGGCTGGACACCAGCACCATCACGACCGAGGAGATCGATAACGTCGCTGCCGACTTCCTCGATGGCGAGATTGTCGACCTTGCGTCCGATTGGCTTGGTAACACGGTAAGACTTCCTAGTGTGTACCCACCCAACTTCAGCCACTCACGCAAGGGACGTCACAGGTGGTACAGAAGCTCTTCGAGAAGTGTTCCCCCGGTCCCAGACTGGCGATGTTGGAGCGGATTGCCCCGCACCTTGCCATGATCGGCATCCACAAGAACGGTACTTGGGCTGCACAGAAGATCATCGAGTGCGTCCAGACGCCGGAGGAAGTCGCTCTGGTCACCCAGAACCTTCGCCCATACGTGCCTCCGCTCCTCCTCGACCAGTTCGGCAACTACGTCGTACAGTGAGTGTAACCGTTTTATCACGATCAAGCCACAATACTAACATTTTGTAGGTGCTGCCTTCGCTTCGGTGCTCCGGCTACCGATTTCCTGTTCGACGCGATGGTGGACCGTCTCTGGGAGATTGCCCAGGGCCGCTTCGGCGCTCGCAGCATGAGGGCTTGCCTTGAGAGTTCGCACATCACTCTCAACCAGCAACGCCGGATTGCCACCGCGATCATCCTCAACTCTATCCCGCTCGCGACCAACCCGAACGGCGCCTTGCTCTTGACGTGGCTCTTGGACACTTCCAGCTTCCCGTCGCGCTACAACCTCCTGGCGCCTCGCTTCACACCGCACCTCTCGCACTTGTGCACTCATAAGCTGGCCTCGTTGACTGTGCTCCGGATTGTCAACCAGAAGGTCGAGCCCGAGGCTTCCAAGCAAATCGTCGAGGCATTGTTCAACTCACCAGGCGACCACGTCCTCACCGACGTACTTGGCGACCAAGTCAACGGCGTTGCTGTCGTGCACAAGATTCTGACGAGCCCCTTCGTCGACCCTGCCAAGCGCCCAAGCTATGTGGAGGCAACCAAGCGTGTTCTCATCGAGCTCAAGGTCATCGCGACCCAGGCCTACCGCCGTCTGATAGAGGAGGTCGGCTTGCCAGTGCCCAACCTGCAGCCGACGTACACCACGAACATCCCGCAGCCGAGCGGCAAGTCCAAGTATAACTCACAGAACCAGTACGGTGGAATGCCTGGCCTGCCGGCTGGATATCCCTCGAACGACCAGGGCCTCCAGTCGATGATGGCCGCTCTGCAGATGGGCGGACAGAACGCAGCCTCTGGCCCTCCTCGCCTCCAAATCGATCCTGGCTACGGTCAGAATGGCGGTGCTCCTCAGCGTGGTGGCCGCATCTCCAACCCTCCGTCCGCGTTCTCGCCCGCTTCCGACCCCTTCAACCCCTTCGCGGTGCGCACTCCGGACGCCAACACTCCCAGGGGCGGTGTTCCCCGTCGTAACGGCGGGGTGCCCCCTGCTAACACCCACTCTCCCTCCCCGGTCCCCTACGGCGCGCAGTCGCCCAGCATGCCCCCTGCGGCGAACCTCATGAACATGAACCAGCCGTCCTACAACGGGATGCCGCCGCAGTCGGTCCCACCGCACGTCTACCAGGCGTACATGTACCAAATGTATCAACAGCAGAGCCCGCCGAACATGGGCACCTTCCACGCCTAGATCCTCCGACCGCTACCGGTCTCACGAAACGTAACGAACCGCTCTCTGGCACATACTGTCGAGCTATGAGGATATACTCCGTTCTTTCCGTCTCAATGCTTCGCCCTGCTCCCCTGCTCCCTCCCATGTGTTCTACAATCTTATCGTATTGAATCGCGGCGCGGCAGCTTGCTCTCCAGGCATCGTACCCTCCCCTCCGCCTTCCCGTATACCCCGACCGGTCTTCATCTCATCCCCCCACACAATGTCAATAACCCCACATAGTCGTGCGCACTCACTCATTTGTTCCAATACTCGCCTCTCTCAAAAAAGTTGGACGCGGTTCGAGCCGTAGGACGGTATCGACTTCGGTACTGTAGGGTGACTGGTTGGCTTGCATGGTCTCTTCTCTCTCCGTTTCCTCCTCCATCTCTCCGTTTCTCGTCGCGTACGTTGTATTACATACGGGAGGCTTCCTCGAAGCCACAACTCCATAGAAATATATCACGAAGTACGCTCTCTGTGACAGTGTGCGAACCATTACTACGAGTCCACTCAACGAGCCACGGCAGATAGTGGCTGTCATGATGGGTTGACCGCACTTATCCACAAAAACTGCCACAATAAGAGGGCTCTGGGTAGTACATCATATTATCGCCAATAGCGCGAGTTCCAGCGGTAAATTACATGCACACTCAACAGGATGGTGGTACAATACCAATTACACAAGTATAACTTACACCCTCAGGGGTCCTCTTCCGTGTCCACATCCATGTCAAGTTCCTCGGGATCGGATGCATGGTCTTGTCCTCCAGCCGCCATGAGCGCACTCAAACTCGCCCTCCCATTTCTCACGCCAGCACGCTCTCTCTCCAGCAATATCCTCTCCAGCTTCGAGTCCCCCCGCTCGGGGCTCTTGAAGAACCGCCGTTTGGCACCGAGCGCCGGGAGGTCGGCCGCCGCCCAGGGCTCGTGCCCGCACCCGAGGTCGTAGTAGCCGTTCCCACCCTCCTCGAGCCGTGGCACGTCGTAGTACTCGCCCGTGAGCAAGCTCATGCGTTTCTTCCCGCTGCGGACGCTGCGTGGGCCCGAGCCGCCGCGCGTGCGTGCGCGCGCGAGCGACGTGTCCGAGTCGTAGTCTGAGTCCGAGTCCGAGTGCGCGGCGCGCTCTTGCAGGTTGTAGACGAACTTGGCGTGTTCTGCGGGCGGCGCGCGATGAGCTTGGTGCAGACGTTGTTGGAAGACGTTTGCATGGGTACTTACGGGCTAGCTGTTCGTCGAGGTCATCGAGAGGCCCTTGCTCGTAGGCGTCACCGATGCCGAGGTGCTCGCCCACGCTTTCCCTGGGCACATCTTGTAGACCTACCGAGGGCGCCGGGCGTAGTTCCGACAGGTACCTCAGGGCGGTCTCACTGTTCGCTCGAGTCAGAGATGGCGGGCGCAGTCGATGGTAACCTTCCCACAGACCGTATTCTGTCCAATGAACCGTCTTTGAGGTTCATGTCATCCATGTTACTCTCGGGGACCTCCAGTCGGTAACGAGGCCCGAACCATTCGAAGTACTCGTTCCAGGGGAGGTTGAGGTCGATCTGGTCTTCGATGCCTAGCGCGCACGCAGTCTCATATGTCCACGTACGAGCGACGTTCTTGACCGTGTAACCGCCACCCCCTAGAAGCAAGAGGGGGATGTTCTTCTTGCGCACATACTGCACGCAGCTCGCGTGGCCCTGCATGGTCAAGTTGAGGCAGCCAAGCTTGTCCCCAGAGAGCGAGTCCGCGCCGCATTGCAAAACGATTGCAGACGGTTGGAAGACTTCGATGATCTTGTCAATGACCTGGCCCGGAACCGTTGGTGAGCCTAGTCCTGAGAAGTCGAGCCTCAGTCTCCACGTTGGGAGGCAGGTGGCTATGGACAAGGAGGACGTACCGGCTGGAAGACACTTCTGTACGACTCGTCTGTGATTCCGTCCTTCAAAGGGACGTTCAAAGCGTATCCCCTCCCTTTTCCTCTGCCCCTATCCTCCAGCGTGCCTGTGCCCGGGAAGTACTCCCCGAACTTGTGGAACGAGCAGGTCATGACACGGTTGGTGGTGTAGAAGGCCTCTTCGACGCCGTCGCCATGATGGCAATCAATGTCGATATAGAGCACGCGGGGGACAGTCCGGAGCATTTCAAGGATAGCGAGGACGATGTCGTTTATATAGCAGAACCCTGACGCCTCGCGCTTCTTGGCGTGGTGCAGTCCGCCTGCCCAGTTAATTGCGATGTCGGTCTGCCCGTCCATTAAACGATGGGCGGCAGCTGTAGGGCATAGATTAGGGGGAGTGAATCTCGGAGATACTGGCATGTACATACCTACTGACCCGCCGGCCGATATTGAACAGAACTCAAAAACGCCATCAAACGCCGGATTGTCTTCCCCAACTAAGAAGCGCGTTCCTTGGTACGTCAACTGTTGAGCGTTCTCCGGCGTGACCCTGGATAGGAAGTTCACATATTCGTCGGTGTGAAACCTGGTCATCGTCTCTGCCGATGCGCGTTTGGCTCGCTGCGCTCTGCTTCTTAGCACGTTGCGTATATGCTCTTCAGATGTGCACTCACCAGTACATGCATCTTCGGCAGCATATCGTAGGCGGTGAGAAGCTCGTGCGTTATCCGCATGCGTTGTGGCTTCATTGGATGTGAGAGACCATAGGTATACGCGCCGACGTCCGCTATGGTGATGGTTTTAATACAAGATAGTTGCCATAAAGTAGAGGACGTACGGTCATAGTAGTATGTTACGCGTCGTTTTGACATTGCTGGGCGTTGGAGGAGACGATGTGAAGACGTGCGGTGATGTCGAGCTCACCGTCCAAACCGCCCGGCGCCGTCCTCCAGGCTTCCGTGTTAAGCGCCGAAAGAAACAAGACTACTCCGGTCCGGTCCTCCGGGATCTTTGCAGCGTCATAGAGTTGATCGGCAGCGGAGTGCAAGCTGCACGCCTTCCGTTTCTTCCTTGAACTCCTCCGCCAAGTCGCTCAGTCAACAGTCTTTTGTATAAGCACTATTTTGAGGGACTTGGACTGAATACTAGACTCGAGCCATGGGATCTGCTGCTTCCAAACCTGCGCGCAAACTGGCGAGGGCACCACCTGCATGGGCCGGTGCTAGGACACCCAATGTCGGGGAACAGGCCCCCACACGACCAGCTATGCCTCATGCAAGCGAGACCAAGAACGATGGTATGAAATCCCAATGTAGCTCTGAAACGCGCTAATAGACGTGTGAAGCTATTGAACGGGACTCAAAAGACCCTGATTTCCTCGCGAACTTGAGCAAACTGGGGCAAGTGAAGGTGGATCACCATATGCAGACCGTCCGGCCCGTAAGTCTCTAGTAAATTCGCTAAAGAAAGATTCTAATGGACTACTAGGCTGCCAACCAAGCACAACGCTTGTTCCAGTCGCGATTGCAGTCCGAAGAACAAGCGCGTTCTGCACGACCTCCACGGAATCACCTTGTTGCCTCCTCTCTCTTAGATTTGCTAGACGAACGCAAGTTCGCTACAAGACCACAGGAACTTACTGAGATAGCGAAGAAGTACGACATGGATGTCGAAAAGCTGGAGCGTCTGGCCCGCTATGTCAACAGTGTCAGCGTACAGGAAGACTCGGTGAAGAGATGGGTCGATGAAGAGGGTGTTGAACGAGTCACAATGTTGGTGAGTTGCTTTGTGCTACCCTCCAAGAGGACTATAGTCTTAATGGTGATCAAAATCAGGCAACCTGGGTGAACCCTAGAGTTCAGGAGGATAGACCACTTGTCGGCTCGGGTCACTAGACAGACCCACCTCGCGTCAAAACCTGCTAAATGAAGGAGGTTTGTGGATGTCGTCCCACAATCGTCCTAGACTCGCTTGCGAGATCGGATGTTTCTTCTAGTAAGACCTTTGAGGCCTGTAATGCGTCTCGAGAACTCCTGTAATACTCGCTAGTATACATCGCTCCGCTCACAGCCAGTTCATTGATGAGACGACCTCCACCGCATATACTCTGGAGTCGAATAAATACTAGCACTGCCTTAGTCCGTAGGCTTCGACGTAGGTAACAACTCCTCGCCCTTGGTAGTATCCACAGACGTCGCGTCCTGTCGTTTACGTAGGTACCTCCCCTTGAGTAGTCCAAACGCAGTCAATACAACTTCGCCTGCCACACCAGCCATAGCTGCATGTAGCGGATCCAACACCTCCACGTGTGAATGGTCGCCCCCGTCAATAGCCCAGAAAATGGCGCAACCAATGGGTCCCGCGGACAGCCTCGGGGCGTACTTGAGGAAGACTAAAGCATATTTGTTCTTCGGCGTGATGCGCTTGAGGAACTCATTGGCAGGGGCGGCACTGCCCTCGAGGACGGTACGGTCGAAAGTGAGCGGGAAGGAGAGGAGGAAGATGATGAAGGGCGGCGAGTTGACGATGAACGCGCCGACGGCCGCGAAGATCATGGTGTTGTCAAGCTGGGCTTTCCGGAAGGCGTCGTCGATGTACTCCGGGAGAATGTGCCGGAGGACGAAGTGACCGAGCACAACTGTAAACCAGTGCGAAAGCGCCATAAACCAGGAGGCGAGCAGGACGACGAAGATGAGCATGAGGCTCAGACTGCAGAGCTTGACAACTCTCCGGGCCGCGTCTAGCACCCGTGGGCTCGCCTCACTCCATTTCGCGCTTGCTTGAGCGAGAAGCCGTTCACGGAGACCAGTGAGGCGTTCAAGAGGTGGCCCCGAAGGAGATGGTGATCCTGGTGCTACGCCTTGCGAAGCCTCTGCATTGGCTGCATGGAAATCGGGAAGGACTATCAACTTGTCGCCGTCCGACGCAGTACTACCCACTGTCTCTTGACCCACTTCGAGATCTACCATCCGTGCACACTGTTAGTATTAATGGTGCGGCCGAGGAGAATCCACACGCACCTTGGTTGTCCATATCAATGTGGATGGAAATATCGGGCCCAAAAGCCCACGATAGATGGGGCTGGCACTAGTGAAGTCTTTGAAGACAGCTGCAGTGCGGCATACAGATTTCACCGCAGTTGGTCCTTGCAACGGACTGGACCAAGAGATTCCTGCAACCGGCCTTGGCATTCCTGATTCCATCATCGGGGAAACGATGCGGATTATGGATGCACACTTGAACCCAGTGTACAACCCTCCGATAGCTCAGTTGGAAGAGCGCAAGACTGTAATTGGAAACCAGTATCATCTTGAGGCCGCTAGTTCGATCCTGGCTCGGAGGATGCTTTTTGTTCACCCTGTGTCCAGCCTAATAAATCCCTTGCTGTGAATGCACTATGGAAGGCCCCCATGGGGACCATTTTCCTGGTACAGCAAAGCGTTCATAAGTTATGCAAGCATGAGCCAATCAGATACGTGACATAACGGAGCGCTCGAGTAGCCTCCCGTTAAGCGCGCGCCACACTTTCCACTCTCCGAGAGCCAACGGGTTTGCCACTACTTACACTGTTTGAAGGCCGTTCTGCTCTGCTCCTGTCGCATATAGCCCTCAACCTGCTCTCTCCCACATATTTTGCACCACAATATGCTTCGCGGAGCCACGCGCGTGGTGAACTCAGTCTCCGCGACTGCTCACATCACTGGGCGGAGGTTGTCCTCTCAAGCGGCCCGAAGCTCACAGAGCTCAAGAGTTCTGGCTCTGTCCACGGGTGCGGTCGCTGCTGCTGGAGCCCTCTGGTATGCTGCCAATAGTACAACCACGGTGTACAACGATGCTCCCGAGGCTGCTGAAGCTGCGCAGAGGAAGGGTGCAGAGCGGACAAGGTCGTCGGACGCGGAGCTGACCACTCTTGTGTGGGGCGCGAACAAGTGAGTCCATAATGCGTGACAAGTGGTAGGACTCTCGCTCATCCAGGATTTTAGGATGCATATTCTGGAGGATGAACTTCCGGAGTCTATCCGTGCCCCAACGCCTTCAGAGTGGTTCGACAACGTCGCCTTGCGAGACCTTGCGCTCCATGAACATCATGCTGCATGTGTCGACGCGCGCGGGGATGTCTACCAGTGGGGAGACGGCTTCTTTGGGAACGAACCCGGTTCGTCTCATGGCAAACCGCGTCTCACACTCCGGGGCAAAGTACGCGTTCCTCTGCGCGCCCCCATTTGATGCAACTGACGATGGCATACGTTCTATCGCACAGAACATAACACAGCTCCAAGTTACCCGTTCTCGCGTGTTCGCACTCTCGGCCTCAGGGCGTATCTACGTGCTTTCGTCTCGTCAATCCGAGCAAGCGCTACCTGCCGGCGCGCAGACCCCGGCGAGCACGCCCTGGTGGGGAACTGGCTGGCTTTGGGGAGAGGAGGAAGAAGTTGACTTCGCGGAGATCACTCCCAACGACAAACTCAAACGAGGCGAGAAGTAAGCGTCACCCCGCAGCCTCTTGCAGCGGCACAGCTCACGCCACGTACTCTGCAGGTTCGTGCAAATCTCCGCCGGCACCGACCATATGCTAGCGCTCACGTCGGAGGGGCGTACGTTCGCGCACCCTATTACACTGAACGCGAACTCGCATGGACAGCTTGGTTTCCGGCGCTGCGACGTTCCTGCGCCCGCTGACCTCGAGCACCTCGACCTCCCTCACAAGCACCCGCGCGTCCCACTCGAGCTCACGCCGAAGTCCATCGCGGACCCCTATGCGAAGGCTTCTCCTGCCATCCGCCCGGCTAGCTCCACCCCAAAGAACCTTGAAGCATTCATAGGCAAGGAAGCCGCTGCGGCAGAGCTGAATGATTCCAACATCCGCTTCTCCGATAAGCTCTTCGAAATTCCCGCCCTCAAGGGCGTGAAGGTCGACCGTATCGCTACTGGAGGACGCAGCAGCTTCGTCAAGACCACCGATGGCAAGGTTCTTGGCTGGGGCGCAAACGAGTTCGGGTAGGTCTGTCTCACCCCTGAACGTGGAGTCGTCATTAGGATGTATCTCGGCTACAGACAGATTGGACTCGGTGGAAACGTGACGCTTGAGGCCATTACTGTGCCTACGGAAGTCATCCTGTGGAGGTCGACTCCTGCGACAGTGAGAACAAAATGCGTCGACATCTTCGCTGGTACGCACTCCGTTAGCAATTTGTAATGATGAAGACACTCACGTAGTTGTTTGGCAGGCGGCGACCTAACCATGTTTGAGGTCGAGCGGGCGGATGGCTCTGGGATGCCGTCTATCGACGTACTAACGTGCGGGAACGGCCAATACGGTGGATTGGGTAACGCATTATACAGCAACGCTCAGAGCACCCCCGTCCGTGCGAAGAACGTTAGCGGTCTCTTTGAATGTGAGCAACCGTCATGTCGACTGTACATGCTGTAACCCCTGACATCACTGGTTTCACAGACAGCGAGGTGACCAAGAACATGCAGGCCATTGTGCCCGATACGATCTCCATCTCTCCTACCGGCCATGTACTCCTCACGCTCGACACCAGGAAGCACGCAGGCCCTGGTGGCGGCGGGAAAGACGTGGTAGCCTGGGGAGCCAACTTTGACTACCAACTGGGGAACGGGAAACGGGGTAGCGTCCCGACGCCCACGGTGTTGCAGACGCCGGAGGGCGAGCGGTTCATGTTGCACCGCAAGCGCGCCGCAGAGGTCCGGGACATGCGGGGACAGGTGTGGAAAAAGGGCGTCGAGGTGGAACAGCGCGCGGTGGCAGGCTGGAACAACTCGGTCGTGTATTGGAGGATCTGCTCGTGAGCGAGCGGACTTCTGTGGGATCTGGGTCGCATGGATGGATAGGCTACTCCCGCGGTCGGACATGGCGGCCCTGTAATTCCAATGATAGAAAGTCTATTGTTGTGTGTTTCAATGCGCGCGAAAACCGGGCGATGCCCTGGGAGACCAGTGTGGCTTGTGCAAGTTCGGAACGAGGATCTGGACGTGCTGGTGGTGGTGGCTCGGTCAGGCTGTCAGCTGCTGGAGTCTGGTATCAGATTGCGGTGCTCGCGCGTACAAAAACAGACAGGCCATTGCCCTGCGCGCGCACCTCATGTCCTGACTACCATCCGTCCTCTTCTCCATCTCGCCTCGCGTCCGCCGTCGACCATCACCTTGCCCTCGAGGCTGCTCACCTCAAGCTGGACTGATCGCCAGACTCTCGTTGTGGCTTCCCTCGTGTTGCGGGGCACGACATTCCTATCTATCGCGCCGACTCAGCCTCATATAGCTGAGTTCCCCAGGCGATCTCCGGCCTCTCCTTCCCTCTCTCCTGTCTCTCCCCCCTCTCCTCTCCTTGCCTTTATCTCTCATCTGCATTGAGGACACCAGCATGCCCTCCCCAATCCGCGCCCTCTCTCCAGGCGACTCCCTGTCGTCCTACGACTATTTCTCATCACATTCCCGCAGCGCCTCCCAGGATGCCTCCTCCGGCGACTCAGACTCGTACGGCACCGTATCCGACGACATCTCCTCAGAGGATGAGATCGTGCTCTCGTTCTCCGACATATCCTCTCTCGAGGTCATATCACAGCGAGGAGACCTTCCACCAACCCCCGGGATGTTCTCGGATGATGAGTTTGTGATTATGAGCAGGCCCCGTACCCCGCGCTCTGACGACCTAGCGGCATCGTTCTCCGCCCTCGCTCTCAGCACGACCAGTGCACGATCACCTCGCCGCCCCTCTGCAAGCAGTGATAAGAGCTCCCCATCCTCACCCACTAAGAGTGCCCGGAGACGCGCGAAGAAGAAGCAGTCTGCTACGCAGGCTCTTGGCAACGGCGTCGCCGCATCTAATCCGAGCTCTACCAAGGCGGTCGTATCGTCTGCAAAGGCCACTGGAAAGCCACAGGGCGGCGCGAAGTCTAAGAGGAAGGCCAAGAGGGCTGCCGCTCGCGCCGCCGCTGCTGCGAGCACTACCGCAGGCCTTGGCGATAGACCTATCGTCGACGATGTTTCGGAGGCCGGGTCCGAATACCCGACGCTCAGTGTACCACCAGCGGTGTATAAGAACGCGCAGAGCTATGTTTCGTCGTATGTGCCCATTGAACTTTCTTTGACCTGTCTATAACCAAAGTTCTATTCCATAGCGTCCTGTCCGCGGACCAACCCAAGGCGGGCGCGTCGAAGCTCGCATTCTTGCAAGCCTTGATCATTGAACTCGGGCTGTACCCCACCGTTTCCGCCCAAGCGGCGGCCGCGACTTCCTCTTCCTCTTTCTTCTCACTCCCCTCACTCCCCAGCTCTCTTCGTGCCGCGAAGGCGCTTTTGAAGTCGCAGGTATTCCTGAACGTCCGCGACTACCTCGCTGTGCGCTCGCAGGGCATCGAGGCGCTCCGGCGCGTCATGCACCCCAGTCGCTCTGCCCTTATGCGCGAACTTCGCAGCGGGAAGAAGGTCTCGGTGAAGTCCGTCAAGGAGAGCGGCCTGAGCGTCCTCCTCGTGACATGCTATCGGTGACCGACACTCCTTGACGCCTGACTATGCCTCTGCTTCACCACCGGGCAGCCACCCCTCGCCGGGCCAAACCCTTCTTCGAATTTGTTCATAGAGCCCCACCCAGGCCTGCTTACCCACACTCATGGACACTCTCATGCCCCCACCCGGTAATCCGTTCACGCTTCCCTTGCATCTATGACAACCAATCCTTCGTGTCAGCCTCTCTCCCCACGCTCTCTCGCTCTTGCTTCCGCTTCTTGATTGGGTCGGCGAGAGGCCTCCGGGCCCGCGTCCCACTGTACCATACTGTACCACCACCACTGCCACACCCACCGCCTGCCGTATCCTGCCGGCTTGCTTCGTGTACCTATCTCTTCTCGCTCCTGTACGATATGCCCTCCCCGCTACGTCCCTCATTTGGTCCCGGATCGTCCACGGGCAACTGTTTCTTGTCGATTACGAAGTTGGCTTCGGCCTCTGTGTAAGTAGAACTGTAGGATACGGCGGTGCTCATATAACAGATATATCCTCCTGCTCAGATGCGCTGCTAGAATATGTTTTATCCCCACACAATCTTTCGGCATGGTGACACAGGTATCACTCCGTGTCATAGTCGGTGCGTCGTGCTCTCGACATTTCATGCTTGGCTCCCTGTGGTCGTGGAAGTAGCAACTTCAGACGTGAGGCTATGAACGATTTGTTGATTCGGAGCTGACGAACACTAGAATGGCGTCTAGGTAGTAGGTTGAAACCAAGACAAATGCGTTTAACGATGTCAGGCCCATCGGGATGTAATGTATGTAGCAGCCCCAGTGGTAGTGCGGTGAGTTGCCCCTCCATATGCTAAGCACAGAGAAAAGCAACTACGACCAGTATGCGAAGAACCGTCATGCAACAAATGGGAGGAGAAGAGCTTGCAGCGGAAGGTGTTCAGTTACAGAACGAACGAAAGGAGGGGGACAACGAGTGGGGTATACAGGTTCTTTGGCGTGTCCGGCGTCTAGTCGCCGATGTCAGCCGCGCAAAACTGCGCAGGCCGAACGCCGTGTGGGCGACGGAGCATCAGAAGCCGTCGGAGCACGCTCAGTTGGCCTCGACGTTCAGCTCGGCGGCGATCATCATCTCCGTGAGACCGAGCAACGCTTGGTTGAGCTTCAGGAGGGTATCCGGACCCGAGGGTGTGGGTGAGGAGGCCGGAGCAGAGCTGCTAGTCGACGTGCTGCTGGGCGTGCTGCTGGTGGAGTGGCTCGTCGAGGACGGCGTGGGCGTAGACGAGGACGAGGGGGTCCAAGTGCTGCTCGGGGTCCAGGTGGACGAGGGCGTCTCGCTCGACCACGTCGACGACGGCTCCGGAGTCCAGGTGGAGGACGTCGTGTGGTGGTGAGTAGACGAGGGAGGAGGCTGCCAGGTCGAGGAAGGCGGCTCCCATTGCGAAGAGGAGCTAGGCGCCGGATCGTCGCCCTCGTCCGTGTAGCGCCAGGTAGCGTAGAGGACACCGTCATCAAGCGGCGCGAGGTAGGAGAACAGGCCTGTGGAAAGGTCAAGGCCGCCGGGGGAAGGGCAGCCAGGGCACTGCAAAGACGGGCGGGCGTCAGCGACATTCCCGCGAAGATGTTCTGTGAGACATCGCTCGTACCTTGTCCATGATAGTAGCCTGGGCGGTCTTGCCATTGTAGGTAATCTCAATCGGCCTGAAGCAGTTGGGGCCAGGGTAAGAATCGCCGAAGGACTGCGCAGCGAATTTGATGAAATCAGTCAACATGTCGCCGATCTGCAGCTGTGCAAGTGCTTAACGTACGTCTCCGTTAAGCGCCACGATCTGCAAACAAAATAAGGTTAACCTCTACTCGACCTCGAACAGTGAAGTCGCAACTCACGAAATCAGAGGGCACGTTCTTCTTGCCGCAAGCACCGCTGAAGAGAGTATGTCAGGCATACAGGGCCAGTACGCGTCAGAGAATTGTCGACTTACAGGCCAACGTCATAGTAGGTCAGGCGCGCGTTAGTGAACTCGCCGCGACGCTGCAGAGTCGCGTTGGCGTGAACGGTGGTGTTGGCGTGCGCCGCAATAGCCTCATGGCGACGGTGGTGAGCGGGTCCATGGGACGACGCGGTAGCACCGAATGGGAGGGCGAGGGAAAGAAGGGAGAAACCCAAGAGCGAGGAAAACATCGTTGGCAATGTTTTGAGACGTATTAGTCGGACGAGCGACGGGTGCTGTTCTGCAGACGCAGAAATAGGGTAGAACAAAGAGCGTGGGTCTGAGAGAGCGTCGACGGTTTTGAAAACCGAAAAATACGGCGGGGCTCGAGGGGGAGAGGGAAGGGGGGGATGAGAGGAGGAGGAGGCCAAGCTGGAGGCTGAGCTGGGTTGGACTGGCGCTGTCGCCAAAGAGGGTGGCTTGGCGTCTCTGTTTGTCCCGCGACAACATTTCTCCAACAAGCCAATCGCTTTCCCCAGCCACAGCCGTTCTGGGCCCTTCGCTTCTCCATCTTAACCGCCAGAAAGCCAGACGTACGGTGGCACATCCAACATCCTCAGGATATCCATGTGTCGCGGGATGATGTACTTCAGAGAGGTGTATCCGGACATCGATACACTCTCTTCACTCCAAACACATATAAGCTACGAAGCTTCCAGGGATGATGGTGCGCAGGATCACGACGATCCTGCCCGCGATGCTACCGTGGTTAACTCGCACGGAGCATGTCAAGCCAGTGGAAGCTCCCGCTAGAAGTGCTGGAGACGGTCGCGGACTTCGCCCAAAAAGGTACAACGGGCAACCCAGACTACAGCGCTCTCCTCCCAATGGCCCTCGTATGTCACTCCTTGAGACCTCACGCACAGCGCAATCTACTACGACACCAAAATGTACGCAATTTCCCAATTCCCCCCTCCCCCTCCCCCCTCCCCTCCCCCCCGCAGATTAGCGCCCAACACCCCACCGGCCCGCACCCTGCCGCCAATGTTCGTCTTCGTGCTTCTCCAGAATTGTACGCACCGTATTGTACCCTCTCTTCCGCCATCCATACCGCCTATTGCTACGCTAGTCATCTGTGACCACACTGGTAATACGACATGTCTGAACTCCAGGGAACTGCACCATCCTCGGTATCACCCCCTGATCATCCTTTCTTGGCCACCACAACCGGCATGCAATCTCTATCGAACACTCAGCCCCCGACTTCTCAACCTGTCATCTCTCAGCCCGGTATTCAATTTGTTACCAAGGCAACATGTGTAGCGCCTGGCTGTAGAAGCACTGGACGTGTTGCTAATGATTGCCACCATCGTCTATGCAAGAAACATTGTTTAGGCGAGCATACTCCCTGCGGGTTCAAATCTCATGACCAAGAAAGAAGGGCATTGGCGTTCATCCCCGTTCCCCAGGTTACCATAGATCCCTTCGAGCTAACCCAACCTAAGCCATCTATTCCTCTCGCTCCAACCCCTACCCCTTATCCGGTCGATGTTCCTTCGCCAGCCTTCAATTCAGGCCCGCCCACATCCCGCACCTATCGTGTTGATATGCCCGAAGACATGAAACGCGAATGGGATGAACGTGCGCAAGCGCTCTTGAAGAAGCGCGAAGCGGAGGAGCAGCGCCGCAAGCATCTCGCGCAGGTGGAGCATAGTGTTACAGTGCACATCTGGGTGAAGGTGTGTGTTATATCCTGATGCATACATTCACTGCTCACCGTTCGAGCTCCAGGATAACGACAGCCCTGTTGCGTTCAATGTTCAAGAGATCACTGCCTGGCCGATGTTCACTCTCGCCTCTCAACCCGATGTTGTCCTTCACCTTGGCGGCACTGCTGACCTACCGGTAGAGCGCTATAATCTGGCTACCCGTACCTGGGTCCGACAACGACTCAGCCATGCTCTGAAGGTGCGCTCCCATGAGCATTTATTGTTTCGGTTGCTTGGTGTGTCTATGTGCGCTGGGCTCGCGGCAATCTGTGCACAAGCTATAGGCTTCTGAGGCCGTCATCTGTCCACACTAGGCAACCCTCAAGTCCCTGCGGCAAAGCATCCGCAACTTACGCTGGGCCTGGCTTGGCTTGATCCACAGCTCACTCTGGGATCTATTCCGTCTTCCTGTGCACCAACTCCAATGTTAGGTCTCATAGCAAGTGAGCGATCCGATAGCTCACTAAACTCTCTGGTGACAGCAACGTCGGCTATGTCCCTCGACTCTCAGTCCAGCTGTGATCCTGTCTATGCTGGGGCCTCTGGAAGCGACTACGCTACGCCGCCAAATGGATTGTTCTCTTCATCCATCCATTGTGGGACTGCTCCGCCTGCTATACACACTGCAGCACACACCGCCACGGCTGTGGAAATTCAACCTGCGCCCCTGACAAGCCCTGCGCAGCATGCGTTCTTGACCACTCCGCCAACAGAAGATCTACGTCCACCGCACTTTGTCCCGACCTTCACTTTGGCGGAGATGGACCGACTCTGGGAGTACGGTGTTGTCCACACCCCGGAGAACAGGCGTCCGTGGCCAGCTGGGGTATATGCGCGTGACATGGCCCAAGCATTCGCGTTGATCGGAGAGATGAATGAGGGCCTTGTCACACGTTTCCAACGGGTCTTTCAAGGCCGTCCATTCGTTTCGTCTACTTACCAAGCTCAGCGCTACGCGTGGCTCAACTCGACTGAGGAGGAGCGCAAATGGATCACTGACCAGCCATGCACACCATCTGGCCTTTGGATCACATGCCGCAAGGAGCTCTCGGGTTGGAAGAAGATCAGTCGGCACCGCAGCCGTGGTGCAGGGAACACAGAGGGTGCCTGAGGTTGTCAGAACGCGTTCGCATACTTTGCCTCCCAGTTTCATCTCTATTTGTTGGAAAGCCCTTGATTTGTTGTTGTTATTTACGCCCGTTTTGTACAAGGCATGAGAATCGATGACGTTGTGAGCAACGATGACGTTGTTGAAACCATGCTTCTGTGAAGTTGTCTCTGCATCCACAGGCATATAAGTCACCAGACTGCTCGGAATCACGACTCTTGCCCTTTCCGCTCCCATTCAACCATCTCTCTTTCTCCCTCGCGCTCCCGCTCCCGACGTTTCCCTCCCTTCAAAGTGACACCTAAACATCTATCATGACGACTCAGCCTACCTCTCAGAGAACACCTAAGGTGTGGGGAGCCATCTCACGCCAGAATTGGCGTTGTGAACAGTGTTACAAGCTTCTTGACATTCAAGTGGTGGGCGATAAAAACAAGGCTAGCTATGGTCAGAGCTACGTTATCGTATGACTTCAGTCAATCATGCATAGTATACGGCGTGGGTTCGCTAACCAATCCTGTCTAGTGTAAAGGTCTGGATAAACATGGCGAGCAAACACACACAACGTTCTTCCGGTACTGCAACTCCGAGATCAGGTCACGTTCAGCGAGCACAGCAGCTAGTACTAGCCCTCCGAGTCCTCGGTCAAGTCAGCAGTCAAAGTCCCCTGGATGTCCCATCGAAGGATGTAGCCGCAAGCGAGTAGCCATGGAGTGCGGACGCGGCTACTGCAGCACGCATTGTGAGTGCGCAGGGGGTTGCAGGATACACCGCGGCCTCAGCGTCGGTGCACTCGCTCAGCTTGGCATTCGGCCTATGCGAAATGACAGGTAGGCAGTGATGTTAGTACGCACAATCCCTGCCACTCATACCCCTCCCTACACCCGTCCAGCGCTGCTGTCTCTCGCTCTTCCTCTGATGACGACAAGATCCCTACCTCCTCCTCCTCCTCCTCCTCCTCCTCCTCCGATCTCTTGCCCTTGCCAGTGGTGCCGCCGGACGTCTCTACATCTCCAAGCACCTTAGCATTGACTCCAACTCAGTACAAGCGGCATCTGAGCAGAGAGCTCTCCTTCGACAGCTTCCGACCGCTGAAAATCCCCCGCTTCAATCAGAAGACGTCAACATCAGGGGGTAGCACCGAAGTGGACGACTCTGGCTGGATTGGCCTGGCAGCTGCAATTGAAGCATCGCTCCAGGACGGCCATGCTCTCCCGACTCCAAAAGGGAAGACTCGCTCTTGTAGCCCTTGCTGGGGCCCCTCTCATATGGGCTGTGATCTTTGCTCTCTCTCAGACTCGGACGACGCTGAGCTGGACAACTACATGGCTCATGTTGCTGCCTCTCGGACAGACTTGCTCGTGACTACCCGCCAGCGCAGCCCTTGTTCGGACATCAACCACAAGGGGTGCCCCGGCTGTGAAGTTTCAGACTCGGGCGAGTCTGACTTTCAAGCACTCAAGGCGACCTCCCAGGCATTGCTACTCGCCACACGGTCAATTTCACCATCCTCGTCCGGAGCGGCCTCCCCTCAGCTATCTGCCGGAGAATCCACATCATCATCTGAGGCAACACATCCTCCGGCGGTGATTGATCTCACTGGGGATGCCATACCTGGGCCACTCTCAGTGAAGCGTCGACGTCGCATGAAGATCGACCACGTTGATATTGACCTTACGCTGACCAATTAGCGTACCTCCATCTCCATCCTATTGTGTCGTTATGTCGCATTGTAATACATTTCGTTTTGTATGATCCTGCTCAACCTCGCGAGCCGTCGTGCGGCATGCTCCTCGTCGAAGTCGACATGACAGGAATGTGCTCGTGTTCGCCTCATTCTCGTCGCCCTCGCGACCCCGACGGGCGTATCCTCGCGACGAGGGCCTTCGGCTTCAGCTGGATGACGGCAGGCCGCGGGATCCTCGACAGTGAGCTGTCATCGGCGTTCGCGAAGAGCGCGGTGGCAGCAGCCCCGAGTGAAGGTCATCTTGCGCGTCGACTTCTCAGTGTGGATCCAGTAGTCGAGCGTGCGGAGGATGGCGGGGATCGACTAGGCCTCGACGTGCAGCCATGAGGGAAAAGCTGGAGGCTGCTCACAGAGCATGCTGCTGAGGTCTTTGACGACATCCATCAAGCTGTAGCATTGGACGTCAGTTTACGGGAACGACAGTAGGAGCTCGAGCCAACTCACCGGTTGTAGCAGTAGCTCGTCTGCGGATCCGGGTTGAACGGGGGCGCGCTCACCTGCCGCGAGATATCCAGGCCCGTGCCCCGCGTCGCGGCAGACACCACCATCTTCATCGCGGAATCTGACGCACTTCTCACGCTCGCGCTCCCAGACGCGACGGGTGGTGGGTGCACCAAGGTCGAGAAAGAGGCGGGCGCCGCGGACCCGTAGTAGTCCTCGTCGATGTCTGCAGCGGGCTCGCAATAACGCAATGACGAGAGTGTGGGGTGACCGGAGCGGTGCAGAGGCAGGGGAAAGCATGGCCGAGGCGGTTGAGAGCAGACCGGCGTCGTACGTCATCGACGTAGACAAGGTCGCTCAGGAACGGGCAGAGGTCCATCAGCTCCGTGTCGTGCGGGCCGTTGAACCAGGAGGAGACGGGGACGGCGTTGTGCGGGTGGAAGATGTATGAAGCGGGGGAGTTGTCTAGAATGACAGTGTCCTTCACGGGTCTCCCCAGTTGTGACAAGTCCTACAGCGACTGTGCGAGTCGGACGTGAGGGAGTGAGATGTGTGGGTGCGGATGAAGGGCCGGCGGAGGACGGCGTCGGCTGCAAGGTCCTCGGCCGGGGCAGGCGCATGGGATCTGCGAGTTTGTGTTCGGGCGAAGGGAGGGCGAGGGGCACGACGGAGACGCGGTGGAGGGACGTCTGAAGGGGCGAGTCATGCCTGATTACTTCGGAAATATCAGCCAAATATGGGCAAGGTCAGCGTAGACGACGAATGAGGACGCCGAAATGGGCCTGTGGACTGCCAACTAAAGCCTGCGACAAACCCTCACATCGGAGAACCAGGGTGCGGCCCAATCGCGGAAGGCATGCGCAGGCGGCTGTCGACACCACAAGCCCACAACGGACTTAATAGATGACTTACTGCTGGTGGACATTACGCATTGGTGGTGGTAGTGGTGGTGGAGGTGAAAGAACTGGCGACATCTTGATTTTTTTCTCTGCCATGTATGTCGCACCTACTGATCGCGTTACGTCACGTGTTTGTCACGCCAATCACCTCTTCGCGCACCACTCTACGTACACAGCGCACACCTCCTCGTCCTTGTCAACTCGGCCAAACGAGCCTCTCCGGTCTTACGCCCCTCACTATCCCATACTGTAGCTCCCTCGTTCTTCACCGTAAGTCACCCTTTCAGCACACACACCCATTCCGTGCTTACGAGCCACCTCTTCCACACAGCGTCGTCTCCGCAGCGCAAGAAGACGTGAGCAGCGCAGTCAGCACACACACCCATTCCGTGCTTACGAGCCACCTCTTCCACACAGCGTCGTCTCCGCATCGCAAGAAGACGTGAGCAGCGCAGTGTACAGCGCACACGAGACGTTCAAGACCAGGGTCTGGTCGCGCGCCCCGGCGGCGCACCACGCGGCAGTGCTCTCGAACCCCGCGCGCAACCTCTAGGAGCACGTGCCGGAGCTAGCGAAGGTCAAGACGCTCCAGACGGGCAGGGCGATCTGGGAGATGAAGGCGCAGGTGCGTGATGCTGGGTGACAGTACGTGGGCGGCGAGTGCTAACGCTGTTGTCGTCGCACAGATCACTGTGAGCCCTCCATACACCCTCCTCCTCCGCCTCACAGGCGCGTCGCCCCTGGACGGATACGACTTCTCGCAGGGCGCGTTCTTCCCGCCCCGCGTTCTTCCCGCCCACGGTCATTGCGGACGTCCCGACCGAGGACGATCTCGAACAAGAAGGCATCAACCTTGCCAATGGCTGCAAGTACGGCCTCGGTGCCGGGATCTGGACGCAGGATCTGTCGAGGGCGCACCGCGTGTCCGCCATGATCCAAGCGGGCCTCGTCTGGGTCAACACTCACCACCGGAACGACCCCTGCTCGCCTTGGTACGTCCCTGCCCCTGCTGCGTCGGCATGCATGTGCCAGGCTGGAGCTTCACTGACCACCGTCGGGCTCTTCGTTGCCTTTAATAGTGATATTATTCTCATTGTGGTCTCTTATCCTGCTCACATCGCGGACGTCGCATCGCGGACGACCCATTCGAACGCCTGTCACACCAGAGCGATATACTCTCAATAAGTTCCACTGCCTCGTCGTCGCGTCCTCTACCAACGCGTTCTGGCTGCTCACGCCCGCCATGCGATGCGAGCTCACCGCGCTAGGAGCAGACCCGGACATGACGACGGTGCTAGGGCTCGACATCGACGTCGAAGCGCGCGAATCCCACGTCTGCCCGCTGTGCATGTGCATGGAGCTGCTCGAGGAGTGTATCGAGCCCGACGCGGACGAGGACGACCGGTGGGTGTACGTCAACCACGGCCAGTGGGGGCGCGAGAGCGGCCGGGGGAATTGGAGAGAGAGATGCCAGAGGGGCGTGGGGAGGACATGGTCGTGGACGAGACGTCGGAGGTGCTCAAGATCCCGCGCGAGTCTGTGGCCGATGGGGAGGGCGTCGACATATTAATTAGAGGGAGTGATTTGTATGGTAAACTACACTGATACATCCTGTGTGAATCGCAAATCATGACGGTAACTGGGCATACATCCTTCAGTCTCAAGCTTCGCTCGTGTGAGCTCGTTCTTCTCAAGAATCATTTCATCCAGAAAGAACTCATACTTCACCTGCCCCATCTCACGTACTATGGCATGATACCCGCCAAACCAGACGTTGGTCTGCTCCGCACGAGATGAGTTGAACGTCCAGCTGTTGTCATCGGTCAGGAGCTCGGGAAAGTTGTGGGGATTGCAGTGGACTGAGCATGCTTCATCGGTCTTCTTGTGTTTGCACGTCCAATGGAACACGTCAACAGGAAGGGCAGCCCTCTCGTGTAGATCCTTGCCAGTAGCCTTGGAGTACGTATAGAGGCCGCAGTTGTTATCGTAGAATATGAACCTCGGAAGGGAGCCAGGGATAAGATGCTTCTTCTCCAGCATCTCCTGAACTATACGCTCAGTAAGAATGCATGTTAGGGATTGAGCGTACACACCGCCACATGTTTGAGGGATTCTGCCCCTACGAATGTTTCACGTGCAGTAATGATACCACAAGGGCGCACAATGAGTTGCTCGTTGTGTGTACGCCGCCGCCCAAAACGCGCTCGCACGCGCTGGTTGCCTTCCGAGGGCTTGGACGGACAGGTGTCATCAGGACCTCCGTCGAGGTCAACATCAGCCGGTGCACTGGGATCTATGGCGTCGGTCGGGATGGCTAGCTGGGCACGCTGAAGACGGGTGCGGAGAGTAAACATGGCTTTGCCTGTCTGAAGATGGTGTTCCTCAACCGCAGCGTGGGCAGCGCACGTACGGCATCCTGTGCGACAAGCCAGACAACAACCCTCTACAACACAGAATCAGGCCTGGTCTCGGTGGGCAGGGCAGAAATGATCTTGCGGAGTACGTAGCTGTCCAGTACAGTTGTGCACGCTGCAACATGGGCGGCCCATTTCGATGCCGTCAGTTATAATGCAGTCCACAAAGCCTGCGATGGACAATCAGATAATGCTCGGTGTTAAGACTAGAGTACATACGCGTGATGCCATCAGTGTCGTCCACACGGCGCACACACCGGGTACACCAGTGCGCATACTCAGGCTGCCCTGACCGTCGGATGCGCTCATTGCGTGCGCGCATGGCCTCCGTGAAGCGATCCTTCTGGTGGCCACCATGGGGGACCTGTAAGACACCGCCAGTCCGTTCCATATCACGTAACAGTGCGAGTAGAACGAAACCATCCCATGTGTGTGAAGCCCGGAGCTGGAAGCGAGGCTCATCCTGCACGTCTCCTCCAAGCCTAGCCAAGGACTCTCGATAGATGTGTGCAGCGTTTGTAGCAGAGGTCCAAGATAGTACCGAAAGGGTGGTGAAGTGAGCCAGGACACTGCTTTCGATGTACCGATGGCCGGAGACCTGTATATAGTCCGGGATGCCGGTGTAGTATTGACGTATAGTGTCATGTACAGCGTAGTTAGGGTAGTAGACCGTCTTGCAACCTGGCACAGTGTTAGCCAGCCTATCATACGGACCCATGTGAATACACATACTTCTACACGTCAGATGAACCGCGCATGCATCCCGGACACCATCCCTGAGTGTGAAGACTTGTACCCGCGTTGGCAACTCCCATAAGCGGAGGAGCTGATCGTGCGCAGTGCAGTGAGGATTTGTGCAGGTACGGGTTTCGGGATACAAAGTGTGCTCCGCTGGTCATTAGGCAGTATATGTCAGCATACTACCGGTGAACCACATCGATTACTACTGACAGAGCAGCGAATCAAGCCTGTGTACATCAAGGTGCTCTGCATCGTCCACCTGTCCCCCGTTGCAATCCAGCAGAGACTCCCCATGTGTCCAAACCGAGGGTCCTACTGCGGCCCAGAGCTCATGGACACAACCCTCAGGAATGCCTAAACGACAGGCCACAAACGTGCAGATAGACGGGGCGAGTTCCGCAGGAGTATCTTGAGAATTCCAGGACGAAGGCAAGCGGTGCAAGATCAACAAGCGTAACCGTGAAGTGATACGGATAAACAGTAACAGATCTCCAAGGGATATACCAAGAGAGAGATGTGCGTTACTGAACGCCCTCAGAAGAGATCCTAGGAGTAACATAGCAGCAGGATATTCAACGTTCAACGTCGAAAGCCGAGGGAGTGACAGGACGCGTGCTATTACAGGCGCCTAAACTACCGGCCATTGCCGAGCGCGAGGGGGGAGCAAGGGGGGAGCGAGGGGGGAGGGGGGAGGGGGGAGTTCGGAAAATCTGTACGTTCTCTACGACACATCGTATTGAAAAGCGCCGCTCATCTCCATCGGTTCTTGGCCCTACTTCGCACACAACCATATTTCGCGCAATTTATCCGGAAAGTCACCGTACTTTCAGCAGCTCGCGAATATGCACCACTAGCACCCCTAGGCCAGCTACTACCAAACGTCCCGACCTTGACGCTCAGCGTAGACGTCGACGTCTATCCTCCAAGATACAGCACTCTCATACCATTCCGGAGCGTCCGTCACTTGCAATTGCGCGATATGCACTTCCCCAATGAGGTCGTTTTATTACGCGTCGCAAGATCATTCGTGCAATTAGAGCACCTCAGCCTGCACGGGCTACGCTTCAGAACGAAGCCGTCGATCACAGCCGCTCGGTGTTACCAAACAAAGCGACTGCCAGAAAGCTTGAAAATTATCCAATTACAGGTAAGGCTCGCTGTGCCTAACTGTTTATCGTGAATGACGCCTTTTCATTGTTAGGACATCCAGGGTCCACTCATCACGTTCCTGCAAAATCTGGGGCTGTCGCTCCCTCATGAAGAGATACGGAGCATTCGGTTCGAATCTACGCTGAGTACGTTGAGACTAGGTACTCGTCGATATAACTGATAACTTCACTAGCAACGCTCTTCGTGGGCGTCAAGACGTCCTCTGCTTCCAAGTATTGGGCCGCAAAGGCGTCGCCATGCAGTGTTGTCCGATTGACATTCAAATTCCAATCCAAGAGGTTACACAGCAGTTCTTCGACGAATGCTTCGCTCCCCTCCACGCCACTATGCATGCTTCTTGGCGGCGAACCTCGGGCGCACTACAAAGTAAATCTGCGAACTTCGAGCAGTGCATAAATTGCTTTTTGCACGATGCGACGCAGAACGGGTCTGTTGCACTTGGTTGGACGGCCGGTGAACTTTCAACTGAGGATGGGCGCAGAATCGCTGTAAGAGGTCTAGTGGACCAAGGGAATACGCCTGTGAAGGCCAAAAATCAAAACAGAGTCGGTACCATGCGCCGCTCTTGTTTGATAAAATCATCTCGCGTGTCCAAGTCCTCTGCGAGAACTCGGACCATGGAACACAAGACTCTAGTATATTCTCCTCCAAGCGCATCGAACCAGGACGCATTTGCGCCAATGGGTACAGTGGTTCTCTTTCCCTGCTGAATCGGCACTCTGTCGTTAGTTGCTCATGCTAACTGACCGCCCGATGGTTTTCAGATATAATATACGCACGCCACTGTCATGCGGATGTCGTACACTCGACCACGCCCTCCAGTCTCCCTCATCCATATCTTCCAGAGGGTCAAGTTGCTGGGTTGACGGAATCTACAATCACCTCTCCGCCGAGCTTAGCTAGTCGTCCTCGTCACAATTCCTTCATGAACCTGAAGAGAGTGGGGTTGTTCCGGCCCAATGGTGTAGGTTTACACAACAAGGTTCTTCCGAACCATACCGTGTCACTTCCCAGGGTCAAGGGGTTCAGTCTACGGTGGAACCCTGGGATCCCCAGGACGACACACAGGCCAAACTTGCCTGGGCCCATCAACACCCTCGCTCTTCATTTTTGGCTACTCGCATTTTGCGTTCTATGGGCCAGAGGCAACATCCGTCGGAATCGTCGGCGAAGCGAAACACAAAAATCCGGAGGTACTAGCAGAGATGCATCGCTCCCTCGCGCGACACATCAGCCCGACTGGATGTGGGTGGTCGCGTTGATGTCGGCGGCGTACCTCTATGGACGGTCCAGGTCTTGAGCACGAGGTTCGTTCAGGCATCCTGATGATACTCACGATTGCCGATGCTCACTGATACAATGCTCTTCCGATCCTATGACCTCAAACTCCCCACTTTGTACTAGTATTCCACTCTACCTCGCACAAAGCTCTCAGCGTCCTACGAGAACGACGACGGTCGGCCTGTCACGTCCTGATCTACCACAACCTATCATCTTTCATTGTCGTATCTTGTACTTGTGCTCACCTTGTACATGTATTGCCATCATTGTAGATTACTTCCCATCTCCACTTAAATTGTTGACGTCAGTCATCCCGCTCCCGAGCTGTACTCAGTATCATGTGTAACATGCTTGTATATCGAGTTACGCCGTTCTATGCTATGGTATATACGATGATCGTAGCCCACTGCCAAGCCGCCACCTGTAGCGACACCATCAAAGGAACGGAATGTTTCGAACCGCTACCAGAGCATTGAACATGCACAGCAATTCTACTGACAGACTGACGGGAAACACCATCTGGGGCGATGGACGACAGGTTGTGTCGCCACGGCGGGGAAGGGCCTACTACTAGCAGAGCCACAGCCCCGTCTGGTACATAGATAGTATAGCGTTATACGAACATCCGGAGAATAGAGACACAACAGGAAATCGGGGCGCCTGGATACCTGGAAGTAAAGGTATCCGGCGCACAACGACGGTGGGACGAGAAGCAGTATATCCATATATCACTTGCCACATAAAGTCAAACGCAACTGCAACAGGTCAAGATATGCAGACAGCACGGCGACGAGAGAAGACTAGGATATCAGCCGTGCGGCGCTACGATATCCATTCCTGTCGCGAGTCAGAAGCGCTGTCAGGCGGAGACGCCGCCGGCCGCGTAAATCGCGTTCTGGAGGTTGACAAGCTGGACCATGGCGAGGTTAAACGAATCAATGTTCCCGTTGTCCCACGAGAGCACGGTCGTGGTCGGCGTCGCGCTCGTAGAAGTGCTCGTGCTCGTCGGGGTCGTGCTCGTTGCGACGGAGGACGTGCTCGCACTCGTCTGGGTCGTGTGCGTGCTCGACTTGTGCGTCGAGGACTTGTGCGACGTGGGCGAGGGCGTGGGCGTCGGGGTCGGCGAGGGCGTTGACGTCGGCTGCTGGTGCGTGGTGTGCGTCGGCTTCTCGGGTGTCGTCGTCTGGCTTGGGGCGGCGCCGCCACCGTAGTTCCAGCCACCGTAAATCTGGCCGGGGTCGGTACTGCCGGCGAGATAGGAGAAGAGGCTCGGGGAGAGGTCGATCGCACCATACGGGCACTCCTCACACTGTCGCGGCCGGTGTTTAGATATCGACGCGCTTCAAGGCAGGAGCTGAACGTGAACGCACCTCATCAGTGATCTTGGCGTTGGTGGACTTGCCCTGGTACTCGACGGTGATATCCTCGTAGCAGTGAGAACCACCGTCCCATTGCTAATGCAAGGCTCAGTATCGACAGTGTAGGTCCATGAAACGCGTAACTTACGTGGGTGTTCAGGGCGACAATCTACACGTTCGGATGGTGTCAGGATGAGTTGGCAAGAGGCGCGACACAAGACGGATGGCTCACAAAGTCGCTATCATGGTCGAAACCACCGCAGGCGTTTTGACCGACGAAGAAGAAGGTGAAGCGGGTGTTGTCAAAGCGCTTCTCGATCTTGAGGGTATCGTTGAAGAAGTTAACGGCGGCGTGGCGGCGTCCGTTGTGGTTGTGCGAGCCCGAGTGCGCGAGAACAAGAGAGGAGGCCAGAAGGACGAAAAGGAAGGTGAGGCGGAAACGACTGGCAATGGCGGACATGGCTGAGAGAGGCTTGAAGGAGTGGAGGCGTTTGTGGCCTGGACTTTTGCTCTAGCGGAGGGGGAGAGGGAGAAGGATTACGAGGCGGGGGGAAGGGGAAGGGAGCGTAAGAAGAAGGAACAAACGTTGTCAATCGTCGCGACGGGCGAGCGGCCAACCCTGGCCACCCGTGCCTGGTCCATTCCCACCGGTCCCCTCGTCAATTGATCGCAGGCGCGAAGAACGTGACCGTTGCGCGTCTCTCCTCGCGTTTGGTAGCCGCTTCTCCTCCTCCGACGTCAATCTCAGCCTCCTTCCCTCCCCTCTCATCTATCTCCGCTCGCGTCTCGGGTTTGCTTCAATATCAGACACACCACAGCATCTGCCATGGCTACACAGCAGTTTCCCTGGGGAAAACTACTCCTCTCGACCTTCGGAAGTACGCACGATTCCCCCAGTCTACTTGTCAGCCACTTCCTCACCTTTCATATGCGTCATAGTCATGGGCGTAGGATACGTGATCATGAAAGGTGACTATAATTGCAAGCTGCTAATGTATGAGAGCCTCAGACTAACGATACACCAGGGACAACACCTACCCCCGAGGAGACTTACGCGGTAAGCTGCCCTTCCAAGCCTGCTCAAACTCCATAATCGTTCATCCTCTGTGCGCGAAGGCCATGTCCCCGGACTTGCGTAGGAAGGTCGACGCGAACCGTGCTGCTCGTCTCGCCCGAGAAAACGCGACTAAGCAGCAGGAAACCGCTCAGGTATGTTGGCCGTGAACTCCCTCCGGTGCGAGCTTACATGCGAACATACAATGATCCGTATAGCTTAATGACCCCGACGCACAAAAGCCTATTTGGGCAGACTCCTCTCGGTCATAACATCTCCTGACTGTTTTCCCCACTCGTTGGTTCCATGCTTCGATTCTCACTGTACACTATCACCTATCCCTATATGCTCAAACTAATCCAACAACCATTGATCTCAAGCCAAGGCAGAAGCCACCCGACTACTATATTGGAAGACTACTCATCTAGGACGAGGAATGCGGAAGACACATTAACGTTGTACAGCATACTCTAGGATAGGGGTTACAGCCGTAACGAACGATACAGCTTCGGGACGATCACCAACGGCAACAGCCTCGGTATAAATAGGCGGCGGGGCAGCAACGAGCAACGAGCTGCGGACCGACTACAGCATTACATGAATCTAAAGGAGCGGCGAATAGCGGGTAAAGAGCGACTGGCTCGCGGTGAGCCGATTTGCAGAGCGATATTCAGGAGGTTCGGGAGCAGCAATGGATCGAGAGGCCTTAGTCAAACCACCAAGTGCCGTAGATGACACCCTGGTCGAGCGGCGCGAGGGCCTGGAAGAGCGGACGCGAAAGGTCCGCTTGAGCACCATTGCATCCAGGGCACTGCAAGACGCGAATGTGTCAGCTGCCCTGCCCTATAAGCCAGGGTACAGCGGGAAGTTCGCACCTCGTCCGTGACAGTCGCCTGCACCTTCTTGCCGTTGTACTCAAGAGTCACTTGCTTGTAGCAGTGCGCGCCATTCTCGTAGTGCTAACGAACGTCCAGGCAAGTTAGTACCCGATCCCATCCCTCGAACAATCAAGGCATACCTCGGAGCTAAGCGCGATGACCTGGGAGGGGCAATCCAGGTAAGCAGCCATCCATTGTCACTGCCACATCGTCACACGCGTGCACTCACATAGGCATTGCCATCGTCGTAGCTCCCGCAGGCGTTCTGACCCGCGTCGTAGTACGTGAATCGCGCATTATCGTAGCGCTTTCCAAGTGACGCGCGAGGGGTCAGGCTGAGCGTGAGGTTCTGCGCCGCAGCGGCTTGTGCAGCGTTGGCCTTGGCATTCGCGTTTGCATGCGCATGGCCATGTCCGTGCGCGTGTGTGCCGGTGACAGCGTAGTCTCCCCGGAAAGGCGCAGCGAGCGCGACGCCGAGGAAGAGGGCGGTGAGGGAAAAGAGCGTGAGGATGAAAGAGCGGCTGGAGTTGAACATATTGCGGATCTGTCTTTTCGTGCTGAGGAGCACAGCGACAGCGAGGGCGGAGGAGGAAGTGGGAGGAAGTAGGAGACTTGTCAAGCGCGCGGGCAGATGAAGAAGCAGGAGCACGGGGACAAGAATAGGACCGAGCGAGAGAACGACAACGAGGGGCAGGCGAGGGTAATACCGGGAGCGCGTTGCCAGTTAGTCGCAAATGAGTGTGGGTCGTACAGGTACTTCGCTGATGCTCCGACGGCGATGACGGCGGGGGTGGTGGAGCCTGCGCACGGTCATTCTTATACCCAGCGTAGGCACGCAGGGCGAGGCCCCCGACCGACTTACCGACCGACCGACGTCGCTTGCGGCTTCCCCACAGGGATCAGGATCGATTGAGCGTCCTCTGCGCATCGGGACGCCCGTGGCGGCGTGGCCGCTGGCGAAACGCGCCGCGGCCGTATGGATGCTGCAATCCCGCCGCGTGAGGTCAGAGCACCCACGCAAGCCCGCGCGTCCATTGCCCACAGGACGCCGTCCGTTTAGGTGCGCGAGCAGTCATCAGTCCTCATACGGGGGTTGATGACCGATGCAGAGACCTGAGGCCAGGCGCTACGACGGGCGGAGCGGGAGTACGGACACATGAGAATTCGAATTCACGAATTCACGAATCACGAAACCAGCTGTGGCCCAGTCCCGGTCACCGCCCAATACAATGTAATCTGCAGAACGGAACTCGGGAACCTATTGCCACCTGCCTGGCCACGTTGTACGCGTACTGACGCGTGAGGCGCTGTCGCTTGTCGGGCCTGCGGGCAGCGAGCAATATATTGGCTGATCGGCTGAAATGTGCGACAGGGCAGGGTCGCAAGGCTCAAAAAAAGAACACAGTCGTTCCGGCCAACGACGATGCGCCCTGTCAGGTCGACGAGCGGGATGCGATTCGTTCGCGTCCGCGCGGTTCGGGGAGGTCGATACGAGACGCCTACTGCGCAGTGCGTACTTCGCGGAGCCTCTGAGCTTGAGTTCGAACGACAAGCAAGGAGAGCGAAGAAAATGCGGTATATGTCCACTCTGCTTGGCATTACAACATGTACCATAAGTTATCCCGGCATCGCGCACGAGGCTTCCCACTGCGGCGACACTATGGCCGCTCAGAGACCTGAACAATCGAACAACCACTCCCGAGTGTGAGGACGCTCGTCCAATGGTTTCTCGGCATCCGGAAGTTGGAACGTGTGTCGCGCGGCAGGCTGCCGCTGCTCGCAGAGCCAAACGTCGCCCGCTCGCCTGAGGAAGCTAGAAGCATGGACCGGATGAGTAGGCAGCCGACGCGCACTGGTCCCCGGAGGCCTCATTCTCCGGAGTCCGGGCAACGGAGCATGCGAGCGGGATTCCGTGCATCCATGCAGGGTCTTGTCGGTACTATAGCTGAATGCCGTATGGTGCCCGGGTATGCGCGGTATATAGGATCACGACGCGCTGCTTGGAAAGCCTATGTCATATGTCGAGCCTGCCCTGTACGATTCAGATGTGCAATTCGCGGCATTGCATGTAGTGACATTATGGGTATGCTGGAGACATGCCGGTCACTGTCTTGGAGCGCATGAAAGCCTCGAGGATTGGGCTCGCTGGTTTGTTTGCACCGTGTGTACATGGAAAAGGAAGTAGGTGTCAGTTGGCGGCGCTGTGGCTGGGCAATTGTTTCGCTTTGAACCGTGACGCCGGTGGTCATCCCAAACATTATCACCGTAGCCCGGGCCCGAGCTCTTGAAGCCCTTCGGGCTCTGACGAACGAAGGTATGCGTGACTGCGAGTGGGTCCGGAGAATCCAGGCTTGGCTTCTGGTAAGTAGAGCTATGGAACCCGGGCTTGCATATGTAATTCTGACTGATTGGTTGTGCGCTATAGGGCTTGGCTACGACTTTGCTCAAGTCCTTGGTCATGGCCCTTTCGCGTCCACAAGGGAAGACGCATAACATCAGGGCGTTCCGTTTCAAGATCCCCTGGATCGTCAAAGTCACAGAGCGCACTCACAGCACAGAAGCACATGCTCTGCGCTTCCTCCACTCTACGGGCTTGGACTTGCCCATCCCCCGGCTTATCTTCTATTGCGTCCATCGTGGCGTAACCTACACTATCATGACCTGTATTCCTGGAGTAAACATGAAAGGAGCAACAATGCGTGGAGACATGACACCAGAGGCCGTAGAGACGGTTGCTCAGGAAGTCGCGGATGTCCTTGACAAATTGCAGACGTTGCGCCAGCCCCCTGCCGACGCCGGCAAAGTTATGATGAGTGCCTCAGGACACGACCTCCCCGATCCCGTAACCTTCTTCGAAGAGCGCTCCGGGCCCTTTCCTAACATCATCGACCTATGGGTACACTGTGGCTCCTTTGGTGACCTCGCCGAAATGGAACACTATGTCGAGCCGGCCACATTCAATATAATGACCGCGGACCCCATCCGTTATGTCCACCCTGACCTCCGCACGTACAACGTCATCGTCAAGGATGGTCACCTCTCGGGCATCATCGACTGGGAGGACTCTGGGTGGTTCCCATCCTCGTGGCAAGTGCATACGATGCGTTGGCCGCGTTTTGGCTGCGATGGGCCTTGGTTCAGATTCTGGAAAGGATATCGTTTCTCGGAAGAGGCTGAAGCTGCGTATGCCGCGTCGAAGACGTTCTGCATCAAATCCCCTGTATGAATCTAGGTGAGTGAGGGTCGTCACCGTCATGATGCCATCCTTCCCTCGATGTTTTGATAACTGATGGCCACAGGATTGTTAGTATAGCAGGAATACAGATACCTACCTATGGTAGGCTGGACACAACTGGACTTGAACGCGATGAACAGTGCTGTAGCTAGGGACGATGAGCAAATCAAATGTGTCTCGACGGCTGCTGACAGAGAAGAGGGGAGGACGATCCAATCTGACAAGTGAAGCCACAGGTTTGAGTGCCTCGCTGCCATGGCCTGTTGCATTAGACTGCGAACCTACGTGACGCCGAACCGCGTGACAAACGCGCGCTGATCACGACCAAACATGATCACCTAGGCCTACGTGGGTTCACGCCACGGGAGAGAACAGCACTCGGCATTTCAGATTTATACAGACAGGTTTGAAGGGGATCTATACATCATCAACGGCATAGGGACGTGAGGATTGAGGAGGGGATCCGAGAAATACAGCGTACTGCCATTGCGTGGATGGCCAAGCCGGATGTGGCTTATACGCGGACGAGAACGAGAGTTCATGTGGGGGAAGGGGAGTACGGTCAATGATTAAGAATCTAACAAGGGTACATCGCTGGCATAAAAATCAGTGTCTGACGAACTGTGGTTAGGAAATATTATGACTTACCTCTGAATCGTACGTACAACGGTGAATAGTGTACAGGTCTCCTTGGCCGGGTCACGATATGCTGGCTCAGGTGGCAGTTGCGGTGCTGGAGTCACCATCGGTAATAGTATCAGACGCCGCCACAGCGCTATCTAGCAAAGGCTTGTGAGAGATGGTCGAGTCCGGCGAGGACGGAAGCACGTCATACGAGGACGGCGCCAGGGAAGAGGAAAAGGAAGGGGGACGGTCGAGAGGCGGGAGAGAGGACTGTGCGTCCGCCTCTTCTCCGCTGGGGGGTGGTTCGGATATTGCAGGCACGTCGTCTGTGGTAGCGGCGTTTGCGGAGACGGCGGTGTGAGAGGACGAACTATCCTCGGTGGTCGCAGGCGGAATCGGGGCAAGCTCAACAGCTGTAGTTGAGTCAGGTTGCACATGCCCGGAGTCAGAGGTACCAGTTGTGGTTGCAGGAGAGGCACCTGATGATGTAGTGTTGACCGTCTCCTGCTGCGGCGCTGGGGAAGAACGCCCGCTCAGTTGAACAGACTGCTGTTCCGCTGACGAAACGGGGCCGGAAGAAACGGGAGAAGCTGAGACGACGGGGGCATTAGGAGTGGGCGTCACGGGTTGAACGGGTGGCAAATCGCTTGCAGGTTGGAGCGAACGAGGAGTAGATTCTTCAAATGGTCGGGAAGTGGTTGCAGACTCCGTCGAACCAGCGACGGCATTTCCGGAAGCACCATCAGCATTGCCCGATGCGGCTGCTTCCTCCCTCTTCTTCTTTGCCTCTTCCTCTTGCTGCCGCCGTTGCTGAGCCTCATGCTCAATCAACGACAGCCGCATGGCTTCCATAACCATGAGCTGAAGAAAGTAGACCAATCAATAACATACATCATTGACGGTTGCACACCACTCACCTCTTCCAGATCCTGTCCGGCAAGCCCCATTGTGCCCAAAAATTGGTTGAGCTCCTGGTTCTGCTGCCGCCGTCTTGAGCGTCGACTGCCACGATCGCTGCTGCCTTCTGCAGTCTCGGCAGCACCCTCCTCTGCAGGGAGTGCGTGCACACGACCACTAGTAACGCCGACTGGAATAAGGCGGTCGCCAACTTGGCGCATAATAATGCGTCGGTTGGCACGCCGTGCAACGGCAGCCCGCACCGCAGCAAGCTTCGCCTCCCAATCGGGATGTATTTGGTCTTTGGCAGCGTGTAAGCGCTTCGCTCGAGGCAGCAGGCTGTAGACCACACGCACCAACGGTGACGACCTCAGGATCGTTAGCTCCGAAGCTCTTTCTCCGGCGCTTCATAGAGGGGTTAGCTGCAGCGTCTAGTGACTGTTGAGATGTCGCCTTGGGTGAGTCAGGCCAGGAAGGTGGCGTCTACAATTCGTTGGTCGACGTGGATGGCGTGAATGGGAGTAGAGAGGAAGTGTAACAAAGAAGACTGACCGCTCCCTCGCTCCCAAGGCCGGCTCGCCATGGGGGCGGTGTATAAACGATACCGAAGTTCTCCTGAACACAATATGGGCAAGATGCAGGTTCGGAGACGAGATGTGTCGTTGTCGGGTCTGCTCGCTTGATCTGCACAAAACATTCCGTGCAGATGGCTTGGTCGCAGCATCTCGAGCGATTGATATTCGGAGGGTAGTACTAAGCACCGCGTCAAGGTGGCTCGAGCCATAGGGGACAAGCGCAGCAACACACCAAGAAGCAGATGGGACATTCCACGGCTCCTCTGTATATCGCAGCTTCTGGATGGCGTGCAGGTTCCTTGGCGGCACTGGGCCGCTTCTGGTGCCCTCGACTTGTGGCGGTCGAGTTGATTGACTCGGCGCGTGAGGAGTCTCCACCCTCGGTATCTGGGGGTTCCTTCCGGGCGGCGAGAATCTGGTCGTCGTCCCAAGACTCGTCGTAGTCTTCTAGAGGGCGGTAGAAGGGGGCCAGTTTGCGGTCGATGATGAGCTGAGTAACGACCGCCTGGTTCCAGTCCCGAGGACCCGTGTATATGCCTTGCGGGGTGAGATAGCCGAAGTCGACCATCTCCTCATGGTGCCCGCGGCCAGAGGAGGCACTGTTTCCCATGGTGGGGAATAGGAAGGAGCGAGAGCGAACGGAGTGAAGGTCGAAGACAAGAGGCAGGCCTCCACTCGCAAGAGACCGCCGGATGCAGGCTGTCGTCACAGCCCAAGTGACGGGACGAACAACCCCGACAGTCTCGAGCTCGGCTAACCCCGACCGTCTCCTTCGAACGCCCATCCACCAATCATCGTATTCGTCTGTTCAGGTCTGTTCTCGGACACAGCTGACCCTCGCGTGCTTTGCGTCTTGATGGCTTTATCGTGTTGGAAATGCTACCGCAAAACAATGGATTCATGGTGCTTCATTCTTGCTACCGCATGCAGCGTTTGATTTGTCGGTCGAATGGCAGCTGCTGTATTGGCGGCTCGAAGTCGAAGCGTCCAGAAAGCACTCGTCCTATTCGTAGTTCCCTTGCGTGTGAGATGTACACGGGAGCTCAAAACACCACGCCGAGCCTCGAGAACGAAGTAGCCTCGCGTGCATCCAAAGGCTGCTTGAACCTCACACGGCCTGACACCCATGGGCGTCTCTGCAAGGATACATCCCCCTCACGCCTCTTACATATGTGCATCTTTCGCATACGATATATCCAGCGTATGTCATGTGGTCAATGAGAATGTCTGCTGGGTGTTCCCAAGCACACGAACGACATACGTTCTGAGCGAGCAACTTTTCCACCCCGGCGGGAGCCCGGGAAACGGTGCCAGGGCCCGAGGAGAACCGCCACGTCAGCTTAAGCGCGGTAACTTGGCATTTATATACTTGAGCGCTCCTTAGCCGAGCGACTTCTCCAGAAATCCAGATTCCATACCCCATCCTCCATACCTTTGCTCTCGCTTCTCCGTCGCTCGCTGCTGCTATCTTGCTCAACGAGCCAAGGCCTGGCATCATGGAAACCCCATGGACCAAGACCGGGGAGGAAATCCTGCAGTACTACACCGTCGACCAGACGCAGGGTCTGACGTCGGAGGCTGCTGCTAAACATGCTGAGCTCTACGGGAAGAACGGTACGTAAATCATGTCTTGCAAATGGGCGTGGACGTTGACAGTATACAACAGAGCTCCCCGAGGATCCCTCAACACCTCTATGGGAACTCATTCTCGAGCAGTTCAAAGACCAGTTGGTTCTCATCCTCCTTGCCTCGGCGGTAGTGTCCTTCGTACTCGCGCTCTTCGAGGACTCAGAAGGCTCGAGTTGGTGGAGCGCATTCGTCGAACCGCTCGTCATTCTGCTCATCCTTGTTGCGAACGCGACTGTCGGTGTAATCCAGGAGACCAATGCAGAGAAGGCCATTGACGTCAGTAGAACACCTTGGGTATCTGTCTGAGCGAGACTGACTTTTTGCACAGGCTTTGAAGGAGTACTCGCCCGACGAAGCCAAGGTCCTCCGTGACGGCCAATGGACCCGCATACATGCGACTGAACTCGTCCCCGGAGACGTCATCTCAATCGCTGTTGGCGACAAGATCCCCGCGGACTGCAGGCTGCTTTCTGTCGCTTCCACCAGCCTTCGCGTCGATCAGGCTATTCTCACGGGCGAAAGTGTCAGCGTTGGAAAGACTGTCGACGTGGTCTCTGACCCCAGGGCTGTGAAGCAGGACATGACTAACATTCTGTTCTCCGTGAGTTGTCCCCGGTCATGCCCGGTCCCACGTTCGACGGCTGAGCCTTGACCGCATTAGGGCACCACGGTCGTAAACGGCAAGGGCACTGCTGTTGTCGTCTTTACCGGCGAGAAGACGGCCATCGGCGACATCCACAAGTCGATTTCATCGCAAATTAGCGAGAAGACCCCGCTGAAGCGCAAACTTGACGACTTTGGTGACATGCTCGCGAAGGTTATCACTGTTATTTGCATTTTGGTCTGGCTTGTCAACGTTCGGCACTTCTGGGATCCCGCACACCACGGTGTCCTGAAGGGTGCAGTGTACTACTTCAAGATTGCAGTTGCCCTCGCTGTTGCTGCTATTCCCGAAGGACTCGCTGCTGTGATTACCGCTTGTCTCGCCCTCGGAACCAAGAAGATGGCTCAGAAGAACGCTATCGTCCGCAACCTCCCTAGTGTTGAAACTTTGGGCTGCACGAACGTGATCTGCTCGGACAAGACGGGTACTCTGACGACAAACCAGATGAGCGTGTCGAAGGTCAGTACCTGTCGTTCTCGCAGCGTAAGATAAGGAGGTTGCTGATACATCACCGGTAGTTCACTGTGATCGATATCTCAGGCACGCCCAGGGAGTTCCTCGTGGAGGGAACGACTTTCGCGCCTACAGGGTCGGTTCGCCCCGCGGATGGTAAAGCCATCACTGAAGTGCCCTCAGAGCCCCTTCGACGCCTCGCTGAGATCAGTGCTATCTGCAATGACTCCAAGATTATTTACCACGCGGTATGTTGCGCATATAAGCTATGACGATTCCACCAAGTCTTACAACTATATATGTACAGGATAAGAATACCTACACCAACCTCGGCGAGCCGACGGAAGCCGCACTCAAGGTACTCGCCGAGAAGCTCCCCTGTCCCGACCCGGAGCTCTCGAAGAACCTGTCGTACCTTGATCCCGCGACCCGTGCTAACGCAGTGAACGACTTCTATGAGCGGACCATCCCTCGTCTTCTCACGTTCGAGTTCTCTCGCGACCGCAAGATGATGTCTGTCCTCGCGCAGAAGAATGGTACTGGCGTCCTGTTCGCCAAGGGTGCACCCGAGTCTATCCTCGAGCGCTGCACTTCGGTTCTCGTCAACGGCCGTACCATTCCCCTCATTCCGCAGCTCCGCGACGCACTCCTCCAGAGTACTATCGCCTACGGAACTCAAGGCCTTCGCACCCTCGCTCTGGCTTACGCTGAGAACCAGTCTCTTGACCCTGAATACTACAAGGCCGAGACGACAGCTGGGTACTCGCGCTTCGAGAAAGACCTCACCTTTGTCTCGCTCGTTGGCATGCTCGATCCCCCGCGTCCCGAAGTTCGCAACGCTGTCGCGCAGTGCCAAGCTGCCGGTATCCGTGTCATCTGTATTACTGGCGACAACAAGGGCACGGCAGAGACGATTTGCAGGCAGATTGGTATCTTCGGCGAGAACGAGGATCTCACTGGGAAGAGCTACACCGGACGCGAGCTCGACGAGCTCAGCCCCGAGGAGAAGCTTAAGGCGGTCATGCGCGCAAGCCTGTTCAGCCGTACGGAGCCTAGCCACAAGAGCCAGTTGGTCGACCTTTTGCAGAGCCAGGGTCTTGTCGTCGCGATGGTAAGTCTATACTATTGGATCGTGTAACGCGTACTAATCAGTATGGCAGACTGGTGACGGTGTCAACGACGCACCTGCACTCAAGAAGGCGGATATTGGTGTTGCAATGGGCAGTGGTACCGACGTCGCGAAGTTGGCGGCGGATATGGTCCTCACCGACTCGAACTTCGCTACCATTGAGCAGGCTGTCGAGGAGGGTCGTTTGATCTACAATAACACGAAGCAGTTCATTCGCTACCTCAGTAAGCCGTCTTGCTTGGTCAAACGTTGAGTTCCACATCTGACATTGCTTTAGTCTCGTCGAACATCGGAGAGGTTGTCAGTATCTTCCTGACCGTCCTCCTTGGCATGCCCGAGGCTCTCATCCCCGTGCAACTCCTCTGGGTCAACTTGGTTACTGACAGTCTGCCCGCGACCGCGCTCGGCTTCAACCCTCCCGACCACAGCATCATGCGTGTCCCTCCCCGAGACAGCCGTGAGCCCATCGTCACCAAGTGGCTCTTCTTCCGCTACATGGTCATTGGCATCTATGTCGGCGTCGCGACCGTTGCGGGTTATGCCTGGTGGTTCATGTTCTACACTGGTGGCCCCCAGATCTCGTTCTACCAGTTGGTGAGTTCGCTGCTCTGGGTTGAGTGGCACGCATCGTATCTGACCTAACTCTTCGTCGTTCAGACGCACTTCCATCAATGCTCGGCGCTCTTCCCCGAGATTGGCTGCGAGATGTTCACGAACGTGATGGCGAAGCGGGCGACGACCATGAGTCTCTCGATCCTCGTCACGGTCGAGATGTTCAACGCGATGAACTCGCTCTCCGAGAACGAGAGCCTGCTCAGGCTGCCCCTGTGGAAGAACCCCTTCCTCGTGGGCGCGATCGCGCTGAGCATGGCGCTCCACGTCGCCATCTTGTACATCCCCTTCTTCACTGTGAGTACCGATATCTCTGTTGGCCGGCGATTCGTGCAGCTGCTGACGCACTTCCGTAGACTCTCTTCGCCATTACCCCTCTCAACTGGACCGAATGGAAGGCTGTACTATACCTAAGTGCCCCCGTGCTCCTCATCGATGAGGTTCTCAAGTTCGTTTCGGTAAGTCCCTGTCCGCTTTTCCTGATCCCTCCGAGACATGCTCACCTGCCGGTATAGACGACATTCATCTCACCACCATCCAAACTGAAGGAGGACTAGATGATGATTTGGGATATAGAGATATATACGCATTGTAGGGCCCATTGTAATGACTTGTAATGACTGCAACCTTTGCAATAGTAGAGCTGCTTTGGCTCGCCTCAACGTACGAACATATGTGTACGTTCTCCACGAAGGTCTCTGTCTCGGTGCTTCACAGGCATAAGTACGCAAAACACTGACGGCGGATTCGCTATGTATTGTTAGGGCCGAACTGTGGCTGTACTATGACATCCCTTTTCAACTTGCCCCGTGGCTGAGTTGGTTACAGCGTCCGACTGTTACCGAACCCTTGTGGTTCAGACATCGGAAGGTCGTGAGTTCGAGCCTCACCGGGGCAGCTCCTTTTTGTCTCTCTACGTTCAGAGGACATCTCAACTGACGCCTCCCCACACCAAAGACATCTCAACTGACGCCTCCCCACACCAAAGGCCTAGCCAACGTTAGGAAGCAAGAGGAAATGACTACCCCCAGTCTTCTCACTCGAGCCTTTCAGTGAGGGTTTCGGGTAAGTCGGAAATTACGCACTGCAACGGGATGCACAGCTCGGCAGATATTGCCTACCCTGTACTCCGGTGCCGGGTAGAGGTCGATCCATGATGCAAATACCGCCAGATAGGGAGGAACGCACCGATATTTGACGGGAGGTACATTTCCGCGGTGAATAAGCCTCATACCTGTCAGTCGGCCGCTCGGAGTACATACCGCCTTCCGTCCCGCCGAAGCCCGTAGGCTTATACCCTCGAAGTTAATGCGGCAGGAAGCGCTGCAAACGTTGGTTATCGTCGAGCTGCACTTACGTGGCGGGCTGTGTGTGACACGGGAGTGCGAGGGCTTCCATGCATTCCAGACAGCGCGCAGCTGCAGTTTGCCGTGCAACGTGGACCCGCGGCGCATATGCACGGGCTGTGAGCACCACGTCGAGCGCACAATCCTCCTTCAATTAGGCATCAGCCGGGGCTTGTGGGCGAGATGACGGAAAGTGCTTGCTCAGACCTTCTGCATATCGTGTCGGAGCTCGGCCGGTCCGAGGGGGCGGGCTGCACGTTGGACGTCGAGGGTGCTCATTTCGTGCGCCTCAGCACCCGGGGGGATGTGCCGCCATGTGCCGCCGCGCACAATGAATGTGGGATCCCGAGACGACCGAGGGCCGAGTCGAGAAGGAGGATGGGCAAAAGAGGAAAGCGTTTAAGTTCGACGAGGTGCTGCGGCCTGCCGTGCCCTCTGCAGCATGGCCGCAGGTGCAGGTTTTATTGTCCTTCTCCCGGGCAGGTGTTTGCGCTAAGAGGATCTGCATCGCGCTAGAAGGCGTAGAACGGGTCAACATAAGTGACGAGTGGCGAAGCTATCACGGAGTACTCAGATTTGAGAGGACACATACTTGTATGATGAACGTCTGGACCCAGAACCTAAGCAAGTTCGAATTCATTCTCTGAAGAACGTCGTACATTAGTGTGATAGAGCTGGGCTTCGATTCATTTGCGTACGCAGCAGCAACACGAGGCCAGAGCGCAATGTATGCCACTGCGCATGTTCCTTCTAAGAGGCCAAGTGTCGTCAGTACGCGATCTGCACACTCGAACTTGTACTGGCAGAAGACGTCCATCGGAAAGCCGCCGTGTGCCCCGACGCCACAACGCCACACAGCACGGGCAGGACATAGCGTCGATACCTTGACCCGACGGGAAAAGGGAAGACGAGCAGAAGCACACAAGAGCGTTATTGTACCGAGTCGCGACTCGCGATGGATGGCGTTGAGTGGCGGCGGCGGGCGCCGAAGAGAGCGGAGGACCGGTAATCAACACCTCCACTTTTTCCAGACGGCTGCAGATGGAAAGCGCGCGATCGCCATCTGCATCTGGATTCGTGCTCGCATCGATATCTGCCAGTGCATGACCATGCGTCAGCCAACCCACCCGCCGGGCGCTGCTGCAGGGTTGTTGGAAGTTTGGAACCGGATGCACAAGACTTGCACGCTACGCGATCGCGACTAGTTGCAGTGAGCGTCCAGTGTCCACGCAACCAGAAGCAAGCAAGCCGGCGTACCGCTGTTCGCGTTTCCAGACAGACGTCTGCAGGCTGCAGCAGACGCGATCGCATCTCGCGATGGGCTCGAATGCTGGATGCGATCACCGTCGTTTGCAATTAATGGGGAAAATTCCAGGCTTGTCGTCTGCATATGTGACGTTGTCCGACGTTGACCGTCCGAGTCTGTCCCGGTCCGAGTCCGACGACGTCGACCTCGATGATTTCTAAACTCTTGGCTTGCAAATCGACCGGCGAGTGACGACGGCGGCTGGCTGCAGCGTCACTTCGGTGGCGTCGACCGGTCGACGATGCCAGATCTGATCCGCCCGTCTAACGTACGCGGTAGCATCGGTGATGCCGTTTGCGCCACGACCCCGCCATGCAGCTGCAGCCGTCGCCGTGCACCGGGCACCCTCGACGCGGGACGCCGAGTCCGCAACCCTCCGCGACACGCGCAAGTCATTACGCGTACGCTTGGCGGTGGCTCCAGGCTCCAGGCGTCGGTCGACGGTCGCTCGCCGGGCGAGGAGGGTCGCTAAGTATCGCACTCATTGATCGCGGCTATATCCACGCACACATTTTTTCCTATTGGCCAACGCCTTCCCGGCGGCGGGGAGGTTCAAGACTTTACCCGCCCGGGAGTCGGTGCACTCGGGCGACTTCTCAATCATACTAAAAAGCCCACTTTGGTGCAGAGCGTGCGGTGACGCACCGTTTGTGTTTGTGTTGGGTGTATAATGACCATTGCGATCAACAGATAGATAACCAGTCGTGCGCAGACAGATGCGTAATTGTTACAATGTACAGGAATCAAGGGGAAAAAAATAGCACATATCCGGAGAGTCATTAGCCAGCCCATTCGAAAAAGAAGCTCGCACACCGTCGGCGACATATCACGGCGAAAACCACACCTACAGGGTCGCCTAAACAAACACCGGGCGAGACTGCGCAAAATCTATCGCCTGCACCCATCACGGTCCCACAGGCAGCAGCACACACAAGCGACGGCCCAACCCTGTTCACAAGGGCGTAAAACCCTGACGCTGGGAACGTATCAGAGCCCACACACGCAGCGCCACGGGCAGAAGGCGGTCGCGTTAGACCCTGAGCTCGCCCTCGCCCGCTGCGAGCACGGGGCCACTCGTCGGAACGCGCGAGTGCTGATGGTGCGCGTGCTCCTCCGGCGGGACGACGTCGAATCCGCTCCGCCCGAGCTCCGAGGGCAGGATCGCGGTGTCTTCGAGGGCCTCCTCGGCGAGGAGCGTCCGGGTTTCCCCTTCGTCTTCGTTGGGAGCAGCTGAGGTGTGTTCGTCACCGGGACGAAGGAAGCGCGGGGGGTTGACAAGGCTGTTGAAGAGGAACTATTGACCGATAATGTGAGTTATTTCGTAGAATGCAGAAAGTCGGGGGATGAGGTGAGCATTGATAAAGAACACTAACCGTTCCGTATCTGTGAAAAGATTACGACACACATAACCATGAGTAAATTGCTCTTCTAGACGCGAGATTGGATACGTACACCAAGAGTCCGAAACCGGCGACTTGCAGAAGGGAGATCGGCCACATAAGGACCTCCCATCCGAGACCCAGACTCACGATCCAGATACTGAGCGTCCGGCAGGTATCGGTCAGACTGCGTGCGGTCGCGCTTACATGCCGCGTCACACTGAGCCCGAAGAAGTTGAAGAGCGAGATGGATATGGCGATGACGATGCCGGACCACAGGACCGTGGGCGTGTCGACCATCTGGTGCCAGCCGCGCGGGAGGTCGAAAAACGGCGACACGGACGCATAGCGCGCAAGAAGCGGCATCGCGAGAACGATGCTGACTGCGCCGAAGAGGCCTTCATAGCCGACTGCAACCAGCGGCGCAACGGAGTAGCGGTTCATGATCTTCTCTGTAGGCGCAGCGTGAGATTCAAGGTGAGTAAAGGGCCGTGTTCATCTCATGGAAGCAGGCAAAACGAACCTTCAATAACGAATTGGGCCGCCGTGCTACATAAATCCGACCATCGGCAGATGGAGCGCGCCAGGGGAAAATAGGTTAGCAAGAAGTCCAGATATAAAATGCATCACATCCGGGGATGTATGAGCGGAAAGGAAGCTGCGCAAAATAGACGTACAAGATCTGAGCGAAGAGAATGAAAAATACGCCTGCGTGCACCGGTCAGATGATTGCGAAGCGAGCTGCGCACATGGAGGTAATACCCACCGACGAGGACTTTCGTTACTTCAGGCTCTTCGCCAGGCTCCGCAGGAGAGGACTCATCGAATACGTTAACTGCGGGCTCTTTCACGGCATCCTTGACCATAGACCCGCTAAGACCGACGAGAGAGACACCTGCCATAACTGTGATAAGGGAGATCCATCTTGGGAACAAGAGTAAGCCGCAAGTCTGAACACATATAGCAAGGTAGACGGGAATGTGCTCAAAGCAGGAGAATGGGTGGGAAACAGGGCAGGACTCAACTGGTATAGCCAGAGGCGCCTGCGGAGGAAGATGACGGAGAGGACGCCGACGAAGAGGACGAGGGCGCCCCGGGTCATCTGATAGATCGAGACCGGGGTGTAGAGTAGGCCAACGTTCATCAACTGTATACGCGCATTGTGACGGAAGAGGGATATGCGCGAGCGAGGTGATTGGCATGAGAAGAACGGGTCGGAAATGGGCATGAGGAGCGCGTACCGTAGTGCCGGTAAGATCGCAGGCGGCGGGGAACCAGAGGAGGAAAACCTTCCAGCCGTGGAGGTGCTGCTGTGGAATCTCGGCCTTCGCGCCGGCGGCAGGCTCTTCCTCGGAATCGGAAGGGAGGCGCACAGGCTGGGAATGGCGCCTAGACCGGAGCCAAGTGAAGATGACAGGGAGGAAGCCTGATGCATTTGCACGTGCATAGCGAGAACGTTGAGCATCTGCGCTGGGCAAGAGAGGAAGGCATACATACAGAGCATCTCTCCGACTGGCGCGGATGGTGACAGGGATCAATAGGTCAGGGATGGATACGTGTGCGCAGGCAGGCGAGAAGGGCGAACGCACGGAACATCTGGAGAGTTTGCCAAACTGGTTGTTCATACAAGACATGATGGGCAGGATTGGGGTCGTCGCAGTTCTCTACACATTGCATGTCCTGCACGGAGAGAGATGGGCCTCAGCTGGGGTAGCATATATGCGTGCATACGAGCGATACGGACCTGCCACTTGCTCCATAACGAGTTGCTGGAGCCCTGGAAGCGTTCAGAGTGGATAGAAGGCTTATGATAAGAGCTGACATACCGTTATGAGCATTCCCGCTATTAGAACGGGGACATAGAAGGGGGAAGGCATGGTGGCGGTAAGGAGAGGAGAACGACGGCAGAGGACGCGAGGACAGCGAGAGGAGAACGCGGCCAACGAGCGCTTCGGACGGTGTCAGTGAGTGTGTCACTGTGGCAGCGGACAGCAGCTCTGAGCTGGAGGCGATCGGAAGTGTGGGACGATGTGGCGGCGCGCGGGGTGCGAGCCGGAAGAAGACGTCCCAAAGCGGGGAGGTGTGCGGTGTGCAAAATAAATCAATAAATAAAAGGATGTGCGTGGGAATGGAAGAGGAAGAGGGAGAAATGATGAACTGGAGTTCTTTGATTCTTGGACTCGGACAGGACTGGATTAATCCTTGGATTCGACGGGGGACGCGGGTAACGTACGCGCATGCGCACGCGCGGACAGTTGGATCACCGAATCCGAATCCGAATCCGAGTCCGCGTCCGAATCGAATCTGAATTCCATGGCCATGGCTCTCCCCCACTCATTCCTCCAAGCGTCTTATAATCCCGCCATCCGCCCTCCCGCACCTCCTTCCCCTCCCCCATGGTCCACCTCGTCCTCTCCACAACAAGGGGCAACTCCGGCAACCGCTACTTCCCCCACCAGGGCTACCTCGGTCTCACCCCAGTCCGCGTCGAGGGCGGTATGTCCTCCCCCCTCACCTCTTTCTCCTCCGGCCCAACTGACCCCGCCCCAGTCGTCCGCACAAAACTCGACGAGGATGGCAAACCAATCCCCGCACGCGCCTTGTCCATCTCCATCCGCTGCTACCAGTCCCGTCTCACCCGCTCGCGTTCAATACGCTCCACCCTAGTCGTCGATCACACTGACGTCCTATGGGTGAAACCACAGGACAAGGAATATGCCGACGTCGCGGAGCTCGAGTTCCCCTTCAAACTCACCCTTCCAAAACGGACCCCCGGTTTCAGCACAGCAAACTACCAGGACTATCGCGTATTCTGGCGGTTAGAAGCAGGTATGTCCTCCCTCTCGCTCTCCCACATTTCCCTCCACACCCATTCGGTGCCACACGCCGTCCAAATCATTCAACTCACGCGTCGCTCTCCTTCCGCGTCCCAAAGTCCTCGACCATGTCTACATTCCGAGCGTAGGCTCGCGTATCGTCCGCTATTACGACCTTGGCTTGGTACGTTATGACCTCCCACCCTCACGCCCACTCAAGCCGCCACCATCAAATTCTTCAACGTCCTCGCATACATTGCCCCACCAGACAAGCAAGCCTCGTGCCCCCGTCGTACGTTATAACGTTTCCGTCCCCACGACACCTGTAGGTCCCGCCGACATAATCTTCGCGACCGTCTCCGTCCAGCCACTAGACCGGGGTGTCACTGTTCGCAGTGCTACTGTATCCGTAGAGCGACGAATTGATCTCCATAATACCCCCGCCGCTCCCACTCCACTTGTGACAACGGGTATCAACTACTCAGCGGCGCCCTCCCCTTCGCCCACCGCTACCTTGTCTCCAGCTTCTCCAACACCCTCATCTCAGTCGGGTGACCGCTCTTCGGAAGATGCTTCTACGCCGACCACCTCTCGCTTCGGTCGTGACCGTCTAGACATTCCATCATATTCGTCTTCTAGTCAGAGCTTCGCGACCTTTGATTCTGTGGCCAGCAACTATTCGAGCTCTTCTACGCGTCCTTTGCTATCTCCCTCTAGCTCCGATGGTCCGACACCACCCATTCCAATTCCCCGGTCACATTCCTCTCCTGCTCCTACACCGTCACCTTCATCATCGTTTTCTTTCTCTCCGCTCACGCCGTCTCCTTCAGCGTCTTCAGAATCCCTACTGAAAACGCTCAGCTCGACTCTAGTCTCCGCCGAAGCTGCTTCCTTCACGTGCGATCCGTCAGGTGTCTGGACAAAGACTCTGACACTACAGTGGCCCGAAGGTCGCGGACATTACAGGTGGGCGGTCGGTGAGACAATGCAGAGCGACTTCGCGTCAGTGCGATTCCTTGTACGGACCAAACTCGTCGTTCATGGTCCGGGCGGCACGGACGCGCTGGAGCTCGAGCCGAAGGAGCTGACCATCGTCTCCACGAACGACACGGACCGGCGAACCGCGATGGAAAAATGGGCGGAACAGAAGGAGAGTGCACTTCGGAACAAGTCCAAGAGCCCGTGGCGGCGGCGCGGAGAAGAGTTGAGTGGCCCCGAGAGCACGGCCGCAAGCGGTAGTGGCCACAGAAAAGAGAGCGGCTATGGACTGCCCTCCCCACCACAAACTCCAGCACAGTCATCTGAAGGCTCAGATGGTCGCAAGCTCTCTTCCGCACATGGATCGAGCAGTGGCACCAGCAAACCGCCCCGCAAGAAGGCGTCGCGAAGACCTCACACGTCGGCCGGGCCGAGAGACAAATCCAACTTTGCGTACTCGGCACCAGTAGGAGAGATGAGGGTGCGCTCCGATCCTGACCGCGAGGCGCTAACCAGCCGGGGTTCGGCCTCGAGTTCGTCCGCGTCGCAAGGTGACGGCCACGGGCACTCGCACGTGGGGCGACGGCTCAAGGAGAGCGGCCTTGGGGAGAGCATGCTGTACGCGGTGGAGATGGTAAAGGGCAAGTCGCGCGCCCGCGAGGGGGAGAAGCGCGCACGCGACGAGAGCACGAGCCACGAGGAGCGCGAGCGCCGTGAGCGGCCGAAGAGCACAGGGCTCGGGCTGCAGCTCGGCCTCGAGCGCGACCAGGTGCGCGCTTGGGAGGAGGAGCTCGCGCGCATCGAGCTGCAATCGCGGCGCAGCAGCGCGGGCATGCTGGGCTCGTGGGGCACATCGCGCCGGCGCAACGGTGGGTAGCCGCAGCCCCGTCTTCTGGAGCTTCGAGCCATCTTTGTGGATTCTGCGCGCGCACTGTGGACGGTCTCTGCACGCGTAGCCTAATCCTGAGGCAGACCCTGGGCCGCACATGCACGCGCGTCCGTGCTCGCCGATGCCCCGCCCCAGGAGTCCACCCGACCGAACACGCGGCGCGACTTCCATCCATCCATCCGTCCTTCGACACTTCGACACTTCGACCCTTCGACCGCCACCACCACGACCCTTTTGAGTTTCGGACTTTCCTGCCTCCGACTTTGGCCGCCCACGCCGCGCGCGCAAGGATCGATCTTGCCATTGTTTAACAGTTTGCGACTCGAGCGGTCGCCTCGTCTTCGCCGACCCGGAACTCGTTCATATCGTCGTTTGTATTCTCCCTTCGTCGCCTTTTTCTCGTCTCGCGCACGGTCTGCAGGTTCGCACATACGTTTGTCTCTGTCTGTTTGTGTATCTCGTCTTTCTCCGCCTCTGTCTCTCATCAACCGCATCATCATTCCTCTCTGAGCCCCTTGTCTCGCACATGCATACGTACAATGTCTGTTCCTCGTACTCCTCAAACTTGGCATGCACAACGTTAACTGAATTTGCACACACACCTCACGCTATAGTGTAATACCGCCCGTCATCGATTCATCCATGATATTTAATAACCCCCTCACCCCGTTGTCGCGTCCAGCTCACCTTACAAACTCGGCATACGGATACGTCGTATTTATGCATCATCATACCTAGCGCTGGCCCGGATCATCCCCCTTCCCTTTCCCTTCTCCCCAAACCCTGCCCGTGTCGCCCACAGCGAGCTTCTTCGGGTTCGATGCTCGCAAGGCTTCGATCTTCGAACCCGCGACGCTGGCGCGTCGCCGGTCGTCCGGCCTGGACATGCGACGTCGCCGTGCATGCATGCATGTATCTCTCTGCGCGCGTGCGTGCGTGTGTATGTGACGGGTCGCCCGGACGGCGGACGACGCCACGCCGCACGCGCGGGCGGAATATTGGCTCTACGTATGTATGCAGCCTAGCTTTGGAGCGGGGCAATTTATCCCTCCGCGCCCATCCTCTAGCACTAGAAAACGCCGATCGCACCCTAATTCCCTCCCGTATGGTTAGCACTGAGTCTGTTGTAAACATGTTGACGTAGCCGGCGGTATATACAAGCTTGGCTTAACGTGGGTCGTGACAGAAACGCTGGCCGCGCTCCATCGTGCTGCTGCCCGCGCCCCCGTGCTTATCCACTTGCACATGGAGGGCTTCTTCCGCGGACTCTTCGAACGCTCGACTGTGCTCGCCCCCCTGCAAGTGCTTGCTTGGCTTCGGACGTCATAATCGCTGCAGCCGGGCATCCGACATTTTCGACGTCCATCAGGATGCACAGCGACAGAGATGTTCGGTGCACGGTTCGCTTGCCAACGCCCACAGTCGCCGGCCGGAGACGACGCCTCGGACGCGCGAGCTGCGAGCACGGAGAAGCTGTCGAAGACGGCGACCATCAGCGCGCCCGACGGGCTCGATTCCGTTCGGGTCGCGCGTCGACGATATTTCGGTGTGTGTGATGAGTGTGTACTGACGCACTAGCTACATGTTCTAGTAGTTTGTGGGGCGCCATTCCGAGTAGTACGTGTGTTGTCCCTCTCAACCGCTTGCGGGGCGTCGCCGCGACGCGGCGAACCCGAAGCGTTGCGTATATTCCAATTCCAAGACATCTGGCATAACGACGAGGCTTGCGTTAGACTCGCTTCCAGACTTAGACTTTGGCCACGAAGCTAGAGAGTGCGAACGGTACTCAGTTCTATATTGACGGTAGCTGGCCTCGCGGGATGCGCGGGTGCTGTTGCGTCGAGATTACTGCAGGTTAATTTGTGGACGAATAGGCCGGGTGCTGGCAGCTGGTGTTGCGTTGCGGCGCTGGGCTCCGGGTCTAACCGGATTTGGGCCAGATCGAGCTTCGACGCTTCGCGGATTTTGCCAAACCTTCCGAACTGGCGGACTCGATCTGCCTTGAACGTTGATCGTTATCGGAATTTCGCTTACGAATATTGGCGGTCGCTGCAGGCGCCCGGTCTCGACCCGGCGTCTTCCCTCCGGGTCTCATCTGGTGGTCCCCCCAACGAATATACCCCCGACGTACGCTTCATCCCAGATTTCAATCTTATCGTCGTCTGTCATTGTTCTTGCGCCAACTCAGAGTCAAACCCTCGTCGCGGAAGGTGGACCGGGTGGCACCAGCCAAGAAGAACTATCAGACAGCGGCCACAGCGTCATGGGGTCACCCTCGTCGCCATGGAGCATAGTCCAGAACGAGACAGATGGTATGCAGCGCGCTCGTCGCAGCGGCCTGCGGGGGGCGTGTTTGCAAAGATGCTGGGAAGCGGGCCATGCTCCCAGCTTCTGCGTGTCGAATTCCCCCGCGTCTCCGCTGTTGCCAGGCGCGCGGGACGGCGAAGATGGCACGAAGAGAGCCAGAAGCCCGACACGCGGCGGTGAGTAGCTCCGGGCACAGTTGGAAGAACATGGGGATGGAATAGCACTCCAGAAATGAGAAGAGGTCTCAGCGGCACGGGTTGGACGGGCAGATGCACGGCGCGCCGTTGCGCCTGGAGTCGAGGCGACGCAAGAACCTCTAAGAACCCTGCGTCGAGTGACCACGGAGAAGTACGTACACAAGCTGGATGTTGTGCGCCCGGGGCTCATGCGAGGTGCGCAGAGCGCATGGCGAATATCTCGCGCCCCCCAGTGATGTAAGCGCGGATGCTTCTCCGTTTCTTGTGCACGTCAGAGGGTCTTCCAATAGCACGCAGGCCGTCAACACACTCAATTGTGCACTCGTTCAGGAAGCTTGGCGCCCCGGCGCGTGGAGACCTAAAAAGTACAAGGTTGGGAGTTTGTCAGCGCGTGTCTGCGGCTCCGAAAAGCTATGATGGACACACAGACACGCCCGAGATCGATATCCACCCCAGCCGATACGAATCCTTTCAGGCTTGCTCTGTGCAAGTGCTCGCTGCTCCGCATCGAGGAGCTCGACCATCAGCGCACATCTCCAACGTCGGAAGCGATGCGGGCCGGGTCCGGTGCGCATCGACGAACCGACGTACTTGCACCGGTCCGTCGCACTCTTCGCTACAATTGCTGGATCATAGCGAGCTGTTGGTGGCGTTCGGAAGAGGAGGGTGTCGACACGCTGCTCGAGTGCCGAACGCAGCTGCATTGCCTTCTCCACGACAATGAACGTTGGCTGATCGCAAGCAGCGGCCCGATGCGCACTTCTTCCCTCATCTGTCTTTGTGCGCCTCCGCTGCGCCGATGTGAAGGACAAGACCAGCTGATCGTTTTCCCTCGTCGGCTAGAACCTGCCCATCGTGGCTTTACCACACCGCATGCACACGAACACGTCCGACGAAGATCGGAGGATTCGTAAGTTCTCAATCCGACTCTCTGGCCTCCCGGCCACGAGGTGGGTGTGTTGTGGTCTTTGACGCGGCCAACAATGTTGTTCACTCTGTGCTGACCACCCTGCTTAACGTCTAGCGAGATCCCGCCAAGCATCACATCACAGATGAGCATGATGCCCAGGTAGGTCATGGCAATGAGATCTGTTTTGTACATCGCGGGCGCTGTTCGGCGTGCAGATGCATGCAGCGCGCCAAGGCCATTACGCTCATGCCGCTTTCTTAGAACTTGCCCCATTTGGGATGTTGTGGTGCACAGTGGTCGAAGGGTTCGAGTTCGCTTAGACAAAGGCGAGCTTGTGTGTACTACGCACGTCTTATCACTCGCTTGTGCCAACACGTCTTCGATCCTTCTGCCCAGTTTCGCCGAGGACACGTTCACCCTCACAAGACTCGTAGCTTTTACATTGCCTTGTGCTTTGCCCTTCTATATGGGACGGTGTGAGCACTCGGCTCCAACTTCGAACCTTGCGGCATCGGCTCCGCCGTGCTGACATATCAGCTTCAGCGAGAATAAGCTGCACGACTACTCGGCAGGGGAGCAAACGCGGGTCACACCATGCAGCGTTCTTTCCGCGTTCCCATGTGGTTATCGATACACGCTCGCCGTCGTGGCTCGCAGGCGCATCTCCGGAGCCGCCGAGGCTATACACTCCCACCTCGCAGCACATGGTCATCTCTCCATGCGCGTTTCTCGACATCCCAAGACGGCCGTTGTATCACACACTGTCGCTGCGGATGTATGTAGTCTCTTGTGTATGTTGTGATGCGGGCGCTGATAGTGTCAGTGATCGGACGTGAGTGGCCCAACAAATCTATCCTCGGTAGCCAATTTGCAGTCCCATCCCAAGAGCTTCAACCGTCCGGCTGGTTCTGCGGACGCCACCACCAAGCAGCGTGACCTCAGCCCTGGGATTTCTGTACCGATGAGCAGGCTGCCGCTCGCATCTGCCTCCGCATTCATACACGTGTTGCCTCTAAACCGGCGGATGACCGGATGACCAACACATCTCGGGCGCAATTCGAGCTCGAGCGTGTACTTGCATACCCTTCTGAGCTCTCCGACCCGCCTTTACGGCACTGCGGCACCGAGAGGACAAGACGCGCGAGGGCCAGACCGTCCGAAGCACACATTGGCCGACGCTTCTTGTGTTCTTGTCCATGCAGCTCCACTCCTCGTGGGTTATGACACGATTGGGCGCCGATGAGCTGCCTTTGGGGATGAACTCTGAGCACCGGAGGTTGTGTGCGTGCCGGCCACCCTATCGAGCCGTTCGGTCGGCCAGGTACTAGAATATGGTAGCTGTGTTTTGCTTTACGGTCGCCGCATATACATAAGGAAACCGAGGGAATGCGAGCGATCATCGGTGAGTGATGATACGTAGATTCATAGCAAGTATTTCTCATACGGGATATGGGCAGCAAAACTCGGATAACCTTGGCCCGCACCGTAATGTGCTCCGAAAACTCTCACAGATCCCAAGGAAGCCGTTTTGACCGCGCATGCGGCCTCAAGGCCAGTCAGTGGATTATCCTACCTAGGCCTGCACCAAAGTGGCTACTTCCTCTCCCGTCCCTCCCAGCCTCCCCACAATCACAAGCGATGGGAGCTGTCAAACATGCCCTTATGCCTGATGCGCACTCTACCTTCAGTCTGGCCTACCAGCATCGTGCTGATAGGTTTCAGGCGCCATCTTGAACGATCAGCCGTGGTAAGGGGGAGAAAGGCACCCCCAGCGGATGGATTCCGTCAACATGGGATGAGTGGCATCCGTCCACATTCCATGGCCGACTATTGCCCACGCGCGACGTCCGAAGCCTGTCCAACATGAAATTACCCGTGAAGCGCAGGGGGAGAGCCGTGCATATATGGCCCCTCCGGACGCCTTCCTCGCACAAGCATAGACATTCTGGGTATGCGCCGCTCTACCCGGGCGAGGGGTGCTCGGCGAGAATGACGAGGGAGCTGGGCCCCATCCCCGCTCTAGCCACCTGCGTGGCCGGCTCTCCACGGTGGGCCAGTGCGCGCGCCACGTTTTCGACGCGGTAAGCGTTCATTTGCCTCTGCTTCTCGCGTTCTCATATTCGTATGGGTGGGAAGCTCGAGTGAGACCGGGGACCGGTGGGTGCGCAGAGGGGGGGGGGGGGGGGGGGGGGGGGGGGGGGGGGGGGGGGGGGGGGAAGGCGAAGGCCTGAGGGATTGAAGGGGAAGGGGCGCAGGTTCCGTAAGTGGGCAGGACCTCGAGAGTTCTGGTCGTGTGCGATGACCGGTGCCGATTTTGCCGCAGGGCTCGACGAATCGTCGGGTGGCCGTCCGTGGCGTTTCTGTGCCATATCGGTACGAAGGACGGGCAAACTCTCGGTCAAGCGTATCGTGATGACGCTCGTCCCCGAGATTGAACGTCACTTTATGCTCAGGCTCATGCCGCGGCATGGCGGTCAAACGAGTGAGACGACGTGTCGGAAGGAGAAAGAGACTCTCGGTGGCGTGTGTTCCCTGGAGTCGCCCCCGAACGTGGGTCAAATAAGCACCATGGCCACACGAGTTGCCGGAGCCTTCCAGCCCATGGGTGAACAAGACGCCAGCCACATTGACCCATGACAGCTGTCGGTGCCATCCCAGTGCTCGTGCTCAGTCAGTGCAGTCAGTCAGTACACAAACGTTTCTGGCACATGACGAACCCTGGGCGAGGGCCTCCCGCCAAGCGTTCCCAGTGGATGCACGGCATGTCAGCCCAAAGTGGTCTGCGTTGTTTGCGTCGTGGGTCACGGCTCACCGATTTCCCTAAAGCGGCTGAAGAGCTGGGATTGAATTCGCAGCTGCGGACTCCGAAGGATCCGAAGGAAATGCGTCCTCAGTAGCGGGAGGTTAGCTTATGAAAATTACGGCCACCGTGGACCGCGGTCTCTTCGATGTAGCGGAGTATATTCTGAGTGCCTGTTCCAGTACCAGTATTTACCCATGGCCACGATCGTCGTCGAATCATAATCGGCGACGAGCTTGACGAACAGCGACATGACAGGCCAATTTGTCAAGGAATCTGCGGTGACATCGCATTCACACACAAAGCGGTTCACTGCGCAATGATGACAGACTTGATTCCAACATATCACAGGGGGGCGGGAAGCATCCGTTCAATCTCGTCCTCAGACTCGTCGTCGCTGTCTGCGCTTCGTTCGGCGTCGTCGCGCGTGAGAGCCTCAAGCTGTTCCAAGTCCCAGCCGATCATGGACTTTTTCATCTGCAAGCCCCTAACCGCAGCCGCCAGCTTTGCAAGGACATCGTCTCTGCAAACAGTCGCGAGCAATCAGTTCATGATACGTGGGCGCGCGCAGCGCGGCGATGACTTACTCGGCATAGGTAAGCGTCCACACGCAGAAATCGTCGACCCAAATTTTGCTGTAGACGTAATACACGTCATGGTGGTCCAGGATGTCCTTCATCTCAAGTAGGGCTCGGGTGACCACTCGCTTCCCCCGCGCCAGCAGCGCTGCAACGTCCGCACGGCAGGCCTCTGCCAACACGAATGACCGATAGAGAGGGAAGGCCAGAGACCGCCGGTAGGAAGTCGTGAACGTGGCTGCTAGCTCAGGCTCCGAGAATTCGGAAGGATCAGAAGCAGGTGTCGGGCTGTAGGGCGGGGGATCGAGGGCAGAGAATGCGGGCGTGAGAGAGGAAAGGGTCCATGCGCTCTCCGGCGTTGGATCGTGCTGCGTGGTGCGCGTCTCGTATGCATATGCAAATAGCAGCGTGAGTAAGGTGAGGTAGAGGTTGTGGATCTGCGCGGGCGTGGCCAGGTCTGGATGGGAGGTCAGAAGCTCGCTCGGGGGAATGACGGCCGGTGCTACGCACACTCTTTGCGTGGAAGACGCAGCATCACAAGATTTTCCTTCTCTGTGTATTGTAACTCTTCGGTGCTTGTAGTGTGTGGGTTGGGCCAAGCGACGAGCTCTCGGATATACTCGTCATCCGCATAATCGGCCCTGGGGACCCGTCGGTTTGGTGAGGGCGCCGTCTAGACAGGGTGGCTTGGATGCTCACATATAGTACTCTTCGTCCCATTTCTCCTCCTCGTGCTTGAGGCGCCGCGAGCGGCGTTCTTGCGGCGAGCAAGTCTCTGCGTCAGTCCCTAACTCGTTCACTTCGTTCTCCGTGTGCTCCACGTGTCTGAAATACCCGGAGTGCATGTCTAAAAACCCATACCGCCGCTCCACGGTCGTCTGCAGAGGTGGAAGAGGCTCTGGAATGGTTTGAGGTAGTTGCCAGTCATTCTCAGCAGCTATCCATGACCTCATATGAGCATAGAATAGCAGCAAATCGTCGCAGGGCTGTGCGTACCTTCTAGTATCTCTTGGTGCTCTAGAGACAAGTTTTGTGTCCGTGCAGCTAGCTCGTCGTCCGCATCAACGATCTCGTTATCTTGGGAGTCGAGGACCTCGATGACGGGCTCAGCCGGCGCGCTTTTGGACGGCCGAGGGGCAAGGAGCTTAGCAAGCAGGTCGAGGTCCTTGAATACCTGACCGGGAACCTCCTTCGTCAGGGTGACGGTCAGATATCCGGTACTCGGGTCATATATGGCAGATGAGGCGTCATCTTCGGTGAGCGGATGTGAGAAGTTGAGGCGCAGGAAGTACGGATTGATATGAACGCTGAAGAGCGTCTCGTCGACGTTGATCTCGACGTCGGATGCCTACTTCCGGTTGGCAAATTTTCAGCATATAGCGGGCGCGCAGGGGTGCAAAACACTTACTCGCACAGAGGGGCAGTATATTGTGATTATGACCGACTTGTCTGTCTGGGAGCACGAGAAGCGCGGGGTGATCATGGTGGTCTCGGAATGGTTTTGTACGAGGATGGGCGCTCCGTCTCGGAGTGGACGCCAGTCCTCCGAGATCGCAGATTTAGCACTCGAAAGCCTCTTTGCCACCCCGCGCTACGCCGTTTCACCTCCACCCGGTGACTACAAAGTACCCCGCGTCAGACAGTAGACTGTGAGCGCAGCTCCAAGTGAGATAAGGAGGAAACATAGGCTGAGACGAGAGACTGACTCGGAGTTAGTCAGACTCGCGGCTTGCCCCCGGTGTGAGCTCGAGACCACCGCTACTTAAGTATCTTCTCTCCACCACCTCGACCATCGGACCTCCCCTGCACTCTCTCCATCATGGCTATAGACACCCAGGTCAATCCAAAGCGTTGCTATCGGCCTGATACCAGTTTTGACGCGGATCCATGAACCTTATAGAAACTCCCAGCGTTTCCTCCGCTTTCGACGGTCGAGCAGATCATCCTCAAGGAGAAGAGAGGAAACTGTGTCCCAGTCTACGTCGAGCTTCCTGGAGACCTCCTCACTCCATGCGTCGCATACCTTCGGATAGCCAAGGACTCAAAGTACAGCTTCTTGTTGGAGTCAGTCGTCGCGGGAGAGAACTTGGCGCGGTACAGCTTCATCGGAGCAGGTGCGTCTCTTGATCATGGATGGCCTCATACAGCAGCACTAACTCCCGAAATCCGCAGACCCGTTCAAGATCATTAGGGTAGGCCCCAATGAGGAGGTCAACGGCGATCCCATGGCTGTCCTGCAAAAGGAGCTCGGGGTATACAAGTACGTGAAGCTTCCGGAGGTGCCCACATTCACCGGTGGTGCTATCGGCTATGTGGGATACGACTCCGTTCAACACTTCGAGCCGAAGACTGCACGCCCATTGGATGACCCGCTACGCATCCCTGAAGCTATCTTCATGCTCGTGGACACCCTCCTCATCTACGACCATCTCTACCAAAGCGTCAAGGTGGTCTCGCATGTCTTCTGTCCGGGAGACGCGGGTCAGGTCAACCTCTCCTTCATCTACCAAACTGCCGTATCCAAGGCAAGGAGGCTGGCCAAGCTGGTGATGAGCAGCACAACTCCAGAAGTATATCAACAGCCGATTGTGCTTGGGAATGAGGCTGTATCAAATGTCGGGAAGGAAGGCTACGAAGGCTTCGTCAAGAAGCTCAAGGAGCATATCGTGGCAGGAGACATTATCCAAGCAGTTCCTTCGCAGAGGCTAGCACGACCGACGACTTTGCACCCATTCAACGCCTACCGACACTTGCGCCGCATCAACCCTAGTCCTTACATGTTCTATCTCGATTGCGGTCACTTGCAGGTCGTTGGTGCTAGCCCAGAAACGCTTTGCAAAGTCGAGAAGAACAAGGTGTACAATCACGCCATTGCGGGGACGATCCGGAGAGGAAAGACCGTGGAGGGTTCGTCTTCTGTCTCTGTCTACCTTCGCTCACGAACTAATTGATCAATCGGCGGTAGAGGATGAAAAGCTCGGCGCAGAACTCCTCGCGTCAGAAAAAGACAGAGCGGAGCATATCATGCTCGTCGATCTCGCGCGGAACGACGTCAACAGGGTCTGCAAGCCAGAAACCGTGCATGTCGACCACCTCTTGCGGCTGGAGAAGTTTAGTCACGTCATTCACTTGACGTCCCAAGTATCAGGCTTGTTGCGGGAGGAGAAGTCAAGGTAAGATTCAGTGTCAACGTTCTCCAACGGTGGAGCTCATGCGCCTGCAGATTTGATGCGTTCCGGTCCATCTTCCCTGCTGGGACGGTCTCTGGAGCCCCAAAGATTAGGGCCATTGAGCTCATTTATGATCTTGAGAAGCAACGGCGCGGTATCTACGCTGGTGCTGTTGGCCGCTTCGACTTCGCGGAGGACGAGATGGACACCTGTATCGCGATCCGCACCATGGTGTTCAAGGATAGCGTCGCGTATCTTCAAGCCGGAGGTGGTATCGTCTTCGACAGCGTAGAAGAAGACGAGTACATAGAGACCATCAACAAGCTCAAGGGCAACATGCGCGCTCTCGAGGCAGCTGAACGTAGGTTCATTAACTCGACCACACGGGTTTGGCGATGCTAACCGTTTGAGCAGAGTATTGGTATGATATCCAGAACGCAAAGACCGCACCGACACCGTGATGTAGTTGATTAGAGGACATAATATAGCTGTAGTAGTAGTGATCTATGCCAATGGCTCCCTCGGCCTCGACCTCTTGCTCGCTGACACGGCAGCCCTTGCCTGCTCCTCCTGGTAGATTGCCACACCTTCACGACCGGCGACGCTGAGCAACCCGGCGACGAGCTCAGCCGTCCGAGTGCTTTCGTCATTCGCAGGAATAGGGTACATGACGATTCGGGGGTCGACGTTTGAGTCGACGATGCCGATAGTCGGTACATGCTCCAGAGCACATTCCCGGATAGCGTGAATGTTGGCGATGGGATTGAGGAAGATGGCGAGGTCGGGGACGACTTGCGTCTCGCGGGCGACTTCGGGACCGAACATATGGACTTTGTTCGTCAGAGTACCCGGCAGCCATCGTTCACCGACGTGGTAGCCTTGCTTGCCCATGCGTTCTGCCGCTAGACGCACTGCGGAGCGGAGGTCCGTACGTGTCCCGACGAAAACGACGGAACCCCCGCGCGCAGCGACACCACGTACGACCTGTGCGGCTCGGCGGAGTAGTGGTAGCGTGTGGTCGAGGTCGATGATAGTGATGCCGGCCCGAACACCATAGGCGTATGGCACGAAGTTGGGATTCATCCGCTTTTGTGAATGACCAAAGTGTGCGCCAGAGGCGAGGAGAGCGGACATGGTGATGTCCGAGGGGGCTACGGGTCGGTGGAGGGTATGGTGGGGCTGGAAGGTATTATCTCGCGTCTGGGTTGAGCCATATTCGCCAAAGGTTTCGACTGGTGTCTATGTGTAAGGTTCTGTGTACCTCACACATTGTAAGTGGGATCTACGCACGCAGAGTCTTGTACTGGGCCCGTTCGAGCTGGAAATTGGTCCAATCCTCTGGCGTCTCGAGAGGGGTCCCCTCAGCCTTGGCAAATGAGGAGTTTTGTCGGGCCTGAGCTGAAACCGACGCCTTTGCTGCCGCTGCAGCTCGGCATGAAGAGCGAGCGACGGGTCGGAGGAGAGAGAGGGCCATAGGTGGATGTGGCTCGAGCCTCTGGCTTTAACTTAGAGTCGGACGCGGCGGATGGCAAGTTGCGCGTCTAGCGCGCGTGGCAGTCGCTTACCTCAGCAGGCCGTGCCGATTTTTTTTCCTCTTCATCTGCTCGAGGCCTTCAGCTTGGCTTCACCCTCACCCTCACCTCTCCCACCTTCTCTCCCTCTCCTTCACTCTTTCTCTTTTCATCAAAAATGGAGGACATCTTCGACGGCGCTGTTGGCATTGATCTCGGTACCACCTACTCGTGAGTCTGAACGCGGATCTTCCCCCGTTTACCTGTAGCTTACCCAATCTCGCAGTTGCGTCGGTGTTTGGCAAAACGACCGCGTCGAGATCATTGCCAATGACCGTAAGTACACCATATCAAGTTTTCAAAGCTTTTACCAACGATGTGCGCGTAGAGGGCAACCGTACCACCCCCTCCTACGTCGCTTTCTCCGCTGAGGAGCGTCTGATCGGTGATGCCGCGAAGAACCAGGCGGCGATGAACCCCAAGAACACCGTCTTCGATGCGAAGCGTCTTATCGGCAGGAGATACGAGTGAGTTGGGCAGCGCATGAAGTGCGATATGGCATACTCAATTTTAATCGATATTTAGTGACCCCGACGTCAAGAAGGACATGACGCACTGGCCTTTCGAGGTTATCGAGAAGGACGGCTCTCCCCTGATCAAGGTTAACTACCTTGGCGAGGAGAAGACCTTCAGCCCTCAGGAGATCTCTTCCATGGTCCTCACGAAGATGAAGGAGATCGCTGAGGCGAAGCTTGGCAAGACCGTCAAGAAGGCTGTTGTCACGTAGGTGCTCGAATGTTTTCTGCTTTACGCAGGCGCTTACACGATCATCCAGCGTCCCTGCGTACTTCAACGACTCGCAGCGTCTCGCGACCAAGGATGCTGGTTCCATCGCTGGCCTCGAGGTTCTCCGTATCATCAACGAGCCCACCGCGGCCGCCATTGCCTACGGTCTTGACCGCCAGTCCAGCGCGGAAAAGAACGTCCTCATCTTCGATCTTGGTGGTGGAACTTTCGATGTCTCCCTGCTCAACATCACCGGCGGTGTTTTCGCTGTCAAGGCTACTGCTGGTGACACCCACTTGGGCGGTGAGGACTTCGACAACAACCTCCTTGAGCACTTCAAGAAGGAGTTCCAGAAGAAGACTGGCTTCGACATCTCTGACGATGCTCGTGCGCTCCGTCGTCTCCGCTCGGCTTGCGAGCGTGCCAAGCGCACTCTCTCGAGCGTTGCTCAGACCACCGTTGAGGTCGACTCGCTCTACCAGGGTGAGGACTTCTCGGCGAACATCACCCGTGCTCGTTTCGAGGAGATCAACGCCGCCCTCTTCAAGTCCACCCTCGACCCCGTTGAGCGTGTGCTGAAGGATGCCAAGATGCCCCGCGAGAAGGTCGACGACATTGTCCTTGTCGGTGGCTCCACCCGTATCCCCAAGGTCCAATCCCTCGTCTCCGAGTACTTCGGTGGCCGTCAGCTCAACAAGTCTATCAACCCCGACGAGGCTGTTGCGTACGGTGCCGCTGTCCAGGCTGCCGTCCTCACTGGCCAGACCTCGGACAAGACTCAGGACCTCCTCCTCCTTGATGTTACTCCCCTTTCCCTCGGTGTCGCCATGCAGGGTGACATCTTCGGTGTTGTCGTCCCCCGCAACACCCCTATCCCCACCAACAAGTCTCGTGTCTTCACCACCGTCGAGGACAACCAGACCACTGTCACCTTCCCCGTGTACGAGGGCGAGCGCACTCAGTGCCGCGACAACCGTCTTCTCGGCGAGTTCGAGCTCACTGGCATCCCTCCCATGCCCCGTGGCCAGGCGGAGCTTGTCACCACCTTCGAGGTCGACGCGAACGGTCTCCTCAAGGTCACCGCTCAGGACCGTGCATCTGGCCGCAAGGCGCAGATCTCGATCACGAACTCCGTTGGCCGTCTCTCGTCTGTTGAGATCGAGCAGATGATCAAGGACGCCGAGCAGTACAAGCAGGCTGACAAGGAGTTCAGCGCGCGGCACGAGGCCAAGGCCGACCTCGAGAGCTACATCCACCAGGTCGAGAACACGATCACCAGCCCCGAGATCGGCATGAAGATCAAGCGTCATGCTAAGTCGCAGGTCGAGGCTGAGCTCGCGCGCGCACTCGAGAAGCTCGAGATCGAGGACTCGACCGCGGATGAGCTCCGCAAGGCACAGCTCGGCATCAAGCGTGCCCTCCAAAAGGCGACCGCGGGCATGCGGTGAGACGCGCCTCATGGCGATTCTCTCTCCTTGTCCGTATCTATTCGCGCGTAGACTGGTGTAGGATGTATTGATGCTCTGGTCTGGCGTCGTCTTTGTGTTCTTTCGCATCCTGTTGTTGTCCCATGTTCTCAGTACAAAATTGAAGCTCTCTTCTGTACATGTAGCTTTGATGTCACGACCATCATGAACAGAAATCCATGGCTTCGGTGTACAAAACCCACACTTCCTGTGCGATTGAGTATGCTTGCCTGACTCATAGTGATACAGTGGTGCCAATGACATTTTTACGAGTTCATAGCACGGTGCACCCGCAATGCAACCTCGAGGATCCAGAGCTCTTCGTCAGCGCCGTCGCACAACGCCTTGTCTGCCTCCGCGAAAGCGAGAGCGCACCGAGTCTTCTGACGTGGTGTGAGTGTTGGATGTACCACGACGTGATCATGCAACTGTTCGTGTCAAGTTAAATGACATTCATAACTGGAGATGAGCGCATATATGCAGGCAGCATACCTGAGAAATGATTTGCGACGCAGAATATCCTTCTCGAGTGATGGCCTTGACTTTCCTCTTCACATCGTCAAAGCCCTTCGCTTTTACTCGCCCCGACTCGTCCAAATCGATGTCCATTCCATCCCCTCCAATGCGCTCTATGCCAAGCGCTGTAGCGAAGTCCTCAATGACGGTGTCGGGCACTACACCAGCGATCTCCTGCACGTCGCGCGGTGTGATTGGTGCGGGCGGTGTACTTGCAAGAGCAAGGCGGGAAGCAGATTGGAGGTAGGTAATGGCGCGACGGAGGTCGCCTTGAGAGGTTGAGATGAGTGCGTCGATCGTCTCAGGATTCACGGGCACGTTCTCAGCAGACGCAATCTGAGCTAGGCGGGTAGAGGTCGAGGCGGGGTCGAGGGGCTTGAAGCGGAATTTGGAACATCGTGAGGCAAGGGGCTCGATGATCCTGTTCGATGCGGATACTTGTGAGCATAGTTCAAGGAATGGATGTGGGGTCGACTAGGACAGAGGCACCGGGCGGGGACGCAGCTCTCACCTCGTCACGTAGTTGCAGACCAAGCAAAAGCGCGTAATGCGCGCATACAACTCCATGATACGTCGGAGGGCGGCTTGAGCATCTTGGGTCATGGAGTCGGCCTCGTCAAGGATGATGATTTTGTATGGTGGACATGGGTATGTCTTGCCGTCAGATGCCACGGCTTGTGCACGGGGCGTCTGACGGGCGAAGTTCTTGATCTTCTCGCGGACAATGGAAATGCCGCGCTCGTCCGAGGCGTTGAGCTCAAGCACACGAGAGCGGAAGTTGTCGGGGCTAAACACCGTCAGTCCTCTTGGCACAAGCGGAGAGAGTCAGACTCACCCAAAGAGCTGCCTAGCCAATGCGAGTATAGTGGATGTCTTTCCCGTCCCTGGTGGTCCGTAGAATAGCATGTGAGGCAGCTTGCTTGAAGTGAGAAGGTTGCTATGAGCAGCCATGGTACGTCGCTCTTACATTGGAAGAAGTCAACGTTTTCCGTAGAACAGCGACGGTATGTTCTTGGGCGGATACATCGTCAATTGTTTTGGGTCGGCTACGATCCCTGTGTCAGCGGGGCACGCTCTGGTGTACCACCCCTCACTTACTATTTCTCGACCCATGGTTGATGTTGAGGGTCTACTGCCTGCTTTTGCGCTGCCCTAGACTGTTGAGGCTGGAAAAAGGACATGGTGTAAGGAAATGGGGGCCTGCGGCGGCGAGCGAGGCTGGAATGGTGGTGGCTTGGGTCAGTGGCCCGGGACGCGACGTGACGCGTCCTTGGTCGCGAAACATCACGCGTCGTCACAATAGGAGGGTGTGCTGTGACTGAGCGCGTCGTCGCCATTTCTGACCTCGACCTCCTCCGTCCACTACCCCGCGTGCGTTCCTGCAAACCACCCAGAGACTCTGATGAGCGTGATGACGGACGCAGACATTAATAAAGGTGCAGTACTGAACTTGCATCTCATGCTTACAAGTCTCACGACCTCCGCTATAGGGACGATACGTGCGGAGGTCGCGACCGATGGTGAGTACTTGGAGCCAATACGCGTAGTTACGTGCTGAGTTTGTGCAGCCAAGGATGGCAAGCCATCTCTTGTAGAACTTAGGAATGGCAAGCTTGTCCTCAGGCAGAAGATATTGTCGTTTGAGAAGCTATCCGAAACCATGCAAGGTATGTCCAATATTTATGAAGCAATCCAGGTGGCACGTGTGAATGCATGTCGCCGCAGAGATTGTGAAGTTCAGGGAGATGCTGGAGCACAGGTTGGAGGTGAAAGAGCCTCCATTGGATATGGTACCGGACGAGCATAAGCCAGTGATTGCTAAACTGGTACACGAGAGGTGCGTTCAATATCATAGCCTGAATACACGATAGTGCCTTGAACTTGGCACAGCGACAAAACTCTTCAGGCACTTTCCAAGCACGTACAGCAACAACTACTCCCAGCCGTGGACGAGGACGAAGAACAAGACGATACCGCAACGATACTACCTTTGGATACTGTTGAAGACGCGATTAAGTCAATAGCAAGACGCGTCAATTATGGCCTGGAGAGCCCTCCGGATGGCGGTAAGGTCCCAGCTGCTTGGCTTATATGGAGATGGGAGGTGTCAGATCCCTACCGAGACTGGCTGCCTAAGAACGCCAGGGAGAAAGTGGATACGAGGATTCGGGAGCGTTTGCAGGTGCGTTGTTCTACGCGCCGCTATCCGTCTATCGTCTAACCAGCTTTTCAAAGGCGAGGGAGGATGTGAAGGCCCTCTTTGAGGCACTATCGGAAGAGGAGCGCTCCGTCATACTGGGCTCGGCGAAGAGTAGTTCGAGGGTGAGCAGCAAGCTGAAGAACGGGGCGAAGCCCGTCGTGGGCACAACCATAGTCGACCTCACGAGCACCGAGACGCACGCTACTCAGTCTATCTCGCGGCTGAAGCCCTCTCCGGAAAATGGCCTTTCTGAGGCAAACGCGCCCGATGTAAGTGGGCTCACTTTTCCACCGGCAGCCCTTCACAGAACTGTGACAGGATCTCCCTCCAGAATCCGCCGATAGGAAAGGTTTAGGCCGTGTCAAGAAGCCCGTAGATCCTGAGAAAGCCGCAGAGAAGGCTGCGAAGGTCTGATATATGGCCTGTAATCCGGGTCCCCACAATGCTCACGAAACTGATGCAGGAGAAAGAGCGGCTGGAGAAGAAGGCCGCAAGGGCCGAGCGCGAGAAGAAGGAACAAGCAGCACAGGCGAAGTCCCGCTCCTTGATGGCGAATTTCTTTGGGAAAGCGAAGGCATCCGGCAGTTCGTCAGCATCGCCATCCAAGTCAGCTGTCGGTCGAGAAGGCAACAGAGCATCTCCTGTACCTGGCACGTCACAGTCAGAGTTCGAGCGAACGTTCAAACCATTCGCATTGAAGAAGGATTCGGAGCTGGCGCCGGTAAACTGGTTCCGGGAGTGCAAAAAGCGGCAAGGTGCCAAGGTCTCGAGCCGTTACGAAGGCGATGTGATTGTCATCGACGACGACGATGACAGGAGAGGAGGGGAAGACATTGAGATGACCGACGCACAGGACGCTGATATCTTGGACAGCCTGAGTCCGAAGCGTAAGTGGCTGCGGTCTCGTGCAAGTGGCATCATCGTTCTGAACCTTTACAGGCCGAATACGTCATATTCTGTCTAGATTACCCCCAGGCTTGAACCCCCCTAGGAGGCCAACACAACCGACAGGCTACAAAACACACTGGCCTATCTCCGTCCGTGGTCTAATGAGCCAGCTCACAGAAGCGGAAGTAGCGGGCGATGACACGGAAGTGCGCCGACTTCTATCTCTGCTGCGATCACGCCATGCGTTACCTGCGAAGGTACTCGTATTTGCAGAGGATGCGCGTCCTGGCTATTTCGGCACCTTTACCCGCAGCTCCCGCGAGGTCGGGCCACGGACGCCTTTTGCGCGCGACGTCGTGGCGGTGGATTACACGTACGACTCTGGGGCAGAATGGGCGGAAGAAGATGCCGGGGATGCCGATGATGTCGTCGAGGGTGACGGCGAGGAAGACGACGCAGATGACGGCGAAGAAGATTCGGATTTGGACAGTTGGCTGGTGGATGATGACGAGGTCGAAGATCCGGGCACACCCATCGAAGAGCGTGGCGGCTCGCCCGACTTTGATTTCCCACCTCCGCCGCAACAGGGTAAACGAAAGAAGGAGGAGAAGGAACGCAGCGGGTCGAGCAAGAAGCGACGCGTTGTCGTTCCCCTCGTGCCCTTCGCGAAGGGCCCAGAGTGGGAGCCAATCATCGGAAGATGCACATACGAGCCATTCAATGCTTATCGCATACAACTGTTCAATGGTGGGTGCCTGTTTCAATGGCTGCCCGTCCACCTTCTCGCTCTGACCTTGGGTGCAGATACACCATTTCCAATCGATCCGTTCACGTTCGTCTCGATGTCGGCTGAACATTCATCCCATGCCCAACCACAGCAGACGTCGGACGGCTTTGTCATCCCTGCGCTTCCTCCCCACATCGCCCACGGTGGATCTTCATCGACACCTGGGGTAGGACCCTCGACGCCACCTAAACGAGGTGTGCCCCCGCCGAAGACCGCCTTCCCTGACGCCCACCTACCTCATCTACTCGCACGGATCGAAAGCTTGGCGACGAGTAGCCTGCAATGTATCGTGGAAACGGTGCATCGCGAACTCCAGGCCCATCGTGTCAAGAAGAATGCGATTGAGGCGAAGGTGCGCGAGGTAGGTGAGAAGTGTAAAGAGCGGAAGGTATGGGTTGTCAGAGCCGATGTCAAGGTGAGCATATTTCCAGTGCGTTCGAAAGGGACAATGCTCACATGCTTGCGCCATTAATACAGTCACAGCATGAACTGGCATGACATTTGAACAACCTATATACCCTTGGAATGCAATGGGCGACGTAGTGCGGCGGTAGTGCTTGTGTCCCCGCCATGTATCGTACAGTACTCCTATATATTGCCTGCGGTTTCCTACGTGATCCTACAAACCTACATGGTATGAAAGCGGCGAAATGTAAATAAGTTAGACATAGTCAGATGGATAGACAGCGGTCAAACGAGGCGCGCATCAGGAAGATGCGAGTTTCCAAAGTAGTTGGGTGTATTCGGCATCGGACCTGTGCCGATCGAAGGTAACGCAATGAACATCGCCTGAATTTGCACCTATTTCCGGAGCGATGAACATCGTTCAGTAGGGAAATGTGAGCGAATACTCACGGACGAGTACTTTGGCGATCCGTCCTTCCTTGTCTACAATCGGCTCGAAACCTAACCCCTTGTACATCGCAAGTCTCAGCCTGGACATTGCAATGTTAGCTTACAGCGCCTTATTGTAGCGAGGAGACATACGCGGTGGCATCGAGTTCATGCTCGGCGGCAGGATCGGATGATTCCAGTGAACGCGTCTCTTCTTTCAATCTTGCGAGCTCGGCCTCCTTTCCAGCCAGCGCACTTTCTGCATCGTTGATCGCTTTGGCTAGAGAGAGTCGCGTTGCATCGAGGTCGTTCATATGCGCAGCATGCTCGTCTGCAGAAGGTATAGTCGATGGGCGGGTCGCGGATACTCGCGCGGCCTCGAGAACTTTAGCGAGCTCTGAAATGTAGAGCGATAGCCCCAGTTTCATGCCGCATTGTGGTCGTTGAGATGTCCGTAACAGCCGGTAAGGGGAAGCATGAATGAGAGTCAGAACGTTTGGTAGCTCAACAACCATGGGCTTACTCACGTTTGACCTTTGCGTGTGCATCATGCAGGTCTTTCTGCCGTGCGTCATGCGTCATTGCCATCTGCTCCTCGGCTGCTGCGATGGTCAAGTAGTCATCCTCTGGGTCGATAATAGACACCATCTCCCGGATCGCCTTACTAGGCTCGAACACGGTGAGGTAAGGACAAGATGACGCAGTTCGCTGACTTACACAGTATCCTTGATATTAATCGACATTGCAGTGAGGTCAAGCTAAGCGAAAGCGGCTAGAGCCGGTACAAGAGAGGAAGTGCGAAGGAAGAACCACAGCCAACGACACGCGCGTTGGAAACATCCGTGACGCGTATAAACGCGATCACATGATCTACCGTCACGCGCTTTCCCTTGCGGACTCCTCGCGACCAACACGTTCCATTGGAAGTCGACAAGCCTAAATAAGAGAGCAAGGGAGAGGCGTAGTCGCAAGGCACGTTTGGTATTGAACCCGAGTTTGTCCCTTCATGATTCGTCAATCTGGGACTTCTATTATTGGAGAATTACGCTGAGAACTCCACCACACGTAGTAAAGGTAAGAGTACACATGGACATTGTTCATTGCGAAAGAAAAATATATAACACGTAGATAGAAAGCAGCGAGTGGGAAGGTAGTTAGTCATGATACAATGAACACATGGAAAACCTGAGAAATGTTCGAGAAGCAGAACGACGCGATACTGTACAAGGATTGACTGACCTCGAACCGAGTCGTCCAAGACGTACACGAGTCGACGAGTATCGGAGGTTCATTTACTGAACGACGTCGTGGAGATAGCTCCCGGGGAAGGCCCTGGTCTGCTCGTCGAGCCACCAGTACGGGGTTACCTAGGTGGTATGTAGACGCAAATGAACGAGTCCAACCGTTGAGCAACCTACGGCGGTGCACGCGAGCAGGCCGTCCGTCGTCACCATTGGCGTCGAGCTGCTGGGGCGAGCGGATCACATTGTCCTTCACGACACCATACGCTTGGAGGCTGCCGTTGCGCGAGTACTCGTAGCCAGCCTGGTCCTTGAGTCAAGAGTGCATGACGTTGCGGTCGTCGGACAACGAGGGGTTCCTGACTGCGAAGATATATATGATATTCAGCGCAAACCGCGGACCGATGCTGTGGTTGGCGATGGAAAACATACCAATATTGACCTTGTTGCTCTTGAACGAGTCCCAGTCGATCTTGTTCTCGTAGGATATCATCAACGCCCAGTAGCTGGTGAACTTGTGGGTTCCGCCGCTCACGGCGATAGGTTTGGCGTGGAGGACGAAACCGATGGTACGCTGTCCTGAATCTGTCCTCATCCTGGTGACGTCGTGGTGACACTGGTTTATCTTCTCGATCTTCGCGTGCTGGTCTCCGAGCACTTTGCGGTCGTCTCTTTATCCTCCTCCTCGCCTTCGGCGGGCTCGGGCAACCTAGCAATACTGTCCTGTTGAGTGGAGGGAGGGACGGGCCCCACAGACGTCTGCTACGAATTGGACTCTCGAGGGGTCCGCGTACAAGCTTTCGCTTCTTTCGTCATCAGCCACATATAGGAGCCTTGGTGGCAGTACGAGATCAATTCAAAGGCGTCGGACTCGCTTGCGACCTGCAGCAACTGTAAACCCTGTCATAGTTGCTTAGTAATATTACTAGTAGCTCAGGTCTTACTGGGTAAGCGGAGATTGAATGGTACTAGTCCTGGGATGAATGCCGAGGGATGCTGATTAGACAAGATCTAAATCCCGTAGATCTCGCCCTCTGCCCACTCGACCGCCACAGCGTTTGGCCTCTGGTTCAGTCAGCAGGGTTCTACATCGACTACCACGACGACTACAGCTGCACGCGTCAATCGATAGCATTGCTATCATGGAGGCAAGTTCTATCTGATCCCTCCATGTTGGCGATTCAGAACTCACTATGTTCCAGGGCATACTCGACTTCTCCAAGGATTTCGATGTCTCGCTCATGGACAGAGTGGTGATGGCTTTCTACTCTGGTACCGGGCAGGAGGTACGTCACACCCAACCAAATATACTATGTATCACTAACCCGTGTAAATGAACATCGCAATAGCAACAATTAGCCCAGCAAGTTTTGACCCAGTTCCAAGACAGCCCCGACGCATGGACGAGAGTACCTGACATCCTGGAGCGTTCGTCATTTCCACAAACGAAGGTATGTCTCTTGTGCTGTGTCTCTGTCGTATATTCAATGTCGTGCAGTACATCGGCTTGCAAATCTTGGAGAAGCTGATTACGACGAGGTGGAAGTCATTGCCGGAAGGCCAACGACAAGGTGTGTGTATCTGCATAGCGACGCGTCTTGCCAATTCTCATGGCTTGTGCTTCATAGGCATCCGCAATTTTGTTGTCGGGATCACGGTCAAGGTCGCGTCCGATGAGGGGACTATGCGGAGGGAGAAGACGTATCTCAACAAGCTTAATCTCGCTTTAGTTCAGGTTCGTATGCATAACTACCCCATCTTGCCCATCCTCTCTGACAAGCGTTTGCGTAGATACTGAAGCAAGAGTGGCCACACAACTGGCCAACATTCATTCCCGAACTTGTCGAGTCGTCCAAAGCCAACCTGTCTCTCTGCGAGAACAACATGGTCATTCTCAAACTGCTCTCAGAAGAGATCTTCGACTACTCAGCAGAGCAGATGACACAAGCGAAGGTTAAAAATCTGAAGAACCAGATGTGCGGAGAGTTCTCCGAAATCTTCAAACTCTGCTCAGAGATTCTGGAGGAGGCCCAAAAGACGTCCCTCATCAAGGCGACCCTAGAGACCCTGCTTAGGTTCCTTAACTGGATTCCTCTCGGCTACATCTTCGAGACCACCATCATTGACCTGCTTCTCAACCGGGTGAGTGGCTCACCATAAGAGCTATCTAAGTAACGCGCATTAAAGTATACTCTCTAGTTCCTGGAAGCTCCCGAGTTCCGGAACGTGACGCTCAAGTGCCTGGCAGAAATTGCTGCGCTCAACGTTGGACCGGAATACGACCCCAAATTCGTCATTCTCTTCGCCATGGTCATGACTTCAGTCAACCGTATGATCCCGCCAAGTACAAACATCGCCCAGGCGTACGCGAACGCAGGCGATGCTGGCCAGGAGCTCGTCCTCAACCTGGCTCTCTTCCTCTCAAACTTCCTGTCCAATCACCTCCGAGCAGTCGAAACTGAATCAAACCGCGACGTGCTATTGAATGCCCACCTGTACATGGTGAAGATTTCCCAGGTAGACGAGCGGGAGATTTTCAAGATCTGCCTCGAATACTGGCTCAAGCTCGTTGCGGAGCTTTACGAGGAGATTCAGAGCTTGCCCATTGGTGAGAGCGGATTGCTCATGAACCTGAGTCTCGGTGGCTCTGGTCAGAGCATGCTCAACGGCATGTCACTACGGAAGAACATCTATAGCGATGTGCTTTCGAATCTGCGATTAGTGGTGATTGAGAAGATGGTCAAGCCGGAGGAGGTGTGTTCTTCTCGTAGCCTTTCTCTCGTAACGTCGTAACCCCGTCTAACCCCCGTCCTAGGTGCTCATAGTCGAGAACGAGGAGGGAGAGATCGTGCGTGAGTTCATGAAGGAAAGCGACACCATCGTGCTATACAAGTCAATGCGCGAGCTTCTTGTGTACCTCACCCACCTGGACGTGAACGACACGGAGAACATCCTTACCGAGAAGTTGCAGAAGCAAGTCGACGGTTCCGAGTGGTCGTGGCAGAATCTCAATACGCTTTGCTGGGCCATTGGTTCGATTTCGGGAGCAATGAGTACGTATCTTCCCCTGAAACGTCGAAGGGTCCGCTAACTCGCTTTAGACGAGGAACAGGAGAAGCGCTTCCTCGTTACCGTAATCAAGGATCTACTGGGTCTGTGCGAGATCAAACGCGGCAAAGACAACAAGGCTGTCGTCGCCTCAGACATCATGTACATCGTTGGCCAGTACCCTCGTTTCCTCAAGGCGCACTGGAAGTTCTTGAAGACGGTCGTGAACAAACTATTCGAGTTCATGCACGAGACACACGAGGGTACGAGCGCTTTGCAATCTCGTAACACGCATGCTTCTGACGGTCCCACGCAGGTGTGCAGGACATGGCGTGCGACACCTTCATTAAGATCGCCCAGAAATGCAGACGTCACTTTGTCATGCAGCAGTCGGGAGAGTCGGAGCCATTCGTAGACGAGATCCTGCGCATGCTCCACCGTATCACCGTCGATCTGTCCCCTCAGCAGGTATGCTGCCTCGTGGCACGAGGTTGACGGGTTTCGCTCACTGGACGGTCCAGGTCCACACCTTCTATGAGGCGGTCGGCTATATGATCAGTGCCCAGCCTAACAAGCCCCAGCAAGAGAAACTGATTGCCAAACTAATGGAGCTGCCTAACAACGCGGTTCGTGATAAATTGCAGTATGTGTAGAGTTCACGGTTTAATGTCCGTTTCAGTGGGATTCGCTCATGGCCCAGGCGGCCCAGAGCGTCGACGTCTTGAGCAGCATGGACAACATCAAGATCCTGTCAAACGTTCTGAAGACAAACGTTGCAGCCTGCACGTCCATCGGAACCTTCTATCTCCCTCAGATTGGCAGGATATTCTTGGACATGCTCGGATTGTACAAGGCTGTTAGTGGGATCATCAGCGAGACCGTCGCGCGGGAAGGTGAGTCTCATTGGCCCAGTTCTCCGCCGACGCCTAGCTCACCGTGTTCTAGGCCTCATTGCGACCAAGACGCCCAAAGTCCGACAGCTCCGTACAATCAAAAAGGAAATACTCAAGTTGATGGAAACGTTCATCAAGAAGTCCGAGGATCTCGAAACCGTTAATAACAATTTCATGCCCCCACTTCTCGACGCCATCCTGGGGGATTACAATCGGAACGTACCTGCTGCGCGCGATGCCGAAGTATTGAACGTTATGGCCACGATCATCGGCCGCCTCGGGGTGCGTTGCTCTGATTCTTCTGGCCCCGGCCGCCCGTTTGCTCATTGTCGGTGGTAGCCTCTGCTTACGCCGCAAGTCCCGGCAATCTTGGACGCAGTGTTTGAGCCTACCCTGAACATGATCAACCAGGACTTCGCCGAGTTCCCCGAACACCGCGTGGGCTTCTTCAAGCTGCTGCGTGCGATCAATCTCAACTGCTTCCCTGGTGCGTGTGCTGTGTAGTGACGTATCATGAACCTACGCGCTGACGATGAACGCACAGCATTGTTGACGATCCCCCCGCCTCAGTTCAAGCTATTCATGGATAGCATCATCTGGGCCATCAAGCACACGATGCGCGACATTGCTGAGACCGGCCTGAACTGTACGTGTCGCGTAGCTGTCCGACGTGCATTTCGCTCAGTGTTTCTCTACAGTGTGTCTGGAAGTCGTGAACAACTTCGCCGGTGCTGATCCTGCGGTGTCCAACGCGTTCTTCCAGCAGTACTTCCTCAGCATCATGCAGGACATCTTCTATGTGCTCACGGACACCGACCACAAGAGCGGCTTCAAGCTTCAGTCGCTGCTGCTTGCACGGATGTTCCAGCTCGTCGAGACGAACCAGATCACCGTCCCGCTCTTTGACCCGGCAACTGTGCCCGATCCCTCCATCAGCAACTCGGTCTTCTTGCGCGAGTACACGGCGAACCTGCTCAAGTCTGCATTCCCCCATGTCCAGAAGTAAGTCGTACATGTCGTGACGAGCAACAGTGTCCTGACTATCCGTCCAGCTCCCAGATCCAGACGTTCGTCGTCTGCCTCGGCGAGTTCCACAGCGATATCAACCGGTTCAAGCTGGCGCTGCGCGACTTCCTCGTGCAGCTCAAGGAATTCTCCGGGGACAACGCGGACCTCTACCTCGAAGAGAAGGAGGCCGAGGCGCAGCGCAAGGCGCAAGCGGAACGCGAGGCTGCGATGCGCATCCCGGGTATGCTCAAGCCGTCGCAGCTCGAGGACAAGGACGAAGATATCTGAGGAACGGACGGACCGCGCACCGCATGACTTATGTCTCACTGTATGATAGACAACGCTCTTCTTTCTCCCCTTGCGACCATTGCCCAGCCCTCCGCGTGTTCGTATGCTGCCGTCCCTTTCGTCCGCTTGCCTCTTATTGCCGCCGCGCCGCCGGCTTGTACGCCGTTCCCCCGGTCCCCTCCCTTTTCGTCAGCAGCCCGTGTAGTACCCTCGCTATCGCCATCTCTCGCTGTTCGCCGCATCTACAACACATGTAACAATAGCTTACGACAGAGGAAATACGAGAACGTAATGTATCTTTTGCTTCTTGGGCCTCGGCCTCGACCTCTACGGGCGCGAATGAAGGCATATCCACGTCCCACTCAGCTGTTGGCCAGACCTTGCCCCGGTTGGTTAGGCTCGGTGAGCGGTGGGAGGTGCGGGTATTGGGAGGGAGAACTGTGCAGGATCCGATGTCAGCTGGATGGACGTGTTGCCGGAATGGCGACGCTGCGCTTGGGCACGGGCGACTGTTCCCGCGAACGGCACGTCTGGGCTCAGGCTGTGTGGGTGTTGTGAGGTGTGACCGTACTCCGCCAGCCCGGTTGGGCACGGGCGCTAGGGCACTATGATGTACACCGAAGCCCAAGAACACGCCAGCCACGTGGCTTCCATGAACTCGCTGCCGGATGCAATATGTTGGTTGCAGCCCCGCGAGCGTCTAGGGCGAGGTACGGTCGCGATACGCTGCGGTCGTGCGGATTCTGCGGATTCTGGGCGACTCCTGGCGCGCCGCGTGCTGTGGACGGGGGTCGAGGCTGTCCGTGCTGCTACGCGTTCTGGGCCGTGCGTGGTCGATTTCGCGGCGTGTGCGGCGCGTTGAGCTGTGGAAGTGGGCGCAGACGGAGCCCCGTGTGCGTCCATCTCGCCGCTGGCGGAGTGCGAGTGCGCGTCTGGAGGGGTCATCAGCGCTGGAATGTGAAGATTCCCATACTAAGAAGCACGATGAGCGCGAGCTAGGCGGCGGCCAGCGGGGTCGGAGGAGGGCGCCGGGAGGAGGAGGGGGAGGGGAAGTGATGGCGGAGAAGAGAGGGAGAGCCGGCGGTTGAAAATTGGGAGAGCGTGAACGTTTGGAGGATGGGAGCCCGAAGGGATGGGCGAGGTCGGACTCGGAGTGTACAGCACTCAGTTATCGACATCACTCGACCCATGCACTGATTCCTTCACTCAAGGCCAGTGCCACAGCAGGACAGACGATCGCCACTCGATCTTGCTCCCTCTCCTCGGCGTTATCCGAGATTGCCATCTCTGGCGACTAGCCGTTCCCAGCCACAGACATCAGCATTCGTTCATTTCGCCTCTTCCCCTCGTCCTCCCATCCCATCTCCGCCTCCCCTCCTCTGCGATTCCCGCCGATATGTTCAAAAAGTGCGCCCATCCCGCCCGTCCCCGAAGCCCATCCAGGCGCTCACCCCGTCCTCCAGGTTCCAGCCCTCCTCGGACGTCTCGGGCCAGGTCAGCGTAAAGTCCTCGGTCCAGCGCGCCATCCGCTCCAGCCTCCTCAGCCAATGGAAGATCAACCCGGAGACCCTCGAGCAGATTTGGCCAAAGAAGGAGTCCCTCACCCTCGTCAAGTGGTCCGTACCACCCCCAATCGCGCCATTTTCATTGGTCCCCGCGCTGATCCATCATCCTCTCTCGCTCGCCCCCCCGCAGCAGAGACCACATCTCCATCTACACTCTGCACGGAGAACCCCTCTTTTTCCAGCATTTCGACGGCCCCCTCTTCCCTACACTCCGGCTATTGCACAAGTGTACGTAATCCTTCTGGGCCAATCCTCTTCCTCGTCTCCTTCTTCCTCCTGCTGTGGCTGACGCCGTCTGCCCGGCCCAGACCCCTTCATCCTGCCTATGGTTAGAGTGGATCGAGGCGCTATCCGTTTCCTCCTCGCAGGTGCACACATGATGTGCCCAGGCCTGACGTCCGCCGGTGGTTATCTCCCACCGGCAGACGCGGCTCTCCCAGAGAACACCCCAGTCGCCATTCACGCCGAGGGCAAGGAGCACGCCGCCGCCATCGGTCTCACGAAGCTCAGCACAGAAGACATTCGCAAGGTGAACAAGGGCGTCGGCGTTGAAACGGTGACGTACCTCGGAGACGACCTGTGGAGAATCCAGCAGTTGTAGAGATGTTGATGTATCACCAACAGACCGCGTGTCAGCCGAACGGCTGTGTTGTACCACCACCATCTGAATGCCACGGAATTTGCCTGACTCCCGTACCGTGTGCCCTGTACAGTAACTCGTGTCCGCGATCGCAGATGAGTCCCGTAGCCGGCGCGCATTTCCCCGTCCTTCGTCCTTGCCGTGACATCTGCCACTAGTCCTCAACGTTCCGTAAGCAACCAAGCAAGCTAGCCTGCGTGCCGCGCCCTGCCGCTGCCGTGACCCTGAACCTCGTCATGCAAATTTCGGAGAGATGCGCAGGCATCCGTGCAGATCACTGTCCTTTACATCACTCTTCGACGGGAACGGCCGACTCTCGTCAACGTCTGGCACTCGCCGTACGTCGACAGTATGAGGAGTGATCCGGGGTTAACTGACGGGCAGGGCGTGCGTAACTGTCCGCGCAACGTCGTTATTACGAGGAGATATCGTCCGAATTACGGTATGTCCCTCTGTTTCCGCAACTCGTGTGCGAGCCCTGGGACGCACACCAAAGATGTGCACGAATCCTTTGCTTTTCTACTCTCACGCTGCCCCCTTGATGCGTTCTCCGATCGAACCTAGTTTTGACGCGCTTTCACACCGAGGCAACCCACGCACGAAGGTAACCTTAATTTTCCAAATAACGACAGGTTCCCATATACCGACAATTGGGGCCGCGGTCGCGCACCGTCCAGATGTCCATCCCCCATCCCTGCCCGTTGCGCGGCAGCATCGCCCGAGGACCCTCCTCGTGTCGATCGAATCATAGAAGCCGTGGGCGTTCCTGGACGCTCAAGCCGTCCAACAGTATTTATTCATGAAAGTCGCGTCGCCCCCAGTCCGTAGCCCGTCAGAACCACGCGTCCTGCCCACCGTCCCGCCACCGCTCCACCACTACCGTCCCTCTCGAACGTCCATCTGTCACCGCAGAAGATGTCGACGGCCAACAATCGAACGTCGAGCGGCGCGTGCACCAATTGTCAATCTCGTAAAGGTGCGTCGCGGTGCTCCCGTGCCCGCTGCGAGCCGCCCCACACTGTCTTCCGTCGTGCTCACTCGCTTTCATCCCCAGTCCGCTGCGTGAAGGAGGAGGGCGCGGCACAGTGCAACGAATGCAACAAGCGATCCGACGTTTGCCAGCCCCGGCTTAACCGTCCACAGGTACCCTGCGACCCGTGGTGAGTGCCTCGTTCGCCTCCGCCCTCGACCCCAGGCGGGCCTCTCGTGGCCGCCGCCGCCGTCCGAGGATCAAAGCACCGAGCCTAACGTGAACGATTTCGCCGCCCGCCTTCTCTCTCCGCAGCAGGCGCGCCCACCTTGGCTGCGACTGGCCCGGGCACGGGCCGTGCACGCACTGTTCGCGAGCCGGGACGGAGTGCACGTTTGGGCGGGCATCGTCCGTGGCCACCGGTGCGTCCGTCTTCCGTCGTCTTTGCAGCGCACGCGTGGTGGCTTACTGGACTATTACCACCCCTCGTCCGCCTCTCCACGGCGGTCGGCAATAGCGTCACCCCCGCCGCCGAGAAAGCCATGGATGGACGTGGTACTCGGGCCGCAGGAACAATAGCGGCCCACCTCTGCCGCAGAGGATCGGAAAAGCTCCCGTCGCCCGTTGACTGGGCTCGTCACCGCAGGGCGCAACGTGCGCTCGCGCGTTCAGCCTCGTCGGCGCCATGTCGAGATCGGCCCGCGGTGGGAGTAGCGTGCGGACTTGTCAATTCATCTCCGCAATGTGGGCGTGTCGGATCTGAGTCTCTGTGTGTGTCTGTGTGCGCCGCTCGGTGATATGTGCCTTTTCCCTCCCTCTCCCTCTCTCTCTCTCTCCCTCGATGATGTAGCCACCGTGTGCGCTCTCCCTAGTTTAGCTTAGTACGTTGCCTTACCGTACCTTACGACACCGCCCAAGATGCCGCCCATAATGAACGATCGAACACGCTATTGCTCGTAATGGTCTGTTGTGCCGCGTGGAGGGTGCGTGTCGGACGCAGCACGAACGCTGTCTGTTGTGCATCGCACAGCTCACGCGCATGTGCATGTGCAGATGCGCCCATAGGCTGCGAAGGTGCTGCTGTGGCGACCGCCGCGACAGATGATCGGCATGCAAAGGAGACGCGACGCCGTCAGACCCGCCGCACATTCAGTCTCTCGAGCAGCCCCGGCCGACGTCCCGTGGCTGGGCACGACGCGTCCCACTGCACCCTGAGGACCAGAAAAAAAATTGACAGAAGTTGTGAATGACGGCAGCGGCGCGACGACTTCGCGTTCTCGTGGGTGACGTTTGTGTCTGGGGCTGCGTGGGGGCACGCGTAGCACGTCCAGGACAGACAGCAGAACACCGGTCAGATTCGCGGAATCTTGCGCGCTAGTACTCGCGAGCTGGCGCGTCGGGAGACACGGCGATGCCAACTACCCCTGTCCAAAAAATGTTGTGGGGCTGGCTGGCGGTTGGCTGGGGCCGCACGCCGCAGATTCGCTCGGAGTGAAGATCAGAACGCGAGAGCACGCCAGAAGAGCCAGAGCCGGGATAGAAGGACAGGACAGGGATGATGCCAGGTTCTTTGCACCCTGGTGCTGTTCTGAGGGTTCTGCTTCCCAGCTGGAGAGCGCAGCTTGATATCGCTCGCGGCTGAGGCCCGCCCATTGAGGGTACGGCTCTGGATTTGCCTCCTTCGTCCTCGCGTCCTCGGGCAGCAGGGCGGCGTGCCTGGCGTTAGTGATGATCGTTGTCAGTCTGCGGAGCGCGTCGCCTTTCGAGGCTTCTCGTCCGTTAGCTTCTGTCCTCCGTGCGCAGCGCGACAATTGAGTCGCATGATGCATCTCATCGTCATTCTGTGCCGCCGCCGGCGCCGCTGTCCCAGAACAATGGCGAACCTCTCGACTCGCCCGAGTCCCGCGCTGGCACGCGCCCACGCGAACGCGAACGAAAGCCAACGCGGCGAGCTAAGCGCCCTTGATATCATTGACACACTGCTTCCAACTTCCTCAGATGGGACTTCGAACGCTGCCCCGCTCGGGCCGCCCGCGTACACGCCATTAGTGCGCGCCGTTCGCTTGCCGCGCAAAGACAAGAGGATCCGGGGCGTTGGCACCGCTCAACCTAGGTTTCGGGCGAGGAAGTGTTCATTCCCGCTGGGGCGGGAACGGCGGTCAAGGGCCTTGCCCCTCTAGCTGTGACATTTATCTCTTCCTGCGAAGGGGTCGCACGGGTGTGTTCGAGTTGATTAATTTCGACGCAGAAGCCATGGAATCCGAGAGGCGCTTCTGCATTGTGCACCTCCGCCTTTCCGCGCTCAGACGCGAGGAGTACGGCGCGAGCGGCTCGGAGCACCACGGTGCCTCTACAGAGTACGAGCGAAGTCGATGGCACAATGCATATTGATTTTTGAGCCAGCTTGATCCCGTTCCTACCGCTAGAGGTGCTTCTAGCGATCGCGGGTCCCACGCGTTGCGGAGAATCACCATGGGAATCGCAGGGCCCGACGGAAGCCTCAGATCGCGTGCAAGCCATGGCGTTGACATCTCGCGGGCGCGCCCGTGGACTTTGCGTGGCCGACGCAAGCGAGAAGGTGATATGTGGCAAAGGAAGTAACGGATTCGACCTCTCACCGGGCCCAAGTCGTGATTGCAGTCCGCATCTGCGCGGAATATGCACCCGACGGTACGTCGACGCGTCGCAGACAGCGCTCAGTCATACGCGTCGAGGACGCGACGTCCGGAGTCTAATTTGGGCCTCCGACAATGAGCTGGCGCGGGCCATTGTGGGCTTGATTTGGGAAAAGTCGTCACTGGCGCCTGCAGAGGATCCAAGAAGAGATGGACGTATGGTGCCCACGGTTAGAAGCGTTTCAGTGACCTCGTGTCGCTAGTGCCTCTCAGAATCAGTGGCGAAAGCGAGAACAGAGGTTTGATTGCAGCCTCATTGTACTGAGAGTCGGAGGCGGTGCATTGGCACCCGGCGTCTGCCAGTGGCTTACGGTGCTGTTGGCAGCGGTTTGGAAAGTACGTGTATTTACTTAAAAGTGTACGTACTGTATCCGTTGTGTCTAACGTTGGATTCTTGCAATCCTGCTTTGAGTAAGAGAGCGCCGGAGAGATCCATGTGCTCGATTGATCTTGGCCAGTTCGGTTCTCCGTAATTGGTGAAGTTGACTTCCACCACCATCGCCCGCCGCGTTTCCCCGCTCGGCTGCTCGCCCCAGTCATCTCTTCAGCCCGCAACAGCTCGCACATCGCCCTCGAACATTAGCCCCGCCCCCAATCAATGATGCTGCGACCGTCGTCGGTCGCCCTCGCGTAGTAGCCGCCTTAGGTAGCCTTTGTTCGTGGGCGCTGCACGATCGCTTCCCTTTCAGTTGTAACAGCCACTGATCTGTCCTTGTAAAACTAATATCGTCTCTCCTCGCCAGGGCTCGCAATCGGCGGCGTTGCGCTACGGATAGCGTACTTGTCTGCACCGCCGACGGGGCCTGGGCGAATAGTCGCATGAAATACCCGAGAGCCACGCTGCGGCAACGCCAACCAGCGCCCATCGTCCTCATCTTCCTGTCCTCAATCTCTCCAAGAACCCGTGTCCAATTTTCATGCACGTTCTATGCACCCCCTCTTTCCCGTTTTGTAGACACCGTCCGGCCGTGCGCCGTTGTGTCGGTCGAGTGCGCTCCCTCGCGCCTCACGAGGACAATCGGCAAACGCCCTCTTCTCTCTTTCTCTCCCTCTCTCCCGACCGCCGTTTTGTCCGCGAGCCCGGTCGTATGTCTCGAATACACGGATGGATTGATTACGACATCTTTTCGATGGTCACCCTCACGAAGCAACAGGGTCCACATAGCCAAGGTTCCGAGGCACGACTCAGCTCGGCTCGGCACAGTCTGTGGACGATCCCTCCGCCGTACGCGAACACGCTCACATTTGGCCCGCCATAACTTTTAAAAGGCGCAGCGGCCTCCCCCCTTCTCCCAGCAGCCCCTCCAGTATCCCCCTTCATCGTCCCTCCCCCGCAAGAGCGGGCCTGCCTGCCCTCGTCCTCCGCCGGCGCCGGTCGAAATGGCTCGCTCTCCTGCCTGTCGGTATTGTATCAAGCTCAAGCGTGAGTGTCTTCTATGCGCTCTTGCTTCGCCAATAGTAGCGTGCATACTGACTAGCCACACGTCCGCCGCCGCCGCATGTCACGCAGTGAGATGCGCTCGTCCCAGCAACAACGCGCCATGCGCTCGGTGTGTTGACGCTGATGTCCCCTGCGAGAACCCGGCGGACAACGCCCACCCTCCAATGGCTTCCCCCGCGGCATCGCGCCGCTCCTCGTGCGACCGGTGGTACGTTGTCGCGTCGCTAGTCCTCCGCGCGCAAGCCACGAAGAGCTTACGATCCGCTTGCAGCCGCCAGAAGAGGATGAAGTGCGAGAATCAAGGACCTGGCATGCCCTGCTTTGCATGCAGCGAGTTCAAATATCTCTGTAGCTTCGTGCCCACTTCGCCGCCAGACAGTGAGTGCTTCCTGTCGATTGACGAGGCTCCCACACTGACCCTGCTTCACTCTTCCGCGCCCCCGCGACGTCCGTGCCATTACCCGACCCCTCCCTTTCCGCAACTACGTCACTCTTTTACTCTGGCCGCGACGGCAGGGAGCCCACCGGCCTCCGCACCAGCCTCTCCGGGGCATACTGCTACGCCCATGGCTCAAGTTCAAGGTCAGCTTTCCAGACATCATTCGCGAGGCCCTAGGCTGAAAGGACGACTTCAGTTCCCACCTCAATGGGCCCACCTCCGTCGGAGGCAGGTCCGTCGTCGCGCCGCGGCAAGCGGCCAACGCCGCCGAATGGACGGTCCCCTGCGAACAGCGACAGCTCCGCGCGCCCTGATTTGTCGTGCGACACGACTTCGATGGTCGACCCGAGCTCGAGCCCCGGCACCTCGAGCAGGCCGAACAGCCCCAGGAGCGACTACTGGGAAGTCGTCCTCGCGCCGTCCCCTGAAAACTCGGAGTACCCGGAGTGGTCGCCGTAACGCTCTTCGTTCAGGCTCATTCGTTCGTTCATCTCGCCATGCCCCTTGTTCTGCTCGTGTGTTATTGCGTTATATTGGAACACTACTCCGCTCATACTAGTTATGCCGTCTCGTTGATCGACGCCGCCACAGTCTTGTAGTATTGGTTACCTTAGCATCCTGTATATACCCACCCCACTCCCTCCCTACCACCGTCCTTGTCTTGTTTGTCCCCGTTGCTGTAGCGCTGGCCATTGTTCCTAGTATACACCCACTGTTTATTGCACAAACTTGTTTGCTTCGATCATTCCAAGCTCAGCGACGCTGTTGTGTGCGCGTGGCGATCGTGGAGCGATCAATGCAAGCCCATCTCATCAATGGCGAGGGCTCGGAGGGCCGGATAAAGGGTGCACACGCCCCAGGTTTGATGACCAGGTCCGGTGGCACTGCCGCGCGGGGGAACCTTCTCTCAGGTGCGCGCGATTTGGCGCCCGTTGTTCTGGTGCGCGAAGACAGGCGGAGGTAAGGGTAGGCATCATCCCGCGGCGTTCAAGATTGCTTGTGGATCGGCGCGGAGGGGTTATGGGGGTCAAACGCGCTCGTCCAAAGCCATGTCTGTGCTGCAGTTAGCGCTGCTAGTGAGACGCGGCGAGCGTGTCGCCCAGTTAGTTGGCATCGAAGCGGGGACTCGACTCAGATGAGCTGCTAGAAGGCCCGGTGCTGCCACTCGCACGTCGCCCCACTTACCCGAACGGCGAGCGCATGCAAGCGTTAGTCAGATGTCCGGTCGCGGACCTCGTAGCCTACGGCTCGCGAGATCGGGGTTCGCACAGCAGATCTGTGAGATCGAGCTTGTTGTGTGTGTACCATAGTGTGCCGTGTGTACAGTACAGCGGATCGTTCGTCGACTCGCAGAGATAGGTACGGTATCAGGTGCACACTGGCACGTCTTCCATACGCGAGCAGGACCATGTGCAACGTGCGAAGCGTCACACTGATCTTGGGCTCGACGATGCCCTACTCGAGAACTCAACATCTTGCGTATCTTGCGTGCAAGTGATGTTTGCACATGGCGGGTGAGCCGAGTTGAGGACGTTCTCATGCCTTCTAGGGATCGGAGGAGCGCGCTCCCATGACAGGTCTTGACCGGAGGACGAACGTCTGGCCGGCATCGTCGTACCGCTCGTATGTGGATGAACACACTCTAGAGTAGTCTTGCATAGTCGCGCGCCTTTTCCTGCTTCAACTTTTTGTCGTGCACACGACGTGCACAGGGCCTGATAGAACATTGAGAGGTCAATATCATCCGAGAGACGCGGCAGAAGTGGGAGAAGCGAAAGGGTACCTGATGAATCCGCCATCCAGGATCTACGAGTAATGAGTTGTCGATTCAGAAGCCGTATGCTTAGCGATAGTGAACCTTGGGCTAGTGAATGCGCTTGCTGTGCACCGGTGCGCTCGTCGGGGGACGCTGAAGAAATCGCTGGACGCTCATCTACTCACGGCTCATAAAGTTACCCGTCCACGTGGCCCAGCCTACTTAAATGGCTATTTGCGCATGTTTGAGCCGCGCTCTGCTACTCCGGGCGCTTGTAGATCCTCTCCGTCTGTGCAGAGACTCAAAGTTTGCAGCCCTAGGTTCATCCGTCCCTCGATTCTCAGCAATCCATCCGTCCGCGCACAAACGGCGGAGGTACTTGCTCCGACATCATCTCGCCATGCATCAGAACGAAGAAAACAGCTCTCAGTTCGGATACGAGGATCACTTCACGCCCGCACGGACGCGGAAGAAACGCAAGAATAGGCCCCAAGCGGCTCCGCCTTCCCTCACTGTCCTCCTGGACAAGACGTCGGAGGAACTCGCCCATGGCGATTGGCTGCGCGAAACACAACGTCCGTCGCGCTATCCTTACTATCTCCTGCGCAACTCCCTCCTGACCCGCCTATCTCCCGCAGAGAGCCTGCGCGAGTCTCTCGAAGAGGCATTCCCAGCGTCGGACGCCGCGCCGGGCGTGTTGTGCCTCGGGCTCGGGAGCCCCGCGTCGTCGCGTGATGCCCGCGCGCAGCTCGCGTTCCTCCTTGCGGCGTGCGACGATCTGAGCATAGTGTGTCGTCTTCCCATGTATGTAGCCGTTCCCGTCACAAATCATCAGCGCGTGTTCATCCGCCCCAGGACCGCACCAATGTCGCCGCCTACGACCCCGTATTCGCGCCCCAGGACCTCGAGCTTCTCGCCCGGCTGCGGCTGACGGCCCTCCCCGACAACCGAGTACGTCGCATGCGCCCTTTGCGCTTCTTACCTTGGCGACGTCTGCCCTTGTGCCGTCTGCCTCTCCGTTCTTATCGCGCTGACTTGATGCGTCTCGTTTCGCTCGATCTATAGCAAGCGAGCTATGGGATCCGATCACCCACGATCGTCTTCATGCCACATTGTGACTTGCATCTGTACGAGAACCTGCTGCGCGAGAACTGGTCCCCGGCACAACTGCCCAACGTCCTGCTTATCGCAAACCGCCTGAGCGACTACGCCGAAAAGTGAGTCACTGCGCAATATCCCTCCCCGAGGCCGTGCAGCGTCGTTTTCGCTGCCTTCTCCGTTCTTCGTCCCGCCGTTCCTTCTTCGCCTTTTGTCCGTCCATCAGCCTCATCGCTAACCTTGTTACGCCCTTCTTCCCCTGGGCGCTGTGACAGCATTCCGTCCAGGAAGCTCGCATCGGAGCATCCATGCGTCGCCCGCCTCGGTATGTTCCCCTGCCCTCCGTCTGCGGTCCAACGCCGTCTCACATATCGACCATCCCCGGTTCTCTACGCCGTCTCGCGTCCAATCACGCGTGGCCCATTTCCTCTATTCTGCTACCCCGCGTTGCTCGCCTCGGTCGGCGCCGCCCACATACAGCACCTTATCTGACGAGCCGACCGCTGCGTGCATGCACGGCCTTCCCAACCGCGTTCAACAATACCTCGATCCAGTTCGTGCCTGCGGCAACCCTGGCGGAGCGCGACGCCCATTGGTGGACACTCCCCGATGTCGCCGCCCCCGCTGTCACTGCCACCGCCGCTTCGATGTCTACCAGCCAATCAGCGTCCACGCCGGCCCCAGGGCCCGAGCAGACGACTGAAGACGTCAAGCTGTCGCCAGCCGTCACGGATGTGAGCGTAGAGCCGAAGGACCCGTGCAAAGAGACACAGGCGCCAGGTTCCGCGGGCGCAGCTGCTCGCGCGCAAGTACGCTCAAACGGCGACGAGGACGCCGCCGCGCGCGGCGTCGAAGGCGCAGACCGGGACCTCGGTGCGGACGGAGCAGACGGAGCTCGCGCACGCAGCGCGTCATCGCCGTCACGCGACCAACGAGGAGAATGACATACTTGAAGTTACTTACCGCGCCGTTGCGTACCTCGCACCCTGCTCGTTCGCCTCGCGCCGCGCCCTGGAACCCACAGTCTGTTTCATGTTAGTGTACCGGAAAAGTCACTCGCGATCCCCGACCGCCGCCCCTCCCTCCCCGCTCTCGGCACCCCGCACCCAGGGGTTGGCTCTCCCTCGCCTGCTTGCTGTCAGTTAGGTCGTCCAGCGCAGGGCGAGCGATCGGTGACTCTGCGAAGGTTCTCGTTCGGATTAGGTGCAAGATTCATCAAGTCGCCGTGCGTGGTCGTCGTCCGGTCTCTTCGCGTTTCAGGCCCAGGGCGGAGTTTCTCGCGGTCGGCCGGGTCGGGACCGTGCATGGCGCGCTCGCAGAGAGAGGAAAGAGGATAGCTGGCGGAGTGGGCGAAGATGCGTAACATTTCCAAGACCGTCATCGACGATACGGTACACGAACGAATAGCTGGCGGGGAGGTCCATTGGTGCTGGAGCTGGAGCGTGCAAACTCCCAAGTTCTCGAGAGCTTGCGATTTGACGCGCTTGATACGGGAGCTGCGCGGGGTGTTCCCGATCGCCTCGCGTCATTCGCGTGGATGGCACAGGTGGAGGGGCTCGACTCCGAGCGGGAGCCTGGGATATGTTGGGATACGCCACGACGCTGTGAGTCGCCGACGACGTAACCGGGCCTTGCGCGGCTCGGGCCTATCGAGTCTCGAGGGCTGTAGTTTAACCTTATGCAGGCTCCACTATGCATCCCGTTGCCAATCCTGCCCTGCACCAGTCGCTATCGCGGATAGCAACGTTAACGTAAACTATAAGTTAGGCTCCCAGCGAGCTCAGCGCTCGGTGCCCAGACCCAATCTGAGGCGCTCCTGCAGCTGCAGTTTCAGCCTTGCCTGTTCTGATCGTACGTTGCGTGCGTCAGTTCCCCGCCGAGCCAGTCAGGACGCAGGATAGCAGAACAACGCAGAACGCAGCGCGCAGAATCGAGAACTTCCAGACTCAGGAGCGCGGGAGATAGAGGACGACCGTTGACGAGGCACGCGGCCTTGCAATTGGACGTTTCGACGCCGCTAGCGTCTTCGCAATAAATGCATTAATGTTCCACCACCTTCCAGCAGCGCTAGCCCAACCCAAGGAGCTCGAGCCCCTCCGATCGTGCAACAGCCTCCTCTGAATCGCCCCGCGGGCGCGCGATAAGTGACCAGCAGCGCTCCAGACTCCAGACTCCAGTGCAGGCATAGGAACCGCACGTCGGACGCATCGTGCACGGGCAGAGCTGTCGTCATCAACACCGCACCAGTCATGCCAACAACAGCAGGAGGCTCTGATTGGTAGTATCTCGTAAGTGTGACCGTAAGCCAGGGGAGCTTCGATGCATGCTATGCCATGCCATGCCATGGCTGGGCTATCGCTCGAGAAGCCTGAGGCCACAGCGGTACGGAGCCGCAATTATTGAATCGACCCCTTCCGTATACGTGAGTTTCTCTGAATCACGGTGAGGCATACATATTCATGGGCCTTTGCCGCTGCCGCGCTCCGACGTGACTGGTGTGGTCTATGTGGCTGGTCTGGTGCGGTTGGGCACCCGACCCATGGCCAATCGTGATCATGTGGGAAGGTGCTCATGGTGGACCGCGACCGCAACGCGATACGCAAGCGGCTGAACGGCGGAGTTTCTCCCCGCACGGCCAGAGGCCAGAGTCAGAGCCTTTCTCTAATTGTGCCTCGAACAAGGTTAGCGCGCCATGCAAGATCGGTGCCAGTGTCGGACGTCGAACGTCGAAGCCTCAGAAGGCTGCAGAATCGCGCACGCCCTGCCCCAGAGAACCAGAACCGCACCCAGGGAACTCCTCTTACGTAGTGCTGACCAGACTGCAGGACTGCGAGCGAGGGGGCGGTGGTGGAGTCGTTATCGGCACCCTGTATTCGGAAACATATGTACACCCAGCGAATTAAGGATACGACGAGAGAGACAGACAGATGGCAGAGCATATGAGCAGTATGGTACGTACGATAACACACCAGTGCACGCAACATGGGCAGGCAAGAGAGATCGAGGAGTGAGATTGCAGACGGGGGAGGGCAGGGGGAGGATAGGGACAGGGGTAAGAGTAGGGGGCAGGAGAGGACGTGTAGAGGTGGAGGTAGGCGACAAGACAGTGTGGATAACAAGACACTCGCAAATATGAACATGCAAATAACTAACATTCCTGGAACATGGGTGGACGGAAGACACGAGCAGAGTCATGAATGTCTTCGTCGTGGAAGGGAAGCGGCTCCAGCTCGAAGGGGTAGAAGTAATCGTCGTCCGTATCGACGTACACGTGGGGCTGCGTCCGCAACCGCGTGCGCTCCTGTGGCAACGGAACTGCCGAGGGGTCGGAAGGAGACAAAGAAGACGTAGACTGAGTGTAAGGCGTCGAGATAACGTCTGACTCGTCGTCAGACGTATCGTCTATGGCGTCCGGCACAGGGAGATCGTCTAGGTCGTCCGCATCATAGTACGGAAGAGGATCGTTGAAAAGCGCAGACGAGCTGGTCGAGGGGACAATCGAGTCGTCGTCATGCGCATCGAGCTGCAGCCAAGAGGGCACTAGCGGAGGATGAAGGGGTGGGTATGGAACAGGGTAAGGGATAGCGATAGGAGGGGGCTGGTAGAACAGGCTGGAAGGGTTGACGAGGTCGTCCGATGATGACATAGGGGAGCATAGTGGACTTAGCGGTTCATCGTCATCGTCGACGGAGAGGACCGAGACGGAGGTACTGGGACCCTCGACGTCCGCGTCCTCATCATCGTCACCCAGATGTCCCAGCACCGTGTCCAGCCACTGCGCCTCGGAGTCGCCGTCCGGGTCAGGGAACATGAACGCGTCCTCCTCGACGGGTTCACGCGCCTCTTCCTCGTTGCGTCTATATACAGGTTGTGCATCAGCGACGTCTGCCTGCGGCTGTGACGGGGCAGGGTCGAGCGCATAATGGGAGCGAATGATAGAGTTTTTGAGGAGGACCCAGCGGTGGAGACTGCACGAGTCCTTGACGCCACCGGCGACGGCAGACTGTAGCTTTGAGCGGGCCATGGTGAAGAGGGTCGGTGGGTCGGATTGATGTTGTTGTTGTTCTGGCGGCATGGACGAGGAGGGGGTTATATGCTGGTGATGGGCGAGGAGGCCGGTTGAACGACAAGAGCTAGTGAGGAAGCAGTGGTGCGTTCTGGGGGAGGGCGCGGGATACGCGTGTCAGGAGCGATAGGGCAGGAGACGTAAGATAGATAGGATACGAACGAGGCGTGCGGGGGACGGTGCGGTAGATCAACGGTGTATACGGTAGACGATGAAGGGCTCGAACAGAATGGTGCCGTTCTGGGAGATGCGGACGGATTTGTTAACCATGCTGGGTTCTCTGGGTCGCCTGGACTAGTGTGGGTGTCCGAAAGGGCGAGGCAAGACAACAGAGATGGGGGGAGAGGCGAGGACGGAGGGGGACTTATGCGGACATGGCGGGGAGGGGCGTCGGGGCGGGGAGAGCTGGGGAAAGGGAGAGGGGAGGGGAGGAGGGAGGCGCGGCTTATAACGCTCTTGCGCTGGCCCTCAGTTGGCCGACTCAGATCTCAGACTCTAGACTCTAGTCTGACGCGCTCAGCGGTGACTCAACGCCCTGCCTTATTCGGCCGACCTCCCTTTCCCACTCCTTCGGGTCTTTTCGCATTCCACCCCTCCTAGACGCCCGTCCGTCCGCTCCGGTCTCTCACACTCCCTTCAGGCGCCCGTCCTCTCTCCTCCACTTCAATTCCGCCATCCGCCTCATCCTCGCGCCAGCCCTGGCACGACTTACTCCCGCTCTCCCGCCTCCTCCTCGCGCAATCCCCCAGTTCGCTTGCTATATACGTTCATTATTGCGACAACACACGTCCGAGTCCGTCGCTCTAGCCGTCCGCCCTGCCCTCCTTCGTGTCTTAGTCCGAGTCCGTGCGCATTCCCATTACCGCCGACCGCCCGACCGAACATCCCAGCCTCCGACCGGTGCGGTCCCTTCTGCCGCCCTAACCTTCGTCCATCATATCGTTGTCGACGCCCTCCGTCAGCTTCCGTATCTTCGCAAGGCTCTTGGGCGCCACGTCCCGCACTTCCGCCAGCAGCTGCGTGAACTTGACGTTATCTCCCAGCAGCCGGTACACCTTCGCCAGCTGGAACAGCACATTCGACTCCTCGGGGGATGTATCCCGCAAGTACTTCAGGTCTTCCAACGCAGCCTGGTGGCGTGAAAACACATACACAGGCGTTTATCCGAAGCCAGGTCAGGCGCCACAACGTGCATCAATCAGATCAATGTGTCCCAGCAATGCGGAAGGTGTAAGCCCAACACTAACCGTGTATCTCTTCATGGCGATAAGGATTTTCGCTCGATGATAGCGCACCAGCGCGTTCTCAGGCGAGTATTGGATAGCCCGGTTGAACAGCTCCAGCGCCTTGTCGTACTTCATGTACCGCTCCTGAACCTGATGGCGTCCCAGGCATCGCAATGTCCGCTGTCAGTAACGTGATCGCGCATAGCCGTGCTCGCGTGACTGCACTCACCATCCCCACGCAGCCAAGGAGGACGGCATTCTGAGGATGAATCTCAGACGCCTTCCGGAAGTGGTACTCCGCGAGACGTAACTTGCTCATGCGCATGTAGCATGTCCCCAGGCCGTACCTGTTGGCGGCCGCGGATGGTTCCCCGATAAGCGGGGCGTGTCAGAACCGTGTACACCTAAAAGGAAGGCAAAGAGGCGCACCAGGCATTGTAATGTCGTGCATCAGCACGTAAAGCGGACTGGAAGAAGTTGATCGCTTTGTTTAGGTCCTCGTCGATCGACTCGTGGCCGCTGAGCGTGTACGCGTAGGCACATGTGGGGTCCAGCTGTGCTGCGCGCCGGAAGCATGTCAATGCCTGCGTCTTCTCCTTCTGCAGCGAAAAGCAGTTTCCGACCGCGATCCAAGCCTGAGGCGACTTGGGGTCTATCGATAGGAGCTCTTGCGCCAAAAACGACAGCTTGATGTTCTTCTGCAGGTGCCACAGCAGCGTCGAGTACACCTCCATGTCCCACAGGCGATAAGGCTCAAGGTTGCGAACCGCTTCGAACGCCCGCTCGGCCTATCAATGACCAATGCGAGCGACATGAGTTGGGGCTCGAAGTCAATGATAAAACGCCGGGCATCAACGCCTTGCTGACTCACCGCAGGGTACTGTCCGAGTTCATAGTGCGCCTTACCGACCATAGCCATCACCGAAGCGGAACGCTGATGTTCTGGAGGAAGCTTCTCCAGCTCTTCCAGGCAGAGTCGACAATCGTATAGCGACAACGCCCGCACGGCTTTCGCGAACTTGCGCATGAGGTCGTATATCTGATAGTCAGCGAGTTCTATCTGATATTGCTCTTCCGGATCGAGCTCTTGGTTCGCTGTCCATGTACCCGACGGAGGCGGTGACGTCTCCGAATCTGCACGTTGTGCGATAGGTGAGCCTGGGGTGAAAGCCGAGTCTACTCCTCCGGGATCTGCGTCCTGCCCCGAGTCATGCGACGGTGCACGCGATGTCGCTGTCGCGTTCTTGGTCGAAGCTTGTCGTCGACCTCGGGTGCTCGCCTGTGACGTGTAAGATAACAGTCAGCTTTCATCCGCACATATCCGCACATAGACATCGTAAGCGCGGCACTCACTTTGGAAGCGATCTTACTGCCTTTGCTTTGCAGCCTCTTGCTCTGCCTTATCCCCATGCCCACTGGGGGCTTGCCAACAGCGTGGAACCTAGACATCGCCGCCGCATTCTGGGTCGGACGACCGGGAGATGAGAATAGGTTAGCATTCGTCAAGGCCGGGCGTGCGCGTGCCTTTGAGCTTTTGGCGCGGTCGCCTGCCGCGGCCCCGGGCACTGCGCCGGCAGACTTCGACGGCTTGAGTTGGTGCGCCCCCGCCGCGGTCGTCGTCGAGGACGCGGGCCGCTGCCGTGCGGAAGACCGCAGCTTCTTGGTCACTGGGCCCGCCTCATCGGCTGAAGAAAGAGGACGCACAGCTGGGGGGTGAACCGCCAAGTGGGCGGGTTGCGACCGGCTCGCGCGCACTGGGGCCTGGAACGACGGCTCGCCGTAGAACGAAGAGTCAGAGGTCGCGCTGGCATCGCATATGCGTCAATGCATGCTGGAGTGGCTAGAGGGAGAGCGATAGGACTGACATGGAATCCCGTGGACCGGCTGGCGTGTCCATCCCCTTCAGCACGGGCTTCCAAATGAGGTTACCGGCGCTGCTAGCGTCAGGCGTGAAAAATCCGGCACCTGTTGCAACTGGTATGGAACTACTGGAGCCCTCATCTCCAGGCTTGCGCCGGTGAGGCTGCGTTCTTGGGTAAAATAGCTCATCTATAGGAGGTATATCGCCTAGGCCGCGGTTTGGACGAGTCATGCAGTCAGATTGCGCGGGGCTCACCTAATGCACAAAGCCCCTCGAAAGCCTCCCACAGCATGGGATTGCGACGGAGTGCTTCTCGATAGCTGTCAAAAGCGCTCTCGTGTAGATTTCCCTTCAGTGCACTATTTCCTGCTTGACATAGCAGTACCGCCGCATCCGGAAACGCGCTTGCCGTCCGAGGCCTCATGGATTCTGCGCATGAACGAGGGATGAGTGCTACCAACGCGCATGATCTCATTGCGAAACACACACCCGTCGGTATATCGGGCGGCTCCCGCAAACAATCTTGAAGAGCCTCTCGTGCTTGTCGATGTTGGCCGAGTTTGACGCAGCATTTGGCGAGAATGCTGAGGCAGCCCGTACATCGCGGTTCCTTCGGAGGCGCGTTGACCAATCTAAGCGCAGAATGTGACTGGCCAGATTCAAGCAGTACGGTGGCATAGAGGTGTCGCGCGTCGTGATTTCTGAGGTCGTGAACAAAGTATCGCTCCGCGTAGAAGAGCGCGGATCTGTGCAGACCGGCGTCCAGGCAGTACCATATCAGCTCAATATAGCGTCGGCATAGTTGGGGAGATGTTGTCGTAGGAGTAACTTCGCGCTGCATAGCTCGCCTAGCGAGGAGGCCGTATACCGCCTAGATGTATCGCGAACACGCGTACCGAGGTGTAACAAGAGATAGATGAGGGTTGAGATGGGCGAGTGGCAAGGAGTTGGGTCGGAGTGGTCGATGGTCAACGTACAGCACCTTGCCGCAACATCTTCGCCAGTCCAACCGCGCCTGTATGTCACGTGGGTTAATTTCGATCACGTCACGGTGTGACACAGACTACAGTGGCTAAACGCGCTTGTAGCGCCAAAAGAACTTCGGAAGCAAACTGGCCAACGCGCAATTAGGACAAGGTTCAGCTATCAGGACAAAGCGTGGCGATGTATCAGAAACAATTGACATCTCTCTGACGAGCTTTGAGTATCATTGGCAGATGATGTACAGTGTAGCAAGAGTCATTGTCACTACTCAGCAGTCCCTCCTTTCTTCTCATCGCTTCAGTGTCCGTGAGGATCCTCCCCCTTCGCCTCTGAGACACAAGATCAGAATTCGAAGGTGGAAAACAATGCACGACAGGCACTCACCGGGAACGCACTGGATGGCGTCGTCTATCCGCAGGATGGATACGGCCGCTTCGAATGCCGACTTCAAGCTCCGGACCTTGCTCACGGTCGGCTCAAGGACACCTGCGGCGACGTTGTCCCGCACTTGCCCGTTGAGCAAATCAAGACCGTATCGGAGCAGGATCTTCTTGGGATCGCCGATCGGCGCATTCTGTGCGGCGTTGTGGTATGAGCGCAGCTTCGCAACTAGCTCCGTTGAATCCTTCGCCGCATTAACCGCGAGCGTCTTGGGAATGACGAGCAACGAGCTAGCAAACTCGGCGATCGCAAGCTGTTCCCTTGAACCCTGTATGACAACATGACATCTTGTTAGATTGGCTCGGACAGTCATCGGCCCGCTCGATACTCACGAGTGTCGTAGCGAAGTTCTCCAAGTAGATGCTGAGAGCGGTCTCAACGGAGCCACCACCCGGAACCACCGCGCCACTCTCCAGCGTGCGCTTGATGATTGACAATGTGTCGTGCAGAGCGCGCTCCATCTCGTCGAGCATGTAGTCGTTAGCGCCGCGAAGCACGATGGATGCCGAGTTGACGACCTTCGTGCCCTTGATGAGGATGAGCTCGTCGTCCGAGATCCGCTCCTGCACGACCTCGTCGGCGTATCCAAGGTAGCTAGGCTCGAATGACTCTTCGCCCTCAAGGTTGGCAAGACTGGAGACAAGGGTACCGCCGGTCGCCTTTGCGATGCGGCGGAGGTCCTCTTTCCTACACCGGCGGACAGCCATAGCACCGGCCTCGACGAATTCCTTCAAGCAGAGGTCGTCAATACCCTTGGTGGTCAAAACAACATTTGCGCCAGCGGCCAGGATCTTGCGAATACGCTCAAGGGTGATCTCCGACTCCCTGTAGACCAGTTAGCATGATGGTACTACCTAATACAGCGATGACATACCGCTTGCGAATATCCTCAAGCTTCTCGGGGTCATCGACGAGGATCTGGACGCCCAATTGCATGCGTGCCTTTTGGAGGTTGATGTCGAGGCAAGCGATTTTCGCGTTGGTAATACGCTTCTTCATGGCTGAGTACGCATGTTAAGGACGTCTCCTCGATCCGATCCCCTGCGGGGACATACCTTGGCTTGCAACGGTGCAGTTCAACGCGTAACCCTTGACGAACAAAGATTCTCTCGCACTCCGGCCGTGCGCCTTCAGGACGTTGACCGCCTTTACGGGGTACTTGATGTCTCCACGAGTGTTGATCGTCTTGACCGCCAACATGGCATCCACAGCCATAGGTGCGAACAAGTCGTCATCGCTGTTACAGCGTCAAGTTCCACTCTTCGCCCCTGTGATGATGCTATACTCACCCTCCGATGATTTTGCTCGACATGCTCGTCTTCGCACAGTTGATGAGCGCCTCGCGGCCGAGCGCGTCGACCTTCACGCTCAGCTGGTCCTGCATGAACTTGCACGCCTCCCTGCACGCAAGGCGGTAGCCAGTGATGATCGTCGTCGGATGAATCTTCTGCTTCACGAGCTCGTTTGCGCGCCGAAGCAACTCTGCGGCAATCAAGACGACGGAGGTCGTGCCATCGCCGACCTCCTTGTCCTGCTTTTGCGCCAAGTCAACGAAGACACGGCCGGCAGGGTGCTCGACCGCGAGGAGGGACAGGATAGTCGCGCCGTCGTTTGAGATGGTCACTTCCTGCATATAGGCAAAGGCGCGGCGTCATGTACTGCGTTTGCCAAGCGACTAGGGCATTGAACATACACCAATGTTATCCACCAACATCTTGTCGAGGCCCATCGGGCCTAGAGAGCTCTTTACGATGTTCGCGATCGTTTGTGCGGCGAGGACTGAGCATTGCACGGCTATTCAGTAACTTTCTTCAGCACGACTGGCTTGCAAACGCACCGTTTTGGTCGCGCACATCCTGACCCGAGACCCTGTCGCCTCCCAAGAACACACCGGCGCGAGGATCGCGTTGAAACATTATGAAAGATGGTCGAGGAGTGCAGATGCAGAGAGAAGCAGAGACAGGACGATGGTACTCGAGAGATTTCTCTGGAATACGCGGCTTAGTATGCCCATATATGGACTTAGTCTACTTAATCGTGAACGGGCGCTAAGTCGCACTTATATGTTAGCCGCCTCGCCTATGTTTGTACTAGTACTAGTCGCTCATGGGTCTAGAGCATCTATTGCCAACGCGAGTTCAATGTCTCTCGGGGAGGGCACGTAAAGATAAGAATACATATATCGATAAGTGATACAACATGTGTCCACAAAGTACGTTGTCCGGAAGGTATGATCAAGCCTTCGACCAGAAGGCCAGACGAGACTCGCGTACAGGGCTCATGACACCTGTAGGTATGTTGACGTGCAAAAAGCCCTGATCATTCCGCTTTGGCGATCTGAGGAGAGACCATTTGCGGTGGCGCGGTGTAGGCGAAGATGTCTTCAAAGCTTCGTTAACATGAGAATTTCAGCTCCTTTCGCTCAAACAACTCACCGTGGGCTGATCGATGCTGAACGGGCTATCCACTCTACTGACGGAGGGCGAGGTGGGTTGGCTCGCAGCGTGAGCATCCGTGAAGGGGTCGGTGATGGCATTCACAGTGGGAGGAGGCGCCTGAAGTTGGGCACCCGCTGCGCCGGCCGTACAGATGATCGCCTTCTGTGGTTGGTGGCCAGCATCCTCGACGACTTGGGCTCGTGATGCCCGCACCATGCGATGAACGGGAACACTTGTGTCCGCGAACGAGTCGAGAGATGCTGTGCGACTGATGCTGGCTACGGAGTCGCTGGTGTTGCTGCGAAAGGGGTTCCGCAACTCGTTGGAAGGAGTGGGTGTTTGCGGTGCCATCCGAGGGCATGGGGAAGCCTCCGGTGCGGTTCGAATATGGGCGGTATCTTCTCGAGGCCGCCAACCATGCGATGAGGTTGGTGGGGAAATAGGAGTACTGGATGATGCCGATATCCCGGTGCGCACGTATTGGAATGGCTCCGGGGATGCATACTGAAGTAGACCTGCTTAAAAATGTGGGATGGGAGAAGCGTTATGCAAACCTACATATGGCGACATGCCCGCGTCCCCCATACTATGACGATAATTTGCCGCATTCTGAGCCCTGCTCTAATCCGCCATGTTAGTTGATGAGATCTGAAGGTACAACAGGGGCGTACCAGTAAATCGGCGTGGGGAGGCGACGGATTGCGAGATGGAGGAGCAGTCCTCGGCCTCTTTCCGACATAGTCTGCTGCCTTGTGTTTCTGCAGGAGGGCACTCTATTGGCGCCAAAACGAAGGTATAGAAGCCGGAATGGAGGCTTACGTCAACCCGACTCCGTCTGGCGAGATCAGAGTAATTGGACTCGTCTTTCTTCTTGAACACGCGATCAAACATATCGACTGTGCCAGACAGTGGTAAAGTGGACTAGTGAGGTTGAGGTAGTGGGTGGTAGGGACGAAGTATGCTTGAATGAGACAGGACCGGGAGGCCCCGTCATTTATGCACTATGAGCCGAAAGCCGAGCTCCTGAGCGAAGGTCGATGGCATTTTCTACTCCGCTTCGCGCAGGGCGGATGTACGGTTGGATATCCGCATTGCGGGGCTGTCGATCGAGGCCCCCACTAGTGCCACCACTTGACTGTACCGCGCTGTAGATATCCCCCAGCTAAAGATCGCATGAAGCCTTGGAGCTTGTAAGGCCTAGACCTGCGGGTACGATCCAGCGGCTGGAAATGTCGGACAGGGGCATGAACGTCTGGACTGCTTGAAGCTAAGGCAGATGGTCGAGTCTCGAACAAGAAGCGCTCGTATGCACCTGCTGCAGAGGAACCCTAGGTTGGGGTCCCAGCCACTGCGTAAATGAGACGCGTCAGTGTCACGCGCGTTTAGGTTCTCTCAGCCCACTTGCTGCAGTGTGCCTCGCCGCCACTTCGACCACAGCTGGCTTGTACTCTTGAGCTGCTACTCCCATCCAGCGTTTGTATCCTGGGATGGCCCCAATGGATTCGCCCTTGAATGCGGTAAATCGTCGTACGAGCTCGCTGCTCGCACTCCACTGACTTTGCCTCTGCATAATGGTTACGGTATGGCGTGGTAAAGGCGCACCAACATGCTGCTAATGCCGACGACTTTCTGGCTCGTGGCCTGCTCATTCCCGCCGCGGAGGAGCACTACAAGGCGGCAGAAGCGTTTCAGGCATGCGTCGATGCATCCAACGATGACAATGTGCGCTCTTGCCGAGTTTCACCAATGCTAGCTCACTTACCTTCGTATGGTGGGCTTTGCATTACATGTGTCCGGGGAACCATCGCGCTGTCTCCAATGTCATACAACCTGTTAGACCAAACGCACCTTACGGATGTTGCATAACGAACACATGAAGTTAGGCAAGGATCTCCAGCGACGAATTGCCAAGCTGCGGGAGGAGAACAAGGACCCTGCATTGCCTCAGAAGCCGACGCGCACCTCAAGCGCAGCAAGTTCCTCGACAAGTGCCGCCGCATCTCCGCCTCAGCCCATTCCCTCTCCCACACCACAGCCAACTAACAACGTGAATACAATGTCTGATTCACAGCAAACTGTGGACGAGTCCTTCATGCTTCTTGGTCAGAGAGTGAGCAACTATTCTTTTGTTTATGCCTTGTGCTCGGACGGTGGTGTGAATTACCTGACCACCAGGACATCTCCTGTCCTTTCGAGAGTTGACCTTGTTAGATCGATCGCTCGATTTTGCGGCACAGAGAATTTCAGGAATATAATACTGATCTTGGTCCTTTGTATAGAGCGATCCCGGAGACGCTTTCCACCAGTTCTGGAAGGCAACTGAGGGCATGCTCGAGTACCTTTCGCGTCCTGTCGCATTCGCCACTGCGCCTCTCGCACCCGAAGAACCACCACAACCCTCTCCCTCGCCAAGCGGTCGTCGCGGAACAAAGGTTCGCGACGGTGGCTCAAGTAGCGACACGGACTTCGAGGACCCAATATCCCGCAAAATCTCGAGAGGCATCAGCTTGGTGAAAGCTGCACACTCGAGGATGCTCACAAAGTACGACTCGGTCTATGGTGCGGGAGGTAGTGGCGCCGCGGCGGAAGGAAGTGGGAGCAGCATAGACTCCGGCACGTTCCCACCTCCACCGCAGCCTAGTCATGCCATCGATCTTAGGGATGATTGGGATGACGATATTCGCGCGTTTGATGGTGAGCTCCAAAGTCCCCAACTCTTACCGTCTAACACCCTTCTGATATAATGTGACTGGAATAGACGATGACATGGCAGACTCATTCTGTCTCATCCCTTCCAAGGCGGATCCTAGCGTAGCGTCGTTGAAGGAGGAGAACGCATCGCTGAAAGCGGAACTTGAGAAGCAGAAGCAGCAGTTGGCCAATATGGAGCTTGCTCTGAAGGCTCGTCAAGAGCAGGATCAGCAGCTACGAGACAGTATCATGATAGCGCGGAAAGAGGTATAGGGTTTCCATGTTTTTCATCGTCATACGGCGTAACTCATGACGATGCTGGGATAGGCACATCGGGCTATGATCTCTTCGAATGTATTACCACGACCACCGCAGCCACCCAACCCGGTCGACATTGCCTCGCTCAATATCAACGTGCCATCCCCAGTACCTGCACCCCCCGCTCGAGAACGTGATCCCCAATTGGTTCGTCGCGTACGAGAGCTGGAGGAAGAAGTCCGCACCCTTCGCGCCGAGAATGAGAAGCAGGTGCGTGTACTCAATTATTTTGAACGTCTCCGGGACGAGAATGTCTGATCGCGAGTGCTGCGAGCAGAAAGCAATGATTGTACGCTTCAGAGAGCGTTGGGAGAAGTTGAAGGAGTCAGCAAAGCGGAAGAAGGAAGCCAAGGCCGCGGCTGAGAGCACAAATGTGGTGGGTGAGCGAATCGAGGAGGAACCGGAGGCGGAAGCTGCGGCAGAGCGAGATGAGGCGAAGGCCCAGTAACATGGACTCCACTCGGGCCTCGTCTAGTCTATATCGCGTGCTTTCTATCTCACTTCTGAGAGTTCATTGGGTATAGTTCTTCTCATGCATATGTCGCTTTTTGTTCAGCCTCGTTGTAATTCTAAATCTCTCTCTGATCAATATGTACTTTTGGTTATCACCTTGCAACGGGATAGGAGCCACTACGACGTGGTGGTAAAATACAAGACTAGTGTACAGCTTCATCGGCACATGTGGCAGTCAGTGCTGTTGTCACGGTGGTCATGTACGAACACACTCACTTCACTTGATTGCATCCTCTTCCCTATGCGAACAGCCCATAGTCGACGATTCGCAAGGACCGTGCTGCTTCATCAAATATTCCCCGTGCGGAACCCCAGTCATCCTCGCTAACCGCTCCGCCGTCAGCGCTTGTCATGGGCACATTCATTGTCATGACAAGGTCGACATTCTTGTGGGGAACCCGATATAGAGCCAGGAGGATGCGGACTTCGTCGGCTGTTTGACTGTTGAACTTCTGCACCAATTGCGTGCCGTACAGAACAACAGGGTTGGGCGTGGCACCGTTGGAATCGTTGTTCACGTCGACGGTCTCGTTCACTGTTTGCGATTTCGCATCGTTGTCATGTGCAAGAGCATCGAAATGTTGGCTTGATCAAGGCCAGTGAGTACTACGCACAGGATTAGATATGCTGCGTCGAGACGTACCCGGCGGCTTCTCGGAGATCTTGAGCAGACACGCTCTCAAGTACCTCGACAATAATGCTGATTCCACTGGTAGGTGAGACGTATACCTCTTGCGTATCAGGTACTTGTCGGAAGTCCCTGGCCTCTAATCAGACTGGGATGCGATGAAAGTCGGCGCAGGGCAACATACGAGGCATCGATGAGCGTAGTAGGTAAGGTTGTGGTGATAGCACCACCAAAGAGTTCTCGCAAGCCAGACATCGGATACACTTAGCGGTATTGACGGTAGTCAGCACGGAGAAGTAGCAGGAAAGAAACTGGATATGTGCAAAGAGGAGCCATCGGCGGCGAGTCGATTCCACGGACGCAGAGGCTCGGTTTCCGGAGTCTCGGAGCGGCACGGGCACGTGCTCGTGACCGACGCGTTCAACAACAGACGCGTCTCGTCTTCTGCGCCTCTATCCTGGTTGCTTTCTACCACCACTACTGGCGCTGCCTCCCCTCTCCTTCCTGTCCGGCGACGCGTCCCCTGGTCGCGATGGAATACGGCCGACGATCAACCATGCAGCCACACGGCGACCCATATGGGAATGCGCGGTCAAATCTCCCAGTACCCTCTACGGTCAAGAAGAGCACTCATGGCCATGGACGAATGTCTCTTGCGGGGCCCGCTATGCGAGCACCATACCCCATACCGCCAGGGACGAACCCAAGACAGTCTCTCATGCGCTCACAGAACGTGAACCCACTCCTCCAGAGCGCGAGTAAGCCTCAGAACTATGGCCGCACACCTATGCGGAGGTAAGTGCATCACAGTGGCAGTGAGGTTCGCTTTGCACCCCCCTTTTCTCTTAATCCGTCCTTTGATGCGGAGAAAGGATGCGTGAGATGATCTCCGACAAACTGGTCATAGGATGCCGGAGCTTTGAGGGAAGGCGTGACGACCTCGGTAGAGCCTATCTGAACAGCTCGGCGAAATGGCTAAATGTCGGCGAGGTCTATCACTACTTCCATGCTTCCTCCATGGCGTCATTTATTCTCCTCGGCCCGGGCTCTTTTGCTGCTCAACGGCCCTCCCGAATGATAACCTTTATATCACATTTCGACAACCTGAATGGCGAGCTTGTGCTTTTGGCCATATGGTCATTCACCGCCATACTTCGGAACTAAGGCGACAGATAACAAATACGACTGTCACTGACATGCGATCCCCTTCTCTTACAGTAATAACCGGCGAGGTTCCATGTGGCAAGGCGGAAGCCAGGGCTCGGCACCTCCGTCAAGTCAAACATATGCAAAAGACACACGGCCGTTACGTGACAAATCATTTCAGGCCAAAATGAGGCAGGACGTCGCGACATTCCTGATCAGCACGGGATTTGAGGTTGCACCCCAGATGTTGCAGAACATCACCGGCAAGGACTTCCGTGCCGTCTTTCAACATCTCATATTGTATTTCGACCCTCTATGGCCGTTCAAACCTGAACAACGTTTCGAAGAGTCGTTCATGCAGGCTTTGAAGGCCATGAAGTACCCATATTTGGGGCAAATAGACATCAAGTGGTTGCCAACACCGGCAGCCATGCACTCGTGGCCTGCGTTGCTGGGCATGCTACATTGGCTCGTAGAATTGGGCAGGGTAAGTCGCAGTCTTTGATAGACAGGATATTGCGTAGGCTGATGCAATAACAGGCCCGTGAACACTATATGGACAGCGGACACCCCACGCTACAAGATCCGGCCCTGATTCCAGAGGAATTTGAAGACATTCACCATCATTTGGCTCTCGCTTTCGATCACAATTCACGTGCCTACGAGGTATTCCTCCAGGGGCAGGATGTCTTTCCTGAAGAGGAGAAGATGCTCGAAGAGCGTTATGGTATGGAGCATGCTTATCCTTGGTAGACCGCGCTAACTCAGTTCGCAGCAAGGAAGGATGCTCAAGTGTTCACGGATTTGGAGCAACTTCGAGAAAGGCTGAAGGAGATTCATGCCGAATGGGAGCAGCTCAAAAAATCCGCGGTCAGTCTGAATACCCCATTCAAACGTCGGCACTCCTGACGCCAGATATAGCCTCCATTCGAGGAGCTCAAGAAGGACAACGGGTCGCTCCGGCGAGATAAGCTTAAGTTCGAGGAGATCCTGCGGCGTTTCGAGGAACGAAAGCAGAAATGGATGCGCCTCGTGCAAGACGAGAAGACTGAGCTCGAATACAATCGTCGGTAGCCTATTTCCCCGTCCCTCGGCCTCCTTACCGAACTTCTGCCCCGCAGTCGCCAACCTCGAGAAGATGCGTGCGGAGGAGCAGCGGCTCTCTGACATCGTTAAGGTCCAGAACCTCTCGCCGGAAGAGGTTCTCCGCATGAATACCGAGCACGAGAGCCTCTCGCGCGAAGTGGAGTCGCTCAAGCACAAGATCGCCGAAACATCCCAAGTTGTTGTTCGACTTGAAGTTTCCTTGACGCGCAAGGTCTCTGACGCAGAAGAGGCACTCGACCAGTACACATCTCTGCTATCCACGCTCGGGCTCTTCCCTCCACTACCTCCGCCGCTCGAGGATGTTGATTTGACGATAGACCTGTATTCCGCCGCAGCGAATCCACAGGGTTTGCTGAGTGGTGCCGACATCCGCAAGGTGGTGAAGCCTACGCTGAGCCGCATCACGGAGATGAAACGCACTGCGCACGCGGACGTCGAGAGCGAACGCATACGCGTCGATGACGAACTGGACCAGCTCAACTTAGAGTGCGAGACCATCGAAGAGGAGGTCCTCGAGGTCATGAACAAGACAAATGCGCTGAGCGACCAAGCAGACGAGTTACGTGAGGTACGCCGTTCTTACTACAGAAGTCACAATATTTGGGAAATGATTGACGGCCGCCTCTGTTCGGTTCCACGCACTCAGGCCGCACAGCAAGAAGCTCTCGTCAGCAACGCTGAGGCGTCTCGCCTTGAGCGCGATTTAGCCGCTGCGCGGACTGCAGCGATGGCCAATGGCGTCGGAGTCAAGTCGCGCCTACAAGCCCTGCAAATTGCGTACGTACCTTTTGACACTTGACCTATACCATTTCCCACTTTCTGGAGATACGGTGAGAACGGACCTGGCTGACATGCGTTATCACAGGTATCGAGAACAGGTGGAGAAAGTCAACCGGCTAAAGGAAGATACAGTGCGCGCTGTAATCAAGAACAGCAGCGACATTGTTGCGTTCAAGGATGAAGTGTCGAAGCAGCTGCAGTATCTCAGAGAATTCGCAGAGGCGAACTAGATTCCCTTACGACCAGCTCACGTTGATACCCACCAACCTCTACGACTTATCCTTATACGTTCACAGCACTATGCTCCAGTATGTTCTCTGTCTATGCACTGCCCTACTGATACGACTGTTGTACAATATGACGCATCCTAGGATGTGAAATTTTCCATTGGCGCTCCGAAGTGTAAACTTCCCATGAAAAGGTGATCTGGGAAGACAGCTGTGTGCCAGTGGTTTCGTGCCTCATCCACCATAACTCCAGTCCGTTGCGTCCTGGGCCATCGGAGCCGGCGCAGGCTCCAGTCGTTTGGATCCAGGGCAGATACCGGCCTTCCAAGTGGCCTGCGTTCGATGCCATCTCGCATGCAAAGTTGTCCCCTATGCGTTCTTCGAAGCGGCCACGGTTCTGTCTTGAAAACTTCATGATCTTGGTGGCGTATTGGCTGGCAGACGTCCGGACATCTGTTGCTCAGTGCTATATCCGCGCAAGTCGGCGATCTGCCATTCCTGACAGAGCCCTCGCAATTTCTCTTATCATCGTACTTGCCGCAACATTGCAGCCGCTAGAGCTCATGTGGACTGGTGTGCAATCGCACAGTGTGAAAAGACTTATTCGAGCCTCGTCTCGATCTTGTCTTGAGTCTCGACGAGTCGGGCATTATGTCTTGAGTACGTCCAGCATCCGATGATTATTCTTGCTGGGCGTTCAAAAGGTGATAGCGTGCCTGCTATTATTCCGGGCGAGTGTCACCTGGCGCCAACGACAGCACAGCTTGGCGTAGGCTCGGGAGTCAGCGTGACAGCGACGTTCATGTCTTTACTTCCTACCACGTTTACGCTCTATCCCCTCCAACCGTTCAGAAGAGTTCTGAGGCACATGCAAGTTTTGTAGCATGCTAGGTCTATTCCTCCGCCCGTTTTCCAGGCTGTCAACACAGCACGCAGTCATCTCCGGCGAAGCACGCCCGGTGTGACCCTCGACGACTCTAATCTCTGGACTCGGAACGGCACCAGCAAGGCATACCGAATATCCGGCGAGAACTGACCTGAAATGCGCCGCACCACCAGATCGGTATGGGAGCGCACGGCTCTCTGCGCGCAGGCCGCCCACCGCGCCCCGCAAGATGTGTGAATATCGGTCTACATCTGTTCGCACCTTGGGCGCGGCATCGGTACACGACCCAGGACGGCGGGAGTACCTGGCCAGGCAAGTCGCCCGTTATCTGGGGAACCTTTGCCAACACACGCTGGCGGCTCCGACCGTGCACGCGCCTGCCGTAAGAGGTAGACAAAACTGCAATCTTGCCACGTTGTGCCGTACTCACAGTGGGAATTACAGGGGGTTCATATCTGACGAAGTGCAATACGTCGTCGGTTTTTTGCGGGCGCCAAGTTATTGTAACGCCCGTAGCAACGTGCACGAGAGGTCGCCGCAACGAATCATGAGCTACTGACACCAATATCGCGGGCGGATCTGCTCTCATCACAACATAAACGGACACCGACGTCGACGTTTGTCAAATCTGTGTGGATGTCGACGTCGGTGGACGCAGTGAATGGCGCTGAGGTCATGCAACCCTCCACCTCCGTGCCGAGGTTTATTGACAGCAGGGCTTCTTATTCGTCCGTGGAATTTTCGGGAGCTGTGGGAGCGCGAATTCACCCATTCACACCGCGGAGCTGTGTTAGCCACCATGAATGGGCCTGTGACAATCATCCTGTCCGGGTACGAAATGTGATCTGCCGGCCTCCCTTTCTTCGGTATTCCTTCCCTACGAGGACGCCCAAGATGGGCGTACTCGATCTCACACTCCGTGCCTGCTTCGCGCTTGCGTTGAGGATAAAGGCCGGGTGGACTTTCGTCGGAGGGGTGAACCTCCCCTCCCGTCCGCGTAGCGGTCTCATATACCGACGCAGCTACTCTTCCTTGGACGCCGACCACACGCTGCTCTGATGTCGTCAGAACTCAGCCCGAGAGGAGCTGCTCCCGCCTACGACGATGCCGAGAAAGGTGTCAGCGAGAAGGTCATCGTGTACCCCGTCGAGAAGAAGGCGCTCACCTACCCCGCGGACGAGAAGAAGGACCTCTTCGTCAGCGAGAAGAAAGATGTTACGGCCTTTCAGCAGCCTCAGGTAAAGCGAGACCCCTACGCTCTGCAGAAAGGCGCCCCCAAGAAGAAGACCTCCAAAGTCATCATTGCCAAGCTATGGTACAACACTTACAGGTACGGTGGCCCCATCCTATGCTAGGCATTCACTGGTGTTCACTGGTGTCATCGCAGGAAACTCTTCACGATCGCCTTCTCTATCAATATGATCATGTTCGGTTTCGCCGTCTCGGGGCACTGGCCATACGCGGTCAAGTTCGCGGGCGCGTTCGCCGTGGCGAACTTCAACGTCTCAATCCTCGTCCGCAATGAGATCTTTGGCCGTATTCTGTATTGGCTTGTCAATACACTCTTCGCCAAGGTATGCTCGCTCAGATCGCAGAACGATTCATCCGCTAAGTCCTGTCATTAGTGGCCTCCGCTCTGGTGGCGCCTAGGATGTACCTCCGTGCTCCAGGTAAGTCGAGCTTCGGGTGATATGTTCAGGGGCTAGCCTCACACACCGCCGTTGTACAAAGCACTTGGGCGGCATTCATACAGGATGCGCCGTCTCCGGTATTATTTGGTTGACGTTGAAGGTGGTCAACACATGGCGCAACCACATCAACGAGAACAACGCTATCCTCGTTGTCGGCATTTTCACGAATGTTGCCGTCATTGTAACGGCCGTAGCAGCATTCCCGTGGGTACGAAACACGCACCACAAGTACGTCCATAAAGGCCTGCCTCGCTAGCCGCCATCGACCGTCTAACCCTTCGCCTGCAGCGTTTTCGAGCGCCACCATCGGTTTGTGGGATGGACCGCGCTGTTCCTCACATGTAGGTGCATATGTCATTGCTTACAGATACACCGGGCTGAGAAGCTATCCACAGGGGCGTTCACCATCATGGGAGACATCTACAACCCCACGACCAGGTCCTGGGTACCAGATGGCCGCCACCTCGTCCGTCAACAGGACTTTTGGTATGTCATGGGCATGACCACCTGGATCGTGCTTCCCTGGATTTGCACGCGGGAGGTTCCCGTGGACATTGAACTGGTACGCACCCTGCAGCACCATTTCTCATGGTTCATTGATGCTGACTTGCCTGTCGGCCGACAGCCCTCACCTAAGGTCGCCATTGTCCGCTTCCGGCGTGGGATGCAGCAGGGTTTGCTCGGGCGCATTAGCCGAAGCGCTGTGAAGGAGTACCACGCATTTGGTATCATTTCGTACGTCCCCTCGTTCCCACTGTGAGGAATAGTGGGTACTCACTCGCCTCGCGCGACCCGCAGGGAGGGACCCCACGCCAAGTACCATTACATGATTTGCGGAGTGCAAGGTCCGCGCCCACTCGTAGCACTCTCTCTCTCACTCCACAGACCGCTGACGGACTGTCTATTTTCTGTAGGCGACTTCACACGCAGCCTGGTCAACGACCCTCCTCGCACTCTCTGGACGCGTGAGCTGAAGGTGCGCTCCTCACGCAGATGGGCACTGCTGCACAGCTCGTGACTGACTCGGACTCTGATCAGTTCGCAGGCGTGTCCAACACGTCCACCCTGTACAAGCGCGGCATCCGCATCTGCACCGGGACGGGCATCGGCGCCGCGCTCTCGACATGCATCCAATCTCCGTACTGGTTCGTATCTTCGCCTCGCATGCAATCCGTGCCTCTTCTGCCCCCGCGTACGAGAAGCGCTAACATGCTATTTGCGCCTGCCTTCATCTTAGGTTCCTGATCTGGATCGGTGCGTGGAAGCTCGCCTTCGGCTGCGGCGCGTAGACGGCTGAGATAGACTTACATGCACATGCAGGCTCTGACCAGGAGAAGACGTTCGGCCCGACGATTAGCGGCCTCATCCACCGGCACATCGAGCCCGAGCGCCTCGTCCTCTGGGACAGCAAGGTACGCGGCGGACGTCCCGACACGATGAAGCTCCTGCGGGACGTGTACAAGTCCTGGAACGCTGAAGGTACGCGCCGCGCCCGCTCTCATGCGCGCACTCCCCCTCCTGCCGCAGTGGCTGATCGCGTTCCTGCCGCAGTCGTGTTCATCACCTCCAACTACATTGGCAACTCGGAGATGATGGAGGTGGGTGTGCCCTATGTTATTTGCGGAACCGCTACCTCCGTCCTGAGTACTGACTGCATGTCCGCATCATAGGGATGCAAGGAAGCTGGAATCCCATGCTTTGGTACCCTCTGGGACTTCGTGAGTCATGCCGCGCCTTCCGCGATGCCGTGCACAGGGGCTGACCGTGCTTCTCACAGTAAACGTCCGACGGTTGGCTACGCTGGATGTCACCTCTACTATAATAGGCGGCGAGAACAGTTCTGGCATTGGACGCGCCGTTGTACTCACTCTCACCCTCACTGTACATATCACAATGCATACGCTAGCTTGTATCATTCCTCCCCGCCCGCACATCTCCAAAATAGAATTTTCCTTATTTTCCCAGTTCACACTCAGCGTCTGGAACGAGAAGCGCTTACCCAAGGTGGTGGGATGCGGGTCGAAGCCACGAAATTGGACGCTGGAAGTTCCGATGCACAAGCTCTCGGAGCACACCACGACGAGATCGTGTGGCCGCGCCTTCCACTGCGGTAATTTTCTGGGGTGCTTGGAGAAGGCGGCGGGTCCGTCCTCGTATATCTGCCTGGTCTCACGCCGGAAGCGGGCCTTACCAGAGCCGGCGCCAAGTATGGGACAGGCGGTGTGGGACGGGCCCACGACCATGGCACACAACCCCCTGGACGAGCGGACAGAAGGAGAGAAGGGCTTGGCGGCCCACATCGAGCTATATCGGTATACACTGTAATCATACAACATCCGGGGAAACAGACCACATCGAAAACAGAACACGATAGAAAACCACATACGACAGGGAGAGGAGAGCGCCTCCACTAGCCCAAGCCCCAGACGGAACGGAGGTGGAAGAATAACATACGGTATGTGATGCGCGCGTGCGCACGGGCTGGCTAAGGATAGTACTCCTCGAGCACCTTTCCCCGCTTGCCCATCCAGGGCCACCGCCGGTTCGGGTTGATAGGGGTGTTGGGCTCGAGCTTCCAGCCGCGGCGCGCGAGCTCAATGACTAGCCGGGCGATGTTGCGTGTGTCCTGCGGTCCCATTTTCAAAGTTAGGTGAGATGCTCCGAGGAAGGGTGGCAGATGCGCGCCGGGGCCGCATTGAAGAGGGAAGGAAGCACACACTCACGTCGATTCCGCTGTGCTGCCGCCCCTCGAAAGGCTCTAGCCCCAGGGCGTGAAGTTGGCGCGGGATGGAGAGCGCTACGCGTCGGGGAAGCGGGAACGCGCCGGCCTGCGCGGATCAGAGATAGAACGGGTCAGCGACGTTCATTGTGGTGTGCTATGGCGCGAGCGGGCGGCCTTACGGGTCGACGTTGCGCGTCTCTGTCAACTGTCGCTGAGGTGGTGAACGCGTGACATTCGCCCACCACTCGCCGTACGTCCATGACGTCCCAGGTGAGCCAGGTGGGAACAGGGATCTGCGGTGGTCAACCGAGGGTCAGTGAGCGTCGTCTTCGCGCACACAGCTGACCTGCCTTGGAGATGAAGCATTGCTTGACCACGAAGTCCCGGACGTCATACGGGCCGTCGCTGCAGAAGCAGAAGCGGGTGAGACGTCGCCCCGTCTCTGGGTCGATCAGCCCATGTTTCTCGAGGAACTTCCTGAACTCGTCCAGGACCTCGGGGAAGGAGGGCGCGCTGTCGACTTGGTCCTGCATTCGCATGCGCGAGTCACACGAGTGCGCCCCATGATTAGCACGGCGGCCCCAGCCTGGGAGCTGCGAGGTGGGGACAAACCTGGGTGATGCCTGTTAGGGCGCTACAGAACGAGGAGAGCTGGGGTCGCCATGTGGGCCGGACGAAGCTGCGGAACTCGTCGACGACCTCGAGCTCTCGCGCTTTGCCTTTGTAGTCTTTGTCTTTCCACCGCAAGAGGCACACGGGCCATTCCTGCACGAGAGGCACGCATCTTCGTTGATATCGTGCGCGAAGGCAGCATGGGAGCGGATACGCACGATAATCTCATTGGGGTAGTCGAATCCTGCGCCCGCCACGCAGGTGGCTTCGACATCGAGGACGAGGAACGCGTCGTATGGCTGCTTGGCGCGTTTGATCATGTCGCGCTGCGAATCTGAAGAGTTGTCGTTGGTCGTCTGCAACGATTTGGCGTGGACGTTGGTCTTGGGGATGCTAGGAGAAGTTGTGGCTGGAGAAGCTCTGGCTGGACTTGAACCGCCTGCGGTAATAGTTGTATCTGCTTCACACGAGTGTAGACGCCGCCCGAGAGTGATAAGGGCGTATGCCAATAAGGCGGGGGGAAGGAGGAGGATTGCGTGCTGGAAGAGAGGCGAGAAGGAGTGTAGTGCAGCAGGCAGCGACCAAGACATGTCAGACAGCGAGCTCAAGCAGAAAACAGACGGCTCAAACAAGCTCTCTCAGACATCCGCCTCCGTCTCGAACAGTGCGGTCTTCGGGGTCCTGCATGGCTAGATATCTAGCAGCAGACGGCAACCCCAACTCAAACCTTCCAGCTTATCTGGCAGGCTGAGCAGATATGGTCCGGGTTGTGTATGTTGCAGAAGATACGGACAGTGATGCAGTGATGCAGATGGGCGTTGAGTAGCATGCAGACGACGGACACGGTCCCCTTGCAGCCCGACGCGCTCCCAGATCTCAATCCGCCATACGCTCGTCCCCTCATTGGCCCTCGCTCCCCGGCCCGGCATTCCACGTGCGAAATAATTTGTGGCCTCGGGCGAGCGCTTGTTGCCCATTACCGTCTCTCGCGCAATTAGCCCTCAGTGCTTCATAAAGCATCCTCCGACCTCCCCTCTCGCTCCCCTCGACACCCTAGCGGTGGCACGCTGTTCAACCAGTGAAAATTCCCTGTAACGACCTCTCACGAAGATGCAGCACGGCGACGACCTCGAGGACGACTTTGTCCCTGACGACCTAGTAGCCCTTTCCGACGAAGAAGACCTCCCTAATACCGAGGACATTGGCGGCCTCCTCAGTGCCGACGAAGACGATGCCGGTGCGGCGCAACCCAGCCCGGTCCAGAGCGCAGCAGCTCTTGAGAAGAAGCGGAAACGTAGAGCAAAAGAGAAGGAGAGGAAAGCCAAGGTGTGTGTGGCTTATGTCCCAGGATCCTGTCCATATTTCTCACTGTACGTGCACCCTCAATGTCCATAGAAGCGGAAACTGGCCGAGACCGTAGAGCCAGTAGAATCTCCATCTATTGCTGCACAACCACCCGTCCTGCTCGCAGACTATCTGAGCTCGATGCAAGCAAAGACATTCAACGAGATGTCTGGCATCGAGCTCGCGGACGTTCAAATTCCGGGTGGGTACTGCTATACTGCTGGTTCAGGTTCGTTCTGAGTGTTAACGGCTAGACAGAGAGTGCTATAGTGGACACCACTGCATGGACGGAATCCAGGAGTTTGGACCAATTGATGGACTTCATCGTCAAAGGTATGCCGCTCTATGTCCACACGCGGTGGGACTGTAACTTACCGCAACCCACAGTACTGCCCAAGCTGCATACACGCTTGTCGCAGAGGCCCAAATCCAATGGAGCACCGACCCTCATATATGTGGCTGGAGCCGCCCTCCGGGTGGCGGATGTTACTCGGGTGCTTAGAGACAAGCGGCTGCGCGGAGAGAAGGGCGGCGACGTCGCCAAGCTGTTCGCAAAGCACTTCAAGCTCGAGGAGCACGTCGCATATTTGAAGAGAACCAAGATTGCAGCAGCGGTTGGAACGCCCGGCCGGCTAGGCAAGCTGCTGTGCGATACGGGTGCGTATATTCAATCTGCTATGATTGCATGATCGCTCATACCGTGCTTCACAAAGATGCTCTTGCGACGACTGCGTTGACTCACGTCATTCTTGACGTCTCCTTCCGGGATGCAAAGAAGCGCACGCTTCTCGACATTCCCGAGACCAGGAACGAGGTTTTCAGGACAGTGCTCGGTGCGCCGAAAGTCCTCAACGGCTTGAGGCAGGGGACAATCCAGTTAGTATTATTCTAGACGCGTTAGGTACCCACACACATAACTTCCTCATCCCCCCATCCCCCACGTCCCCTTACGGCACCTACAGGTCTGTAACAGGCCTCCATAATAGTCGAGTGTATGATACAATGGAATATCTAGTGTAACCAGGCAGGCATGAATCAGAAACCCTTCGGGTTCGTCCGCAAGGTCAACTGAACTGGCATGAGTACTCGTTCTGTGATGCAATATGTGCAAGTAGCGACACGTACTCTTGTCCACTTGGGAACTTTGTGAATGCCCTTCCGGTAGCCCTTCGCGTGTCGTGAGAAGACGGTGTATTTGTCCCTTGCTGGCATCTCGTTTTCCTTGGGAAGCTCAAGGGCCTTCGTCTAGGGAGGCGGAGTAAACATCACAGTCGCCGATGGATCCGACAGGGACACATACCAAAGCTGCACACTGGACTCCGCTATCCTTTACTGCCTGGATGACAGAGTCGACCTGCTTCAGACGAGCACGAACATTTGCCTTGCGGGTGCGTGACAACTTCCATGGGGTCTTCCTGCAATGTCCGTCCGGTTAAGGCTTGAGCATTTCGTTCGCGAGGTCGATACGCACCACAGAAGACCGACCATGCTCGGCTGTGAAGGTCTGAATGCCCCAAACATATTGACGCTGCAGTCGGGAGGAAGCTAGCACGCAGTGGGACAGCGACCGTGAAGCCAGACGCAGACGCAGAAGGTGGTCGTGGTCAAGAAAGGGAAATTCTGCTGAGTCAGCAGACGCCTCCCTCTTCGCCCGGCAGGCGCGCCCGTCAGCGAGCGCTCCCCGCTGCACAGTGCACGGTCGCCCTTCGTCTTGGACCAGGACCACTCCTCCGACGCCATCCCACCCTTTTCCTTCTTTCCTCCCTCTTCACCCTTATATCCGACCCTTAGCTTCGCCTGATCCTTAATACAAAATGAGCGTTGCGACGCAAAGCATGCCGCCGCCGCCGACACCAGGAGTGAACGGGAGCGGGCCCGCGGCCAAACCTGCAGATGGAACGAACGGCGCACACAAGGAGCCCAAGTTCGCGAGCGGCCTCATTCTTCCTCCCCCCGAGATTAAATGTGAGTCTCCCCATACTATTCATCTATACTGCGAGCTGCTCTGAACGAGTTGCATGATGTGCAGCCGTGATCGACCGGACGGCGCAGTTCGTCGCGCGCTCGGCGAACCCGCCCCAGTTCGAGGACAAGATCCGCGAGAACCAGCGTGGGGACCCAAAGTTTGCGTTCCTCAACCCGGCCGACCCTTACCATGCTTACTACAGACACCGCATGGACAAGGTCGTCCGCGGTGAGCTGGAGGAGGAGGCCGCCCCCAAGGAGGTGAAGCCGGAAGAGAAGCCCGTTGAGACGGCCCCGGTGGACGTTGGCGAGGAGCCTCCTACGCCGGAGTTCATTCTGAACATCCCGAACATCACTGCCATTGACTTGTGCGTCTTCTTTATTCATGCTTACCCGACGCCATATTCTAACTTGGATAACGTCACATTTTATAGGGATATCATGAAGCTCACTGCACTTTTCACCGCACGGAGAGGCCGCCCCTTCCTGGCCGCCCTCTCGGCACGCGAGGGGCGCAACTACCAATTCGATTTCTTGCGGCCGACGCATTCGCTGTTTGGGTACTTCAACAGGTTGGTGGACCAGTACTCCAAAGTCCTCCTCCCTAGTAAGGAGATGCTCGCTCAGCTGAAGGAACGCACGGAAGACGGCGCACGGTGGAAAGACCTCGAGGCTGCCCGGAAGCGTGCGCGGTGGCAGCAACTGAAGGCGGAGCAGGACAAGAAGCGTGAGGACGATAAGGAGGCAGAACGAAGTGAGTATCGCCTTGGGCTTTTGAGATACTCTAGTTGCTCATTTACTTTACTTGCAGTTGCATTCGCTGAGATTGATTGGCACGACTATGCTATCGTCCAGACGATTGAATTCACGGCTGCTGACGCCACCGCGGAGCTCCCTCCTCCCATGAGCGTGCAAGAGGTAGAGAACATGACGCTTGCGCAGAAGCGCATGGCAGCCATGGTCATGGAGACAACTGCCGAGGATGTCGAGGCGCACCGAGCACGGCAGGCAGCTGCTGAAGCAGAAGCTGCCGCAGCGGTCGGCGGCGCTGGTGCTGCGTCTCCCGATGATGATACGGCTATGGAGCAGAGCGACGATGAAGATGATGAAGCGAAGGAACGCAAGCGTCGTGAGGAGGAGGAGCGCCAGAGGGAGATCGAGCGTGCCCGGGCCATCCAGGCGAGCTCCGAAGTCGGCGGCCCTATGAAGATCAGGACAGACTATGTGCCGAAGCGTAAGTTGTCCCTTTGTTGTGCAGTGTCTGGGTAATGATGACTTATGATCTACAGTTCAAAGAAAGGGTCTCGAGAAACTCACTGCATGTAGCATTTGCGGTCAGCAAATCCCCGTCGACGAGCTGCAAGAACACATGCGTATCGAGCTGCTCGACCCGAAGTGGAAGTCACAGCGCGATGCCCTGGAGGCGCGGAAGGCACAGGCGTCCGAGCTCCAGCGCGGTGCGAACGTCGTGTCATCGCTCAAGAACCTCGCGCGTACGCGTGTCGACATCTTCGGCGCGGAGGCAGACGAGGAGAAGCGGAAGAAGGAAGAGGAGGAGGAGCGGCTGCGCCGGAGGGAGCGCGAGAAGATCGTTTGGGACGGTCACACCGCGACGAAGGCGAATACGCTCGACAAGTTCTCGACGAACGTCAACTTCGACGAGCAGATTGCGGCTATTCACCGTGCCAAGGGTCTTGGGCCGTACGTTTTGCCATTCCGGTCACTAGACATGATGCTAATCTCCTCCTTCACAGACAAGAGGTCAACGCCATTGGCCCCGGCATCGGTCCTGCCGCTGCCCCCGCACCTCTCAACACCCTGCCACCTGCACCTCCTTCACTTCCCCAGCCTCCCCCTGGAGCTGGAGCTGCTGCTCTCAACCCTGCCTACTCAGCCGCGACGGTCTCCTCTGGTCCCCAGCCCGCCTCCGCCTTCCCTCAGCCTGCTCCTGTCATGCTCCCTCCACTGCACTACCAAGGCATGGACGCAGCGCAGCCGTTCGGCTACCAGCCCCCACCTCCTGGTGCGCCTATGATGCACCCGGCCCGCGCGGCTGCAATGGCAACCCCTGTGCCCGCGGGTGGTCCACAGATCGGCATGACCCGCAGTGCGGACGAGATGGAGGGTGCGCAGGACGACGTCCCGCCTGCGAAGCGTCAGCGGGTGCCCAAGCTGCCTGGCGGTGCGCTCTACCCCGAACAGGACTGGATCAACATGCACCCTGTGAGTATATGCACTGTCAGTGCTACCTGTAAAGCAATGCATGCTGACAACAATGACCCTCATAGCATCCTATCTCTCTACGTGTCCAGTTGCCAAACGAGCCTTCGAAGCCCGAGTGGAAGTTCGACGGAAGCGTGGTCACGATCCCCGACCTGCCGCTCAACCTGCTCGTGTCCACGCTGCGGGACCGCATCCTGCAGCACACGGGCAGCATTGTCGGCACGTCGAAGATCCGGCTGTCGTACGCGGGCAAGATGCTCACGAACATGCAGACGATCGCGGTCTACAACCTCGAGGACGAGGACCTCGTCGTGCTGAGCGTCAGGGACGAGAAGAAAAAGAAGTAGCGGTCTGGGAGTCTTTCCTGCACGTCCCCGATCGAGTACAGTGCCTTGCCTCGTCTGCGTCTTCTCTCGGATCGCGATACATGTCATGTTGTATTTCTTATATAGCGGCCTATGTAATTCATTCCTCGCGTACATTGACAACGTTCTCACTGCCAAGTTGCCCCGTCCTGAGGCGTGCTAGGCTGAAAGATCGATTAGAGGTAACGGGAGCAAACTAAGAACAGTTGTTGAGAACAGTCCAGTCCAGAATATGCCATAGAACGGAACGATAGCGACACAAAGGTAAACAAAGCTAATCTACACTACTATACAACCCGGCCGGGACCTGACGACTACCCACGAGATGAGACGCGCGATGAAACGAGATGAAGGAAGGGTGGGAGTGACAAATGCTCACAAGATCCTGCGGCAGATAAGCCCGAGCAGCAGGACGAGCAGCACGCAGATCGCGGTATCAAGCAGGATGGGCGGCCGGCGCGGTGTCGTCTGGCGCAGGGCAGCAGCGAGCGCGGGCTGAGGGGTGCCCTCACGAGTCGACGGCTGCGAGACCATCGGCGTGCGGGGAGGCGTAAAAGTCTGGGTGACGAGAGATGCGCGGGCGAGGGGGCGGGTAGGCCTAGGAGCAACGAGCGGAATGGGTCGGTGGATGATCGTCTGCTGCACGGGAACAGGCTCCGGATTCGGCATAGATGCAGGTCCGGACGCAGAGACGGGTGTTGGCTGGTGTACAACGAGTGTTTGAGAAGCCGCAGGCGGTTCTGAAGGCGCAACAGGCTGTGAGACGGGGTTCGAGGAGTTGTTCGCCGCAGGGCTTCCGCTCGCTGGCGTCTCATCAGACACGGACGAATCCCCACTGCTGCTGCTCTCTGCGCTACTGCTCCCGCTGGACTCGGGCGGATCGGGCAGATGCTCGAGGTTTGACATATTGCAACGCGGGCAGACCCACTCGCGCGAGCTACGCACAGAGTCAGCATGGATCACCACGGTGCGGGAGGGAAGGCCGAAGATCACGTACAGTGCCGCGAGACGCTTACGCTCGGCAGTGGGGTACTCGAGCGCGCCGACACCCACCGCCGCGGTGCCCTTGAGGGGGAAGAAGCCTTGGAGGCCGATAATGGCTAGGAGTGGGGGATTTGAATGGAAGCAGTAGTGTAAAGGTAATGCTTAGACTCACCAGTCCGCACGCCCCACGCCGGTTGCCAGAGCTCCTCGTGATCTGCGGGACATCGTAACCCTTAAGCCTAATGCCCTACCGAACGAGAGTTTAGAGACGTACAGTTCGTGAAACTGATACAGATCTACTCCGGCGTAATGGTACAGTCAGAGAAATGCAACTGAGTGTATACTTGGTATGCATACCTTTGTGTTCAACTCGAAGCGTCCGTTCGGCGTGAGCATCATGATTGCGGGTGGGCGGAAGGGGTATTCGGAGGGTAGCAGAATTCGAAAGTGGTATAATCCTCCTTCGAATTCCGTTCCAGAGGGGCCACGGATGGTACAGTGCCATTCCTGCGGCAAGTCAGCGACCAAAGCCTGCGTGGATATTGTAGCTCGTGCGCGGATATACTCACAAAGATGTCGTCCTGTACCACGATCGGTAAGCATGATTCAGAGCAGACGTGGCATACAGCGTACCTCTAGCGGTGCCGCAGCGTAATCTGTGCAGGGGTCGTTGGCCAGCTCTCTGGCCTCCTGCATGATACGCTTCACAGCTGCAAGCGGATGAGTATGATTCGTCCGACATTCGACGAACAACCCTATGCTCACCGGAGTTGTTCTTGTTCAAAGCTCCACGGGCAGCCATGTTGCCTACAATGTAGAACGAACAAGCCGAAGGGTGGGACGACAGAAACAGGAGGGGTAGCGCGGAGAGAGCAAGCAGTGCGTAGCAGCGAAGTGGCGGCAAGTAGCGTTTCCTGGTGATTTCAGCAGGCGCCCGGATAAACCCATCGCGCTACGTGGAAGCACGTGAGCCTATTCCCATTTGGGCCGCCCACTTTTTGGCGACAAGTCCCGACGACGACCATCCACCTCTATACGCTGCTAGCAAGGTTCGTCTTCGTCCTCTGCGTCAGACTACGGTTCTGTCGAGACAAGCCAACCCAGTACCGGCTATTTCTCTACTACCCCACGGACTCTATCTGCTCTCGTTGCATCACAGGCGTTGGCTAGGGTGAACAGGTGCGATGTATATTGAGAAGCTCAAAGTCCGGCCTCGCCAAGGTACGTCGTGCTACAACAGTATTCTTCCTGCTCAAGCTAAACTTGCTTTGTTGTTCTAGTTGCCGCCGTGAGGCCATGCACACCACAACTTGCCGCCATGCTGGCATGCTGGTCTGCCTCTGGTGACTTGATGGCTACCGACGCGTGTGCAGAATCTGCCAAAGCTCTCATGTCGTGCATGCGCACTGCTGTGAGTTTGTACTGTGTTTGCCGAAGTACATGGCTGTACATACTCACTCGGATTTGCTCTCTCTAGCCCGCACCGACTCGGAAGCACAAGCCGACTATCAACTACCACCTTGCTCGCCTTGGCAAGACCCTCAACTAGACGTCCCTACCACCTCTCTCCAGCACTTTGCAATTGCTGCAGACCACCGCCAGCTCTGCTCTCGTACCTTACGAACAAGACGTATGTCGTCGTGTATTATATTCCCTCTAATCTACCTTGACGCGGCGGCTCGCGCGTGACCCAGAAGACTCCAGTCGGGATATCCGTAGCCTCGCCTTGCACGAGATTCTGGCTCGAATGCGTGCAGTCACACGATTGACTAAACGGTCTACCTAGACGCCGCAGCGGCCACACGGACATTATGTGTATGTGGTAACAGTGCTTGTCTGCGGAACTGCGGTATACCCCTGGGAGCGAGCTTATTTGAGATGGCCTGTAGTACTTTTCACCAGGCCGACGTGTTTGCTAAGCTGCCGGCAAGTTGTATGCTGCGCTTGCCGACGAATAGGAGACGTATATGTATGGGTTTCACGACTGCTGAGGGAGCCGGCCGGCCCAACGAGCCCAAAGGGGTGACCTTGCGCGTTGTTGTGGCATGTTATGCTGAGTCACGCGCCACGGTCGCGCCCACCTCAATTGAGGCGCACCGTTTCCTGGCTGCTGCTTAACTTGCACGTTCATTGTCGTCCTCCACCACCTCTCTTGCTTCCGCACCACGACCATCTCCTCTACCAACCCGCCCCCGTCGTCTGACCCACACAACTCATCACCCACGTCAATATGAGGTCCAAGTTCAAGGATGAGCACCCCTTTGGTTGGTGGCGCACGCTCGTCGCGATGTGCGATCTATCCTCATCAGCTTAATGTCTCATAGAGAAGCGCAAGGCCGAGGCTGAGAGGATCAGGCAGAAGTACCCGGACAGGATACCTGTGCGTACTATGTTGTCCCAGCTACGGTAGACCATCGATCGTACTCATACTGCGGACCCGTGTCCCGTAGGTGATCTGCGAGAAGGCAGACAAGACCGATATCCCTACCATCGACAAGAAGAAGTACCTCGTACCATCAGTACGTGGCAGTCTCGGTTTACGTGTATCAAATGTGGCGGGCGTACTAACCGTGGCACCTCCGTCATGTAGGATCTCACCGTAGGCCAGTTCGTCTACGTTATTCGCAAGCGTATCAAGCTCGCGCCGGAGAAGGCCATCTTCATCTTCGTTGACGAGGTACTGCCGCCAACAGCAGCGTTGATGAGTGCTATCTACGAGGAGCACAAGTGCGTAGTGCCTGATTATGTGGCGCGATACCCAACTAACCCCGTCTTAGGGACGAGGACGGCTTCCTCTACGTGAGCTACTCGGGAGAGAACACGTTCGGTTCGCGGTGAATGCCTCTTATTCTCTCGCCACGACCTGCGTCTTTGGGTTTCTCGTTCCATTCTCTCGTTTGGTGATGCAGCGGACGCGGACTCAGCAGCAGAATAGATACCGGCGGGCGCATCCATCCGGGACGCCTCTCTCCTTCCTCCTTTCGCATCGCAGACACCCACCCGACGCCGTCCGCCACCGTCCGCCGCAGCCCTGGCCTCGTCTTGTCAGATGATCGTATGCCGGAATTGATATCTCCCCGCCATCCCGCGTTTGCTTCTTCCCGGATTGGCGCATTGTATTTTATCTCAGCTTGTATCTTCTCAGATCCCCCCTCGCGCAGTCGTTGAATGGAATAATGATACGTGTATATGGGTGTTTGGACGGATATTGTGAGGCGTGTGCATGTTTGAGTTCGCGTTGCCAGCCGCAACCATGCGATCGGTCTCAGGGACGCCACCGACGGTTCCGCCGCTGAACTCGGCCCGCTTCGAGCTTCATTTTTGAACATCGCACTAACCTGTCGCCACATCCTCATCCTGAACTACTACTGTCACTGGATTCAATAGCATTGTCGCTGACGACATTATTCATGCAGGAGTTGAGAAACCCGATCATCTTGGTTGAATCTTAACTAGTGGCTGTGACTGTAAGTTGTGCGATCCCGCTTCATTTTATGTCTGTGAGTAGTACCACTTTGTCGTGCATTGTATAGCCTTCCTCACGCAAGGTTTCGCAGAGCCTGCCGGTTATCATATCAGTCATGATGTATGAAACTTGGCATTCAGCGATGACGACCTCTATGCGTCACACATAGGGCAGGACTGTACACGTTGTTGCCTCGTCTTACTGAGCTCGCTGCTTCTTAGGTTATGCGATGTCCAGTTGCGGACCAACGTCTCTTTCTCTCGCCTACCCAGAATAGCGTTGGCTTCCCATGATCCACGCGTCACTCCAAGCTCACGCACCGTGTTATCTGCGGTACGTTGTCGATCCAGGAACGGCGACGCAAGCTAGTGCAGACGATGACAGTCATGCGAACTATACATCTTGCAGAGTCGCTTTGACACTGCGCAGTCCCGGGGAACGCTGAAGAGCCGGTTCGGACAACTGCTCATTGTCCGCTTAGCTTGAGCCACCGGTGCTTTGTGTAGGGAGCCCTGCACGCAGGAGGCCATTTATACCTCTCGGCCTCCAGTCAGGAATCCTGGTAGACTCTCTCCTCGCTGCTCCCGCTCATCGACTTTCGACGGCGCAGAGCGCCGATCATTCCCTCTCAGACTTACACAGCAGCAGCTAACATATCACAGCAAGACTCTGTGCAGCGAGCATGACGTCTCTCACTTTCGCCGTCAAGTTCTCCCTCAGTGAGCCTGTCTGCGCTCACATTGATCCCTTCGAGCGCCGGTGCTGAGCATGTTATCCCAGCTTTTCTTGTGCTAGGCTTGCACCTTGCACTCTTCGTTCTCTTCGTTCTCTCACTGGCCATACATTCAGGGAGCAGTGAGTATCCTGAAGCGTCATCTTGCAACATCCTGCCTAATTGACATTCTCCAGACACCGAAGCCATTGCGCTCGGCATAGAGGCCGCCCAACTTGTTCTCATTTCTATCAGGTCAGTAATGGCTCAAGCTCTCCGGCCGTGCTGGAGTCCAACTAGCCTCCAGATTATACTACTACATCCGACACCGTAACGCCCCCTCACGACTCAAGCACGAACGTATTTTCTTTGTGTCACTATGGCTCATCAGCTTGAGTGAGTACCAAGGCCCAGCCTAGCAGCTAGACCACCGTCCCATTGACCATTCTGCGCTCTTCCTACCAGCCGGTGCTCTCTGGATCAGCATCCATAGCCCAGGTCTTCTCGAAGATTTCTCTGGCCTGTCGTATCCAGAAGCGGCCGCCATTGCAGCCATCACGTTCAGCTGGCTTGCATGGACGCTTAGTGAGTTCACTGGACCAGTGATGCTCCTCTCTTCCTGACCAAGCGCACTTGGGTAGCTGTACATTTGATTTGGATCGCCGTACAAGACCACGAGGCAGCTCTGGACGAGCAGGACGAGCTCGAGCCAGTACCATGGCCCGCGTACACGTCCCCGCCACGCATCAGCCGGCCGAAGCGTATCTCAGCGAAGGTCGTCGCGGTCGCGCACGGCTCCGATCCTTTGCTCTGGGCTCGCAAGAAAGATCGGTACGGGCAAGGACCCGTACGCACTGCTGGCGTACAACCGGCGATGCCGACATACAACCCTCACGATAGGCAGCCTGCTGTTCCGCCGCATACTGGCATGAAGACGACGTACAATCAGTGGTACCTGGGAGAGGCGGTATGAGGATAGGGGGTATGAACGTAGTGTAGTGACTTGTGCTTCTTTCTCCGTTTCGACCTTTCACGGTCGCGATGACCGTGTCATCCATCCATTCCTTCATTGTTTACATAGAGCTTATCGATTTCCTACTATTGGTGTAGCGTTACTGTTCTCCTATATGTCTCCCAGACTCCTCCAATCAGTGCTGCCTATTATACATGCATACGGCCCAATCAGAAGAACAAAGAGCAAGCAAAACAACCCATAGAAACATCCAACATCGTAGTAAAAAACATCACAGATCGGCATAGAGGGCATCGTCGCCAGTGTCATCGTCCCAATAGTGATCCGAGTCCGTCTCCTTCTCTACAGGAGGCCCTGCTTCTGCTGCCTCCGTTGGCTCCTCACCACCCAGCTGGTCATCGACCCCCGCCATGAATGTCTCGTCCCCATCGGCGTCCTTCCAGTACATCTCCCAATCCTCATCTAGATCCGGTTGGCTGGTCGGGACGACAGACTGGGAGAGCGGTACGGGAGTATGCAGGCTTTGCAGCAGAACGCTACTGGCGTAAGAAAAAGACGGTAGTTGTGAGGCTTGCGTAGTACCGCTGCTTGCCTGGCTGGTGGGGATCATGGGCTGCGACGATGGCACGGGAACAGGTAGGCTTTGTGTGTTGCTGGAGAAGGAGGGTGATGGCGACCGCAACCCTCCCTGGGTAGCGTGGCTGCTGGAGGAGCTGGCGGCCGGTTGCGGCGGAGGTACTGAGCCGAATGGGCTTTGACGTGGGGTATCGCCGGCGTAGGAAAGGGACTGCAAGTATCGCGGCGGCTGCTCTGAGCCTCTAGAAGGGGAAGTGCTTTGGGACCACGAGCTAATTGGCTGGGAGCTCCGTGGAGTGGAACTGGAGGGCGGCGAATTTGACGAGGAGGGTGTAGGATACATGAAGGTCGAAGGGGGTTGCTCCTCCGGAGGAATACCAATGACGCCCTCGTCGAAGATCACATAGTCGCAGAACGCCGGTGGTGCGACGGACGAGAAGATGACGCTGAATCGGCGAAACGGGACAGGCTCGTCCGCCGCAGGCGTGGCTGCACGCTGCTGATCCTCGTTGAGCCTACGCCGCTTGCTTTCTCGGCCTTCCTGGCGCTCGCGCGGATGGACAGCAGCGCGAGGGCGCGTGCGAATCGTGCGGCTCATCATCACGCGAGCGTTCAGCTGCTTAGGCCAGATGTGTCCAAGGATGGCCTCATGCGCGTCTTCCCCAGGCAGCGTATGTGTACGAGCGAACCAGCGCGCCTGGTCGGAATACCTGAGCTCTCCAGGAGCCCGATCATCTCCGTCGATCCTAGGAAACGTACACCGAGTACCGCCAAGCAAGACCACCGCCAGTTGGTACTTGCTCGCAAGTCGGTGGAGCGACATAGAAACCTGCTTCATGTCGCGTGTCCGGAGGAAGATATCGTCGTACCTCGCGTCCTTGATGCGGTCGAAGATATCCGTGAATGTGTCTATGACGATGAGCTTCACCGGTTTCGCACCCGGCGTCCGTGCACGTTCGTCGGCGATGGCGGGAACACTCTCGGTGAGCACCTTGGACAACGCCACGAAGAATGGAGCTTTGACGGTGTGTATGTCTGGAAGGCCACAGAGCTCTGGGGATAGAAGAGGGTGAAACCGGATCATCTCCTGCAATCGAGGAGTCACCAAGTCCTCTCGAGTGCTGACGTAACATGCTGCACCAGAGAGACCACCCAGCCTCTGGGGGAGTTGCACCGTCAAGGATAGCTGCAGCGCAAGCTGGGTTTTACCGGCGTTGCTGGTTGACAAGTCAGCGTATGTACTGAAAGCCGGGTACGACCCAAGAAGCATACTTTTCTCCAGATATCTCCCACAGCATGCCCGTTCTCAAACCTCCTCCGAGGACGTCATCTATGTGAGAATCGCCTGTCGTGAACTTCTCTTCGCCGAGGTCTGCGACGTCCCGAAGGGCCTTAGGCTGCGGTGCAAGTTCCGCGCAGACTAGGTCCATGAGCACCTCCAGCTCCTTGGCGGGTATCCGACACTTTCTCGCTGCGTCTGCCGGCGTCATCAACAAAAGGTCCGAGACGGTCTGTAGCTTGCCTGCGGCCAGTCAACTCAGCGCCTCGTCGGATAGCAAGCTGTTAGTCATTTACCTCTCGCGAGTATCATCTTCTGTGCCATTGTGAGAGTCGTGAGGTCTGACAAGTACTTGGACTCCATTTCCTCGAGTCCGAGGATTTAGGCTTCAAGCTCGAGGACGCGACGCGTCTGTATGATCGACGTCGCGGTCAAGACGCGATCGGCGCTGACGCGGGGTTTATACAACTAAATCACATGACCGTGACGCTCAATCCAAGGTCTGCAGCGCTGCAGCACCCATACACAGTTCTCACGAAAGCACCTAGACAAGCGAAGCTAGAGTAGAGGTGTAGACAACATGCATATACAGTAGCAGCTAGGTATACAGAGCCATCCTACATGAGGTCCAAAAATCTCTCCAAAATCACTGACGTCTGCCCAGCGACTGCGACGACTCGGTCCGGCCGAGCAGTCCTCCCACGACGTTCGTGACGGTTTCCGTGATCTGTCGTTGCTGCGCCTGCGCATGCTTCACGTAAAACAGACGGACTGCGGTGTTATTCCAGATTCCGAGGGGTGTCATCCCGCGCACGTAAATCTCACCCCAGATGAGTGAGGTTAGCCAGACTATCGAGGCGTCCGACCACTATGCAAGGGCACGATTAGCAAAGGCCACACACTGGTATATATCAGCTAGCATACCATGAATCGTCTTGGGGAAAGAGGAGGGGGCTTGGGCAGTACTTGGTCGAGGTTGGCGTTCCTGAGCAAGTCGATGATCGCATTGCTGGCACTCGCACCGCTGAGCGAGGATTGCAGATTCTGCACCTTCGGCAACAGCTCGGAGATCACCAGCATGATCACGTCAAGAGGCAGGCTGTAACCAAGGTCAGCTATCATTCTCATTGAAGAGCTTTGAACTGCTCTCACCCTTGCTGCCACGACGAGACCTAAAGATACTTCATAAGCATTCATGCCTCATATGATGGAGGGTACGACCTACCCATTCCTGCGTAGGGACGAAGCCATTCCTGCCGACACCCGACGCCGCCAGTCGCTCCAGACTGCCCGTCATGTCGCCCGACAACGACCTACCTGCCGCCCTCATCTTGCCTCGCGCCTTCTCCGAGATTGCAGGGCCTACATCGGTTGAGATGCTGGCCTCTGTCGCTGTCGGGGACATCAGCGGTCGTGTCTGGGCGTCGACATCCGTGTGCCGGCCTGCGACATTATGCAAATTGTCCGCCGAATGAGACAGATCGAGCGACTCTGCTTCACGCTGCAACAGACGCGCCTTCTCATCTCCTGGCGCGCCCTCCTCTTCGTCCCGAGCACGACGCTTGCCCTTATCGACGGATCCCCGGCCCTGAGCTTGTGCGGCCCGTTCTTCCTTCAGCTGTTGTATGCGCCTAATCTCCCGCAACCCACGGGCAAGGGTGAATGTGCCAAGGTCCTCGAACTGCTTGTGCGCATGGAGGATGGCGTATACAAGATTCGGGTTGTCTTGGAGGCTGTGCAGAAGCACGCCATTGAATGCCTCGAGCACGAAGAAGAGAAGGCGGGGATGGCCCTCATCAGAAAGCAGGAAGGAGGGATTAGCGAAGGCGTTGAAGAGCTGCAGGAGGCGTGCAGAGGAAGTCACACTCAGATTCTTGAAGTATGGGGCGGAGTTGGACAGAGCAATGACGAGCGCTGGATATAACGAATTCAGACTCCCAGAGGTCGTTGCGACCATCGAATAGATAGTCTGTCGCGAGCAGGTCAATGTGGAACAGTAGGCGAGCGCAATCCAGAACGTACCTGGACAATGAAGTCGCCTGCATTGCCTACAGTCGCCCACTTCTGAGGCAGATGCGCTTTCAGCGGAGCACTGAGTTTCACGCCGAACGCACGCTCCGCAGAGAGGCCCTGGATCATGTATGACAGCACACGGCACATGCCATGTTGTTCTAAGAAAATGGTCAATAAGTGAGTATCTATCAACCTTTGTGGTGACGTACCCGGCTTGTCCTTGATCTCGAGACCATAGCATAGCAAGTAGGCTGTGATATCCATGGCCTTGTCCGACTCGAGCAGAAATGCACGGAATTTCTATAGGAGCAAACGATCAAGATGCTGAACACTTTTGGAGCTATCTACGCATACCTTGTTCAACTCAAGCATCTTCCAAAGGAAAATGACTGTATCTCGATCAGAACGTCGTCAATATCATGCACTGAGTTCGCTTACTGGCTTCGACCATGTACGGCACCGGCTTCTTTGATCCTGGCAGGAGACCATTCAATGAAGACATCTCATCCTCAAAGATGGTCACGATGCCGTTTAACAAAAACTCGAAGTCCGCTGGACGATGCTACCGGGAACACTGCACATCAACACACAGGATTCGTCTAGCAGTAGAAGCAGCTCTACACGCACCAACTTAGCAATGAAGTACCGGAAGGCGTTGGTCTTGGCCGTCGGACCAGACGTTTGTCCTTCTACAATCACGTCTCTCGCAGTACCACTCTGGAAATCGAGCAAGACGCATAGAACTTGGAAGCACATGGACACCAGTGATGTGCGAGGATCTTCGCCCTTCATGAGTAAGTGGTTGTACGGCAATCGGCCCGCGACGGTGCCCATGACGTTGGCGCTACCGGGATGCGTCGCGTTCACAGCAGTGTTCATGAGTGAGCAGAGGACGGTGAGGACGTCGCGTCGCGGGAGGTTCTGTACGAAGTGCAGGGTGTAGGACGAGGGCGAGGTGAAGAGCGTGGCGGGTGGGACGTAGATCTGCCGGGAGAGGAGGACAAGCAGGAGCCGGAGCACCTCGGTTTTGTTGCTCTCGAACTGTTGACTTGGACCTGGGTCCGTTGTGGACCCTACACCCTTCTCCCTACGATCCTAGAGGTATCAGTGCTCGCTAGTATGTTCAGCAGAACGTAGAGCGTACCAAATAACGTAGTTGATCTTGTAGTGGTCCACCTGTATCTTCGTCGGCAGAGTGAACCCGCAGCAGAACATCAGGTCTATGAGACAGCTAAACAGCCGTTCCGCAATAGACGGCATCGTCTCCTTCGGCTTCTGCGCCTCCTGTGCCTTCGGACTTGTCTGTTGCCTCGGCGGGGACTTCGGAGCACGCGCGCCACCACCATCTTCGTCCTCATCGCTCTCGTCCTCGTCCTCGATCACGAACTGCGGCTCCGCACTGGCCTGCTCTACCGAGCTCCCCGCAGCGCCGCCCTGCGCCTGTCCCGCGGCGTCCTGCGGCCGCACCTCGACCCGCTTCCACAGCACCTCCTGCTCGAATCTGCTCGGCTCGCTTTCGATCTCGAACACTGCGGGCAGCACGCGCTGCAGGACGCGGATGCAGTTCAGGACCTCCTTCGTGGTGTTGCGTTCGCCGCTTGCGCCGGTGCCGGTGCGGATGATGGACGACGCGAGCGAGGAGACGGACGAGGGGGGCGGGGTGGGGAAGGTGTGGTCGGACACGAGATTGAATAGTCGGGATGTGATGACGCGAATGAGGGTCGCGACGTTCTCTGGGGCTTCGTATAGGGCGCGACGGACTGACGAGACGGATTCCGGTGAGAAGGATCCGGCGATGTGTAGGACAGTAGTGACACGCGCGTACCATCGTTATGTGTGATCAGAGTGAAGACGTCTGACGCAGAGTCGAACAGCACAACATACTGCAAGGATACGCGATGTAATGTGAGTATGTGAAGTTAGGAAGGGATGCGGGGTACATGGGTACTCACTTGTTCCCAGTATGAGTCCTTCTCCGAGATATTCTACAAGCAGACAGCATTGTTGCTCCCGTCGGCACTACGTTCCCTCAATAGAACTGCACTACTGTACTCACACGCGTGGTGGCAAGTTTAGCAATACCACCCGGCTGGCTGCGGAAGGCGAGCTTGGGCTGGTCGCCCAAGAGGTTGAATGGATCGGGTATCTTCTGCGGCAGCTTTGTGAACATTTTGAAGCTGTCCATATTTCTCCAGACGGGAATATATAGAGCCCAGGTATATGGCAAGAAGCAAGCGGAGCAACGCAGAGGAGGGACCTCCAAGCAGGTCAGAACGGTCTGGAGTCTGGAGATAGTGACGCGCGCCTGTGCACTATGCAGCCGTGTACTGCACGCGATCTCAGATTCAGCAGGCACAGCGCGCCCCACGTGGTTACCGTAATACAGTTGCAGGTACTGCTACGGGCTGTTCACAACATACCACGAACGCTCGGATCTCATAGTCAGTCCGGACAACACATTGGAATACAAGTTTATCCAAATTCAATGCTAAACATGGTCCAGGACAAACTAATCATACAGCTACGTCCCAACTCCAGCGGCAATTTTACTCTGCAGTACATGATCGCGCTTCATATTCCTACACACCCAGTGACGAAAGCGGTAGCCAAACGATAGCCTAGACAGCGGTGCGCTTAGCACTGCTTCGCGTACGTGCCACTGGACTTGCTGCCAGAGCCTGGTTCGAGACGTCCGTGGTGACCCTCAACAGTCTTGCGGCTCTGCAGGGCGTTGAGAGCATGGACGGGAGTATCCTCCTTCGCAAGCCCCTCCACGACCTCGATCTGTAGCATTCTAGGTGAGAATTATAACGCAAGATGTATCGCAAAGTACTCACGATGTCAGCGACGAGCCTGTCGACCATCACTGCGGTCACGTTCTCCCGGACCACGACGCGCAGGATTTCGATGTCTTGCAAGTCGGGAGCGAGCTCGTAGTTCGGAACGATCCAGCCCTTCGCGCGGAGGAGGACCTGGACCCACTTCTGCTGAACGTCGGGGTGCTTCTGCTTGAAGTCGTCCGTGAACTTGAAGGACACGACCGGCAGCCCGGGAACGTAGTTCTATAAGAAGATCAGCATCAAGAACGCTCGAGAGCTCAGAGGTAAGGCGAAACGCACCTCAACATTCTCCTCGTCAAAGCCAATAGCAGCCTTGGCGGCGGTGGTGATGCCTTCTGCGGGCCTGTGTATGTCGCTCAGAACATCGAACAGACCACTCTTCTCGAGCGCGCGGCTCAAGAGGCGGGCGTTCTTCAGATCCTGCAGCGCGACATTCCGGTATCCTTCGAAGCCGAGGTGGACGAAGTTAAAGTACTGCGCGATGATGGGGTGCGCAGGCCGAGAGAAGTTCAGGGAGAAGGAGTACTCCACCGATCCCAGGTAGTGCAACTCGAAAATCAAGTCTTTCGGCAAGAACTGCTTCGAGCGCCAGACCACCCAGCCAACGCCGACGTAGGAGAGGCCGAACTTGTGGCCAGACGTGTTGATAGAGACGACGCGAGGGATACGGAAGTCCCATTCCAGCTTCGGAGTGGCGAAGGGTGCAATGAAACCACCTGACGCGCCGTCAACGTGGATGGGGACGGAGTGTCCAGTGCGGGCTTCGTACTCGTCGAGGAGATCTGCCATCTCCTTGACTGGCTCATAGTGACCAGTATAAGTGCCTGTAATCAGGTGTTCAGCAATGCCGTCGAGTAGTAGAACTAGCAGAATCTGACGCACTTCCTAAAATGACGTAGACGCCGATCGTGTTCTCGTCGACGTACTGCATAGCTCGCTTAGGGTCAAGGCGATAGTTGCTTTCCGCGGAGATGGGGACAAGACGGGCTTCAACATCGAAGTAGCGCGCGAACTTCTCGAGCGCGACCTGTGCATTGGCACCCATGACGATGTTGGGGCCCGGCTCGTGGATGGACTTGCCAGCAGCCTTGCGCTTCTCCTGCCATATGCGCTTCATGGAAAGACCACCGAGTTGGATGGCTTCAGACGATCCCGTAGTTGCAGTGCCGATAGCTTGATGAGCAGACGGAGCATGCCACATGTCGGCTAGAATGGAGATACAGCGGGTATGCAAGACCTCTGGGTGTCGATGTAAGTCAAGGTACTGTCATGATAGAAGCTTCAAGCACTCACGGGTCATGGGGTATTCGTCCTGATCAATCAGGTTTTTGGAGATGTTCTCCATCATGAGTTGATCAGCCTGCTTCGGCATCCAGGTATGGACGAACGAGGCGAGGTTAAGAGCAGGAGAGCCATCGAGAGCAAGCTCGTCGTGAATGAGTTGGTACGCAGCCTCGGCTTCTACACCCTACGCGAGGTCAAACACCATCGCCAATGAGAGTACGGCAACAAACTAACCTTTGAAGGAAGACTGTACTTGGGAATCGGATCCGTTCCGTAACGGGCGCCATAGGCGTGAACGGCGTGGTGTTTGGTAGAGCTGTGGACATGGCCCTTGTGGTCCTGGAAAGCTGTCGTAAACGCTGTGCGCATCGGCGAGTGGCTCGCGAACATACCTTGGCAGCCTGGATGAGGTGGTCGGGGTTGAGATGCTGCGCGGCCGAACCGGGATCAATCGACTGAGCAGGTGGATCAAGTGAAGTAGCATACCTTTGAGAGGGCCATGTTGTGGATGTGAGCGAGAAAGATGAGGAAGTAGAGAGGGCGTGAGGTGGGACTTTATATGTTTCGAGGTAGGCGACGAGAGAATATAATTAGAGCTGCACAGTTGAGAGTTTGGTGAACGAGGCCAACTCTGACATCATCGTGTCCATTCGGAGAGCAGCCAGGAACGGCCGGTGCAGAACGCTTGCAACGTTGCTGAGCTGCTGCCGTCATTTGCCTCCAATCGGGGCTGCCCCACATGCTCACGTCCTCACGCAATGGCAAGCTCAGGCTCCAGATGCCCGCATCGATTAAACCTATCCTCCGTCATGAGACCACTCCGAACATGTTCAACGCCGTTCAGTTTGCCCTCGTGTCGTTAAAGCGAAAGGTCTGGACTCTGCAGATATAGATGGAGACTACGATGGTTGAATCATCGACACGTTAGTAGCCAATGAATGTGCATTCTCAATGGCAGCGGAACTATTCCAAGAATTCATATGCTATTAGCAGAGAGGAGAGGAGCTACGAGCATCACGCGGGGAGCTAAAAGGGGTAGGCGCCCAAACAAGCACAAAGGATCGTGACGCGCGTATCGCGACGCGTCTCAGCCAATGCCATAACGCGTCCGACGCGTTCACCATCTGCCTGTGCCACAATCTCGCGTCTCTGCACTCCATCTCTGCACACCCTCCGGCGTGTTCTTCAGCATGACCGCAATTGATCCAATGTGAGCTCCTACGCCTCTTGCTTCTACAGCGTGCTGAAAGCAAGCAAGCCCCGTACCCACCACTCCGCTCACTCGACCTGGCACCACCGCAATTTCTCCACCGGAACACGCCTCTTTCATAATCAAGGCTGTCGACAAATCTTATAGGCACCAATACTCCAACATCTACTATGTGAGGCTACGAGAGCTCCGCCAACACGTTGAACAACGCGCGAAGAAACGATGGAATGAGGTTGCGGGTACGTACCGATCGCTCGAACCCAAGCGGCTAGACCCCGGCCTTATGGCAGCGTGACTCTACTTCAAGGAAACCCCGTCTTCGTTCCAAGAGTGCTCGACGTCGAAAAAGGGAAGCTATGCTTCATCATTGGCACGGTGTATATGGACATGCCCCTGAAGCCAAATGTCTTGGAGGATGTGGCTAGAGATGTGAGTTCACAGACGCTGCGTGGTATATACGCAACCTGACGTCCCCCAGCGTTCAATACCCGCTCCCCCACCAAGAGAGAAGTATTACTCGGACAATGATAGCGTGATGCTCGAAGACGAATCAGGACGCATATGCCTTGTAGGGGACCGCATTCGTTCGGCATGCCTTGTTACAGGAGTAATCTTGGGCGCGCTCGGCATCGAAACGCATAACGGCGACTTCGAAGTCGTCGACCTATGTTATCCTGGAATGGCACCACAGTCATCTTTAGATGCATCATGGCCTCTCCGTGAAGGCAGCGACAACCTTATGGAAGTTGATGGTAAGAGAGGTGTTGAAATGTCAGCAGCATTCATAATTGAGTATTCCAGGATCAGATCTGTCGCATTCTTTACCTTCGGACGAGTGGGTTGCATTGGTGTCTGGCCTCGATGTCGGCGCAGCTAGCCCTGCGGACGGTCAGTTGCAACTGCTCGCTGAGTTTCTCACCGCGGAAGCTGGTGGCACCGAAGATCAATCCCAGGCGGCGCGCATTTCCAGGCTTATCATCGCCGGCAACTCGCTAGGGACGTTGTCCGGAAATGCAGGCACAGCGAACGCGGAACCCGAGCGCAAGCCTGTGAGTACGAACAGCTCTCCCCTTGCGTCCTGAATATAACTCGCTTGCACGATTAGAGACGCTATGGCCAAGATACATCTTCGTTCACACCCCATCCAACTCAAAATCTGGCAGCCCATCTGACAGATGTCTGCCGCTCGATGCCCGTACACCTCCTCCCAGGCCCGTCGGATCCTGCCGCCACAATTCTCCCCCAGCAACCCATCCCACGCGCTATGTTTGGCGAGGCCTCACGATATGCCACATTCTCTTGTGAATCAAACCCAACCTTCATCCACCTCGCCCCTGCCGAGTCCTCTGCGCAGTCTGCCTCGCGCGGCAGCCAACCTGGCGCATCGAGCTCAAAATCAAAGGCGAACGGCAAACCAGTGACCTACCAGCCAGACGGGCCGACGCGGACCATTCTGGTCCACTCGGGACAACCGCTCGACGACATGTTCAAGTACGTGCCGACGCCTCCCATATTGCGCATGACCCTCGCCGAAGCTACGCTGCGCTGGCGGCACATGGCTCCGACCGCGCCAGACACATTATGGTGCCACCCATACTTTCGAGAAGACCCCTTCCTCCTCTTGCAAACCCCGGACCTCTACATCGTTGGGAACCAACCCAAGTTCGCAACAAAGCTGGTGTACGATACAGAGGCGGAGGAGAGTGAGCAGCCACGGAAGCGGTGTCGCATTGTTTTGCTACCGGGATTTAGAGAGACAGGTATACTTGTGCTCGTGAACCTACGGACGTTGGCGGTGAGGAAGATCCAGTTTGCGGTCGAGGGCATGAATGCTGGTGGTGCAGAGTCTTGACTTGGTGTATAACAGCATGTGATTGGGTTGTAGCAGGCATTGGTATATATGACTGGTGAGCACCTTGATTACACAGGACGTCTTACTATCAGAAGCACACTTCACCACGAAGCAGTCACACGGCCGTTCTCATCGCTTATCAAACTATTTCGTTGGATATTAACGGATTGCAGGAATCAATCCCGACGACTCGCCCACTACAGCTGATACAAAGGGTCGTACGCAAATCGCTCGATGAACGGGAAGCGCGGCGCATTCGGAACCATCGTCGGCAGCATCTCCCACATCTGCTCGAGCGTAGGCAGCCCCATCCACGGCAACCACCCCTCATCCGCGACGCCGCCCGCACTATGGTCGAGGCCCGGGAAGTGGCGATGCGTGCCGATGTGCGAGACTGATGGCGAGAGCGGCGCTCCGGGCTGGGTGATGTCGCCGGGCGCGCGGAGGGCTGAGCCTTGGACCCTGCGGACGGGGATGTGTCGCTCGTACGGAGGGGGCGCAGGTTCGGAGGGTGCGGGTTGCGACGCTGGGGACTCGCCGGACGGCTGCGATGATGGCGACTCGGGCTCGAGGCCAGGAGGGTGACGGGAGTACACCGGCGGGGGATCGTCGTAGTCGATCTCGTCCTCTTCATCCTCGCTATACACTTCGTCGTCGTTGCGGGCGCCCAACCTCAGGAGGAGGATGACGGTGCAGCGGCGCGGATGCCCGGGGGCCCGTGGGTTGGCGATCTGAGCGTCGAGCGGCCTCGGGTGCGAGCCTGCGACGCGCCTGCGGATGTAGCGGACGTGGGCTGGGTTGGTGGGCAAGCCTAAGCCATGCCCGGCGGGCGTGCGTCTGAGCTGAGGACGTTCGGGTCGGGGGTGTACGTGGGTGGTGAGTGTTGAAGGCAGCCCCAGACCGAGGCCAGCGGCAGGGGGCGCCGGGCGCCGGGGAGTGTCCCTGTGCATGGGGATGGTCGTAGGAGTGTCGAGCGTCGGGCGGACGCTGGTGGCCCTGTGGGCGCGTTGTACACCGACAATGCGATAGCCTGAGGGAAGGCCCCGAGAGGTTGGAGTTGACGCAGGCTCAGAACGAGCAGGAGAGGGTTTGTAGTGGTGAGTCATGGCTGCGCTACCTGAGCGAATGTTGTGTTCGATGGGAAATATGCGAAGAGTGCTGATGAGTGTGGTGTGTTGTTCTGAGATAGACGAGGGTGGAGATGTTGCTTGCTAGAAATTGGGTGGCAGGAGCCTCTTACTTATGCATGCAGACAGACCACCGACACCGGCGTTGTGGCCGAACAAAACGCCGGTGGGGGGCCTGGAGCTGGCATACATCCGTGCGCGACGACCTTCCCGCCATTCCATGTTCTCTCCGAGTCGTCTACGTCCGAGGTAGAGCAATGCGGAACGACGCTGCTTGGGTCGGATGTTCTTGAACACTTGCCAAATTGGGCGGAATCCCGATGCCGACTGGCGCTTACGAGCCGCGATGCAGGCCGACGGGCGGCTACGCGCAACGGCTCTTCAGTCTGCCGCCCAGGCGCCTGCGGTATTCCACTCTGAACCGTCTCGTCGCTCGCTACCGTTGTGTTCTGGACTACGGCACTAGAATTCCTCCTTAGCGTCTGCCTACCGGGAAGCTGAGCGCGGCCCTATATGGACGTCGGTAAAGAGCGACATCCTTTTCCGCTTTCCTTCAGGAATAAGGACTTTCGAACTGCTGTCGCCGTTGCTGAACAAGCCCAACGGGCGTAGACGGCGGAAGCAGGAGCTAGCAGGAGCGGCTGCACAATGAGCTCGGATGTGGGTTGGGAGATGGGGCTACAGACATGGGGAGCCTTTGATGTTCACCGCGGCCCAAAGGTTGTATCTCTAGCTTTGCGCTAAATCCGTTCTTCAGTGCACGGAAGCAGCTGGGTGCATCTGAAAGCTCCCGGGGGCACGCCTTCTTGGGTTCTAATGGAGTCAGCACTGGCGAGGACAACGTAAGAAGCCCGGGAAAAGTCTCTTCCGTCGTCTTGACCACTCCAAATGAACAGGGTCTTGTAACCGGCAGCCAACCAACTAAGTGGCTGCATGTTTAAGTAAGTGAGATCCTCCCACCGCGGATCTGTGCTGAACAGGCTCGCAGCGCAGGGCAGCCCACAGACGTCCCGGATATCCAATTGTTCCTTTGATCTTCCCATGCCGAACTTGTGGTGACTATATGGATCCGACAGGCCTCCCGAGAGCAGGCTGTCAGCCATCATGTCCGCTGGATGCTATGTGTAGTCTCCTGATCATCCCCCGAGTCAGTCCGACATTCTGGTTCCTTTTGTCAGCGGGTCACGCCAGAGCGTGCAGTGATCTCACTGCTGCGGCGGGATGTCATCCTTCAATACGCACTGGGAACGACGTCCATTCTAACGCGGGCCGTCCGTACTTCACTCTCCTCGTTGATGTCGACGAACGCTTCCCTCTGCTTCTGGCCGCTGCGGATAAGCACTAACTGGCCTGCTGACGAAGCGTCGAACGCGCGGGCAGCATGTTGTTTCGGCGTCGCACCGTCGCGGCTTTCCACGGTGATGCCTCTTCGGCCTCAGAGTTGTGGACGATCGTTGGACGCTACCCGGCAACACCGGTCATTTTCGACTGCGCAGGCTTCTGTGGCTTACATGAGCGGGGAACACGCCTTGGCAGGCAATTGAACGATACCGCCCCTAGCTTCCTCTCTCACGGTCTCAGCACCGTCGGGGGCCCGACATCCCTGATGGCCTGATTGCATGATGCTGAACCCTGGAACGTCAGGACGGTACTGAACGCGAACGAGCAACTTGAAGCTGCTGCGGACCTTGTGGTGGCTGAAAACGTCACCGATTTATTGGAAAGTCACTCGAGCACGTGGAGCGGAAGGCTCCTATCTAACTGCCCTGGGAACGTGGAAGTGCACACAGATTCTGAAGCGTTTCCGATCGAGGCATCCTATCCCGACCGGGTTTGGTTCCGCGACCCATGCAACGCCGCCTCGGTCAATTCTTCGGATTTGTAAGTAGGATCATTTTGCGTGTTGTTCCTTGGTAGCTATGCTGAAACGCCCGAAGGATGGACTGCGGGCGACCGCATCCATGACATGTGTTGGCGGTATGAAACCAGCCTCCCTTCTTGAAGTTGGTATGTGCCAAATGCGCGCGAAAGTTCTCACTGTGAGAGGCGATTAAGCCTCGACAGCCCGCCATATCTCAGTTAACGAGGGAACCAGAACACCCGTGTAGTAATCTTTGAAACGCGGTGGGTGCGTTCTGTGCGAACATCTGTCCTCATATTCACTCCGCTAAAAACAACGGGGGGCGTGCTAGGAGACGCATCCGATGGTGATTGGACATCGCGATATCCAGGGCGCGGCGAGCCGCTCCACTACCACCATTGGCCCATATGCCGCTCTACTCACGCACTGTTCATCGTAGGACGTGCACAGCCGTAGCTGCGCATTCCAAACGGTGCGGGCCCCGATGGAGGTCGCGGGCAGCCTGAACCCCTTGCCAATTACCGCAGGGTTATAAAGACACTGTTCCCTCGCTCCCTACTTCCCCTCACCGTTTGCCAGTAGGCTGCTATTCCCGGACCACCTCCATTCACTGCCCCCGCTTGACCGTCGCCGAGCAGCAGCCCAACCAAAATGTTCTCGACCGCCCTCGCTCTTACTCTCCTTCCTCTGCTCGCGGTGGCCAACCCTCAGTATGGCTACAACCCCGCTCCCGCACCTGCCACCACCAATATGGCGGCGGCGACTGTACCCACTGCGCCTCCAAGCACCGCGGGCCAAGTGAACGTAAGTCCGAACATATAGTCTCCAAAATATGCATAGCCTCATATAGTGCTTTATCCATAGATTGAAGTCGCTGCCGGTGGCAACTTTGTCTTCAGCCCAGCCAACGTCACTGCACCCAATGGAACGATGGTGACATTCTTCTTCCCCAAGTGAGCTCCATCTATCCATGATTTGGCGTCTGGTAGCTCATCGCACGTCCCCATCAGCGCGGGCCTCACGCATTCGGTCACCCAGGGTGATTTCAGCAACCCATGCGAGCCCATCGCCGCACAAAACGGCCAGAACGGGTTCGACTCCGGTCTCCAGGCGGGTGTCCAATTCACCCTGAACGTGACGAATGACCAAATCCGTAAGAGCAATCCTTCCTTTGACCTTGACTGAGAAGCTCATCTGTGCTTGTGTAGCCATCTACTTCTTCTGCAAGCAGCAGACTCACTGTGGTCTGGGCATGGTTGGGTACGTACACCTCTCGACATGTGAGGGACCGTTATCCTGACTCCCCCTCTTTGTAGCTCAATTAACGCCCCTGCTACCGGCAACACCTTCGACGCATGGCAAGCGGCCGCCATCAAGGTTGGCAGCTCAGAACCCGTTGTACGTTTACCAGCATAGATGCTAGCGATGATAAGCACTGAGCGACGTTCCAAAAATCCACAGCTCCAGGACAACGGCTTCGTTAGCGGCGGTATTGGCGCCGTTGCGACTGCAGCTCCCACCTCGAGCTCTGGCTCCGGCTCGTCTGGCTCTGGAACGACGAGCGGTGCGGCGGGCTTGGGTGTCTCGAGCGTGATCGCCACCGTGTTCGGCGTTGCCCTTGCCATGCTCTTCTCCGCATGAGTCGTCGGATCGGTAGACCCCTGCATTCCTTCCTCCAATGACGTCTTGGTAGACGTGAACTACGTACACGATAATGTCCCGGACATTCGATGCCACGGAATGATTCTCCTCTCCCTCTGTGGATCGTAGAACGAGCATGCTCGGATTTCTGTCTCATGCCACTCCAATATACGTATCATTATACCCGCCCCGCAGCCCTGCTCTGCATACGCGTTTGCCCGCGCATCATATCCGTCCGCTATGGCGTGGATGCCCGAACCCGCTGCCCGAACCCGCCACGACTGGGCTACCGCCAGTGAGCGGCGGCGGTAAGAGCGAGCGGCCTCGGAACGAATATACCTGCCTAACTGGGACGCTACACTAGCGTTCCCGATCACTAAGACAAGCGCCCATGAGAGCCGCCCTCCCCGCGAGCCTGGATCGGCCCGGCCGCCCAAACAGACTGCTTGACTTTCCAATTCAGCGCTCAGCGCTCGTACCACCTTCGCATCTACCTCCACCGTTCACCCGTCTACTGTGTCCTTGTCCTTGGCTGGTTGACCAGGACGAATCAAACGTTACCAAGAACGTGCCTATTCGTTTGCTAGTGGAAAGATGGGTGGTCCGAATCTCGAGGTGTTCAAGTTCGGGGTGTACGTCTTCTTCCCGGTCGTAATGCTCTTGCACTACGGCAACCCGGACTGGTACGCAAAGAACGTGCTACCGGTATGTGCAAATGTATAATAGCTCGAGACGTTATATCTGAGACTGAATATACGCGCCGTCCAGTACAAGGAGAAGATCTTCCCCCCTGAGCACAGGATCAACACGGTACATAACTCTTCACATTGTGGACCGCGTTCTTTGGGTTGACACTGCTTCAGAACCTTCCTACAGACTCCACAACATTGAAGGAAGAGTTGGCGAAGATCAGAGCTAGGAATCTGGAGCGCAAGGCGCAGCGGGAGGCGGAGGCAGCAGCAGCTGCCTCTCAGCAGAAGTGAGGACTCGGAGACGGATCTCGTGAGTACATCCGCGGCATGTCGTGGCCATCTCGAGACTGAACAGCGGAAGCAGATCATATGCCCATCCCATCGCTCGTATCTATTTCGCTCTAATAGCTGTCGCTGCCCCGCATTGTATTTCTATGTCTACGCAAGCCACCCCTCATTCTGCCTTCGCCGTCGTGAGCGTCTCGCCGTTGTAAGCGACCTCCCAGTCTCCGCCTGCCGCAAGGTCTGCCGCGACTATTCGCCTATAGTCTTCCAGGTCGTCCAAGGAGACTTTGAAGCCGCCGCAGACGACCAGGACGACTGTTGCTGGCTTGTTGGATTGGGACTCGGGCACCAACTTGCTGAAAAGGCTCGGCTTGTAAGCCGGCGCGATAGTCGCTGAGCATGCGAGCTCAACCAGGGTCTTGTGGTCCTCTAGAGCGACAACAGGTAAGTTACACAATCACCACTGGGGCAATCACACCAAGCACCGACCTGCAAAGTTCAGCACGGCCTGCATGGCCATCTCGTCTGGGATACACACGCTTCGAACTCCACCCTTTCGGTCCAACGCCTTCCTCACAACCGCCGCCGAAGGAGAAGATGCGCCAAGGGAAGTCGCTTTGGACTTGAGCGTCGCCAGGTGTGCAACGGTGACTTTGTGCTCAGAGCAGTGTTCTGGCCGGGTACCTTCGGGGACAGCTCTTGAGGCGACGTCGCCCGCGAATGGTCCGTCATTTAACGACAGCGACTGGTAGAAGCAGTTCGAGCCATGCGTCTCCACAGTCACAAGCGGCACTGTGTGTTGCGTCAATATAAGGGAAAGACCTGAAAAGATATCTACTTACCGTCGTCCCACCCGACAGCTTTGCAGCCATCCATGATGCCACCGGCGAGTCCGCCACCGCCTACGCTGCAAAATATGGCGTCCGGCTTGGTGCCCTCCGGTAGCTGCCGCTTGATCTCGTGGACCATGCTCGCGTGTCCTTCCCATACGACAGGATCATCGTAAGCCGGGACCATGACCCTGTCGGATATGCAATCAGGATGCGCCTGCTACGTTTATTAAGTGACATGCTCACGCGTTGGGCTCTGCCTCTACTGCCTTGCGCGCGCCCTGAAGCGCTTGAAGATAGTAGTTGCCCTCGATTATGACTTCAGCGCCTTCTTTGCGCAAGAAGTCGATGGTCGATTGGTTCACCCCATGGGGTAAGTATACCGTGCATCGCAGCTTGAGCACGTTAGCGGCGCAGGCCGCGGCGAGCCCGGCATTCCCTCCGGATGCGATGACGAGATGGACATCTGGTCCGTGGGTGCGCTTTGCGTGCTGTGCGAAGTGAGAGATCCCGCGGTACTTGAAGGACTGCGCAGGTTGCAGGGTCTGGTGACAATTTCATCAGTGAACCTATTGCAGATCTCCTACGGTCGTGGACTCACGTCAAGCTTGAGATAGACATTGCACTGCAGCAGGGAGGAGATGTGGATAGAGCGGATGAGCGGCGTCTCAAGCCAGAGCTTCTCGCGATACAGGTTCTCTTCCTGGTTAAGACTGCTCATGGTGCCTGGATTCTAGTCAATGCTCTCCACCGTCTGATCTGATATACCACTCTACACGCTGCTTAATGAGCAGGCTTACTGATCAACTTTCTTGCTTGACAATCGCGATGGTACGTACATTGCCGGTGGACGCGGGAGTCAGAAGGGAGAGGCGAGACTTGGCGGTAAGATCACCGCGGAGGCGGGGCTGGGGACCGCGCGATCCGGGCGGGATGAGGGCAAAGGTCATGTCGTGCCTGTGGGCGTCACTGGCGCGCTCAGCCAGACTCTGGCCAAGTCTCATCCGACACCCAGCGCGTCGATAACGTTCGTTGCGAAGGTCGGCTTCACATGCTGCACGACCGTACGCCACTCGCCAGTGCGCCTGCCCACCTTCCAAATCGCACATCGTCCTCGTCATGTGCGAAGCCTATCCGACCTCGAACCGCCCGCTGCTGTGCCAGCCCATATCCCCGTTGTTAGTCCGGGCCCCAGCTCCTGGTATCCCTCGACTTATTCCCGCACCGCGCCTGCGGTAGCGTGCGGCCCGCGTACCAGTCCTCTTCGCAGCCCGAAGTGCCCCAGATCAGTATAAAGCACGGCATCCCGCCCTGCGAAGCCATGTCCCTGTCTGTACCTGCGCCATGCGTTTCAACGACGGCTTCTGGCTCTTGAAGAGTGGCGTCAAGCCCTACTACGGACTCCAGGTCGTACAGAGCCTCGAAAACGGCGATGGCTACGATCTACAGGTCTCTACCAAGCCTATCCGCCACCGCGGAGATACGCTTGCAGGTATGCCCATGGAGTCTGGAAGGCGACGCACGCTGACCATGTAACCGCCCCTAGGCCCTGTGCTCAGTGTCCGGGTGCACTCCCCGACCGAGGGTGTGATCGGCGTCAAGATCGAGCACTTCAAGCACATCGACCCGACTCCCAACATCGCGCTCTTCCCGGACGACCCGCCCGTCCCGTCGGTCTCACTCTCAAAGACCGAGACGACTTGGACCGTGTCATCGGGCGGGTTGAGGGCAGAGATCACCCAGAACCCGTACACGATCACGTTCAAGTCTCCCACTCGCACGCTCACTGCTGCCGGGTTCAAGCATCAGGCCATCTACGACGTGCCGTACAAGTGGACGCTCCGAAGCGCGTCGAGCAGCTCGTGTCTCTCGACCGACGTGAGCTCAAACCCGCAGCCCAATAATCACCCAGAGACTGTGCGATACATTAACTCGGAGCTCAACCTTTCCCCTGGCGAGCTCATCTACGGGCTCGGGGAGCAGTTTGGCGCATTCGTGAAAAATGGTAGGATGGGCTCAGGCAGTCTAACTTCACGAGAACGCTCGCAGCTTCTGATACACGTTCGCAGGTCAATCCGTGAGCATTTGGAACCAGGACGGCGGTACATCTAGCGAGCAGGCCTACAAATGCGTCCCGTTCTATATGACGAACCGCAACTATGGCGTATTTGTCAATCACCCCGGCGAGGTAGAATTCGAGGTCGGAAGTGAGAAGGTCAGTCGTGTCGGCGCAAGCGTCGCCGGTGAGAGCCTCGAGTACTTTATCATCTATGGTCCGACGCCTCTCGAGGTGAGCATGCGTGCAGTGCGAGCCTCCAGTGCTATCCTGACATGTCTGTACAGATTTTGGAGCGATACACACGGATTACGGGTCGCCCTGCGTAGGTGACGATGCTGAGGCATGTCGCAATTTACTCATTCTGGGGGTGATGCAGGCTCTTGCCTTCCTGGACGTTCGGGCTGTGGCTCTCGACGTCTTTCCTGACGTCGTACGATGAAAAGACCGTCTCCGGCTTCCTAGAGGGGATGCAGACCAGGAATTGTCCTGTTCGCGTATTCCACCTGGACTGCTTCTGGATGAAGCAATACGAATGGTAAGCGAGTCCGTGTCCCTGATCGTCTCTGCCAGGAGACAAGCCTAAACCCGTTGCGTCAATCGCTTCGTATCACCTCTCACACTCTAACATTCTAGGTGCTCCTTCACGTTTGACCCCGACAATTTCCCCGATCCCAAGGCCTATCTTTCCGAGATCAAGAAAAAATACGGGGTCAAGATCTGCGTATGGAGTTGCGTACCCTTCCCATTCTCTCCGTTTCGAACCTCCCCGTCCGATGGGTCGCGCTGACTGACGAAACCTCGGCCCGACAGTCAACCCGTACATCTCCCAGCTTTCTCCCATCTTCCAGGAGGCCGTCCGTGGGGGGTACCTCATCAAGCGCAAGGACGGCACGCCCTGGCAGTGAGTGCAGTATTTCGGAATTTGGTATGGCGCTTGGGATAACCTAGGAGAAAGGTGGGATCTGTGGCAGCCTGGGTTGGGCGTCGTTGACGTCACCAACCCGGAGGCGCGGAAGTGGTATGAGGCGAAGCTGGACGCGCTCGTTGACCTGGGCGTAGACACATTCAAGGTGGGTCTCGCATGGACTTGGAAGCTATGCTGTTCTCTCATTCCGCTGTTTTTACCTTCAGACGGATTTCGGGGAGCGTATCCCGCATGCCAACGTCGTCTTCCACGATGGGTCAGATCCCATGCGGGTACACAACACGTACTCGGTCATCTACAACGAAATGGTCTTCCGTCTGCTAGAGCGTCGTTTCGGGAAGGGCGAAGCGGTAGTCTTCGCACGGTCTGCTACTGCCGGAGGGCAGAGGTGAGTACTATCCCATCTTTGTGAACAGCAGTTGAGGCTGATCTTGGACCTTCACAGGTTCCCTGTAGTAAGTATATCTACAACGTACTGCGGTGCGCCAGACAAGCTGACACGTTGACAGCATTGGGGAGGAGACTGCGAGTCGACCTTCGAGGCGATGGCGGAGACGCTCCGCGGCGGCTTGAGTTTGACTACGTCAGGCTTTGCGTTTGCTTCCCACGACATCGGCGGTTTCGAAGTCAGTGCATGGAATAGTACTACTGCGTCGGAATTCACTGACCTTCTCCTACAGGGCCATCCTCCCCCCGAGATCTATCACCGCTGGGTCGCATATGGGCTGTTCTCGTCTCATTCCCGTCTGCACGGTTCTATGTCTTACCGGGTGCCCTGGCAATACGGCGAGGCGGCAGCAACATACATGGCCAAGTTCCTCGACGCCAAGCACAGGCTCATGCCATACATCTACAACCTCGTATGTCCTGCCCATTCACGCGTATCGCACAGACTTTTGGGCTGACCCGATCACGTTACCACAGGCACTCCAAGGGCACACCAAAGGCCACCCAGTCCAACGCGCGATGTTCGTCGACTTCCTCGACGACCGCACGACGCACACGCTCGACCGGCAGTTCATGTTCGGCCCGTCCCTCCTCGTCGCGCCCGTCTTCGTGCCCGACGGTGAGGAGTCCGAGTACTATCTCCCCGCCGGGCGCTGGACGGCGTTCTTCCACCCCGAGCGCACGCGCGCGGGCCCCGCGTGGGTGCGCGAGGTCGTCCCGATCGACGAGCTCCCGGTGTGGGTCCGCCAGGGCAGCGTGTTGTGCCTTGGCCCGAGCGGTGTGGGGCGGCCAGACTATGAGTTCGCTGAGGCGGGCGTGGAGGTGCAGGTGTACGAATTGGAGGAGGGCCAGGTCGTGCAGACTGAAGTGCCGGTTGGAAAAGGATCAGCTATTGCTGGAACGGTGGAAGCCTCTAAGAGAGATGGAGAGGTCGTGGTACGTGTGGCGAGTGGAGAGGTGGGTGTTGCGTCGGTGAGCTACTTCGCCGGTGGGCAGGTGAGGAAGGTGGACGTTGCCAAGGGACAAAAAGAGGTATCATTGAAGTTGTGAACGTGTATGGTTTGTGAAGTGGTGTTCTGTGTGTGAGTTGTGTACATGCTATCAAATTGTCATGCGTATGTCTCAGGTCGTGGGCCCTGCGGGCCGGGGCAATGGGTTACTCCGCCTTTGAAGTTGTAAACGTCTCACCGTTGTAGGCTACATCCCACTCTCCGCCTGTCGCAACATCTGCTGCCACAATCCGCCTCCATTCTTCCATATCGTCCAACGACACTTTGAAACCGCCACAGAGAACGAGGACGACCGTGGGCACCTTGTTCGTCTCTGGACCATCTGACGAAACGAGTCTCCTGAAGACGTCTCTCTTATACGCGGGCGCAATCGTAGCTGAGCATGCCAACTCGACCAGCATTTTGTGGTCCTCTGTGCATAGCAAAGTACATGGTCAGATATGATCCAACCTACACCAATAAAGCCACAAACGACGAACCTGCGAAGTCGAGAGCAGCTTGCATAGCCATCTCATCCGTGATGCAAACGCTCCTGATGTCGCCCTTCCTCTCCAGCGCCATCTTCACGACTGCGGCTGAAGGAGAGGAAGCACCCAGCGACGTCGCCTTAGACGTCAACTCAGCGAGATGTGCTACGGTCACGCCGTGCTGTGCGTTGTGTTCCGGCGTCGTTCCATTCGCGATAGGTCTTGAGGCGACGTCTCCGGCAAATGGTCCATCATTCAGAGAGAGCGACTGGTAGAAGCAGTTCGAGCCGTGTGTTTCGACCGTTACCAGCGGCACTGCGAATCGGGTTCATAGAGTGAGATTCTCTATACAGTGGTCCAGGAGAAATCTCCACCTACCGTCGTCCCACCCTACAGTTCTACAACCTACGATAATACCTCCGGCAAGGCCTCCGCCCCCGAAGCTGCAGAAGATGGCATCGGGCTTGGTTCCCGTAGGCAGCTGCTGCTTGACTTCATGAATCAAGCTCGCGTGCCCTTCCCATAGCAATGGGTCGTCGTATCCTGGTACCATTACGCTACCATATGCCCGAGTTAGCCTGTGAGCTCGTGGCGAAGCTCAAGAAAGCTCACTGACGCCTTGGGGTCCGCGTCGACGGCTTTCTGTGCGGCTTGGCGCGCTTGCAGGTAGTAATTACCCTCGATGACGATTTCGGCACCCTCTTTGCGCATGTAGTCGGTCGTCGGCTGGCTCACTCCGTGAGGCAAGAACACGGTACACCGGAGCTTGAGGATCTTGGCCGCGGATGCCGCTGCAATCCCTGCATTGCCGCTGGATGCGATGACGAGGTGGACGTCTGGGCCGTGTGTACGCAAGGCATGTTGGGCGTAGTGGGTGATGCCGCGGTATTTGAAGGATTGTGTGGGTTGCAGCGTCTGCACTTCCTGCTGTCAGCATCGTGTTGGTAGACTGAAGACGGGTCTTACTTCTAGCTTGAGGTAGACTTCAGCCTGGAGGTGGGAAGAAAGATGTGGCGACCGGATGAGCGGGGTCTCCGCCCACAACTTGTCGGGATACAGGTTTTGTTGGGAGGGAGGCATGCTGGTTGTGCGGGAATTGTTTCGGGTGCCATTGCAATCATGGTTATATACATTCCTTACACCTCGTTCCACAACTGACTCGATTCAGAGTGCCCTATTACGACCTGTTCCACGTAAGCTAGGATGCCAGGAGTCTAGAGAAATGACTCCATGTGAATACGCCGAGAGCGGCGACGTGACTCTGCCACTTCACGTGGCTCGAGGATACGGTCATAAGCTGTCGCAGCTCACAAGACGAATCCGGACACCAGAGAATAAGATCTGATCTCCTGGATATACACCGAATGGCTCAAGTCATCTTCATGGATCGTCGCACATTGGCAATGATAAATTTGGCTGCTTTCAGTTAAGCCAAGGTACGTGCACAGAACATCTGTGCGGTGCACAATCACCAGTTCAAAGGGATCATGCTGAATCTCTCCACTGAAGGTAAGCAAACCAATATAAATCATATGTAGCAACTCACCGATAGTTTCTCAAAGTATAGAAGGGTCCAGACTGTGTGAGAAATGTGAAGTTGGAAGTGCGTAAACTAGTATTAATTACTCCCAAGTGTCATGGCCATGCGAGTAGGCTTTCGTACCTCCAAGGTAATCGAGGTGCATGCATAGACGTTTGTGGGTTCACCATTCCAACGTTGGCTACGCGGCGAGTGTTGTGAAAAATCACAAGTCACGAGAATTACTTCCGCGCGAAGTGGGCCATAGGTACCTGTTCCTTGAGCGATGATATATACGGGCGAGAGCGTGCGAAGGAAATGCCATAGCACAGGCCAGAATGACACGAATGAGAGTGTCTATCATCTATCGCCCGTAGCCCGTAGAAGGGCAAGTGATCCAATCAAGCCGACGATATGGCCGTGCCGTATTGCGAATAGTATGGTATCCGTGATGTGCTGGGCTCTTAGGTGTGGTGTAGTGAGTGGGGGTTGCTTGCAGTGACAGATTTAGAGGGTTCAGTCGTCATGTAATTCTTTCCAAGCCTGTTCAGTCTTCTGGCGCCGCACCTTGGCGCCCTCGCGATTCTTAGTCGTGCGATCTATGCGCTGAAGTAGAGAGTCAGTGTGAATGAGGAATTATAAGCAAAGCAGGTATACGCGAACACACCTCCTTTCTGAGGCACATGTTAAGCTCATCCTTGGCTTGGTTACAGGCACCTGTCCACCTCGACCAGCCGTTGGCATGACAAGCTTCCAGGGCCTGAATAAACTCCTGGCAGACTATGAGAATATGGCGAATCAGCCTTGGGTGATTATACCGCGTATGGGTTCTCCAACGGCACGGCCGGAGCAAGATGCGAACCTAGCTTCTTCTCTGTCAGCTGCGGGTGCATGCCGACCGCCTGAGGTGATGTATGCCTTGAAGAGCAAGTGCTAGCGCAAAGTAGCCACGCACAGACCTGTCTGAGAGCGCGGCGAGGGACGGCGAGGGACGAGGAGAGGGTGGATGAGCGGTGGAAAGGGTCGGACCGGGGAGGGTGGGAGAGGCGCTGGGACGGAGCACGGTGGGCGCTTGGGATGCTTGATTAGATATACCATCAGCTATGTCGTGACCCGCCCCAGAGTATATAGGCCGATTTCTGACTGGTGCTCCCCACCCTTTCTTCTCCCTCCGCCATGTCCAAATTCACCGCCCACAACGCAGACGACATCGCCATCGCGACCATTCGCGCCCTCGCCGCCGATGTCGTCGGCAAGGCCAACTCCGGTCACCCCGGTACGCATCCCCCTCTCTCCAGCATCCGTTCCGTCGGCTGATGGGTGTGCAGGTGCGCCCATGGGCATGGCGCCTGTCGCTCATGTCCTCTTCACTCGGTATGGTATTAGATACATCTACGAAGGCCGCCCACTCATTCCGAGATCAGTTTCTTCAACGCCAACCCGAAGAACTCCAAGTGGTTTAACCGTGATCGCTTCGTCCTCTCCAACGGGTGCGTCTAGCTCATTTGCTCGCGCTTGCTTGATCGTGGCCTAATCGAATGCGTTGTATGCTAGCCATGCGTAAGTTATCATAGGCCCCGCATACATTCGCCTTGTGCTGAGTACGCGTCGATGCATCAGTTGCGCGCTCCAGTACATCTTGCTCCACCTTCTTGGTTACAAGCTCTCCATGGACGACCTCAAGCAGTTCCGCCAGATTGATTCTCTGACGCCCGGCCACCCCGAGGCAGGTCACACGGATGGCATTGAGGTCACCACTGGCCCCCTCGGCCAGGGCTTCGCCAACGGTGTCGGTCTCGCTATTGCTCAGGCGCACTTGGGTGCGACCTTCAACAAGGACGGCTTTGACTTGATCAACAACTACACATACGGTACGTGTCGGATGTCTTTGGCATTCGTTCTGTCGCTGATCTATTGGTACAGTGTTCACTGGTGACGGCTGTCTCATGGAGGGCGTTGCCAGTGAGGCTGCCTCCTTGGCTGGGCACCTGCAGCTCGGCAACCTGATCGCAGTGAGTATTGTATTGGATACTATACGGCGAAGATCGCGCTCATGACAACCCTCAGATTTATGATGACAACCGTGAGCCATCGCCCATAAATTGTGGCTAACAGGGACTGTCGAGCTGATAGAAGTCTACTAGACATCTCCATCGACGGTGACACCGCCGTTGCGTTCACTGAGGACGTTGAGAAGCGTTTCCAGGCATATGGCTGGCAGACGCTCCATGTCGACAACGGTGACAGGTATGCATTCTTGAGAGAGCATCTGGGACGGGCACTCATCAGCTTCACAGCGATCTCGAGAGCATCTACAACGCCATCGCCGAGGCGCGCAAGGAGAAGAACAAGCCTACCCTCATCCGCCTCCGTACCACTATTGGCTACGGCTCGAAGCAGCAGGGCACGCACGGTGTCCACGGTTCCCGTACGTCCAACAGCACATGTTACATATTTCATATACTGATGAGTTCTATCTCACACACCAGCCTTGAAGGCCGATGATATTCAAGCTCTGAAGACCAAGTTCGGTCTCCCCGCTGACCAGTCATTCTACGTCCCTAAGGAGACATACGACGTCTACCACGAAGTTGCTGCTCGCGGGGCCAAGCTTGAGGCGGCATGGAACGACCTTGTAGCGTCTTATGGCCAGAAGTATCCCAAGGAGTATGCCGAGCTTACGCGCCGCATCGCCGGGAAGCTGCCTAACGGCTGGGAGAAGTCGTTGCCCGTCTACAAGCCCTCGGATGCTGCGCAAGCCTCTCGCAAGCTCTCCGAGATCGTTCTGTCTGCAATCGTGCCCATTCTCCCCGAGCTCGTTGGTGGCTCAGCGGATTTGACTGGCAGCAACCTCACCCGGACGAAGACGATGATCGACTTCCAGCCCGAGAGCACCGGTCTTGGCAGCTACAAGGGCACTTACATCCGCTACGGTGTACGTGAGCACGGTATGGGTGCCATTGCCAACGGTCTTCACGCGTATGGCGGCATCATCCCCTTCGTCGCGACCTTCTTGGTTCGTTCTCTCCTGAATGTTGCACCCCAACTCGTGTCATCTGACCACTTTTCATAGAACTTCGTCTCGTATGCTGCTGGCGCCGTCCGCCTCTCGGCTCTCAGCAAGCACCAGGTCATCTGGGTCGGTCAGTGACCTCGCAGCTGATCAGGTTCTATTCCATGCTCACATCTTATCGATAGCCACCCACGATTCCATCGGCCTTGGCGAGGATGGCCCCACCCACCAGCCGATCGAGACTGCGGTGCACCTCCGTGCGATCCCCAACCTCGACTTCTGGCGTCCTGCCGATGGTAACGAGACCTCTGCGGCGTACTACTCCGCATTGACTCGTCGCCACACGCCCTCCGTCCTCTCGCTCTCGCGTCAGAACCTCCCGAACCTGGAGGGCTCGACCATCGAGCGTGCCCTCAAGGGTGGCTATGTTGTGCACGAGGTTGAGGGCGAGGACCTCACGATCGTCAGCACGGGTAGCGAGGTCTCGATCGCGCTCGAGGCCGCGCAGAAGCTGAACGGCGAGGGCATCAAGACGCGTGTCGTCAGCTTGCCCTGCTGGTCTATCTTCGACCTGCAGCCTGCGGAGTACAAGCTCAGCGTGCTGCGCAGCGGTGCGCCCATCCTGGCCGTCGAAGCTCTCTCGGTAAGTGCTTCTTCGCTCCTCGTGTTGTGGAGGGTCAATAGCTTACGCTCATCGATGTACAGACCATCGGCTGGCAGAAGTACAGTCACGAGGTATTTTACGTCTTTGCTTTGTAGCTTGACCATCGATGCTGAAGATCATTGCTTTCTAGGCGTTTGGCCTCACTGGCTGGGGTGCTTCTGGCCCGTACAAGAAGGTCTACGAGAAGTTCGGTCTCACTGGTCCCAGTACGTCAACCACTCGTCGGGTGCTTTGAGAATGATTCTCTGACTGATGCGGCTCTTCCACAGACATTGCGGCGGTCGGCAAGAAGGTCGTTGACTTCTACAAGAAGAAGGGTGGTGAGGTCGTTTCGCCCCTTGTCAAGGCTATCGACAGCATCGGGGGCGAGCACCTTTAAGCTCGACGTTGGGTCCTGAGAGGGTTTTGGCAGATTAATGGGTGATACGATAGAAGGCAGTATGCTCGCTTGTACTTGTTCAACTCTATAGAATTTCTTTACGTTCAGTCACGACCCGCGGTACGGTGAACCGATTGCTTTGTCACGGCTTAATGCGGCGTATTGTCATTAGAGGCCCCAAGGAGGAAGAGGAAGCGCGAGGAAGATGATAGTCTTAGCGCTGCAATATGCTGGCGATATAGGCGGGTCGTGATTGGCTAGGCAGACGGCGCGCCGGGTGACGCAGGTTTGGAGGACGAGTTGCATTAGACGACAAGGTAAAAGCTCGTCTGCTATAGTGGTGTAGTGTCCAATCCGTAGAATGTCTATCGCCTCCGGGAGACGGCAATGTTGTCCCACTTGCGACGCTCGATGTCCTCGCGCTCGACCTCCTGGACGTGGGGCTTGAGGTAACGGACGTCCTATTCGAACGTGGTGTAAGTTGGCGCAAAACCGGGCGCGCAGGATACGCACCTCCTCAGGCTTGGTCCATTGGTCCTTGGGAAGGACGTCGTGGAGAACACTGCAGTGCGAGGCACGCTTGAAGCGGTACGCGCGGTCGTACGCCTCACGGGGAGTCAAACGCTCCAATGCCTATACAAGTGGTTACTTCTCACCGACAGGCTTCTTGGATATAATGTACTCACCCGCTGGACGTCGGGGCGCTCCTCAACGACTGAAGTATACACCGTTTACAACCCTGCGCAGGCTTCGGAAACGCATAGAAAAGAGGACGTACGGAGGTCGTCGTACTTCAAGCCGACTTTTCTGTAGCCAGAGACGTTGGCATACCAGTTCGCAATGGGCTTGAGCAACTGGAGGAGAGATCTGTTGCCGCGGATGGCAGGGGCGAGGGAGGGACCAAGGGGGCCAGCGATGGTCATCGTTGTCTATGCAGCGTTCGTCGTTGTGCGCCGGCGTCTCTCCGCAACACCGCGACTCTCCCCGAAGCCTGTTTGGCTCTATTTGCTTCCGGTGGCGGAGAGGCCTAGCAGCCCTGCCCGATTTGGCAGCGATTAGCAGGTCTGCTAAAGATCGAGGCAGAGATGTATAAAACATCGTTCATCCTCTTTCTCTTCCTCCATCTCTTCATCTTCTTCCATCTCCCCCAGCCAACCCCTACAATCGCCATGTCTGTCAGCGAGCGCACCTACATCATGGTCAAGGTACGTTCTGACGCGCTCCCAAGCGCTCTGCCGCAGTTTGGACGCCGAGTGCTGAACGCCATGCAAATTCCAGCCCGACGGTGTCCAGCGTGGACTCGTCGGCAACATCATCGGCCGCTTCGAGCAGCGCGGCTTCAAGCTTGTTGCCCTCAAGCTCGTCCACGCCACCCCCGAGCACCTTGAGAAGCGTCAGTGGTTCGCGTCATATCACTCTTTGCGATTTTGATGAACAGGTCGGGCGCGTAGACTACGCTGACCTCAAGGGCAAGCCCTTCTTCCCCGGCCTGATCAAGTACATGGCCTCCGGCCCCGTTGTTGCCATGGTCTGGGAGGGCCTCGACGCTGTCAAGACCGGCCGCTCCATGCTCGGCGCGACCAACCCCCTCGCCTCTGCTCCTGGTGCGTTCATATCATCTTACTAGCTGTCGCTGAATGTTGACCTCATAATGCTAGGCACCATCCGTGGCGACTTCGCGCTCGCTGTCGGCCGCAACATCTGCCACGGCTCCGACTCCGTCGAGAACGCCGAGAAGGAGATCCAGCTGTAAGTGAACCGCGCCAACTATAGCAGACATCCACTCACCTATGATTGCAGCTGGTTCCCCGAGGGCATTGTTCAGTACACCGCTGACCAGGCCAAGTGGATCTTCGAGTAGATGCGTTGATCAGGGAAGAAGTCGTATCATCTGTACAAAAACCCGCTTAGCATGTAGTCTAGAAGTTCGCGCAAGCTCGTGATTTCACTACTTTTCCTGGAGGAGTACGTCAACGTGTTAGGCGTATGCCGTTCTCACGTCCTCGCTCAATTGCCACCTGTCGAGAATGCCAAGCCAGCAGCCCACTTCTTCTTTCCCAACCATGAGCATAATGCCACCACGGTTGCAAGGCATGAGAAGAACACATTCCGTCCTGGGTGCCCGCAGCCAGTACGCGGGTCATAGACAGCCTCGTCTTCCTCTCCGCCCCGTCCCTTGCACCCAGAGGCAGCTCCTAGCCGCAACCTTGATGCTGACCGGAGAAAATGGCCATTGTCTTGGCTCATCTCTCAAGGCACCTGCTCTTGACACTCGTTGTATGCATGTCACATGCGGTTACGGCACTACAAGGCGATTCTTGGTGCGGTATCCTTATGTGCGTCAATGCAACCGTAAACGCAGATAGCTCGGCCATTACATGTGCGTACACTTCCAGCTGCCAGACAGCTCTGATATATTTCAACTGAACGCCATATGGTGTGTGGGTGTAGATACCATGAAGTCCCTCAATCAACTCGGGTGGATGGCCATGTGGGTACTATTACCGCACCATTTCATACCGAGTCGAACACACCGGCCTAATGCCTACGATGCACTGTTGAAACAGAGGTTTTGGCAGCCAAATGGCAGGTACCCCCATGGTCATTATGTGGCGGAACGCAGACGGATCGGTGTCTCTATCGCAACGACAAGCCACAGGGCTCGTAGAGCCTGTTCCAGTCACATCCCCGCCACGACGGGCGACTGTATCCACCACCGACGCTAATCCCGCCGTGCGTCTACCGCTAGTTGCTTGTACCTCGGTGCCTAGTCTGACACTCCAGGTCGCTGTGCTGCATGCTGCATGCTGCATGCTGTACGCCTGCCACTCCGCAGTCAGCCGTTGACTCTCCCATCCTAGCCTTCGACATCCCGAACGCGTCAGAGGGTGAAGAAAGCGAGCTGAAGCGGGTGCGCGATGTGAACAATGTCGCACCCGGGCCACAGACCCTCATTTGGGCGTTCGGGCTTATCGTCCCTTCGAGCGCCGACCCGGCGTCCCACCTCGAACAGCACCAGGATGCAGGATCGTTCACCCTGGACTTATCCAAGACACTGAGCGATGGCAACGACTCCCCCTCCGCCGAGTCGTCAGCACCTGCCCCGACGGACGCCGAGTCCGAGGCACGCCCTGTTCCAACACCCTCTTCACCTCCGAGTGCGATCGCGACCAGCAACGGCGGCGCCTCCAGCAATTCAGTACACACAGCGTCGTCGACCGCCACATCCTCACCCCCAGCGTCTCCCGAGCCCCAGCCGCCGCCCTCCGCCGCCGAGACGGTCGCCGAGTCCGGGGCCCACGGTCTCCTCGTAGCGCATGCGGTGTTCTCCGCAGCGGGGTTCGTGATGCTGCTCCCGCTGAGCGCGCTCGTCGCGCGCTGGGCTCGAACGCGCACTCCGCGCTGGCTCAGCGCGCACTGGGTGCTCAGTGTCCTGCTCGGCATCCCGGCCGTCTGCGTCGGCTGGGCCTTGGGCCCACTGGCCGTTGCCCAAGAGGGGATGGCGCATTTCGTGTCTGTGCACCAGGTGCGTGACATAGCCGGACACAGCTTCCAGTTTCTTGTCGGGTGTCCTCGAGGATGCTTACTATGCATATACTGACGTGCATGATGGGTGTGGGTGCCTTTCGGGGAATAGATTTGCGGCGTGATCCTGCTACTGTTGTACATCGTTGAGGTCGCGCTCGGGACGGTTATCCATGTCCGCCGTAAAAATGGGGCGCCTTCAGCACACCCACCGCGGAATGTCGTGCATGTACTTCTCGGCCTGGCCATGTTCGGGCTTGCTATATTTCAGGTGCGCGAGCCAACCCACATCTACATGCCAATCTGCACTGATATGAGCGATCCACCAATCCCCTTTACTTTCAACGCGCTTGATTGGTAGACTATCAACGGGCTTGGGCGGGTCTCTGGGCCGGCAATTAGTACGAGTGCCAATGAGCGGACCATTGTCACCGTGAAAGCGGTCTGTTTCGCATGGGCAGCGGTACGTTCATCATCTTCTGCCGTATTGCACCACCTAGCGGAAAAACGTGCTGACTGACGGATACGGCAATGTCCTTACAACCAGATCGTTGGCGCGACATACTGTGTTGGGCTCGCTCTCCTCCCGAGACAGTTCGCACAAGAGCGTCTAGGCTGGAACGTCGCTCCGTTGAATCCGCTCCATCCCGGCCTACTAGCACCGCCTGGCGATCGGGAGTCTGCGAGCGCGACGGCGGCGCACGCTAGAAGGTGGTGGACCGCCAGCGCCCTCCGGGGGCGCGTACGGGAAGGCGGCACCGACGACGGCACTCACGACATCTTCAGCGAGGAGCCTGAGGGGCCCCGCGGCGCATCGCACGGAGGGATCGACGCGAACTCTGGGGGTAGCCGTAACGAGCTCGCTACCGAGATGCGAGAAGTGCTCTGGCCTCGTGCGACGGCGACTCTGGCACCTGTCACCGGCGTGGCGTTACTCAACGCGCTCCAGCGCGACGGCCCTAGGGCGGCGTGAACCCAGATCAGCGGAGGCTCGGGTTTGACCAGTGCCACATCTTGGTGCGTCGCATGCTTCGCAAGCGCTTCGCTCCTCTGTGCTGTGGGCCCGAACCTGTGGTCTGACGCCGCACCACAGTCCAGGGTTCCGCCAGCGGGCACGCCCTGCGCAGATCGCGGCCGTGCGAATGTTCGATGCAATGACGACGTGGACCTAGTCCACTCCTGGCAGTACCGCCGCCTGGCGGGTTTCCACCATGACTGTGCCACCAACCCGGGCGCGGACGTCGGCGATTGGCGCGACGGACCACAGGGAACTGTTCCAGGAGACCGCGGTGTGCTTGCCTTCCACAGGATGACGACCAGTGAAACGAACCTAGCTTGGAATTACAAACGAAATACGGTTTACTCTGCGGTGGGCACTATGAGTACATGCGGAAGGCACTCAAATCCAGGGGAAGGCTATTCTAGGAGGCGTCTTTTGAGTCACTAGTGGTACAAGTTCCAATATAGGTGCAATAATAAGAATAGGATGTCGGGAGGAGGGGTGAAAGACGGCGAGCGTAAGGTACTCTCTAACCTACGAGGTGCGCGTATCGTACGTGTCGACGAATAGCATAGATCTGCCAGATAATGGAGGGTGCGCGGTACGGCCGCTTGTCACCGGGACGTCTGAGAGCGATGGGCTATTAATACAGTGTGATCTATCCGCCGAAATGAATCTCTACGAACAGCATAGGTCAATATAGAACGCATGTCTTGGTGGAAGGCACACTTACCATGATTCTAGTGCCCTGGAAATTACGATAATGATATTTTGTAACATGATGAGCTCAACGCTGGAGCAGTTGCCGCACGGTGGTCAAATGGGGTCTTGACCCGTACATTGAGTGGGCTGGCGGGAAATGATTGTTTTAGTACTCGGTAATTACGGCAAGTATGTCTGGGCACCCACATATGCTGCAGTCATCCCAGAAGAGAATGCATGTCATGCCCAGAATAAAGATAGCGCCCACAATGACGAAGGCGAGGATGAAGCAGATGGTGGACAGGAGAGTGACGTCTTCCGGCTCGACCTCGAAGTCCGGGTGCTCGTAGAGCTTCAAGGGACGCATGGTTGGATAGTTCAGGATGGCCGGGGAGTCGGTAGGAAGCGTGCGATGAGGCCGAAGGCGAGCGGTCTGGAGTGGGAGGCAGGGGGTGCCACATGCTATATACCGGGAGAAGGCGTCAATGGTAGTGAGTTCGATAGCGATGGCTATAACGCCGGCGGAGCGCCTGCCGACAGGGAGACGTCTGGTAAAGGCAGGAGGCATTCATTATTCTGCGAATTGATGGTGCAAGAGGCACCGAGGAATAGAACGAGGCTGCGAAGACGCCGAGTGAGAAAGATTCAGGTTGGAGATTTACGGCGTTGGTGCAATGCAGCCCAGCAGACAATCGCTCGAATCTCTCTCTTTGATCGAATTGCCAATTTGGGCCGCCCTTGGTGCGAGTTGGCGAGGCTTTCTTTCCTCCGGTTCGTCCGGACCAACTGTCAACGCCCACCGGCTGCTGGCTATCCCCTCCTCTACACACCTGCCGTACACTCCGTCCCATATCATTTTCTCCCCGTCTTCGCCTCCGACCCGGGGCTCAAGCTTCGATACCAGGCGGACCACCGGAAAACGTGTTTGACCCGTACCAGTACAGCACTGACATGCCCCACGTTAGCCGATCCGCAGCTTCCAGTGCGAACGCACCCTCCAGCAGCAAGTTGCCGCTGGGATGGTAGTCCCCCTATGCAGGCCCGACGGTCAATTGCATCCTGACAGTGTGGGTGCGCACTGAGAATGGAGCCCGGCTATTCCTGGAACACGCCTAGCGCGAGCGGTGCTGACGATCGCCTCAACAGGCGACGTCTATTCTACACCAGTCCTTAGTGTAAGCGCCCTTCTGTGAACCCTTCCCCTGGGCCCCGCGCGCCCTTGGCAGCCTTCCTGAGAACACGCAGAGTCCACGGTAGGCGTGCACTTTCTGCTAGCGATTTCGGGGCTTTGACTGACAATGCGTAGAATCGGATCAGTGGCAGGAGATAGGAGATGGCTTTCCCACCAACAGCATATTACCGCCCAGCATTGCATCAACGCAGCTCGCCGGCGGGGCATAGCATCCTCCCAGGTCGATTCCAGTCCAGGGTGACCGCGACAGCAAGAGGTTCTCACCACCATGGCGGATCGCAGGTTTGCCGCTGCGGAGGCGGGCTTTGCCGCGAAACCTGAAACGGCTCCTCCGACTGGGCAGGTTGGCAATACACAATGGCGACGACGGGGCCGTTTGACAGATTGCGCAACAGAACCTCGTTTTGCCACACCGTATGGTGCAGGAGCTGCAGGATGCCAACGATCGATCAGCGGCGGGAGAGCTTGCAACCTCGAGATGCGCTCGGGAGTGTCGGCGTCTTCTCCCGCACGTTTAATAGGAAGTTCGCTGGAAGAGAACAGCAATGCTCGGCTGCGGATGAACGGGCGTCGACGGCTCAGCATCCGTGTCCGAGAACATATGCGACGCACCAGTCAATAATGCACTCATGCCGTGCCTGTCCGCCAATAATTGTGTGGCCCGGATCGACGGTATCCGCGTTACGGAAACTGACGTCTCGGTACCTGGGCTATGGGCGACTGCGTCATCGGAACCTCCGTCGCGCGCGTCGTTCGACGTACGAAGGTTTCTGGACAACTCGTACCCATGGATGTCATGGGCGACGCGTCAATCACTGCACTAGGGGCCCGCCTCCCGTATGTCGCGCACTCGCCCTCACACCAGGGCGGTACTTCTTTGCCGACAGAGCTATCCGCAGGTCCCGTAGTTCGGCCAGCCATCAGCTAGGAGAGACGAGACGGTGCAATTCCGATTGAAAATAACCAACTTCCTTCGTGCCGAACGCTGAGGGAGCTGCGCAAAGGCCAGCAGATCGCTAGGGTACGACCGTCGTGGCGCTCATGCGATGCCCCCGTTTACACGGTACATGGTGGCCGATGCGCTCACGACGAGCGATACGATGCGCGGGGCGGGGCTCTTTAGGCTAGAGGCACGTATAGTCCTCCATTGGGACAGTGCGCGGCCATTCAACACCGATGTTTTCGCGTGTCCGGAGTCAAAGGGCGCGTCTCAAGGGCATTTTGAACGCCCGCGAAAGGGTGTCGTCACCGCCCTATGGCCGACGGAACCGCACCAAGGTGATCGCAGAAGGGCCTAGGTAAGTAAGATGCAGATGAGCGACGCTAACACCCACTGACTGAGGTTACAATCATCGCGCACGGCGCGTAGCACCTACAGAAGGTTATTTCTGGGCAGGTACCGTCACCCATCTTAGGCTCTTAACTGCGCTGCGCTGCGACCTAGCTTCTGGCGCGAGTACGTATGCTCAGGCCATGGCATCACCCCAACCCTGTCAACTCAATTTGCTATCTGTCCCAAGTCCTGCAATGGCTGGCCGGTTAGCACTTCGAGCAGGTAGCAGACCCGGCGACATCAATCTCGCGCGATTGAGTAGTACCTACCTGCCACTGCTCGTGCGCGTACCTGCACCGCTTCGCAAAACGGGACTCGATCGCTCCACGCACGGGCACAGAGCTGGGACGCCTGCCGACTCCACAACCGCCCGGTGCATGCAAATCCTGTTGACGCAGATCCTGTACGCCCGTGCTTTGATGGCGGCTGGATGGCGTGGCAGAGCAAGGCCTCCCCAGCCGTTGGGAGACTAGGACTAGGAGACCGGGAAAGAAAAAGGCAAGGAAGCCGCGGCTGCAGTGGTATGACCCCGAAACGGAGACTGTGGAGCCCGGCGGTTCGTATGGGATACCGGCCGTGGCCATTTCCACGGTGTCGCAATGAACCTGCCTAGTACGCTCGCTGGCGTCAGTATGACCAAGGGCACGCATGGTTCACTCACCCACGCACACAGCTGCTTGTTGGCATGTCCAAGACAGCTCCGAGGGCCACCAATTGACGGACAGTCGGGGGGGCACGTAATGCGCCCCTTGCCCCTGCGCCAGTGTACCGCCAACGTACGGCACCCCGAGGCCCGAAGCCCATTTCTTCCAGCGGTTGGCCCACTTTTCGCGTGGCGCACAAGGCAAGACGTCGCACCACCTCGTGCGTTGCTTTTTTCTGGACATCCCGGCGGCATTGGCGATGGGCAGTATTTGTTTGATGGATGGCCAACCCTTGCCTTTGCCCGAAATAGGCCCCGGGAGCCCTAGGAGCCGGTTTCTTGGGCCCGATGTGGTGAATTGTGTGGTGTTGGGGGGTGGCTGATCTGTCTGAGTCTCAGTACGACGAGGGGCGGGCATCTGAGGCATGAAGTTGGACAGGGCCGCGGAAGAGCACGTCTTCGCCGGGCTTACCGAGGCGAAGCTCGAAGTTGACGAGGCTTGCACCGCTTGGTGATCGGGAGGCTACGCAGTCGAGATAGGCCTCCCAGGGCGCTGACAACATCGGGTGACGCTTTACATGGACGCGATGTGTAGTACTCAATGAGCACATCTTGTAGCAACTGGCGGAAGGCGGGAAGGGTCGGGTTCGCATTACAAACGCTCCCGTCCAATGCTGCGACCGAACTATGTCATTGCTAGTCATTACGGTCACCAAATAAATTGATGAGAGCGGTTCGGACGTTCTATGCAACAAGGAAACATCGCGGGCGTACCTGGTTCGCAGTCTGAGACCTGGCAAGACCTAATTGTCAGTGCTGGTGACGTCTGCACATGCACTCTCCGCTGCACTACGGGGTAGACAAGCGCTGCTCAGGCTTTGCTGCGCCAGAATCTCTGCGGCCCTAGGCCTCCCGCCCCTGCGTGAAGATGCATGTACTATAGGATATTACGGTCAGGGTCCGCATTCCCCAGGTCGACATGCCGTACGAGCACGTACGATGACACCATATCGAGGCACGAACTCGTCTATGCGGGAGTCTTCATGGTATGGAGTACGGCACGCCCTTGATTACTACGCGTCGCGGGCTCGGACTGACGACTGCTTGGGCCATTGCGGGGATGTCGATCCACGATCTGGTAACCGTCAGACTGTGGCGTCCGCGTCAGTACCATGCAGTCAGCGCAATTCAGCCTGAGGAAGACTTGCTTGGAGGCGGTCATCCTCGTCCAAGGTGGGACCCACTCAACTGCTTGCGCTTGTCATGGTCGTGCGTAATCAACTTCAACTTGCCGGGTACGGTGAGACGGCGGCACAGCCTCCCTCGGCATCTTAACCCGGCTCGGACGCGTCCACAACAAGTTCAAGTTCAGCGAGTTGTTGGCTATAGACCTGCGGTGACATCGGCTCTGCATATACAATGCACCGTGCCTCATAGTAACACACATTCCAATTTCCAAGTCAAGGGTCTCGATCGGCGGTGACGCAAATATCAGCCGTATCACGCAGATGCATCCAGGATCGTCAAGATGTAGAGATGAAATCCATGACTACCAACTCGCGCACCCGGCGAGTCGAGGTCTTCGCGAGCGAATTTGACAGGCTGTATTCCGAGATCGGGCTATGGTAGATGCTGATACAAGAAACGACTGTGTTCGGTGGATGGGTAGTAGTAGCTATGACAACACAAGCGGGACACGAAGAACAGAGGGAGAGACAGATAGACGGAGAGAGACAGAGACAAGAGACAGAGGAATGAAAATAGAGACGGCGAGACGACTAGAGAGTGAGTGGAAGATATCTTGGGGTATGTACCATGTGTACCAAAGGGAGGCCATGCGAAGTGCGAAGACTGCTGCTGAGGATGGATGCCGATGAGTAGTGAGTACGATGAGGACTGTTGGTTTGCTAATAAGCCTATGCGAATGGAATAAATATAGCGCGACAAGTGATGAGAGACGGTGAGCGGGAGGCAGTCCAGAGGCGGGCGAGAAAGGACAGTGTAGTAAAGTGCGAAGCCGCACTGGCCGCTACTGGCTGGTGGTACAGCAGCAGCAACGACGGGACGCAGGGCGAAGATGGCGCCCCATACGTCCCCGAGCGCCCCGCCCCGTCCGCCGCCACCTGATGGGCAAAGCGGGGGAGGCGACACCCCGCTTGGGCGCGAGTCCGCGACCGTCTGAGATTGCGCGGTTGCGCGGGAGAAGTGCACACGCCCACGCCCGAGATCGTCGGTGCGGCTGCACTAGCGACTGGCGAGACGCCGCGAAAGATAGAGAGGGGGTGGGGAGAGATAGGCGGGCGACTATGGACATATGCTCCACGAGGACGCTGCGATGCGAACTGACTGGGATGTACGCGGGGAACACGGCGAGCTGCTTGGCTTCGGCTCTTCCCCGGGCACCCCCTCAGAAGGCGGCGGCTTATGTTCCCTGAGAGAAGAGCGTCGCGAGGTCGTGCTCGTTCGCGGCGTAAAGCTGACGCGAACGCGCTTTCAGGCGCACTGAAGAAGAACACGCGAACGTGGTTAGTACCGGCGATCTCGCGGGGAAGCTGCATAGCTGTACTCACGCATGCGGTCGAAGCTGAGAAGCGCGACCTTCGCCGCACTCGAGGTGTCCTTCGTTGACCCATCGCTCTTGAGCAAGCCAGACCGGTCGACCCAGTGCTCGTCCTGCCAGAGCGCAGCGCGGAGGATGAGGTCGTCCATGTTGCGCTCCGCGTTGCCGCTCGAGAAGTCGACCTGCTCCGTCCGCACGTTCAAGTTCGACAAGTAGTTGCCGCGCGACGTCTGGACCTTGAGCGACGTCGCATGCGTGCGCACATGCGAGGTGATGTACTGCAGCGCAGCACCCGCGACCTGGCCGAGCTCCGACTGGTTCGTCGACTGGCTGTCGAGCTCCATGACCACGGGCAGGGGCACGACGACAGTCCAGAGCCCGCACTCGACCAGCGCGGAGAACTCCGCGAGCGACGAGAGCAGGATGTTCGTGTCGACGACGAGAACGGTGTAGCCGGGGACCATGCGCAGCGTCTGTCGCACAGCGGCGTCCGACTTCTTCGCACCAGGTCCGCGCCGGGCGGGATGCGCGCCCGCAGATGCCCCGCGCTGCCCCGACTCGAGCAAGGTCTGGAGATACCGCCGACGCGCCTATACCGTGATGGATACCACACAGTCAGAGACAAGGGGTGGGAGGTGCCGTTAGTCCCCTTCTGGCAACAGAGCCCAAGGACGCGGCTTACCTTGAGCCGCCGGATCTCCTCCGAGTCCTCATCGTCATCCTCGATATCCTCACCCGAATCGTCATGCACCCCCTCTGCCTCGTCCACCTCCATCGAGTCGTCGTCCCACCTCGTCCCCCGCAACCGCTGCTCCTCCGCCTCCCGCTCCAAGCGCTCCTCTTCCCGCCAGTGTGCGACCTTCTCTGCCAACACGCCGTCGATCCGCCAGCACGGCCGCCCGTCCTGTGGCGACGCAGACGAGAACCTGAAGCCATGGACGTCGCGCGCGATGCGGAGCCCCGCACGAGTCAGGCGCACCCACCGCCGCTTATCGGGCAAGTTGTCGCCCCCGCGGTCGTCCGCCTCGTCCTCGACGATGCCGTCCATCGCCTGGTCGGCGGCCTCGACGCGATCCAGTACCTCGATCTCGACGTTCCGCTCCTCGTCGGCAGCGTCCGCGTCCTTCTTCCAGAACCCGCGTTCAAACACCTTCTTCCCTGCCCAGCCCATACCGCGGATACACCAGTCCTCCGGGAGGGGCTTGCAGCCGCTCGTGAGGAGCAGGCCACTCTCCCCGCAGACCTTCTGGTGTTCGCGGAGGATGTCCCTGCGGGGAATGCTGCTGGTCAGGAACGAGGCGAGGTCGTCCCAGGGGATTGCGCGCTCGAGCGCGGACCGGGCGGTCTGGTCCCGGAGGACGGTAGCGAGGAAGGTCAAGATGACAGTGTTGTACGGGTTCAGTGTGGGCGTCGCGTACTCGCTCGGCCTACGCCACGGGTGTCGGAGTGTGTGCGAGAGCATCACGAAGGTCAGCTGCATGGCCAGCTGGAGCGCTACCGGGAGCTCCGGCTCCGGAGAAGTGGGTGACGCCCCATCGGCAGCTTTGTCAACGTCGACATCCTCCTCGTCCACGTCCATCTTGGAGTGATCACCGTCGAGGCGCTTTGCCATGAGGACCTTGATCTTCCCTGCTGTCGCGCCGTTCGCGAGGACAGGGCTTGCGCTCGGTGCACCAGGTGCGCGCGTCTCGATACCCGCGACGCGGCGAAGGACTGCAGTCGGTCTGCCGTACTCGAGCAGCGAACCTACGTTTATGAGCGCCATCATAATCCACTCCCGCTCTTCAACCTGCTCGCCGTCTGTGCATGGAAGAAAAAAGACGCGCATTTAGCAAAGTTCACGATTGAATGGGCGCTGCTCGCCAAGTCTCACCTCCAATTTGCAGCTTCTCCTGGAAGCGCTCCAGGACGCGCTTGAAGTCGTCGAGCTGAATGTTGGTGAACAGCATGCCATGGAGGCAGACGAAGAGCTCCGTCAAGCGCGCGTCCGGTGCTTGCCGCCGGGCCTGTGCGGTCGGCGACCACATTGCCAGAACCGACTCGCGAGCCGTCGAGAACGGGTGGAACGCCACCATGCTGTACAGTACAAGGACCGCCACCGGTCAGCAAGGTTTCGCACCAGCAAGCCGCAAGGGAAAATGCACCGACCTCTTCACGAAGTGGTAGACGCCCCGCAGCTCCTCGTCCGTCCCGTCCTTGTCGCGGCACAGTAGCCCGAGGTGGTGCTGCAGCTTGCCGGAGTTGGGCGTGATGGCGAGCCCGCGGGCGAACCACTCCTTCGCGACCTGCCGCCACCGCTCCTTGTCCGAGTCGAGCTGCATGAGCCGCGCCGCTTCCTGGCCGACGCTCGGGATGTTGTGCATGTGCGGCGCTCCACCGGCTATCGCGTCTACTCCTACCGGCATTTCGGCTTCTGACGACGGCGGGCTGTCGTCGATACGCGCGGGGGTGCGCGAGACCGCGTTCGATGGGAGGTCGAGCGCATCCGTTGTCGCGTTCGGCGTGGACGGTCTTGGCGTGTGCGAGACCAGCAGGTTGTTCTTCGTCACTGCGGAGACCGTCAGCGCATTGCCGGAGGTGTGTGTGCCCTCCAGCAATGCGCTAACAGCCATCCAATACCTTGACAGGTCGCCCAGAGCTTCGAGGAACGCGCCGCGATACTGCGCGAAGTTGTGCTCCTCGATCAGACCACCGTAGAAGACGTACGCATAGTTTAGGAATTGCTATACCCCACTATGATCAGAGACAGAACCACCACTTACTTAGCCGAACTTACCTGCAGGTATTCCAGCGCCACTGGAGAGGTCGTCGGCGGCCGCGCGGCATGTCGCAGAGACTCCAGCAAGTGGTAGAAGGCGTGCGACCAGAGGCGGATGATGAGGTTGTACTTTTGCGGGATGTTCTTGAGGGACGCGGGAACCGTGGGCGCCAATGTCAGTGTGAGCATCTCACGGATGCTTTCCGCCAGTCTTTACGATGGAGCCAGAATTAGTTCAAGACCGTATCGCGAAGCACATAAACTTACGCTTGATGGTCAGCGACCAGCTTGCGCCATCGCTCCGACTCCTCTTCATCGCTGGCGATCGCTCGTGGAGTGCCACTTAATGGACGCCCCTTAATGAGCACCCCAGGTCGGTGAGAGCCCCTCTCGCTATCGTCTGCCCGCTCGCGATCGCGGTCGCTACCAAGGAGCTTGCTTTCGAGGTTGCTGATAGTGCGGTAAACCTCTTTTAGCTTCCGTGAGAATGCGTTCGCGCTGGACGTGCTGTCCTCTGATCGGCGGCTGGGATTTGAGGAGTCGAACAGAGCAGATGAAGCGGAGGAAGAATCGGTAGTCGCGGAGGAGAGTGTGAAATTAGAAGATATTGTGGATTGAGCGTAGGATGCGGATGAGGTTGAGGATGCCGAGACCCAATCGCCTGAAGACTTCGGTGTCGGCGTGGGTCGCCCGACGTTCGGAGAGCCGTTGAGAGGTGCAGGCCCGCTGTGCTGTCGATGCTGGGCGGAGAAAAGAACGGCGTCATGCTTGCGCGGGTCGAAAAGTTGGCGATGCGCATCGGGGACGCCTCGAGATGGTTGAGTGGGGTGTACGCGCGCGGGGATCGCGCGAGGGGATTGGGAGCCTGATGCGCCCTCCGACATAGCCTCTGGCTCGGCCGTCATGACCGGTCTTCGCACTGGGTCGGTGTTGGGGTTGTAGAGCTTACCGGGGCTGCCATTGGCAGCGGGTCGCGCGTGTGACGCTCTTGGTGAGCCATACGAGATCTTGAGGCGACGAGAGAATTCGTCAGGGTCGGCATCCATCTGGGAGGGCGAGGCCTCTGAAACTACAATGTTGGGATTAGAGATTGGAGGTGCGTGCAGTCTTCGGGGAGAAGATGGGCGGGCGGTGGTGGGTCGGGAAGATGAAGTGGGTTGTAGTCTCTCCGGTCGCTCTCTGGGTGCAGCAGACCTGCAAAGCCGCAAGCCGTCAGACGCACGCACGCAACGGGTAGAGAAATGGGGACGCACGCAGCCTGCTTGCGCCTGAGCGCAATGATCTTGTCAGCGATGTCTGTCTGGATTGGTTCCCTCTCCTTGCCCTTCCTACTAGAGACTGTCGCTGTTTTGGTCTGGGATGGCTCCTGCATGTCGGAGGAAATGGCGAAAGACCTGTAGGACGAGATGTGGAGAGAAGGGGACGCGTTAAGTGGAGGTAAGAGAGGAAGAGGAGGATGCGGACGGAGAGGGAGAGAGGGAGGTGCTGCGATGCGCAGTGAGGGAGGAATGCTAGCGGGATCTGCCCTCGACCTCAGCCAATTGCGAACTCACTCACTTGCGCCTGCGCACTCCGCAGTCGCCACAGCTGCGCATTCAGATCCAGATCGATCCTCTCCCATGTCACGCCCTCCCCGCCTTTCCCTCCCTTTCGTCACGCATGTCACCCTATGGTCACACACTGCGGCACCGCGCGGCTGCCCGCGCGTCCTCTGCCCAGTCCGCCGCAGACGAGGAGAGGGCGGAGCGCAGGCGCAGGTGCAGAGGCTGCAGCACACTCCTCCTAGCTCCGTACGCCTCGCTTGTCTCTGCCTACGTCTGTCTCAGTCCGTGCAGCACTCGCCCCCTGCCCTGCCACTTATCCCATCTCCCGTGCCTTGCTCACTCACGACATCACCCTCCCGTCTTCGTGGGTGCATCCCCTTATCCTCCGACTGGTTCGCCCAACTCCCTTCTCCCGCCGGCCCTTGCACGGACCACACCACCGGCACCGTTTTGGTCGGCCTGCGTGCATCTTTAGCCTCCGTTCTCACCCAGATATACCCAGCGTCCACCTGTCACCCTCGGCCGCTTTTCCTGTACGCCACACGCACTGCCGCTCTCAGGGCTATATACGACATATTCATCGCGTCCTTGGCCTCCATATGCCCGTTTGCCACATCCGACACATCCGTCCTATACCCATGTAAGGTTCCCTAGGACGATCGCCTTCCTTCTGCGGCGACCGTGAACTGTACATACGCCAGTGTCGTCCGTCAGAGCGCAGTGAATTGCACAGTTACTGCAGCGCCTACAGCGCTTCGTTCACAGTATTTGCGAAGCGCCATGGCCACCTTCGGACCGCCTCCGTTCAACCCTTTACGACATTCGGTCACACCTTCCTAACAGCCCTGCGTGAGGCGTCAGTCTTCTCATATAGAGCAAGTACAAGAATGCCCCCTCATACACATCCGTTGCTCATCTACTCACTGCATTGACTTTCAGAATAGCACCTCGTCTCTTCAGGCCTCTCTGACGTTGCCTGGCGCCTATACTCGAACCCATTCGACGTTACATCAACTTTACTCACGTATTCTATCCTTTAGATGCAATTGCATTGGCACAGCTTGTGGCAGCTGAATACCAATGAGCCACTACCGCTCCTCAGCCGGCTCAATGGCAAGTTCCGCAGTCGTATTCGTACACCATTCCGCCGCACCCCAATACGGTACTCGACGGGCTCATATGGGGCACGAACTGACTGCTGTTATGGAGGCAGATCTCCTGCGTCACCCGTGTCGAACATGCTCAATCACTACGTACGTGGGTACCGTCCATGGAGATATCGTTGCTTCCCTATCTTACACAAGCGCTCCACAGTACATATCCGTCGTCGTCCCCGTACGTACATCTCGCAGTACGCCCGTCCAACCCATGAATGTTGTTGCGTCGCCGCATCCGAACCTAACCCAGCTAGATGGATATTCCGAAGACACCTTCTCGCCCTTCGCGCGCTATCTATCGTCCGCTTCCAGAAGCCCGTCGTCGCGCGCGTCCACCGTCGGACTGAGCCCGAATCGCCCGGTCCACACAGTGTCGCCGTGTCACCACGCATGATGGCCGCCAGTCACAAGTATGCTGCGGCAGACGCCACAAGTCTCGTCAGCGTCACGAAATTCAGCATGCATCGAGTTTCGCCGCCCCCGGGCGGACGGACCAGGGCAGCCCGCCCCTCGGCGAAACACAGAAGAAGAGGAAAGGAATACGTACTCGCTCCCGGTGCAGAACGTGCTCGCGTCGCTCGCGAGCCAGGTCACGACGCCGCGCAGCTCGTCCGGCCGCCCGATGCGCCCCATCGGGTTTAGGCTCGCCCACTTGTCGAGCAGGTGAGCCTGCGTGTCGAGGTACGCCGCGGTCATCCTGTCCAAAGCGAATGCGCATGTGCGCGTGGTGGTCAGTGCTCGTGCTTCTAGGCATTCCGGTACAGGCTCCATGACGGCTCAAATTGACATCGTCGGCACTTCCTGGCGCTGGGACGCGTGACGGGCACACCGCTTCGGACGTCCTCGAGCCTCGAGCCCAGCCACAAGTAGACGCAAGGCGCCGGCCATGCGGTTTGCGGTTTGGCTAAAGAGCCCGCGGTGCACGAGGTGCGTCGCGCCTGCCACATCACCGACAGTTCTCAGCTCTGCCGTCCCACCTCCTCCGCAGCCCGTCTCTCTCTCTCTCTCTCTCTCTCCTGCGCGCGCGAGCGGCTATTGGCATCATGGAAATGGAAGGCGGACCGTGACAGCTCCTCCAAACGCCGCACCCATCCACTCAGTAGGTGCTAGTGCCAGGCGCACTCGCACGGTGCCACAGCGACCCTGCAGTGGATCCGCCGCTGCCACAGCCCCAGTGCAGCGGTATAAACAACGAAGACGTCGTCGACGGGTCGCGGATGCGCACCGCGCTATGCGCTGTGCCAGAAGGACGCGGCAGAATCGAACAGGACGAGACGCGATGGGATGGGATAGAATGCGACGTACGTGGTGTAGATGTGCCCCGGGCTGAGCGTGTTCACCCGGATGCGCTTCGGGCCGAGCTCGCACGCCATGCTGCGGCCCATCTGGAGCACGGCCGACTTCGACGTGTTGTACGACACCCAGGCGTGGTCCTGCGACGCAGCCGCGTTAGCGAGCACGAAGACAACGATCAGCCATTCAGCAGCAGCAGCAATACGTTCATAAGGCACGCAGCCCGGATTGCCGCATGCCTGCTCCGGCGGCGTAACGCACGGATGCAGAGCGTGATGCGCAATGCGCGGTGCGCGGTGCGGGGTAGCGTGTCCCCGGAACAGTCGAACACTCACCTTGTTTGTGATGCTGCCGCTCATGCTCGCGATGAGGATGATGCTCCCGCCGTTCCCGAAACGGGCCATCTGGCGGCCCGCAGCTTGCGCAGTGAACAGGACGCCGTTCACGTTCACGTCCATGACCTGCGACAGGATTGGTCATGTCAGCATCGGTGCGTATAGGTGTTATGCGGGTACACTGCCGTAGGGGCGCAGGTGCGTGTTGCCGCTGCTGCGACGAGCTCCGCGGCCAGCAGCGGGTGCGCAGTCAGGTGCGTACGCGCTGTGTCAGGGCTAGGACGTCGGGAGCGCAGTCCGCGCAGCGCGGAGTCGCGCGGCGCGCCGTTGCTTCTATACCCGACGCAGACCACGCATACACCCGATCAGCCGCTCAGCGATCTCACTCAACTGACTGCGCGAACAGCGGTAACGACCACAACGGCAGCAGTCACAATGGCCGCCCATTCCACGCAATGCACCCCTACCCGTCTGCGGCCCGGCACCACAGCACAGACGACTCGCCACTCACCTCCTGGAACTGCTTCGCCGGATACTCCAAGCAGTCCGTGTGGCTCTTCAAGATGCCCGCCGCAGCGACGCACACGTCCATGCGGCCCTCGCGCGCCCCGACCGCCTCGCCAAGCGCCCACATCGCCTCCTGGTCGCGCACGTCCGCGCTCAGGTACTCGAGCCGGCCCCCATCCTGCGGGAGGCCCTCCATGCGCCGCGCGTAGTCGCGCACCGCCGTCCACTCCGCGCCTGGCTCTTTCGGGAGGTCGACGCAGTAGACGGCGCGCGCGCCCGCTTCGACGAGCGCGAGCGCCATCTCGAGCCCGAGCCCGCGGTTCGCCCCGGAGACGAGCGCGACGCGGCCCGCGAGGGAGAACTCGTTCGCGAAGAGCGTGGGTTTTGCGGCTGGCCGTTGCAGTTGCGGTGAGAGTGGGTGTGGGAGTCAGCTGAGCTGCATCGGGGCGTGTGCGGGAACGCGGAATGGCGAACTTACGGGTGGATGAGTCTGCCTGCAGCGCGCGCGCGACGCCTACGGGGCCGTAGGGCGGTATCTCGCCCGCTTTTTTCTGGGCTTCGGAGGCGGCTGCGCGAAGACGTGCGGTGCTGGAGAAACTCGCTCTCCACAAATGCTGCGGTGTGCTAGCGGTGCGCGTCGCGAGAATCCTTCTTGTCGCTAACATCGTGTTCATGATGTGGGGGCCTCTATTTGAATGTGTAGTGTCTCGAGAAGCGTTCGCTAGACGAATAAACGAAGCGAAGGTAGTCGGTAGTTGGGTTCGAAGTCAAGGTGGGGTCACTGAAAGCTGTTGGATACTGTGCAGTCGGCTCAGGCGTTGCTGGCTGGAGCTTGGAGCTCGTAGCTTCCCATGACCCGTACTTATAGCCATCGGCGGGACGGTGCGAGCAGACGTGGATAGGGTGAGTGCATACGTACACAAGAGGAGAGGCACGGTCGCAGTCATGGGGCCAAGAACCGTCATGGGATTATGGCGTCTAGCCCGCGCGTTCAAGCTCTTTGGGAGTACGACGCGCAGCGAGTGGTGCGCTTGAGCTCTGGACGGCCTTGTGGGATGGTCAGTGTACTTGATGGGCACCTGGCGGAGATGCGAGCACTGCGAAGCGCATCCCGTAGGAGGGCCGTCTTGTCCAACGGGCAACGAGGCTGGTCAGCTGAAGATGCCCGCACCTCTGGCGGACGTGCAATGTCACGGTGCTCGCGAGATAGCGGGGTTCTGGGAGTTCTAGACGGGTATGTGCCCGTGCTTATTTGCCAATAGCGTTCACCGCCGGTATGCAGACGACGATTCTTTGCTTCTCGGAGATTAGAAGAGGTGTATTGTAGGACCCATCGGGAATTACTAGCGTAATGCTCGTCCCTTGCTAGAAAGCATAGCTGTACAGACGATGGAAAGCTCCAAGGCATCGCTGTCGCCGATACCTCTACATGGGGTTCCATGCAAGAAGGGCAGGTCGCAAATACAAAGTCACCCAGCATGGAACTTAGGAGCTGGCGAAATCCAGCATAGAAACTTCGTAAGAAGCCTCCGGAACGACGCCGCGCCCCATCGAGTCGAGTGCTCTTCTCCGTTCCATTGGTCGATCATCTGAACGATCTTCATATCGTCGTCCAAGTCTACGTATACGACCGACTTGATGTCCTAATTGATATGGGCCCGAACAACCAGAAGTGAGCACCCCTTCATGCACAAGGCGCGGACAGGCTCACCGTGCGAGTTCCGATGAAGGGTATGGTATACACATAGTGCTGGGTATATACGAGCCGGTTTGGTGCAAGACCCGCGGAAAGGATGCGGGTTGAGACATGCTCTGCACTTCTGATGCACAGGGCCTGTTCCGTCTACGCATCAATTCATGAGTATCGCAAGTGTCCTGTAAATCTGGCGTACAAAGGAAAACAACACGGCCTGTATCTCGGAGCGACCAGTGCATCTGAACAGGGGGTGCTCCCAGATCGCTTCTTCGCACCATCGCCTCTGAATTGCATCGAGGGTCGGCTTTCCAGTATAGAACTGTGATATGTTACGGACGAACACCGTCAACAGATCGTCACCGTGTTTCCCACTCACAGACCGTGCTAGTACTGATACTAACCTGCTGAAGATCTTCCATCACCCCCTTGAAAGCAGCATCAACATTGGGATCGTCCGCTGAATTGCAGCTGATCGTGCTCTGCCTCCGCCATGCCTTTGCGTGCAGAGGTGGGGGCGAGTCGTTGTTATGGGACTGCAAGGCACCTGCATAGTGGGCACCACCCGCGATCGACCCTATTAGTTCATGCCGTTGCAGTGAAGATAGATGACTATGGTGGTAGGTTATTGTCGGACTGGGAGAGGGAGTGGATCCGGGATTGAGTTTGGTGCCTTCAGCGTGGACTGCGGCCGACGTCATGACGATTACTTGGTGTTTGGGGAAAGCCGGTAGCCGTAGTAAGGTAGAGAGCGCAATGTGCGTCCCTTCAGTGAGGTGATAGGCGGGTACAAGAGAGATTCATTATGGGGGAGCTTGGGACAGCGTTTTTGAGCATCTGTGGAATAGGTTCTGGTGCGGCCTATACATGTGAATTCTCTCAAAGCATGCTGACCGTCGCAACCATGAATCCGAGTGGGACGGGGGTTCCGGTCGGATACCTCTGGATGAAAGGCTAGATCGCACCGACAGGCCTCGATAGGGGCAGATGACGGTATGCAACGCTAGTGCCAGTTTTAAACGTACCGAGCAGTACGTGCCTTGCGTATCTTGGCGTTGAACTTACTTGTTGTACATCTTCTGAGGGGTCCTGTTATAACTGAAACCGCTCACCTCGAGCCTTGACCGTATGCGACGGGGAAACGTTTCCGTCAATTTTCCTATGGTAGCCTCGTCGATGCGGAGGCTCGAAGTTCTCTTGCATCTGGCACCATGTCCCCGCCCTTGTATGATATGGTTGACTGCGCATGAAGCGCATAACTGGTGCGGTGGAATCGAGCGCTGTTGATTAAACGTCAAGTTGTATACATGTAGCTAACGGTCGGACACTGGGTTGTCGTGAGAATTGGCGCCGGCGCTGCTTGCAATATTATTGAACGTAATCAATTCTTATTCCCATCAGCTTATCATGATTCATCAGCGTGATGACACTACTTCAGTCAATACCAGCAAGCTTGTCTGTGTCTCGGAGGAAAGATCCACCATTCATTCACGCCTGCGTAAGTGTAGATAAGTCTCGATCTGTGCTGCGGTAACGCTGGGAGTAACCGTCGCGCGTAGACTTGCGGCTTCGAATCACCCAACGAAGACGAGGCCGTGACAGTGCCGTTCCCGGCTTGGACGTGTTCTCGAGCACGCGGAGCGAACGTGTATGCTCGAAGCAATCCAATTTCTATATCCTGACGGCCCTGGAGAAAGCGCAGCATATAACGGTGTAGTTCGCGTGGAGACCACATGCTTCCTCGTCTTGCTCGTAGCTACGCCGCTTTCGCCAGGTTCAGAGGAGGCCCCATAGAACAACACAGGATGGACAGAGGGCCACGGTCCGTGGGCATATTCTGGGACTATGGTATGCCAAAGCATCTTGGAGCTTTTCCAAACACACGCCGCTAATGCCGTTCTACTAACCACTCAGAGAATTGCAGTTTGCCGTCTACAGGGCAAGTAACTTACGCGATGGTCCACAGAATACGCGAAATGGCCCTACAGCACGGTATCGTGAAGACGTTCAGAGCGTACCTCCACCTTCCAGACCAGCCAAGCTCCAAGTCACTAGCGATCCGCTCGGAACTGCAATCTTGTGGTGTCTCTTTGATTGACTGCCCGTATGTTGGGCGGAAGGACGTCGCCGACAAGATGATGATAGGCAAGTGTCCAAGCCATATAGGTGTTCATCCGCACCCATGCTCATACTGTGTGGTGCATTCGGTAGTCGACATGATGGCCCATGCGATTGATAACTCTGCACCCTCGACGATTGTCTTGATCTCAGGCGACCGCGACTTCGTCTACGCGATATCCATCCTCTGCCTTCGGCAACACAGAGTCATCCTCATCGCGCCGAGGCTTTTGCACGACGGGCTCAAAGCTCAGGCCGACATACTCTATGAATGGCCGGATGACTTCCTACCGCTAGACCTAATGACCGACACACCAATGAGCACATCAATGAGTAGGGGAAGGGCGCTCCTTAACCCGTTCAACCTAATTGTAGGCGCCAGTGAACGGCAGGCGGAGGACAGGAAGAAGAGACGAGCGGAGAAACGGAAGAAAGTTCGGGCGGAGGAGCCGCAGGAAGACCAAGATGACGACGAAGATGTAGACCGGGAGGTGGACCAGACCGAAGGCCGAATGGCTGTCCAGGCCGAGGATGGAATGGTGGACCAGGTGGTGGCTCGGGAGATAGAGCGAGTGGTAGCGCACGAGGTGGACCAGACCGAAGGCCGAATGGCTGCCCAGGTCGAGGATGGAATGGTGGACCAGGTGGTGGCTCAGGAGATAGAGCGAGTGGTAGCGCACGAGGCGGACCAGAAGGCGGAACAGCCTACCCCTCGGGCTCGCCCAACCGCATCGGCCGCGGGCACCGCCAGGCAGAGCGGTGAAGAATTTATATCTGCACTATCTTCAATTTGGATGAACATGGACTCAGAGGACGAGCCTGCGCCTACGTCAACAGGGGCTCGGCGGCCCAAAGCCCATGCGACTTCCGATGGCACTCCCCAAAACAAGCGGGAGATGAGTACTGTAAAGAACTGTCTCGACATTACGTCGTGATTGGGCTGCATCTCACAATGCCTAGCAGGTGGCGTACATGGGGTTGCTACAGCCCTCTGGTTATGGACGTGACGACCCCGCGGTTCCGCCCACGCCCATCGAGGTTGAGGAAGGAGAGATTGTCCATCCTGGACTTACTACCAATGTATGCACCTCGAGTCGAAGTTGCCATCAGTACCTTGACACTGGCTGTGGACATCTGCAGACTTTCTCTATCCTAGCACTGTCACGCCCTCCTGGGCTCGGGGAGCCATCCAGAGCGTGGTCCCTTCCTTGGGCAGTCCCCTCGACTTCTGCGGCTTCGAGCGGAGGGACCAGCTCCCAATTTGACAACACTCTCTCCCGTGCTGCGCAGCTCGGCTTGAACAGTCCGCAGCCCATCCCAAGCGTGTCCGAACCCGCGTTTGCGAACGAGGATGAAGACGATGAGGCACCCTGGCAGACCTTCGCCCGCGTGGTGAAGAAGCGTCCCGCGCAGATTCCCGCTGAGTTCAAGCCACTCGTGAAGGTGCTGAAGCGGCAATTCTACCAGGGAACGACGCGCGTCGAGTCCTCGCAACTCGGCACACTCCTCTCCGAGGAGAAGACTCCGCTGAGCACGATCTACGAGCGTGCAGGCGTCTCGCGCCTGAAGGAGTACACCGCGCTCGCGGCGGACATGGGCATCGTCACGCTCAGCAAAGAGTCCGCTAATGGGCATAACTGGATCACACTCAACCCGGTGCATCGCAGGAAGGCGGCCTGACCCCTGGCTGGGAGACGCACATAGATAGATCCGGCTTCCCGCCTATTGTCATGGAGTTGTCAGTGCAAGATTAGGAGCGGCGGGAGATTGGAAATGTGTTTTGTTATTTGTTGTTTGCACTCGGTTTTGGCTTGGAAGTAGTCGATGGACATCGACAACTAATACATATCATCAGGACAGCGGATGAGCGCGACAGCATTCTTAGTACAGACATGGGGGCTACTAATAAGGCCTGCGCCAAGACCTCCGACGCGAGAAGAAAACGTGAACATGCGTTACCTACAGTGGAATAACCGGACGACGTGCATTATAGTAGTGCATTATGTCTTGGAATTTGCCGATGGAGAAAAATGTCTAAATCAGCCCCCGTTCGCGGGGACACCCTGCCAGAGTCCGTAGCTCTTTCCCGGAGTGGTCTGCCAAAGCCGAATAGTACCGTCCTCTGGAGCCACACGTCAGCGAACTCGGCACCAAGTCAGAACGGCAACGACGCAGCTTACCACTTCCACTAGCAAACATCTCGCCATCTGGACTGAACTCGACGCAGTGAACGGGGCCGTGATGGCCCTTGAGCACTTCCCTCTCCTCGCCCGTCAGATCGTGGATGCGAACCCATTCGTCGCTGGTGCTACCGGTCACAAAGCGATCCTGCAGAATGGGATGAATTGACGCTGATGACGGGGCGTAAGGGAGGGTCAGGCTGTGAGTCGGCGAGCCGTTCAACAGCGCAGGAATGAAAGACACGGTTTTCCCGGAGGTGACCACAATCCTGTTGGTCGGCGCTGATAATTCCATGGACGTGATCGGGCCAGGGAAGGTCAGGCTAGTTGTGAGCGTCCGCGTCCTCAGGTCCCACCATCTGCCGCGAAGTCATTATCAGCATGGGCCTCATGCTGAAGACACATTGGATGAGTCGTACTTGATCAATCCGTCCTCCCCTGCGGTCACGCCAGTATGGTCACCGATCCATACCACGCTTTTGATAGTGCCATCATGAGAGGTAGGACCAGCGGAGTCAAGGAGTAGGTCTGGCTCAGCGTCGGGACGGCCAAGGTCAAACATTCGCACTTTCTTCTCCTGCCCGCCAGTGAGAAGGTGCGATGCGCTGGGCGAAATCGCCACGCTCCGGACGATGTGGTTGTGCGGGAAGGAGTGTAGACAGTCGCCAGTATACGTGTCCCAGATCTTACTAATCGAGCGAGACGGCGAATATGAGCATCGCACTTCCGCATTCAACGAACATGACGGAGAAGAAGAGCACTTACGCTGTGAAATCCGCGCTGCCAGACGCCGCACGGGAAGTGTCCGGGGAAAGCTTGCTACTCCATACCGCCCCCTTGTGTCCGATGAAAGTTCCAATCCAGTCACCGGTCCATTCGCGGAGCATGGGGTTCCCGTCTTTACAGCTTGAGATGAGCACGTACGTCCCGTCGTCTTGAAGCGGGGAGAAGGAAAGGTGGGTGACGGGTCGTGTGTGGCCGGGCGCGACGAGCGGGGTGGCTTTGTATGGAAGGGCCATAATTTGGTCGTATGCTAGGGTATGGCGGTCGTGGAGGTCGTTACGCAGGCGCACTGCGCACTGACGGGTCTAGAGATGAAGTCGGCTGGCGAGAAAAAGAGATGGGCAGGATTTCCGAGACGATGAAGGCAAAGGCTGGACGGTGCAGACTCGCGCGGTTTGTTGGCCATCCATCCTTTGCTCCGCCATGAGTCTGCCACGTGGGCGCCACTGTCTATTCCGGCCCGCCTTGTTCACCAGACGAGCAACCCATATCAATCCTCTTCTCTTCTCGTCCAGGGCAGTCCAGACCAGGGAACACACACAGGACTCTCTCAGCACATCATCTCTGCTCGGAGCTCCCAGATATATCGTACATGCCTCAAATATAGAGCAAGCTGTCCGTGTATTCGCCGTCGCTGCATGCTCGACAACTATGAAGCTCTATGAGATCATACGGCACATTTCCGCTTCATTTCTTGCAGTGGATCGGCGTGTCGCTGGCTTCATATCGTGCTTCGCGTGGTGTTTGTCGTCCGGGGCGTGGACTATCCAGCTTCTCCCGCAGCGAGTTTTCTCATAGTCCGCGGCAACGTGCGCACTTATATAGGCGTACGTCTCATTTCCTGAGCAGACATGCTGTGATCACCTACGCTGACTTCGCACCCCAACCACCACGCCTGTAATCCAGTTTCCCCGCACATTGACTCTGAGCTTTCGTCGATCCTATGAGCTGCGCCGAGTTGACAGATCCGCAACCCAGTATTGACGCTTAGGCGAGACGAAGCTCCCTGCAGAGACTCACCAACCACGCATGTATGCTTATTACAATGACCTCGGAGGTACTGAAGGGACCGCTCGCGAGAATTCCGTGTCGGTTGGCCCGGAGCTCGGTCGCAGCATGAGCAGACCCAGATCCCTTGCCTCGCCGTTACGACTTCGCTAGTTTACTTACCTTGTACGGCTAGGCAATCCTGACAGGTGTACGTATATCGCTTAGCTTCAAATGGACAACGACGCGTCGCCGCGCAGGAACGTCGCGACGTTTGACGGAGAGGGGTTAGTACGGTACGTACATGTGGACCCGAGCAAGCCTGTAGTCTGTTCTGTCACTCAACTGTGCCTAGGGTCCATACGCGCTGGGCACGACGTGGGCTCTGGAGGATGCACAGCTCTGTTGGCCAAACTAGGCAGCCTTCAAATGGCCGCCGCGATAACACGCGGAAACTCCTGGCCAGGTCTGGAGAAAGCCTAAGTGAACAGTCACATAGCGGTACGAATTGTAGAACTTTGCCTTGCCAGTTGTGCATGCATGTTGCTGCGATAGGATCCGAATACAGTTGGCAGGCAGCTGCAGGCAGAAAGCCACAGTGGCAGGCGGCGACGGCGAAAGTGACGGACCTTTGCAAACCCGCGTCGCGGCAGGGCCAAGGCTCCGTGGCGGCGCAGACTGGTCGGGATTTCGGGGCGCGACACTACCCGATATGGGAATAATACGGTCACGTGAGTTGGCGTAAGTAGGATGGAGGATGGCGTGCTTGTGAGCTCAAATGTTTTCATGTCCTCCACTGACGAAAGCACCATGCAGATGAATAATGTACCGAGAAAATTCGGTCAGTATACATCTGTCGGCGACGAGGAAGACGACCTCCAACGACACCCCTTAACTGAGAGGATCATCGAGAGCTGCACCGCGGAGAAGGACTCTCATCTCGCTTCGCCTCGCCTCGAGACATCACCGTTTTTCTTGTCCCACACTATCCGGATCTGTGGACGCCTCTTGCCGTAAGATCGCGCTAGGGTTTGCTGCGTGCAGTCATCCTTCAGGGCCGTTGCGACATCTCCAATCATCGGAAACTCGTTCCTGGTGTTCGTTTTCCCTCGCGGCTCACTCTGCACCACGATCCCCGCCCAGAGTGTATATAGATGGCTCGCTTGGACGTCAAACTATCAGCGCCTCCCCCTCCCCCATCTCCTGCCACCATGGCCTCTCTGGCAGCAAGACTGAAGAGCTTCGGGAAACGCGTCATCGGACAGCCTGAAGACCCCGTGCCCGTTGTCACCGTCAAGGACTGGGTTCACAACATCTCCAAGGACCCAAAGCGCGATGTATGTATATCGGAGTTGTGACTCCTGGGAACCTAGTATTCACCCTATCTAGGTATTGAACTACCTTGAAGGCCTTTTCCCTATCTTCGGCTGGATCTCGCGCTACAGTAGGTGGACTTCCGGATGGTATAACGTGCATGCGCCTTACTTACGACCCCTTTCAGACTTCGGGTGGCTGTATGGCGACGTCGTTGCCGGCCTTACTGTGGGCATTGTCGTGGTCCCCCAGAGCATGTCCTATGCTCAGGTATGCACACTTCGCCGTGGCATCGAAGGTATACTGACATCACTCGTTTGGCATAGATCGCCACGCTCCCCACCCAATACGGTCTGTACTCGGCTTTCGTTGGTGTCTTGCTCTACTGCGTAGGTCACCCCCCTAGGTCGCTCACCTCCTTTGCGGCTGATCCATTCCTCCGTAGCTGTTCGCTACATCGAAGGATGTCTCTATTGGCCCCGTCGCTGTCATGTCCCTTACGGTATCCCGCATCATCGCAACGGTCAATGAACATCACCCGGACGTCTGGCCAGCACCCCAGATCGCAACGACGGTTGCGTTCATTTGCGGCTTCATTGTCCTCGCCATCGGTATCCTGCGTTTGGGCTGGCTGGTCGAGTTCATCCCCGCGCCTGCGGTCAGTGGTTTCATGACTGGATCTGCGATCAACATCGTTGCGGGACAAGTTCCGGGACTCCTCGGTGAATCTGGCTTCGAGTACGTGTCCGACCTCTTCTTTCCGCCGCTACGTCTAACGCCACCACCAGCACTCGGGCGGCGACTTACAAAGTCATCATCAACTGCTTCAAGTACCTTCCTGTGACAAAACTCGACGCTGCATTTGGTCTCACAGGCCTCTTCTGCCTGTATGCTATTCGCATCGCCTGTGATTATTTGACGAAGCGTTTCCCTCGCAGACGTAAGTCCTTTCTCTGTCGCCGCTCTAAGACCGTTCTCTGATCCTCGTGTGCCGCATATGTTTAGAACGACTCTTCTTCTTCATTTCTGTGTTTAGAAACGCGTTCGTCATTATCGTCCTCACGATCGCGTCGTGGCTCTACTGCAGGGGCCACAAGAGTAAATCCGGAAAGTACCCTATCAAGATCCTTATGACCGTTCCTCGCGGTTTCCAGCACATCGGCCCCCCTGTCATCGATCGCGACTTGGTGGCAGCTATGGCTGGTGAGATCCCGGTCGCGACGATCATCTTGCTTCTCGAGCATATCGCGATCTCGAAGTGTATGTCCCATCCACAGTCGACCGATACGGAACTGCTACTGACATACCAACGCAGCGTTTGGTCGTCTGAACGGATACAAGATCAACCCGAACCAGGAGCTCATCGCCATCGGTGTTACAAACACGATCGGCACGGTGTTCGGCGCATACCCGGCCACTGGCTCCTTCTCCCGTTCGGCGTTGAAGTCGAAGTCTGGCGTGCGGACCCCTGCTGCGGGCATCCTGACTGCCATCGTCGTCATCGTCGCTCTGTACGGCCTCACCCCAGCCTTCTTCTGGATCCCGAGTGCCGGCCTGTCTGCCGTCGTCATCCACGCCGTCGCCGATCTCGTCGCGAGTCCTCGCCAGGTGTACTCGTTCTGGCGCGTGTCGCCGCTGGAGTTCGTCATCTGGCTCGCCGCCGTCCTCGTCACGGTGTTCTCGACCATTGAGAACGGCATCTACACGTCGATCTGCGCGTCGCTCGCTTTGCTCCTCGTCCGCCTCGCGCATCCTCGGGGCTACTTCCTCGGTCGTGTGACCCTCCGCGAGGAGAGGAGCTCAGTGATCCGCGAGGTCTTCGTACCCCTCACGCAGCGTCCTGGCATCCTCCACCCCGCCGTCAAGGTTGAGCCTCCTCCGCCGGGTATCGTCGTGTACCGTTTCGAGGAGAGCGCGCTTTACCCGAACATTTCCCTGCTCAATGACGCTCTTGTGGACTACGTGAAGGCAAACACGCGCCGCGGGAGGGATATGAGCCAGGTCAGGATGAGCGACCGTCCATGGAACGACCCCGGTCCGAAGCCTGGACATGACGAGAATGCTGAGAATATGGCGAAGCCTATCCTGCAGGCTATCGTCCTGGACTTCTCTGGAGTGTGAGTATACAACCCCAATGTTTTCCCGGCCGAATGAAGCTAACCTTCTCCTCTCCTTATCAGGTCCCATATCGATACCACTGCTGTACAGGCGCTCATCGACACCAGAACGGAGGTAGAGCGTTGGGCAGACAAGCCAGTTGATGTACGCGCAAACCCTCCTTAGTACCATTGTTTGACAGCATGCTGATCGACCTCCTTAGTTCCACTTCGCCACTATCCTCTCGCCCTGGATAAGACGGGCCCTTGTCGCCGGTGGCTTCGGGACCGGCGCGTCGTCATCTAACGCGCCCACCGAGATCGCGCCCGTCGTGCCTTACCGTGGCGGTCGGACCCTCCCTGAGGAGAACAAGGTCTCCGACGTCGAGGCGATCGAGGAGATCTCGGAAGACTCGCAAGCCCCCATCGTGCCCGAAGACACGCCGTACTTCCACTTTGACCTCATCTCCGCTGTGCGCGCCGCGGAGGCGGGTCTGTCCAGTACGCAGACGTCGGCTCGGTCGAGTATGCACAAGCCGCCGGCGCCGTCGGTAGCTTCGGAAGCATCGTCCTCGTCCTCGCCCTCTGCAGTATGAGACTGTTCTATCCCTCCTTCGCTTCCCTTCGACGTCGCTTTGCGCCTATGTACATTGTGCCACGCGCGTCCTTCGCGCGCGCTGCCTGCTCATTCTGCCCATCCCACCATGGATTTGGTGGTCTTCAAAAGTAATAACCCTACTACGTGGATGTGTTACGATGCTACGATAGATTCGCTGTGCTGTGCTGCATGTACTTATATTCTGTACCATCTAAACGATACCTACAAGACCACAATGCATTATGGACATTCAAATAGTATCGTACCCTGCGCACGTCTCACAAAATGATGTCAGATAATGCGATTGGCAAGTACAAGCTACAGAAGACCCATTCACAGAACAGACATAGTAATAAAAGTAAAGGTTACTGTTTGGGATGAGCCTTCAGATATCCCGGAGTTTTAGGCCTTCGTCAATTGCGCCGCATCATGTGTCTAGTACAAGGACGATCAGGAACTGTGACTGAGGTGGGTTAGGGTTTCCGGCAAACGGGGCGGTCAACAATAAGCGCCCGTGCTGTAACCTTTCTCGCATGAACGCACTCAGCCGTATTGCCCTTGGAGTACACAGGCCTCGTCCTCTCCGTTGCCACGCTTTCCACACGACACAGACATGGCTCGCAGGTCATAACAAGGTGCTCACATTATAGAAATATGTGGGGTGTCGGCTCATCTCTTGCCGTAGTGGTCCAAAATCGAGAAGAAGAAGGGAGCGAATGACATCAAGAAGGGGCTTCTGTACAGTAGGACATACCGGGTACGTCGTCGACCGTCGTTGCATAAACTCAGGCGTACTAAGGGCTGCGGCATAGGAAATTGCCCTTGCTGCCCGCCGTGCGTTCCTCTTCTCTATTGTCACTTCGCAACGTCTCAAGCATCACTTTCCCTGCAGTGGGTGGCAGCCCGGATCCCGAGCAGAATAATGCACTTGCGGCAGTCTTGAAGCGGGCCAAGTCCCAGGGTGTACCCAAAGAGAACATTGAAAACGCGCTGAAGAAGGTGAGGCTTCCCTAAACTCGTCGTTCTATGCATGGGACCAATGGGGAACCTAGGTTGCGGGGGAGAACGGCAAAGGTGACACCCACCTCACATTCGAAGCTATGGGCCCGGGCTCCGTTGGAATAATAGTGTAAGTTTAATCGCATACCGACGCATTTACCGTTCGCGGGACTGACGCCTTGAAGAGAATGCCTGTCGGATAACCCGAACCGCACAATCAAGTTCCTGAACATGCTACTTAAGGATCACGGGTTGGTGCAACGTCATGCTCATAAGTGTCCTCTCTGACGGTCCTCAGCGCTCGTTTGGCGGATGTGAAGTATTTGTTCCGGAGAGAGGGCCGCGTAAAAGTAGCCCTCGATCCCGGAGAAGATGTCGAAGCCCGCCTGGAGAAGCTAGTTGAAGTCGCACTCGACGCTGACGCGGAGGACTTTGAGTCAGAAGACCTTCCGGACGGAACTCGTTCTGTTGAGGTGTGTCGTGTGCGGTCAACCTAGCCCGCCTACGCTCACGCTGTGTCTAGTTCAAGTGCCCCCATACGTCACTACATAAGTTGACGTCGGCATTGTCGGCCCCAGGCGTGTGCCGAGAGTTGTTGAGCAGCGAATCGGTTTATGCACCCCTCGAACCCCTGGAAGAGCTTGACGAAGAATCCGCACAAAGGCTCGACAAGTTGGTCGACGCGATAGACGACTTGGACGATACACTCCGGGTATGGACCACGGCAGATTCATAAACTTACTCGTCTCTCGACATGCACGCACGAGTGAGTCTCCCGAGACTCGGTATTCTGTGCGATAACTTTACGTCTAGAACATTACAATGGCATGCACAGGTCGTAATACTACATCTAGTTTTCACGGATACATTCATTCCACTACCTCCCCTCAGCTCTTGTCGCTACCGGTCTCCATGAAGGAAGGCGCCCGGGTGACACCTCCTTCCGCCGCACGGACTGCTGTTCCGACATCGAGATGGAAGAACGGAGTCTCCGGCAACATCATAGGGAGCCCGGCGCCGTTGCTAATCTCCTGGATAGTTCCGTCGGTAGAGGTCCGTGCACTGTTCTGTGCGATACCGTGGAGTGCCTCCGGATCATCCGGCGGACCGTGTGCGTCCTTGACTGGGTCAGCATGTTGGGGGTCGGCAATGTACTGATCGTGGTAGCGAGTGACTGGTGCGATCTCCTCGTGTGCGTGTGTCGACAGAGTTCCAACGCCAAAGCCACCGGCGATGAGTGCACGGCGAATCCAAGGGGAGAGGATCGTGGCAAAGTGGAACTGCGTATTGAGGTCAGTCAATATGGCGCATGATGGTAGAAGAGGGAGTCCAGAGAGTCTCACCTCAACGGGGCGGTCAGCCCATCGTTCCACTTCGGTACGCGTGTCGATGAGGGCCTGTACACCAGTGGTGTCGAGGTGCGAACTGGAGATATGTCAATACGATTGCGCCACAGGGATGAAACAACAACTTACACGGCAGAAAAGTCCAAGACGATAGCGTGCAAGATCGGCTTGCCGGCACTCTCCTCCGCCTCGCTGCTGTTGCCGGGGTCGTTCCACGGCCTGTCGCCGGACTTGACGCCAGTCATGTCCCTGCCGCGTCGGGTGTGCTCCTTGACGTAGTCTACGATAGAGTCGTTGACCAGCGAAGAGTTCGGGTACAAGAAGCTCTCCTCAAAGCGGTAGACGACGACGCCGGGCGAGGGCGGGTACACCTTGACGTGCGGATTCATGAGGAACTTGTTCGGGTTGAGCGGGATGTAGACGTCGCGCGAGCTCGACTCGGTGGTGTTGTGCAGCGTTACGCGACCCAAGAAGTGTCCACGAGGGCGCGCGAGCCGGATCAAGAGCAAAGCGAGAGAAGCCGCGATGGACGTGTAGATACCATCCTCGATCGTGGCGAACACGGTGACGAGGACCGAGGCGACCCAGATGACGAACTCGATGGGAGACACGCGCCAGAACGAGTATACCTGCTTGGGAGAGGCGACAAGATCTGCAACGGCGTGTATGATGACTGCGGACAGAGCTGCCGTAGGAATCCAGAAGAACGCCGGCGTCAGGCCGTACAGCGCGACGATGACGACCACAGCACTAAACAGGCCGGACGCGGGGGAGCGAACTCCAGACTTGGACTGCAGGGCAGAGCGGGAGAACGAGCCCGTGGCGGGATACGCGCCAAAGAGCGTTCCGATGGTGTTTGTCACCCCAATGGCGATGAGTTCCTGGTTAGGGTCGATCTTATACCCATTGACCCTTCCAAAGGCTATGAAACGGTCAGTGTGTGTCCATCCAGAACGATGCCCATGTATGCACACCCACATTTGGAGATCGCGATGTGTTCCAAGAAAAGAATGATAGTGGCGACGGGAAGCTCGCCGGCGAGTGCCTTAATGAGTGAGACGTCGATTTCAGGCTGGCCAATATGCTTGAATCCGCGAGGCACGTTCTGCAGGATCTTGATGGGGTATTTGCCGTCGGACCCCTTTCGATGGCGGGCATACAGCCAAGACGCTATCGTGAGAACGACGATAACGAACGCGTTCCGGAAGACAGACATGAAGAAGAACCATCGCGCTATTGGATATACGTCAATAAATGCGATGCACCTCCGGGCGCACAGGACGTACCTCTCGACGGGTAGCGCTTCGAAAGACGGTCACACGCCCAGCGTATCAGATATAGCGAGACGAGCCCCGTTATACCGAACGCCGCATCTAGCTTGGTACGTGGGAGACCTTTCAGGGTGTTGATGAACACCTCGTAGGTCGCAGCACGCGTACTGTTCGAAACGGGCGTCAGTTTGATAAGCTGTGACAGCGTCCAGATAACCTACTCAAAGCCGCTCACGCCCAACAGGCCAGGAAGTTGTCCTGAAACAATGTTGAGCGCCGATCCTGTCATGAACCCACTGACCGCAGGCGCGGGGATGAATTCAACAAGCCAGCCCAGACGGAGCAGCCCGATTGCAAGGACGATGAAGCCGCATATGAACGCCACCGTCGTCGCAATCTGCGGCCCGCCCCAGACGCCCGGGTGACTGTCGTTGACGTGCTTAATGATTTGCGCGACAGTGAGGGACATGACGGCAACCGGTCCAATCGAGACGTCCTTGGAAGTGGCGAAGAACTGTGCGCGATTATGACAGCGGTCAGTGGTTGACAGGGAAGAGAAGCACTCGGAGCCGCTGAATATGAAAACTTACGCAATAGACGAGGACACCGACGAAGGATGAATACAATCCATACTCAGGAGGTAGGGTGGCGATCTAGTAGGGCTCAGGAGCGTCCTAGAGCAAAATGAGAGAGGCGTGCATACCTGAGCGTAGGACATGCTCTGCGGAACCAGAACGATACCGACCGTCAGTCCTGCGATGACGTCTCCGCTAGCCCATCCGAAATCTACAGGGCGGGTAAGCAGGGACGGCGGCCGAGGATGGGTTCGTTGAGCTTACTGTAGCGGCTAATCCAGCTGAAGATGGGAAAGAGATTGATCACATAGTCGACCGCCTGCGGAGAGCAGTGAGCACCATGTGGTACGAGGACGGTGGAGAGATAGACGAACGCGCCGAGCGGGGTCCTGGACGATTCCTTCTGCCCAGTCCCGCGGGGAGATGACGGGGACTTCCTCTTCGTCGGCCGCGCCGACGAGACGCTTGCATGTCTTCTTCAATTGAGAGAGCATGACTGCGTGGAAGGGAGGACGGGTTGAATCTCATCTCTTCGCTGTCCCGGGCAGCTTTTATCTGCGCGGCGGGCATGATCAGCGTAATCTCTCGATTACGAGAGGGAAGTGACCATCAGCGCAGTGTGCTCCACGCGTCAGGCTGGATATTGCGCTGCCAGACGCTGCGAGGGCCATGCGAAGGCGCGGGACGCAGCGTGGGCCTCGCCCGGGTTCCAAAGCGAGTGAGATTGCGTCTGTTGCGGATGGGCGGAGTCTGAGGAGAGGAGTGTGAGAACGGGTCTGAGGCGTATCGGGCATCTGACAAACCTCCGCATCGCCCGCCGACGCACCGAGCAGCTCCGAATTGTCAGTGATGGGTCGGGCCAAGAGTTCGCGAGGAGGAGGCAGCGAATAAGTAGCCTGCCATTCGCGTTGATATCCCAATATGGCAGCCGCTGTTGTTCGACAGTGCCACCTCGCAGACGCCCACAAGTCAGCGCTCACTCAGCTCAGGCCTTTAGCCCGACTGAAATTCCGGCACCGGCGGAACGACCCATCGGAAAATAGTCTGCTTGCGTTCCCCACAACCTGCCCCATACATGTCGCGTTCACGCCAGTTCGCATCGCATCTGTCAGTGCGCTGTCGCAAAACCGGGTCAGTCCTTTCGGATAGCATGCCGCTGCGCATGGAACTGTCGGGCAGAACGGTTCATGCGATTGCAGCGGGAGCAACCTGGATCCACGGGCACAACACAGAGCTGCAGCAGACTGACACATATTCGAGAACCGCCTGGGCTCGTTTCGAATGCAAATGCCACCCGTCGCAGTCGTCTGGTGCGTGCTAAAGCATCAGCCCTTACGACGACACCGCAGACGATCATCCGACAATGCAGAAATATCGCACCAATAGTCATACATAGAATACAACAATCGCGACTCCCGGCCCAGCCGTGGCGTCGTACTAGCTCTCCCAGCCCCGGTCCAGACGCCCGATCGCAATCTCGTCTTCCAGCACCATAACTGATGGTGAACTGGTGACATGGCTCGGGCGAAGCGCGATCAGTTCGGAACGCCCGGTCCAGTGTTGAGTATGTCGTAATATCTCGGGCTGAGGGATATCCAGGCATCCCCGTGCGTACCTCCAAGAACGACGATGCCAGCTGCGGATGCAGATAGCGAGTACTGCTTGAAGCTTCCCATGCCGGCACGCTTGTAGATGTCTTTGGCGACTTGCACAAGGCGGAGAGCGATGGTACTCCGCAAAGGCTGGTCACTGCCACGTGCCCTAAATTCTTCCAGAACTTGAACCAAATGGACGAAGTGCGCTGGTATCGGTGGCGGCGGCAGACCAACAGCAGGTACGCCTTCAGGGTCGGGATCCACGACTCGGACGTCGCCGTGCTGCGTCGTTTGTAGTTCTGATGCGAATGGGGCTGGCATTGCGTTAGGTGCGGGTGGGTCCGGGACGGCGGCTGGTGCTGGGCTCTCAACAGATTGCTCCGGCGAAATGGCATTGGATGTATATCCAATAGAAGGAGAGGCGCTGAGCTGGGATGGTTTCTGGGATGTCTCGATAGGAATGGGCGGTGAACCTAGGGAGGACGAGGAGGGTATCAACATGGGCGAATACTCGCTTGAGGTCCTCGACACGGTTTCTACCGTGACAGGGCGTAGGACTGGAGGCTCGTAGCCCATCCTCGGAAACGCAGCGGCCTGAGGTGAGTGTCCCAGACGTTCCTCGATGTCGTCTGATGGTAAGTTGACGTCCGTCTGCCTCGAGCGTTCTGAGGGCGGCATGACGAAACTACCCTGAAGTCGATGGATATGTGGTGTGAGCTCCGACATCCCCGATGAACTCTCCACAGAGAATTTACTGACTCTTTCTGCGACGATCGGCCTGCTGCCAGAAGAGATATGGTTCGGAGCGATATCTTCCGAGGAGACGGGTGCCTCGAGCTATGTCGTAGGGGATGGTGGGAGTATTGTCGCAATATAGAATGCGCGATAGGGCAATCAAACAATGAGCCCACACGTTATCGACAAGGACAAGGTGATGCACGCCGTACGCACCCGACTAGTAGGACGAGGCTCTTGGCACCGTTGCTCTCGTAGATTGTCTAACACGTCTACGATGCTGGGGATTGGCCGCCTATCCTCTTCTTGCATCATCGTCTCTTCATCCCCATGTCCCCCCATCAACGATCCGACAGCGGCTGGACGCGGAACGCGAGGATAATACATGGGGCGATCTGTCAAGTTCGGAGCTTCGGCTCGTAAGGAGCCATCAATTGTGAATGCAGAGGTGCTCCTGAGGTGACGCCCTTGGTAAGGTGCAGTCTCCACTGCTGCGCCGCCATCCACACCTGCCATCTGTGCGGGGACGACCGCCTTGAATGACGCACGACGCTGGGACCTCGGGGCAACTTGGGGGAAAGGTCCACCCATCGCAAGAGGCTGTCGGCGAGGAGAGCGATGCTGAACGTCATCGATAGGCGCTTGGTATACATCCGGCGGCTGCGAGCGCGTTGATGTTTTGCGCATAATATCAGCTTCCCAGTCGAGAACGACTGAGGCTTGAGATTTGAGGCTTCCGTGTGCAGTGTAAGGGGCGACGACAACCACGCGATACCTGCGGAGGCGAAGCACAGAGACTGCGTAGACGAAGTCTCGGTCACCCGAAATGAGCACAATGGTCGCTGGTGCGGGGTTGTCGATGGCATAAGTCAGCATGTCAACTGATCCTTGAGTAAGCGACAGTTAGCAGGCCCAAGATAGCAAAAGGCGTGCCTATCATCATCTTGTCTGCGACGTCCTTGCGTCCATTGTGCGGACAGTCCGTGAGAGAAACTCCGCAAGATTGCAACTCGGAGCGTAAGCCAATAGATTTCGAGGATGACTGTTCGGAGAGCTCCAAGTAGGCCTTGAAGAGCTTGACGCTTCCGTATTCATGCGCAACCTGACGGATGTTGTTGACGACGTCGTAACCGGGAACGTTACATGGTGGTGTGCAATTCTCTACATGATACTGAGTGTTCGAATTACTGTGGCTATGCTGACAACATAAGCTTGACCCACCGTAGTCCCAGAAGATGGCAACATGTTCATGCTCGTCGAGGAGGTCCTTACGACCCATTCTGATGTGGACTACGCTGGTTGAGATGGTGGTTAGAGGAAGAGGGGGTCACTAGGTCCCAGGGTGAAGCTGCTGAGTTATTCAACCAGTGCCTAGTAAACTGAGCTGTGCCGCATGTCAAGGGCATGGGCGATACGCCGGTTGGCCGAGTATCCAGGGCTCTGACAGGATGCGCTGTACTACTTTAAATGGCCTCCGATCTTCTGTGCGCCGTGCGAAACCTGAGCTTATTTCGGAACATCTGTAGCCCGCGGCCAGGCCTAAAGGCATTTGCTGGCGTATCTTCATAGCCTCATGAAGTCGACACTTTTTGCTCGAGGCGGCGACACGATGGAGAGAGCGGGAGGAGACATGGAGGAAGCATGTACATGGTTCGAAGGAGCGTGCTGCGAAGCCCGAATCATCTGAACGTTGGACGTTCATCGCCTAGATTAGATCAGATTACAAGGAAAGCGCTTTTGCGATAAGATTAGATGAACTTGTTGGGTGCCACGTCCGATCGTTCTCAGTGAGCAGCTACTTACAACACCAGCTACAGTGCGGGGTAGTTCACCCGTTGCCTCTCCCCATCCACATCTCGCACGCGCTGTATAGCTGGCACCTTTGGTTTAGTCTCTGCTGGCTAGGACCGCTCTAATCTAGCCAACATGAGGCTGCTATGGCTCTTGCTGCCTCTTGCGCCCTCGGTCTTCGCGAAACCTGGCAACGATTCCGACTCGCTGCTATGGGGCGCGTACCGTCCGAATCTCTACTTTGGCCTGCGCCCTAGACTGCCGCGTTCAGTCATGACTGGACTGGCATGGTTTGGCACTCAGGACTTCCAATCAATCACGCGTAAGTGGGCTCACTACATGCATAGGACACGCGCCAATGTATGAGTTGACACGCACAGGAACGCGTCACGCGTGCGACCAGGGGGATGGTCTCAACAGCTACACCTGGACAGAGTATGACGCGCGTGAAGGAGGAGAGCAAGTCATCAAGGATGGTGTCAATAATGTGCAGATTACCACCCAATTCCTCAAGGTACCTGGGGGTGACCATGGCGGCAGCTGGGCAGCCAGAATCAAGGGAGAGCCAATGAACCCAGGTAAGGCTTCAGCCTCGTTCTATGTGTGGGATAGCCCTCATCTTGCCTGCAGCATTCCCTTCGCGGATCTCTACCGTTTTCTATGTCGGTCTGGAGGGTCTCGGTGGTATTGACATGGACAACGAGGAAGACGAGAATGTTAGTGTATGCTATGCGATGACAGTCCTCTGACAACTTACGCCATTGCCCAGGGACTTGAGGGTACTGTTAGCTTCACTGGCTCCACTCCTGATCTCGATGACTTCAACATTCGCATTGAGGAGGGTGAGTGAATGTGTCCTTTCAGTCTCGTTTCGCCATTCATCGCGTACATTCAGGTCCCCATAATACCCTGATTACCGAGGGATCTTATGCGAGCGAATTCCAACACAGATTGGGGAAGACTCACTATCTCGGTGCTCGCGTGCCTCCGGGTCAGGTATGGCAGGCCAAAGGTTAGTTGTAGCTCTTGCGAAATCACTCGGAAGATCATCTCATGCGCGCTGGCCCATAGACCTCATCCAAGGTGCAATCGTCAAGGCCGCACAAGAAGCCGTTGCATCTTACAAGGATGGTGCAAAGGGCTATCCTGATCCGGCATTCGTCTACCAACTCCCCGACGAGGTTTACACGGGAAGCAACCTGTTCGCAGTACAGAAGCACTACGATGGGCCCTTCCAGTTTGACGTCTTCTTCGAAAGTGCCAGCGCGAAGCAGAAGCTGAGCTGTCAGTCTAGTCATAAGTTATCGTACCGGGTTGAGTGAGACTGACTCTGGTCATGGCAGCTGCCGTGCTCGACGAGGGCCTCCCCGCTCTTTCTAGCGAGTTCAACGAGCGCTTCAACTCTGTCTTCCCTATCCCGTCGACATACGAAACCTCCGACCCCGAGTCCCTCCGTGCGTTCTCAAAGGCCATTACGTCGAACCTCATTGGTGGCATTGGCTACTTCTATGGAACTTCGATCGTCGACAGGTCGTTCGCGTACGAGTGGGATCAGGATGAAGATAGCGCTAGTGACGAAACCGGAGAGAAGAAAGGCCCGACCCTCATGCCGCCGAAGGCTCTCCTCACGGCCACCCCCAGCCGGAGTTTCTTCCCTCGTGGTTTCTACTGGTCGGTGGCAGTCTTATCTTTCCGCTATGAACACTCATCTTGAGCGTATCTGACAGGGACGAGGGCTTCCACCTGCTGCACATCGGTGAATGGGACAACGACTTGAGCCTCGAGATCCTGAAGGACTGGATCAATCTCATCGACGAGGACGGTTGGGTTGGGCGCGAGCAGATCCTCGGCGAGGAGGCGCGCAGCCGTGTGCCGCCGGAGTTCCAGACCCAAGTACCGACATACGCTAACCCACCGACGCTTACCATGGCGGTCACGGCGTTCATCAACCGCCTGCGCGCCCAAAAGGGGCCCAGCGAGCAAGATCTTGGCATGGACCTCGGACTCGGCTCGCAGATCCCTCTCGCCGGATCCGAGGTGTCGGCGCCCGGGAGACGCTTCCTGGACGAGCCCGAGCTCGCACTAGGATACCTGCGCGAGATCTACGCGCCGCTCAAGCGGCACTACGAGTGGTTCCGGCGCACGCAGCGCGGGCAGATCAAGCAGTACGGCCGCAAGGCGCGCTCGCGCACTGAGGCGTACCGCTGGCGCGGCCGCTCGCAGCAGCATGTGCTCACGAGCGGTATGGACGACTACCCGCGTGGGCCGCCGCACGCGGGCGAGCTTCACCTCGACCTGATCTCGTGGATGGCGTTCTTCGCGCAGACGATGCGCGACATTGCGGAGTTTGTGGGCGAGGTCGACGATGCGATCGCGTTCGAGGAGATCGCGAAGGCGACGATTGAGAACATTAATGGTGGGTTGGTCGTTGCAAGTCTTGAATTTTCTCAGTTGACAGTTCATATCAGACTTGCACTGGAGCGAGGAGAACCAGATGTACTGCGACGTGAGCGTGAACGACGATGGTCCGTCTCTTTCCCCACTGCTCCCTGTCAACCTTCTAATATCCCTACCAATCTTGCAGATGAGTCCTATCACGTCTGCCACAAGGGCTACCTCTCCCTCTTCCCCTTCCTGCTCTCGCTCCTCCCGCCCGACTCCCCGCACCTCGGCGCGATCCTCGACCTCCTCCGCGATCCGGATCACCTCTGGTCTCCCTACGGCCTCCGCAGTCTGTCCGCCTCGCACCCCGAGTTCGGCCAGGGCGAGAACTACTGGAAGGGCCCCATCTGGATCCAGATGAACTACCTCGCGCTCAGCGCACTGCACAAGGTGCGTCAGCTCTCCCCCATTTCACCTTCTCCTACGACGGTGGGCTGATAGTGTGCGCGAAACATGATAGACGTACGCCGCACAAGAGGGTCCGTACCAGGAGCGCGCACAGGAGATCTACGCGGAGCTCCGCCGAAACGTCGTCGAGAACGTCCACAAGGTCCGTCTACCCTCCTCCACAAATCTACTGTCCAGATGGGGTTCTGACACCGCTCGCGCTATGCCATAGGAGTTCGTCCGCACAGGTTACGTATGGGAGCAGTACGATGCAATCTCGGGCGAGGGCCGCAGAAGGTACGTACCGCCCACTCACCTGGTGAAACGAGCCCTTGCTGACTCTTGTGCCTCTCGCGCAGCCACCCCTTCACCGGATGGACGTCGCTCGTCACGCTCAGTAAGTCGCCCAGGGTCAGATCTGCTATTGGCAATGCAATGCTAATCACCCTGTCGCGCCTGCACAGTCATCTCCGAGAAGTACTACTAAGCTTCTGTCCCGAGGCCGGACTCCACTGCTTACGGTACCGATACGAATACGGATACCGCATGTCCTTGGCGCGTCGATGTCGTCGTGGGCGGCGCGCCGAGCGTGTGATAATTTATTGCCACTGTTCCTCGAATCTCCACAGTACTTCCAGGTTGGATATATGGGCGGGACGCGCGTGGACAGGACAAATCGACGTGCGGCATGCAGTGCAGGCTCCGCATCATGCGGAGAGGGCAACTGACTCCAGTCAGGGGAAAACCCGAATCGTCGTCAGATGGAGAACGGTGTCTAAGGGCTAGTGATACGTGAGAGAGATCCAATAAGTAAGGACCAGAAACCATGACGGTGGCGGCGCAGCCGGGCTGGATGTCAGGAGTCAGGACGGTATTCGGTCGTCATCGTGGATTGACAGCTAGAGGGTAGTCGAGGCGGGAAAGGGAGAATGATGCATAACACAAAGCAGAGAGCGAGGAAAAGGGAGGAAGCATGGACAGTCGTGAAGGGTATCTGACATGCAAGAGAGTATCAGAGAGTTGCTGGGGAGCGACAGTGAGATGAACCACGGGGCTAGTACCGTGAACGAAAGAATGTATGCATCTGGGGCTATAAGCCAAAGTGCGGAAAGGAAGTCGTCATAGTACAAACCGTCCATCCGGAGAACAAAACGAACCAGACCTCAGAGCGTACTCATGATCTCGTCAGGGTCAAAATGCAGCGAGTCGAAATGTAACGAGTCGAGGCGCATCTCGAGGTCCTCCTCGTCGATATTCTCGCATTCGCCCCCTGCGCGGGAGGAAGAGCGCTGCGAGCTGGCGGATGGCCGTCGTGCGGACATCTCCCCGAGCGAGGTCCGGGAAGATGTAGCGGAGAGGATTGCGGTGGATTCCATTGATAAGGGGCGGGACTGCGAGGGCGAGAAGAGGTCCTCGTCCGCATCCTGTGCGGGTGCCTGTATTGACCGCATTGAGCTGGGCTAACCCCGCAGAGCTGAGTGGAACAACTTACAGGATTTGACTGGGAATGCGTCCCGATCGAGAAGAGCTTCTGCAGCTCAAGCACGGACAGTCGTCGTCGGAACGACTTGCGTTTTGACAGAGTTGGCTTTGCCGGATCGTCCCCGTTGGGACTATGTGACCTCGTCGGTGTCGCCATACAGTCCTCCAGGGATGGTGACGGCTGCAACCGCCGCGCATGTGAGGACGAGTTATCCGTAGGAGACATTGGACGAGAGGTGGGCGAGGGCTCGCAAGGTGATGTGGGGGATGGTGGTTCAGCCTCCATAGGAGACGCTGGTCTGCTGGTCTGGTTCTCCTTCTCCTTGAATGCGAACATTTGCGAGAGAGTGAGGGATCTCCTCCTGCTCACAGTTGGCGAAGTCGCGCGCGGGGTAGGTGGGTCTTGACAAGAATGCCTCGACGGGAGTGTTGCGCCACCGGCGCCGTGCGCATGAATAGGAAGCTTCGCCTTCGGTTCACTGATGCTAACCGTTGCTCTTCGATTCGACGACGAGCTTTTCCCGACGTTCTTGATTGAGCGCAGGGCCTGCGTCGCCCGCGCGCGGAACGTGCTCGACTTCTTCATCTTCAGCGTTCGCCCGTCCCCGACGTCCGCCATACCTTCGTTTCTTCGCACTTTCACCACCTCGACAATCTCCTCGTCGAATGACCTGTGGTCTCTGCTCCGCATGCTGCTGCCACGGCTTCGGATGTCTGTCTGGCCGTCCTCGAAGCCAAGGTCCATGTCCCGCAGGCGTGGTATGGCATTGCCTCGACGCGGCATGACAATCGTCTCGTGCGACTCATTTGAGTGGTAACGGTTGAAGGACGGTGCACGGTTGTCTGTCTGTTGACAGATACCGAGTGCAACGTCGAGCGCATCAATATCCGGGTACGTGGAAAGGGAATCCCTGGCCGCTTTGGCCGCATCGAAGTAGCACCATGGTGGATTGTCCTCTTGCTCTTCTTCTGGTGGGATCACAAACACGTCCGGCACGGGGTGTTGCTGGAGCATGGCGAAGTCTTGTGAAGGCGGAGGGACGAGGGCGTCTAGAGAGGGTTGTGTTGATATTGAGAGAGCAGTAGCAGAAGCCATGTGGGCAGCGTTAAGTTCGTAAGGAGGGTGAGGTATGGAAACGAGCGGAAGGGAATACGACGGCGCTCGGGAGAGAAGGAGCGAGACGGATGCAGGGAGACAAGGTTGAGAACGTTAACGTTGCGCTTCCAGGTTCCAGTCAAGCGCCCAAACTCGACGCGTCTCAGAGTGCGTGACCGCGTCAGCCATGCGGCAGCAGTGCCACCGCTGCAGTGCTCCCAGTGGGACAGTCCTTAACCTGGCAACCCCTGTATTCACATTCTATCCTAGCATCGTAACGTAAAGTCATCGTGAGTCCGCGCAACTGAATTACAGCATTCTCTGAAGGCACCGTGCGTCCTTTGTTGCAATCCTCGGGCGGAACGACGGGTTGAGGTTCGCGCCAGGTAATGCCGGCACCATCGGTAGCAACAAGAACTCATAGTTTTTCTGAGACTCAGATGGTCCTCGAGCTGGCAATTTCTACAGTAGTTTCTACAGTAGTCGCATCCGCATTCCCAAAACCATATATTTCGTCGTGTCGGGTCGTCTATGGCATATCGTATGGTATCGTTAGGTCACCGTAAGTCCGCGTAACTAGTTTACAGCCTTCTCAGAGGACACTATGTGCCCCTTTTTGTCGTCCTCCACCGCCCTCGGTGGTGCGACGGGTTGAGGCTCGCGCCAATCGTCGTGCAGCGCGTATTTCGACTTGCTCCGTACCCACGAGCCGTACCGCTACACAAATTGTCAGCAGATCCCGCCGTGCTCTTTGGGACAGTGGTCAACGACTCACGTAGAACAGGAAAGGCACCGGCATGCATGCGAGCGCAAGGAACGCGAACACGCTGCACGCCCACGCGTCGCCCAGGTTCCCGTATAGCGCAGGGCTGATCAGCGGGAACACGAACGCGACAACGGACCTTGTGACAACGGTCGACGCTATTGCGCTCGCGCAATAGATCGAGTACGTGTCCATCAGGTATTGCGTGAGACCCTGCATGATGATCGCGCACGACAATCCGAACGGGGTACCAGCGATCACAGGCACAATCCAGTGGACGGGTGGGTCACTCGTCCTATGGATCACAGGCTCAGGACTGCATCCTGAACGCAGTAGGTGAGGAGGGACATACCAGGCGAACCAGAACAGACTGATGGGTAGTATTACACCGCCCAACATAGGCAAGTAAAGTCGTCTGTTGGCCAGTCAGCATTGCGCTGCCGCAGAGTACGATAGAACACGTACGCCTCAGGTATCGTCTTGCCCCCATGCCGGTCCATGGCCCTCCAATACAATCTATTTTGCGCTGGAGCGAGCGACAGTCCAATGATGTTGCCCAGGCCAATGCCTAGGAAAGCGAGCCCACCCTCGCCTGCGGAAAAGTGCCTGTGCTCTTGGAAGACGATCGGGTAAGCGGCGAAGAATGCGTAGAGCGTCGCATATGCGATCGCAATGTAAATGGCGAGTAAGAGCACGATTGGCTCTGTCGCAAGAAAGTCTAGCCAACGCGGTGAGTCTTGTCGACAAAAGCTGGTGGTTCAGACGGGGGGAAATGTGGAACGTACAGAAAGGACGGCCCATGTCTCGCCTCAAGACATGGCTGATCGACTGGGAACGGCCAACGTCGAACTTCGAAATGTACACCAGCTTCCCACCGGACGCCTTCATCAACCGTCGTGCGCGCTTCCTCAGGAGCACAGGCCCGAACTGGTAGCAACGAATTCAGCTGTCAGCCCCCGCCGTGCATAGATGGGCGAGCGCACGCACCGTCTCAGGAGTGATTATAATGCACGCTAGTGCATTCAGTGCTGCAACGATGAACATGATCCAAAAGGAAAATCTCCACCCAAGCCGCGTCTCGGATATCCAACCGCCGACGATGGGCCCGAGAACTATGGTGGACGTTGGTCAGCATGTGCCTTCGTCGGGATATCCTTGCGGGCTGCACGTACCCGGACCCATCCATGGCGCAGTGCCGTAGAGCGACGAAGCAATCCCTCGCTCGCGCGGCGTCCACATGTCGCTGAGAGCCCCTCCTGCGTTGGTCAATGCTGTATGAGACGTATATCAGTATCGGATTCGCTGCGATCTGGACCGGAATGATGCTTACGTGCTGAACCAAAAGTCCCTGCAAGGGCGCGAGTGACAAGGATGGTAGTGGCGCTGTGTCCTAGCGCACCTCCCAGGTGGAAGAGCGTGAAGATACAGCCAGTGACGACAAACACTATTCGCTACAGTAGCGGTGGTCAGCAAGAGTTCTGTCGAATCATATGGCTCATCAGCGACGGCTTACTCGTCCATAGAGTTCTCCTAAGGGCGCGAATATGAGGGGCCTTGAGTATCATTAGAATCGTTGTGATGTATGATCCAGTTTCCCCGGTAGCGCTTACCCAAGTCCGAAGCCCAGGACGTACAGCGAAACACCCAGGATGCCGACCACTTGCGACATGTGTAGTTCGCGGTCCATGGACGCCATCCCTCCCGAATAACAGCTACTGCAGAACGACACGGTAAAGGTGGCCATCGCTAGCTATTTCGTGACCCAAATCGATATAAAGAAACCGCAAACACATCATGGTTAGCACCCCTCTCTCTAGTATACGAGACAAAAGATCCCGTAGCAGCAACAGGCATCATATGAAAAGAGATGCCTACTTGGAACGTGATCGCCCATCGACGGCGACTGGACCAATTGAACGGGTTCTCAGGATCGGCCAAGTCCCAGTCGACGATATATGGGTCCGCATGGGTCCCCTTGCCTGGGTACTTGAGCGGCTTGTCCTGCCAAGCGCAGTCCGAATTTGGCGGAGCCGAGGAGTCGACCGCCTTGGTATCGGAATTCGGGGTCTGCCCGACTTTTCGCACGGCCTCCTCGTCGGCGTGCAAGGTCGTCGTCTGGGACATGGGTACCGTCATGGACATATCTGCTGGCTGGTGCGTACCGCGGGGCGCACTGCTGTAAATAAGGCCAGGCAGGTAGTCGTACAGTCAGCAGCAAGAGGGAACCTAGTACATGACTCGGGACACGGTGTTTATGGAGGCCGGGTTTATATACCAACATGGGGATTGTGCGATATGTTATTTTGAGGCCTTCGGCAGGGGATTAGGCAGGTTCGGCATGAGAGATCCAGTGCGGAGAGGCGTGAGCCGGCGGGAGGCCTCATGATAAGTCCCGAGCGCGTGAGGACATCGGCACGGTCTTCTGCGGTGAGAGTCTACTTATTGCAGCCGTTTTCACAACCATAGGCCCCTTCTTAAAACCATCACATATAGGCGTTTGACTCTCAGATCGAGCCCGACATGGGCGCTGCGACGCTAAGGGCGGCGGCACCGGTCGGCCACCATGAGCGCCCCGCCCAGAAAGTCCGCCAGGCCTTACCCGCTGCTCTAGCCCTGTCTGGCATCAAAGAAGACCGTCGCCGCTACAACTCGCTGTAAATGATGGTTTTTAAAAGGGGCCTAACGTTTTGAAAACGGCTGTGAGGTATTCTCCCTGAAGGTTTTAGCGTTATTATGAAGAGGCGCATGATGGTCGGATTTATCGGGAAGAACGAAGCATCGTCGTAGTTTCGGAGATCATGGATGGATGGAATGAGGTTGGTGGCGTTGAAGCAAGGCTCGCGCTGCGCCGGCGGCTCCTTTGTGATGAACGCCATATGCCAGTGCTCGCCGGAAGCGCTTGAGCTGCTTCTGCAGCCTCTCTGACCGCATCCGTCCGTCTCTCCGTCAGCGACGTCGTCTTCCAAGCATGCCCGCTCTTCCTGCATCAGAACACTGTGATTCTCTGCTTACATACGCGTGCACTTCTGCGGATGCCGATAATCACAAACTAGTCTCACTTAGTATCCATGTTAACCGAATAAGACTTGTCGACCGTCCACCACTAGTAAGGCCGCTCTGACCCTCTGCGTCGTAAGCCCCGTCAAGCTGCGCAGAGCGTCCTTTCTATCAACGCACAAGGTAGTCCTGCGCAGCCCCAAGACGACGCATCGTCATGTCCACGGTAATTGAACCGGCAGAGTCGATCAGGTCTACGGACGGCGACTCGGTCTATGAGAACCGCATGGAAACTGAAGACGACCGTGTTGCATTGACCGGTAGTCTGCAGGATGAATGCGAACCGTCTTCTGCGAGCAGCATATGGGCGAAGATGGACCTTATCGTCCTACCCGTCACGACAATGATGTTCTTTCTCTCCTCATTGGTTGGTCCACCAGCTTTAGAAGACTCCTTGGATAGGTTCACAGTCTTCATGCACGCAGGATCGCTCCAATATCGGGAATGCACGAGTGGCGGGCTTTCAGGAGCAGCTAGGGATTACAGACGAACAAGTAACACATTTCCTTGCTTGAATCACTCGCGAACTCACTTTGACCATGGCGTAGTTCAGCTTCGCATTGACCATCACGATAATGTCCAGCTTCTGCTAGCATGACTGACGGGACGTTGCACTGATGAATTGCCCACAGACCATACAGCTTTGTCAACTTTCCAACGAATGCACTACAGAAGGTAAGTCGCGCGCTATTGACGTGGTCTTGTGCAGTTATTCTGAGAGTTTTTACCAGCTCATAGGCCCGCGGCTGTTGCTACCGAGTATGGTAGTCTTGTGGGGCACGGTATGCGCGTTCCAAGGTACTGCACCCGGATATTTGCAGCTGCAGCCCTCTCCGAGGACTAACCGTAAGTTGGCATTTAGGCCTTCTGCGTGACTACCCTGGGCTATTAGCTTGCCGTTTCTTCCTTGGGCTGTTCGAAGGTTTGCTGCATCCCTTTCATTCTTTCATGATGTAGAGGTTCCACCAACTAACAGAATGCATTTATCAGGTGGCTTGCTTCCGGGAATAGTACTCTACCTATCGTCCTTCTATCCCAAGCGTAAGCTCCAGCTGCGGTACATGAACTTCGGCGCGAGGCACTGCACTGCACCCACTCACGCTGTGTAACAGGATATCTCTACTCTTCTCCGCCACATCGCTGGCGTCGGCCTTCTCCGGGCTTCTAGCCGCTGCGATCGTGAAGATGGACGGGGTCGGAGGCAAGCCAGGATGGGCGTGGCTGTTCATCCTCGTAGGTTCCATCTTGACTGCACCCGAGCACGTAGCAAGTCCGTGGAGACATTGCTGATCGGCGTGCACCACAGGAAGGAGTATTTACTGTCATCTTTGGCTTGGCCGCATACTTTCTTTTGCCCAATACGCCGACCTCGGTACCCTTCTTTACAGAGGCGGAGAGAGCACTGATCAAGCGTGCTCTGCACGAGGACGGAATCATCCTGGTTGGCGAACAGGACAAAGACTATACATGGACCGAGTTTTGGAGAGCATTTATCCAGCCGCACGTCATCCTAATCGCATTGTCGGGCTTCTTCAATGGTTCGTCTATGCAGGTCCAGATAGCAGCAAACTAGTCTGACTCGCTTGCGTTCAAGGTGCTACTGTCTCTGGACTAGCATAGTACGCTGGGTGTTCAGTATCCGCTAGGGGCATTGACTTACAATGATCCATCGCTTGACAGCTTCCTTCCCAGTATAGTCGCGGGACTCGGCTACTCCGGCGCAGACGCACAGCTAATGAGCGTGCCGCCATTCGCAGTCACCGCGGTCTGTAAGTACCTTCCCTTCTCCACTATGGCGTGTTCCTGCAGTGCTCACGCCCGTCGCAAGTGTCGATTGTCTCATCTTACCTTGCCGACCAATATGCCCGCCGAGGCCTCACCATCATCATCTTCTCGTCCATCACCACCATTGGCCTCTCGATCTTCCTAGGTACTCGTTCATCCCTCCTTCACTCTCTAACGCCAAGCCAAACGCATTACATCTTTTCCCACCACAGGGTCGTACGCCACCGTCGTCCGGTACGGCTCGCTCTTCCTCCTCGTCCCCGGCTCGTACTGCATCGCGCCCCCGCTCGGCGCATGGATGTCCAACAACACCGCGCCGACGCTCCGGCGCGCGACCGCGCTCGCGCTGCTCTCGACCATGTCCAACGTCGGCTCGATCGTCTCCGCCTGGGTCCTCGGTGCGCTCTCCGCGCCCCCTCGCTACACGGGCGCGATCTCCGTCCTGCTCGCGTTCCAGCTCGGCATCTTCGCGTGCGCGACGGGCAACGTTTTGTGGCTCCGCGCGGAGAACCGGAGGAGGGAGCGGATTCGCGCGGAGGCGGGGGTGGTTGCGGAGGTGGATGGGCCGGGGCTCAAGAACGATAGTGTCTGGTATACGTATGTGCTGTAAGGACAGATGTGAGTTGTTATACTTGTCGCTCTACTAGCTGTCTCAGAGTGCTTCATGGATTGGTTGTCTAGATGGTACCCATAGAATCTAGTTATGGCTTCAATGTGGATGTATACGATGCACAATGATTCTCCAGCCGTGATTCACGCTACATACCTTACCGCACACTGGGCGCTGTGCATTTAGGAATCTGACATTACCTATTCCTACTGGCTGTTACTTGCAGAATATCCGAGTGAACGGAGGAAAACATATGCAAAAGAATATGCATTAAGGGGGAATCGAACCCCCGGCGGGTCGATGGCAACGACCCAGGTTACCACTACCCCATTAATGCCTTGAAGAGGTAGGCTAACTAGTTTTAATAACCACAATGATATTGCGACAAGCTCTAGACCACAACACACTGGGGGCTCCGTACGATCCAGTACAACGTCAATGATATTCTTTTCCTTATTGTACGTCCACCATAGATCTCCGCCACTTCGAAGTCAACTCGTCGACCTTAAGAATGACCCCCGCAGCAGCGCGGCGCAGACGCACTTCCTGTGCACCTCCTCCCCCCAGTACCTTTGCACCATTCTCCAACGCCTCAAACACCTTCCCAGCCCACTCTCCCGTGCCGAGCAACAGCGCTGTATGCTCAAGGCCGAGGGATCGTCCGCCGTCCAAGTCGAGGCACCCATCCAGCACAATCACCGCCAACTCGAGAGCCGCGGTAAGGAGTGCTGCCTCTTTGCTCTGCTTGCTCTCCCCGGCACCTGCCTTGTCTTCGGTGTCCACGTCTGTGTCGTCTTTACCCTCGCCGCGAGACAGGGGCCGGGTACCGAGAGTGATCGCCAGCTCCAGGGCATCAGGGGCGATGACCGCGAGCCATTCGCGCGCGTTGCGTGCAGCGTGCACAAGCACGGCGAGGGTCTCGAGGAAGCGGCCGAGGATGAGCGCGCTGAGGACGAGACCGGTGCCCGCACCGCGGTACTGGTGTAGCGCGGGCAGGTGCGCGGTGCGCGCTTCGCGTGTTTGCTCGTCCCGCAGGAAGAGCCAAAAGCTGTTGATGAAGGGACAAATGAAGAACTCGGCGGCGACCTCGGTGAAGGTCGTGCGTTTGGGATGCTGCGTCCCCACGAGCTGCTGCATGAGCGCGGTGCGGGCTGAAGATGCGCTCGAGGCCACCTCCGTGATCTTCGACGAGGGACGGACACGGAGGTTGCGTTCGCGGACGAGCTCGGGGACCTTGTCAGCGGTGGCTTCTTTGCCGTTGTCGATCGCTTGCTGGCTGATGCCTTCCAGGAGGAGTCCCACCGGGTCGTGCGTCCTCATCTGATCTCCTATGGTGAGGTACTTCTTGTGCTGCGCGGGTGGTAGACGTTTGCTTGGAAACGCAACCTTGCCGGTCGGCAGAGCCTGGCGACCAGGTAACTCGGGGACGGGAAGGGAAGCAAGCTCCCGAGCACCGAGTGCGAGCGCGTTGAGCATCACGAACCGCTGGTCAGTAGAGTATTGGTTTCTGAAGAACTCCTCGATGATGGACCTAGGCGTATATGAGCAATCTTTGTGGTATCGTTTGTAACGATAATACACACGGCGCTGCTTTACGAGGACAACATGCCACGAGCGCGTTCAGCGCGGCTTGACGTTTCTGGTCGAAGCCCTCCAGATCATAATTGTCTTGTAGCCCAATCAGGCCATGTACGAGGTTCACCGCATTTTCCTCTGCGCATTGGTTATGAGTATGCACAATGCCAGCTATTACTATAACGACTTACCTAGTTCTGTTCCATATCCGCTTTTACGGCGAATCAGCTCCTCGGCAACTTCTAGCGCGACTTCGATCTTCGTTGCTGTGAGTTGCTCGTCCCCTCTTTGCAAGCCGCCAGTAGGCCGAATCATCTCGCCCAGTTGTGCAAGATACACTGGTCGCGGCACTTTCTTTACGCCTACACGCAATGTGGGGTCGCGCTCGATCTCCTCTAGCTCGGAAGGCGTTGGCGAAGCAGATCGCGAAGACGGCGGAGATGCGTATCCCGTCAACGAGTCATCTGAGTCGTACCCGGATGGAGGCACTTCCAACGTAACAGTGCTCTTGGGTGGCTGCGGAGTAGGCTCGACTGGTGCGGGCTGAACCTTCTCGTCAGGTGAAGCATTGACTTCGTCCAGTGGCTCGTCGACGTCGACGTCGCATGTCTTGGTGAGCTCCCGCAGCTGCCTGCACCACGCCTTGCTATCGTCTTCGCCTTCCCAATCGCCGAAGTCTAGAGTTTTGCCCGCAGCACGGGCAACTTCCTCTGCGACGAGCATTCCGCACCGTCGTACAGACGGATCCAGGTGGGAGATGTACGTCGAGATGGATTGCACAAGTTGTGGCGAAAGCGCGAGTTCGTGAGCTGGGGACGGCTCCGGAAAGTGTCTCAACGTTATGAGCAATAGAGCAGTGAGAACTGCATTCGATCAGCAGGTGTATAAAGACGTCCTACGGTTCGTTGAATGACCTACATTTGTGTTGAGATAGTAGCGAATGCCTTATGTGATCAGCATCAGTCCACAAGTCTATGACCATCTTGAGGAGAATCTCCAGGCCTGCGCAACTGTTAGCACACGGAGCCGGCAGAAGGTACCAACCATCAGTACCTTCACGATTTCTCGCGCGTTTGTGTGCGCCAGCCGCCCAGCAGACAAATATTCTTGCATGACCCTCGTCCCAGTTACGCCCCAGAGCGACCGCACTGAAGCTGTCGATCAACTCAGAGTTGGTCTTCAGTAGAGAACCAAGTAGATTCTGTAACAATAGCCCTTCACGAGCGCAGAGGGCCCTCGTATGGGGCGATGCATCGAGAGCCGACGGTATTGGGGCCAAGTGCGAGAATAGCGAGGTGAGTATCGACCTCAAATTCGACGAAGACGGCAACGATGCAAGAAGCTTTGTCCAAGTGGCCGCATATTCCAATGAGCCATCACTGGACAGACGGGTGCGGATAGTGGGCAGGGCGGTTTGGAAAAACGAAGGCTGCGTGGGCAAGGCTGGCACAGCAGTAGGGAAGACCCCAAGGTTGACAAGCTTCGATAACAGGTACGCTATTGAGGTGATAGTCTCTGCAGGGATTTAGGTCAGGGCTGCAGAGTGCGACAACAAAGGTGACGCTAACCTTGAGAGCGTTCAGTTCTCGAGACAAATATTAGGTGCTCCATACGTATACTCACATCCGTGTAATAGGGCCCGTGCTCCAGCATTGGAGGAATGTCGCGTCGCTCGCCCATGTAGTTGGCGACTTTAGCGGGAACCGCAACCACGTTACGAACGCAGTCTTCCCAAGATATACTATGTCTTCCGGATGGTACTTGGCTACTGTGCGGGAGCAGGATGGAATGCAAGACATCAATGGGGTACCCCTTGACCAGCTTCGCCAGTAAGTGCACCGAGTAGTCTTGTAAAGGCGTTGAGAGGATCGTCGAGTAGGCGTACAAGGCAATCTGACGCGCGGAAGGAGATGCGAAAGACATCGCGTCGGGACAGAAGTACTGCTCAATCAGCGTGTAGGCATTCTCTTGCACAAGCACGCGCTCCCAGGTAGGCAGAACGTGCTCTAGCAACGCTCTCTGCAGCGGCGGAGCATGACGCGGAATATTGAACGCTCCTGGTGGTATGGATGAATCTTCATAGTTTCTGAAGCGCGGCGGTAGAAGTCCTATGGAAGCGAGCGGGGTAGCCAGAAGAGAGAGTAGGGTCTGGAGATCGGATATGGGCGACTGTAACCTGGATATTACTTCTCGTATTTGCGCGAGCGTCGCATCGTGATATTCCGTAGACATAGGCGTTGCGAATGGCGGCCAACGACTGAGATGGTGGTGGATGTAGGAGGAAAGGGCGCATCTGTGCGATCGCGGCCGAGCGAGGCGTATTCCCGCGGCACGGTCGCGCGCGCGTCTAGTACAGACCTGCTTTGCCTCTGACCTCATTGACCTCCTTGTACCCGACTTCAACGACCGCGACGAGCTCGAACCAACATGACTGACAACTTCACCGTTGCAGCAACGCCTCAAGCCCATGCAGCGGATATTGAGTTCTTTGTGCGGAGGGGCATGACAAAAGGCTACCAGCTGCTATCCCTCCTGACTCCCCCAGTATACGCCGTCTTCGCTATGACGCGCTACGGCCGCTCCCATCTCTCTGTGAACCGTCTCCTGCGCGCGACATGGGTTGGAGGCACGGCCGGTGCGTTACTATGTCTCTACTCTGTAGAATGCAGACTTACGCCGCGGTATAGGTATCGTCGGCGGCGGTGCATTCGAATATGCTCGTTCGGCGTACTCGAACCCCGAGAAGGTCAGGAGACGCAGGATACATGCGACATATGATGTAAGTAGTTCAGCTCAAATGCATGTGGAAGAGTCCTGACAATATCTCATATGATAGACTTCGTCTATCCGTGCGGACGACCACTCGACAATCGGAGGCATACTCTTCGCGGTCCTAACCCCAGCCCTGTTCTGGAAGAGAGCTGCGAGCATCAACCGTGAGTCCCCCAGCGATGTCCGACCGTCTTACTTCTAACATGCCTGTAGTGATCCTTGGCGGAGCGGGCATCGGGTCTGCGGTTGGACTGCTTGCCCACCATACACGAACCGTTACCGGCGATCCTGCGCCCAGAGTCCCAGTGCCCGATATCCCTCCAGTTACCCCGCATTGAGATACGACGTGCCTCGCAGCCACATTGTATAGCATACACGATATCTTAATCTCCATTCCATTCATACAAACCGGCACATGAATGCGTCTATCTACTGCATTGCTTCAATCCAGCCAATTGAACTTCGCGACGACTCGTCCACTTATTTTCTGCCCTCATCCTTCAGACGTCCATCCACGATTGGGTGGATCACAACCAGGTCCTCCACCGAGCCATCGAACTCATCGCTTGCCTGCTCCTTCGCATCCCCCTGCTTCGTCTTGTCTCCCCCGAACTCGCCCTTGCGCATCCGATCTCCGTCAAAGCAATCGACCGCGCTCATGTGTTCTCTCCCAGACACGCGCAGGTGGTCGCGGTAGTGGCCGCGCGACCACCGCAGCGCGATGCCCGCGACGCGCCGCCACATGTCTCCTATACGACCTGCGGGGCTCTTCGAGCGCAGGCTGGGGCTAGCCGCGCGAGGCGTAGTCTCTCCCTTGACTTTGCCTTTACCTGGGCTGAGAGACCGGAAGGCGGAGAGGCGGTCGCGCGACTTGGATCGCGAGCGGCGGGTCGCGTGTGCTTGGCGCGCTTTCTCGCGCGACACGAGTGCTGGGGTCTCGGGATCGAGTAGCTCGACGTGGTTGGTACTTGTTAGGCGCGCAAGCCGGTTCACAAAGCGACATCCTGCATGAACGAAGCCTCAGCCTACATCACCACGTTCAAGGGAAGTTGATTCGCTCTTACCGAGAAGGTACTTGCGCACGATGGAGCTCATCATCTGCCCGCTCTCGTCATCGACGAGGTACTTCTTACCCGCTAGAGGCAAGAAGCCATCATGTCCCTGCGCCATATACTCTCTCGTCACAATCTTGTACATCCTGCCGCCCTTCACGCGAGGGATGGGGTCCCCATCGACAAGTGCAGCTGACGGCTGCGCCATAGCGCTCATCGTAGACTGGAGGAGGCTGCTCATGGACGATGATGCAGAACCCACATTGGAAACGGTGGGGGACGACGCGCCGCTGTGCGTTGGGGTGCGGGAGGGCGACCGCGATGTAGCCGTGCTACTGCCTGACGGCTCTTGCAGGAGCCAGACACCGAGCACACGCTGGCCGGGCGGACGGCGGGAGTCCCAGGACACGCGGAACCCGGATATGACAGGGAAGCGGCTAGGTGCAGGCAAATGCCATTAGAGAGGTAGAGCATCTTTCGGGTAAATCATGCCCACCCTTCCTGCGCAGGCCACGTCTCTAGCGATGCTTCGAGAGCTGCCCAGATGGTCTCTCCGTCCAGTTCCAAGACAACAATGGGATCCTCGAAGGGCAAGATCTCGAGAATGTCGCCCAGCGTGACCAGACCTGGCACAGAGCAAAGTATTAATTTGACTGGAAGGGAATTACCGCTGTAGAGACCTACCAGGACCGTATATGGAATCCCCACGCAGAGTGCCAGCGCAGATGAATACGCCATCTGAGCCGCCTCCAGTTTGTAAGCAAAGAGCATCGTCGTACGCGTGTCGCAGGACGTCAGCAAACCAGTTTGCCGCAGCGGTCTAATGAGAGTCAGATTTGCGCCGTGAAACACTTTCGGAGAATATCTGGCGTACCTCTTGTACCCGTATAACGGAAGAACGCAGGTCAAGTTCTACCTCGGTCTTGCATACCGGCGCTTTCAAGGCGGACGAAACCGAGGATAAAAGGTCCTTGAGCAAATTGGCAACGCGTTCGCTCTTCCTTGAGCCCGGCTTAGTCTCATGGTGCTTTCCTGTGCGTTCGTGAGCTGACCGTCAATCCTGTCGAGTTATACATAGCTATACCCCTGATCGCTTTGATGACCTTCTTCCTTACACTGTCCTCTGCGGTGTCCGCAAGTTCCAGCGAGATTTCACTGAGGTCCCTGAAGTCCGTGCCCGTCTTGATGACGAGAACGTCACCTTGGTCTTGCTCCGCGCCAAGTACTTCTTGGTTCAAGTCGTAGTTCTCCCACGAGGTGACACCACGCGAAATGTAGTACAGGTGGTCATGGCCGCCAAAAATCAGGTCTACGCCGTGCAGCTTGTCTATAGGGTTGGTCTCTTGAGCAGATGGAGATAGAGCATTTACTTTCTTCGCCAAGGCAATATCCTGGGACGTAGGATGTATTTGTGAGCGCATGGGGAACCATCAACCACGACGTGATTACTGACGTTCGGTACTCTGTCGGAGTACGATGAGTACTCGGCAGGACCACGATTCAACGGATCAGATATTCCACTCACCTTGCATGGGTCAGTGCGATAATGATATCGCATTTATGGTCACCTGCGGGGTCCCGCAGACGCTTGGACAGATCTAGAGCGACCTCTGCCATGTCTTTGTATTTGAACTGCGGCGGCCATGTAGATACCGTGGCTATCCACTCCCTGTAGTGAATATGTCGGCCCTCGCACGAGCTGGTACCCACACTGCTCGCTTACTTTTCGACTAGTCCGATCACGCCGATGCGAACCCCAGATCGCTCGAAAACGTAGAACTCCTGTAGATGTTCCGGAACGTGGGACGTCTCGGCGTCGATGATATTGCTGAGAAGCCATGGCTGAGTGCGGAGTCAATCGTCGCAGCTAGATCTGGGGGAAGCGGTGATTGAACTGACGAAGTTTGTATCTTGAATGAGTTTGGACAGATGCGGGTACCCTGAGAACCCATAAAATGTGAACTACTCGTCCATATGATCACAGAAGTTGACGGCTATCCAAACGTACCGAAGTCAAAGTCGTGATTGCCTGCGTATTGGAATTGATAGGATTCAGCGTTGGCACGGTGGAATTAGGATAAGGAGGAACAGACCTGTGACCGCGATGTCTGGCCCGATTGCGTTCATGACTGGGACCATATGGCTTCCTCTAGTAACAGAGCTTTCCACAGATGGGCTGAAGACATCTCCTGAGAATAACACCAGACCATCTCGTTTTCCGTCTGGACGCGATGGCCATTGGTCCCGGATGTCGTCCAACATCGCTGCCCATTGCGTAACATCTATAGTTTCAGGAGACTTCGGGTGTACCTTGAAGGGCTGGACGCGGTAAACATCGTTGAAGTGCAGGAGGTTGAGCGTAGTCATCGTTCTATGCGTTCTCTAGAATTCCAGCACGATGTCGTCGGGGAAAGAGAAGGGCGCAGAAACAAATATATCTTGGTGGTACGTCTGGGTGCACATGGATGGATGGCCGGACCTGTCCTGCGCGTCTTGACGTCGTCTCCTCGCGTGCCGGAGTGGGCGCCTATTCCACGTAGAGGCATCTCATGCCAAATTGGGCAGGACCTCTTTACCACTGTCCACCTCGTCGACTTCGACCTCCACGCCCTCCGCGACAGCCCTCCTCTTCTCCTAGCTGGGGCTTCGCCGACGTCGACATGTCTTCTGTGGCTGCTCGCTTCAAGGCGACCTCGGGTCGTGTACACCTCTTCAACTTGTCTCCTGCACCTGGCTCGCAGTCCACGGTATGCTCTCGTTTGCAATGGTGTTCTCAAGGTCTCTGAGTTTTGCTCGTTAGCAAAAACGTCTCGGTCGTGGTCGTAGCTCAGGTCTCGGTAAGACCTCAGGTCGTGGTCACAAGGGTCAGAAGGCGCGTGCCGGTAATGGAAAGCCTAAGGCTGGCTTTGAGGGCGGTCAGACACCTATCGTCAAGCTCTTCCCCAAGAGAGGCTTCGTGAATGCGTGCGTAGAATTTCAGTCACTTTCTCTGCCGGTCTAACGTTTATCTCTTAGGAACCGCAAGGTTTACGCACCCGTCAACCTGGACCGCATCCAACACTGGATAGACCAGGGTCGTTTGACCTCTTCACCGGACAAGCCCATCACTGCGAAGGAACTGCTCTTGAGTGGTTGCATCCACCAGGTCCACGATGGAATCAAGTTGCTGGGTAGCGTGAGTCTGCTACCCTCTTTACCCATATGACAATACCATGACACGACTTTCAGGGTGCCGAGCACCTGAAAACGGCGATCCACATCACACCCTCTCGCGCGTCGCAAAGCGCCATTCGTGCTGTTGAGAAGCGGGGCGGCACGGTCTTCTGCAAGTATTACAACGAACTTGCCCTCCGTGATTGCGTGAAAGGCAGGACAGACCGGACGGAGGCTGCGCCCGTACGAAAGACCGACATTCGTACGTCTTTTCGCATTGTCTCATATGGCCTATACTGACCCAGACCTCCAGTCTGGTATACGTCCTGGAGGAATCGTGGTTACCTTTCGCCGACGGCACTGTCCAAGATGCCTATGGTCCACGAGCGCTGGAAGGAGCTTTCGAAGCAGCTCCTTACGTTCAAGACGCAGGAGTACGAGAAGGCCAAGTAGGGCACCGCCTATGTTACATTCTATCTAATCGTAATTCCTTACTCTTTCATTGGTTGGAGAGCCCATGCACATGCAAGTTAGAACTCCCATTAGCATCCATTAGAGGAATGCTTGGAGTGATCCGCGGACCTAACCAGCATGCCCATATCTGACTGTTGTATGGCATCCCGCCGCTTGTGTCTTCTGACTCTATCTACTTCTCGGAGTGCATATGCTTCGACATTCAGCCTGGCGGCGTCGGCTCTCCGAAGTCCGCGTGGTTGCATCATAGGGTAAACTCTCGACTCCCTCGGCCGATATATTTGGGCTCTGGAGCCGAATCATGGCTTTCGAGCTTCTGGTCCTACCATCACCCCCCACGCCGAGTTTCTAACATACTATACCGCTCACAGGCCGCTAGGATGTCTGCATCGCTATTGAAGGTTGCAACGCGTCGAGGCGCGCATCGCGCGAGTCTGCCTTCGCGCCTGTGGCGGCTTGGCTCACCGCGTCACTCGTCTGTCTCCGTGCCACATCTATCTCCTGGAGAACGACTCGCGGGACGTCTACAGAACGTCGCCGTAGGGACCGCGTTGCTCACCGCAGCAGCTGTAATCTACTGTTATGTCTCGCAGCCCGTGCACTTGGATGGCGACGCCGCCATAGGAGGTCCTCAGCCGAAGCGTGCTACGAAAGTGACCGTGCAGCATGACATTCCGAGGAGCGCAAGCAGTTCCAAGTACGGCTCGAAAGAAGACGTCCAGAAGGCGATAGAAGAGCTGCGCAAGGCAATACCTCGCGAGGGCGCAGTCAACACCGACCCGGCTGTGCTGCAACTCTACGGGTCCTCTGACAAGTCCTACCATTCTGCCTCTCCGCATTCTGTAGTCATCCACCCGGAAAGCACAGACGAGGTAGTAGAGGTTGTGAACGTCGCGCGCAAATACAGAATTCCGATTGTTCCGTACAGTGGGGCAACCAGCCTCGAAGGCCATTTCTCCGGGGTAAGATTCTCATTGGAACCATATGCCCGTCTCGGTCGTGCGCTTACAGTACGTTGCAGTATCCGGAAGGGAGCATCTGCATCGATGTCTCTGGAATGAACAAGATTCTCGAGATTCATGGTGGGTGAATAGGAGTTGTCGCAGGAAGACACAACTTCATATTCACAATGCCTGATGCAGAGGACGATAGTGACCTCATCTGCCAAGCTGGTGCAAGGTGGGAAGACATAAACCGCACCCTAGAAGAGAAGGGAATTCCGCTGTTCTTTCCCGTAAGCCTGAGGCGTTCAAAAGCGTTCGTGTGTAAAGTGCTGATCGCGTGGCTCTAGTTAGACCCTGGCCCGGGTGCCGTGAGCATGGCTGGTACTTTGGTTCAGAGGACTAAACTCATAAACGCTGAGTAGACCATTGGCGGCATGATCGGCACCGGCTGTTCTGGCAGTATGTGTGTTAGATCCCAACCGCCGTTCACGGAACGCTGAGCAATCTCCCTAGCTAACGCGGTCCGGTATGGCACCGCAAGAGCTGAATGGTTCCTCAACGTTGTAGGTACTTCGTTTTGTCTACTGCTCTCCGATCACGAACAGTGACCATGTGGTATGGTAGACCGTAGTCCTCCCCAACGGTAAGGTCGTCAAGACGCGCCGACGCGCCCGCAAGTCCTCCGCAGGGATTGACATGACGAAGCTGTTCATCGGTGCGGAGGGCACCCTTGGCATTGTGACGGAAGGCGAGCCCCTATCCTGTTTACCTGTAGTCCTCACTGAGTTGACAGTAGCACTATCTGTGCGCTCTAGCCACACTTCGTCTCGCTCCAGTCATACCGACCAAGGTAGCGATGGCGCAGTTCCCTGATGTTGAACACGCCGTCTCAGCTGTTCAGGAAATATTGAACACTCCTGCTGGCCCGCATATTCGTAAGTCCCCCAACCGTATGCTGGGTAATCTGGGTCGTATTCTCACCTATCACGATTGTAGAATGTGTCGAGCTGCTGGATGACCATAGTTAGTCCTGCGCAGCAGTTAGCAACCCGTATGCGCGCCCCCCGCTGACGGTTATACAGTGATGAAGGCTATTGCTGATGCGGGCCTCGTGTCTGAGACGTACCCCGTCAAGGACACGCTCTTCTTCAAGATTCAAGGGGACCCGGCGGCCATCGACTCCACAGCACGCACGGTTCAGGACATCGTGGCGAAGCATCGCTCTATGTACTTCAAGTTCGCCAAGACGGAAGACGAGGCGGAGGAGCTCTGGGAGAGCCGGAAGTACGCGCTCATGAGCACGATCGAGAGCGAAGAAGACGCACGATGCTGGACCACGGACGTCTGGTAGGCTTGTTTGGCATCGCGGGGACGGAGAGCTACTGATGTCTGCGCAGTGTTCCCGTGTCGAAGCTGCCCGAGCTCGTGTACGAAACGAAGAAGGACCTCGAACAATCGAAGCTCAAATCCACCATTGTGGGCCACGTTGGTGACGGTAAGGGCAGCAGTTCGAGTGCCAACGGCTATCAGAGGCTTACGATACGCTATTGAACTTTGCGTAGGCAACTTCCATGCATTCATTCTCTTCAAGCGCGACGAGGAACTGAAGGCTGTCAGCGATGCTGTCCACCGACTTGTCCACCGCGCTATAGCGTTGGATGGCACATGTACGTCCCACACGCTGCTGCGTAACGAAACAAGCATTGAAGTTCCTCGTGACAGGTACCGGCGAGCATGGCGTAGGTGTCGGGAAGAGGGAGTACCTCACGGAAGAGCTGGGACCTGATACCGTCGAGTTGATGTGGACCATCAAGCAAGCCATCGACCCCCTTGACATCATGAACCCTGGCAAGGTGCGCCGCCAACGTCCCAGCATATCCGCGGTGCTGATGCCGGTGGTCTTCTAGCTCTACCCTGACATGTCCAAGGACGACACGAGCTCGCGGGCATAACGTACTTTTACGTCTACGCCACGATGCTAAGCGAACGAGGGGATAGGGCGATAGAGCGAAGGTGCCGATGTGGATACAGCCGAGCTTGATAGCCCCGCCTACGCGGCAGAGAACCATCGGCGTGGCGTTCTCGTGTCCTCGCCCTGATGTCTTTGTTCCTTGCGCAACCGATCAGTCGCTGTGCGGCGCCTCAGACATTACGCACCTCATGCATGGGTAACCCAGCACTACCTGACAACCTGCGAGATCATGGCTACAGTCTACAGCTCGCGCCAGCTCGACCTCGGCGATGACTGCCCTTCTCGTCGCGAAATACCCTCCTGACAACGCTTCGAGACTCTAGCCTACACACTACAAAGAACGCTGACAGACCGGTGGGCGACGGATATCATGGCTGCGGTCCGTATGCTGCGTTGACTGAATTCTCGGGGCCGCGTCGGCAGAAGGGCAGAGGTAAGAATACTATCAGAGCAACACAGCGAAGTTGTTTCTATTGCCTTGGCGAAAGACGGTCTTCTTTTGGTACAACAATTGGTCCTGGTAGGTGCTCGAAGGCGGTGCAGGGCACTTGCGAAAGAGCCAGTAAGCCATCTTCCCACCTTCCCGCCACCTGGTGTAAACTTGCTCGAACCCGACTGCGGCCATGAGCCCCTGGAAGTGCTCGGGCGTGAGATACCGCGAGTTGAGGATGCACGGTAGCGGTAGCTATGTCAACGATGTCACACTGAGCATTAAACAACCCGAGTCATAGGCATGGAGAGTTGACGTACGGCGACAAACAGCAGTCCGCTGGGTCGGAGCATGGTATGCGCCAGACGTAACATCCGTCCTATTCCGGTGGCAAGAAGAGGCCATCAGCGTCATCCGTTAAGACCCGGTGGACATCCTCGGTCTCCGCAAGAGCTCACCTCTGTCATGAGCGTCGGGAACGAAGTTGAGAACGAGGCTGAGACTGATCGCATCCCACCTTTCCCGATGTTCGGCGGGGTCCATGAGGAGGAAGTCCTGCTCTTGAATCGACGGATGACGAGAATGCAAGTCGATGGGCGTCACATCTATCCATGCGGAACACGAGGCGTAATTGTCGGGCTTGAGTGCGCCGACCTCCAGAAGCCTGCCAAAACGAGAGCAATGACGATTCAGCGCTGCCGAGACGTTATAGCAAGCGAGAGGACGCGCACCGAAGTTTTCCGCTCTTCTCCTTGAGAGTGCTGGGGACTTGCAAATCGCGCAGCCACCCAATGAGGACCTTCTCGCTGCCGCCGCCCCTGTCCTTGTCCTGGCCAATTGCGGACATGCGCTGATACTCTTCTAGGCCCCCGAGCTCTTCTATCTCGTGCTCGATGGCGGCCAACTCCGACTTTGCTGCGGCATTGTCATCTGAAGCCCTTGACCGGGAGATTTGCTGTAGCAGCTGAGTCTGGCGTTTGATAAGGACGTGGAAACGGCGGATGACCGTCCGGGTGGCCTGAGGGCGACTGGACGAGCCAGAAGGCTGCAGAGAGCGATCAGAAGGTCCAGCGACGGTCACCGGGATCTTGCGTTTGTTTTTGCGTGCTTTTGGCATTGATCTGGGCTACTACATAAGAGGAAGTACATTCACCGTTAGGTGGGGAATGTACGCCTTGGCTCGCACGGGGGCCTGAGCCTGGGATGCGTCGGAAGAATGCCGCAGAGCGTGTTGGCGCTGAAGAACCTGCAATGCACTTGTCGAAGAACGTACTTGCCAAGTGGGTGGTACTTGGGCGCCACAACGTTTCTGCCGGAGCGCCCGTTAATATCGCGCGGCAGGGACCACCCCGAGGCCAGTCGAGCACTGTCTCGACTGCGGCATCCGCATCTTCGCAAGCCGCCACTACCTCCACGCGCAGCCGCTTTGTCGTCGTCGCCATGGTCGGCTTGCAGTATATTACATGGGGTACGTACAGTTCATTCTCAGATCGCTTTTTATCCCCTCATCGCTGGCAACCAGGGCGACTAGCGTACACTGCATACGTAACTTGATACGTTCCCGCACTGTCTTGCGTCCCATTTGGGCGACATAAATCCATGTAAGGTTTGGATGGACCAAGGCGCGCCGCTTACGCCAGCCATATGTTCCCCGCCTATTATGCGAAGGTCAGGGTCTCGTTGGTACCGGAAAGCGCTCACCCCGACAGGCGGCCAACTATTCAGTCGAAGAATTGTGGATCCAGTTACAGGGCGAGGCTTCTATCAACCCCGCTCCTGATCTCATGGCGGGGTCATCTTGTCCGAACGTGGCTAGCACATATTCCGCACCGGGCCACATGTGGCAAGCTCGCTTCCCGGTTGCGTCCAATGCCACGACTTGTGCTGAGCGGGATATTTAAAAGCGTCATGAGAGGCCGGCCATCCGCACCACGGAGCAAATACTCTCATGGGGCTGCTTTCCGTCGACCTCCTTGCCATCGTCACCTGCGCCGTCTTGGGCGTGTTGATATGGGCTCGTGGCCAGAAGCGCAACAAGTTGCCTCACCCACCTGGTCCTCCGGGACTGCCAGTCATTGGGAATCTCCTGGACGTCCCCAATCCCCAGGCCTTCCCATGGGACACGTATATGGACTGGAGTAAAGAGTTTGGTGAGCGACAGCACATCATAGGACGAAGCTTTCGTGCGAGGTCTGACCGGTGGGGCTACTCCCGTAGACTCCGATATCATCCGCCTCAACGCGTTGGGTATGAACATCGTTGTGGCCAACTCTATGGAAGTTGCTTCTGAGCTTCTCGACAAACGCTCTGCCATATACTCCGATAGGTAATGTTATTCTCGCGTTGCAAATAGTTGTTCTAATGCGTTTTCTAGGCCGCGGATGGTGATGTTGGGCGAGCTGTACGTATACGTTGCGGTCACAGCTATGCCTTGGGGCGTTCAAGGGTAAGCTGACACTGGTCACGTAGGTGCGGATTTGGGAACGGGCTTGCGTTCGTTCCGTACGGCGGCTTCTGGAAAGACTCACGGAAGATGGCACGCCAAGAGTTCCATGCCACGCCCGTAAAAAGGTTCAGGCCGACAGAAGCCAGGTCGACTCGCCGCTTCCTGCTCGACTTGCAACGACGCCCGGAGAAGCTCATGGACAACCTACGCCAGTGCGCAATGTATTTCTCCGGTCTTCTACTCGGGTTGCCTAACGCTGGATGGATACAGTTTGGCAGGTGCGACGATCATGGCAATTGGTTATGATATCGAAGTGCAGCCGCAGGATGATCCATACGTTCAAATCGCCGAAGAGGCCGTTGCTTCGATTGCCGAAACCACTAATGCAGGTTCTTACCTCGTGGACGTCCTGCCAATCCGTAAGTTTTATCGCGGCTGCAGTGCGAAGTTCTGGCGCTGACGCTGGCTTTGTTGTAGTCAGATACGTCCCTGAGTGGTTCCCAGGCGCCGGCTTCAAAACGCAGGCCCGTATCTGGCATGCCGCGATAGAGAAGTTGTTCAATAACCCGTACGATGTGTGTCAGAAGCGATTGGTGAGTTACAAACCGTACTGGACGTATCCGGGGTTGAAAGTCAAATTCTAATATGCGATGCGCATAGGCTGCTGGTGAGCTAGGAGATTGCGCGGCGAAGTCTATGATGGAGTCGTTCGGGACGCATCCGAAGGGCTCAGAGTACACTGACACCGTCATCAAGTCGACACTGGGGTCCCTCTATGTTGGTGCGTAGTTTATTGATGCTGCCTGCAAAGAGAACTAACGGTCGCGTTCTGATAGGTGGTGCGGATACTGTACGTGCGATGTTACACTCTGGGCTCGCTGTGCTGATCACTACTGCCACCATAGACCGTGTCCGCGTTGGGTACCTTCTTCCTTGCGATGACACTCAACCCCGACATACAAGAGAAGGCTCGGCAACAGCTCGACCAGGTCGTGGGAACGCACCGACTACCCGACTTCTGCGACCAGGCGTCGCTGCCGTACATTGACGCGATCGTCAAAGAAACGCTCCGCTGGCGTCCAGTCGTCCCGCTCGGTGCGTCCTCGCTGCCTGCCCTTTCGTAACTCCGTAGATCACGCACTGACACCCACAACTGCGTACGCGTGCGAAGACGTTCCGCATCGGCTGACCGAGGACGACATTTACAACGGCTACTACTTGCCGAAGGGTTCCCTCATTGTTGCCAACACCTGGTACGTCGCGATACGTAACATCAGGCTCCCCTTCTTTCTTCCCGCTGCTTCTCTTCTCTTTGCCTTCACGATCTCCCCGCCCCTACCCGCGCTGCCCATCCAGTCGCGTCCAATCCCTGCTGCCCCATTCGCTTCTTATCGTTGTTTGTCCGCCGTTGCCGTACATGCACTGACCGTCGCCCATCACGCCGACCACCACCACAACTGCGCATCTACACAGGGCCATACTCCACGACGAGAAGATGTACCCCGATCCGGAACGGTACAATCCCGACCGCTTCCTCCGACCCGACGGGACGCTCAACCCCGCAGTGCGGGACCCGTCCGCTTCTGCGTTCGGGTTCGGCAGGCGGATCTGCCCTGGAAGGTACATGGCTCTCGATTCAATGTGGATCGCGATCGCGAGCGTGCTCGCGCTCTTCGAGATCAAGAAAGCCGTTGACGAAGATGGTCAGGAGATCACCCCCGACGGGGAGTACATTCGCGGGTTCTTGTGGTATGTTGCTTCGTGTGCATTGCAAATGCGATGAGCATCTACTGACTGGATGTGGGGATTTTGCAGTCACCCGAAACCGTTCCCGTGTGTCATCAAGCCGAGGTCGAAGGAGCACGAGCAGTTGCTCAACGTGTTGGCGAACCAAGACGCCTGAACACATGTACCTACAGCACTGTATACCCTCCTGTACCATCATCCTTCTGTCCCTCTATACTCGACGCCGATGACAATTACGACGATACTACGACTTGACCCATATCTCCGCTATCACATCCCATTCTCTCAGCGTCCGAGGCTCGGTCGCGTACTGGCCAGCAATCACGCCCTCAAGGCCGTCGTCCTCGTCTGCGAGTCGGTCCTCCACCAGTAGCACCCGCAACCCGCCTACAGTAGTGAAGCCAGTTTTGAGGGGCAGATACGAGAGCTCAAACTCTTGTGACCCATTGACCTTGATCCGGTCAATCTTGCTTGCCAGATCCTCGGCATCGCTGTCCGCTGAACTGTCCGTGCTGTCCGAGATCCCGCGCGAATGGCCTGCTTGGCGGTCTTGACTCGATAGAGGCGGGGGAGGATGTGGTATAGGTAGTCGGATGGGCGGGAGGAACAACGCAGACGTGCCGAGGAATGTGACGCCGTCAGAAGACGTTGCTCCGGACTGCGCTCGTAGCTCTGGTGGAGGCAGGTCGATCACTCGCGCCGCGGAGTACATGCCTGGAGCGGGAGTTTCGCCACCGTCCGTACCCGCGTCGGAATCCAACTCTGCATTCGCCTTGCGGGGCGAGGCGACCAAGAGCTTCTGTGCAAGCGTATCATGGAAGTCCCCGCGGTAGGGTGTCGCATATGGAGAAGGAGTAGAGAAACCGGAAGATGGCAACCGAGGGCTCCAGGCTGCTTGTGGTGCACCAGCAGAGCTGGCTACCGCCGACGCGACTGCTGCCGCCACGCTCATCTGCTTCGGAGGTCGGATATGCTGCACGACGAGCGAGACAATGCGCTGCCTGCGAGGTTCGTTCGGGCGTGCGACAGGGGCAGGTGCCTGCGCTGTCAGCTTGAAGCCGATCGTGAAGGGCTTGTCTACAACGATGGTGTCGCGTGGAATGGAGGTCACCACCAGGTCTACTGCAACCTCATCTGGTGGCCTTTGTGCAGGTGTCACAAACGTAGTTGCCGGGCCGGGAGATTGTGGGCGGGCAGGAGGCCCCACGCTCGCGGGCCGGTTGCGGAAAGGTGAGCCAGGTCGATAGGGCGCAGGCCCCGAGTTGACGGGCGGGCTCGTTGGCCGCTGTTGCAATGAAGGAGATTGCGGTCGAGAAGGTGTGCCTCCAAGAGTGTTGCTGCGCTGAAGATGTGGTGGAATAGCTGACGGTGGCTGCTTCATACCAGCAATCTGTTGGGATGGAGGGGTCGGGTTCTGTGCAGGAGCTTGAATCAGAGGTATGCGACGAGACAATGTCTACAAGACAGGTGGGTCAGTCAAATCCAGGTTGAAAGTGGTGAAGTAAACTGACCGACGTCAGTAGGCGGCCGGGTTCGCCATACGACGATCTCCAGGATATGTCAAGTTTGCCTAGCGCGAGGATGCTTCCAGGCACATGCGTGATGGGAAACGCAGGTAGCACCTTGGGGGAGAGGATATAGATGTACTGTCGGAGATCTTGAGGTTGCATGAGTGCGGTAGAACCCGAGAACAAGTACTCCTTAGCCGCCGTTGCAGGATTCTCCAGTATATTGGCGTCTTGCACCTGCCATCCTTCAACGCATTCGAACTGCATGCGCTCAAGCCACATAGCATCTTGAGTCAGGTTCTGTATATGCACCTCAAGGAAGACCTTTTCCCGTTCCTGACTTGAAAGAAGCGCGGAAGGGGAGCGGGGAACGTGGACTTTGGTCTTGACCGACAATGGATTTGTCACCTGAGACATTGGGAAACCCCTTAGTACGGGGGTCGAAGAGAAAATATGAGTACTCACGACAAACTTGTAGAACTTACGGAATGTCTGGATACTGGGGTCTGGGGAATCCGTTGTTGGCGGAAGTGATTGTCGGAATCCAGGAGGTACGCGGTAAGAGACTATGCATCCAAGGACATGTTGCCCTAACTCCTTGATCTCATGGCTCACTATCCGCTCCAGCGATTCGCCAACTCCAAGCCGCTGTTCAGGGCCTCCAAATTCTGCAAGCAACGCCTTCGAGGAAACCGTCTGCATCTCAACTCGTACAGTTACGCCTTCTACTTCCACATTGGTATCGTTGTTCACAGAGAGACAGCTAGAGAACGTTTCCCCGAGTTGTATAGCGCCAAATGCAGCAGGAAGTGTTAGAAGTTCGTTGACGTTGGTTAGATCACGTAGTGTCTTGGGATGGCCGGGCAAGGGTGTTTTGCCCTGAAGAGAAGAGATCGAGGCGGTGGAATGGGCTGAGAAAGAGGGCGAGCTTGAGTAGAATGGTTCCCATGCAGTGCCAAGTGAAGGCCTCTAGCGTGGGGCAATATGAGCCCATAGCAGGACATGGACACCGTGTATGCGCACCGAGACCCGCATCACCTTCAGCGATAGCAACTGTCCGCTACCACCATCCATCTCTGACGAAGTCTTCCACAGCAAAGAGATGGTGCAGTTTCAAGTTTCTCGGACAGGACGATATGTAGCAAGGACGTTGCAAGGCTTCCGCAGACCAATACGGGATGAGTAGTTCTTCCAGGAAAGTCCTGGTTGTGCGCCTAGCGGGACGCGTTCCGCGCGTAGCGGTTGTTTGCGCTTGTTAGGATCCAAAGCCTTCGCCTTCCGCATATGGGTTTGACGTCATGCCAGGGCGCGCTGTGGCACCTGATCATCACACACTTCCGGTTTAGTAAAGCTGCCAAGCGCCCCCGGTATGACAGCTTTATTTAACCTGGAAACGCTATTACCACTCACTACAGATTCCACTACGTATATCCCGGCCCTCCTACCTTACAGAGAAGGTAGCCCTCCGGTGCTAAGTACAGGCGTCCACCGGCTTATCTAAGTACAGATAACACCCCCAAGCCTGATAAGATCACCCACGCCGTCGGCGTTGAGTACACCATCCCCCGCCACGAGCGCCCGTGCGATCAGTGGGCGCTATCGTCCCGCGCGGCGCCGCCCACGCGCGCTCGTCGTTTCGCACGGCGCCGACGCCTCCCCAATATGGTAAGCGCCCCCTCCTTCAGCCAAGACCTTCACCCCGCCGCCTCATATCTTCACTAATACTGCAGATTTTAAGTCTATTCTTTGTGCAACGCGTTGATATGATGTACTGCTACTATACCAACAACAATTTGTAGTAGTTCTGCCTGTTAGCACATGTATATAGGGTAAATCTTCAAAACCATCGCATTGGGCAACATGGAGGGCCTCATATCTTCGGAATCCCACAGAATTTAGATGTATATCTTGTTTGCCCAACTTGCGTATAATAATAGCTATTGAAAAAGCTCTTATTTGTGAGATTCCGTCCAGCGGTTGCAGAGATACACACTGTTCACCTTGTGACCTGACAGAACCACTTACTCCGCCACAAAGCGGACCACGCCAGAAGGCGCGCGCATGCGCAACTATTCTACGCAGCCATAGGTATATATATCTGCATTACTAGATAGTTGCGCCGCCAATAGGGGGCTAGGGAACGTCAGTAGGTAGCATGCACCACAGAGAGCCACTTTGGTGCACAGAATGCAGAATTCCATTAGGGGTACTGAGGTGGCATTCAGGCACTATGTACCGTTAAATAGTAGCATGCATCTAGCACAGATTGCAACAAGAATCATAGAAAACGG